>OZ020544.1:14419357-15109357 GCA_963971435.1 Lasius platythorax | reverse complement strand
TATCGAGTCCACTATTCCCATTCCTCCTACGAGACGGTCTCAGCCCTCCCCTCCCTCCCCTATTCTCCTCGCTTCATATCGTCGCTTCTCTTCGTCCGTCTATCCGTCTACGTATTTGTCCATCCCGCTCTCTCTCTCGATCTCTTCTTTCCTCCCACGGAGAGACTTTCTTTTACATTTATTTATTTCCTAAACGTCCGTCCCCACCGGCTACTTTATATTTGACATTTTTATTAAACCACCTAGCGGCCCTGTCCGCTCCGACGGGATCTTCGGGATGGAAGAACGGCGAGAAACGCGAGGGGGGCGCGGCTTGGCGCGGGGGTGGATTTCTCTTATATTGCTGTTAGGGCAATTTCGTAATCTCGTAAGGGTGCTCCTTATATTGACCGAATAAAAAGTCGTATCCGTTGCTGATTCGACGATCAAGTATCGCCAGTTTCCCCGTAGTTCGTCCCCGTATTTGGGGGCTGACCGTTCGCCGCGTCGCTCCATACTCCGGAAAAACCATAACGCTCGAAATCAGTTTGCCATTTTACGATTATGTTATCTCGCAGACGAGAACAGCGTAGCGCTACGCGAGAGTGATTCTATTTTTCACATTCTACCAGAACGATCGAATTTCTCCGAGACTTTCTCGTCGAGGAATAAAATCGGTGGCCCACTAATTGCCAATAATATTATCAAATATGAAACAGCGAATGTCAATAATACTGCATGCGATAATACATAAACATTTGAAAGATTTTTATTGTCAATGTTATTAATACTATTAGTGTCTCCCCCTCTCTTATCTCACGACTCTGACACGTAAAATTTTCTATTAGGTAAGCGTATACGAAACCGCCACGTTTTGAGGGATTTTTAAAAATTCTTGAAAAGATTCAGAGATATCGCCGCAATAATCTAATTTCCATAAGACTGGCAGTAGTAAAAGACGCCATATATCGCGTCGAGTAAAATTCGTCCTTTGCAATTTCGTTTTATAAGCGATCGTAGACTCGACGTCGACCGCGCTGACGACATCGGCCGGGCCGCAAGAATAATTCAATATCTCAAATGTCCTTGTATACAGAGAACGGCCGATCACTCAGAGTGACAAACAAGTCGTAGTATTCTCATAGAATATTAGCATCCGCACAAACATATTATAGTCCTCCTTTCTATTTTCTTATACCAGATTTATTACTTTTACACGAATTTTTAAATGTATTTCATTTTGTAGCAATTTCGATCCAAGAAAACTTTCTCAGTTGCCTAAGTTATCATTTTCGAAAGTGAAAATAAAAAAATTAATTTTTACTAATTAGATATAATAAATTTTTCTGAATCTTTTATACGCTCTCTTTTATGTAAATTGTTTGCTTTCAAACGAATCAGATGAACTTCTGATTGCGATAAGCGAGTAATTTTCATCAGAGTGCGATGTGCGAATTTTCGCAGCATCGTAACAGGCTCGAAATTTTTCACCGACACGAACGATTAATTTTTCCCGACTTTTTTTTTGTTTCATATTTTGGTATCCATGCATTGAAGTTTTAATTTGCTCGCGAGTATTGGCAATTTCGATATCCACTATTTGCCAATGAAAAGGGTAAAGTAACATTTATTTTTTTTTTCATCGTATCTCTGCACAACCATCGCGATCAAATATGATATGTGCATAACTATGGCGTTTGCAAAACGCGCGCAACGAAAGCGCGAATTTCTCCCAATCGCAAATTCATTCATCGTACGAACTATTCCATCGGGGTCAGATTCATTCCGAATTGTCCGAATGATCCGTTATTGATCGCACAATTAGCATTACCGCGCTTTCTCCCGGGAAGAGAGCTTGAAAATCGTCATCGTTAGCCGTCTTTCCGCGGCGCGTCATTGTGTGCGTAACATATGTATATATATTTTTTTTTCATTCTATCGCGATATGAATCGGACTCTATATATAAGGGAGAATCATTAAAAAAAACTAGAACCAGGCAAAAACGGAGCGTACGAGTCGTTTGACGAATCACGAGGCGGCTCTTGGATATACCGACGTGGGTGGGTGGCGCGCCGCGGGAGGGAACAGGGGGAGGAAAGGGGGAGGGGATGATGTTTTTTTCCTCGGCGGCGCCTCTTTAATTTGCCCTCCAATTAACGGACGGGGTCCTATTTGAAAAATACCTGCCACGAGGGCTGGCAATTATACTTCTTCCTTTTTTTTGCGTCACGAGCGCGTTATTAGCGCTATCCGTCCAGCTTCGCTTCCTCCCTTCCGCTTGCATCTCTCTCCCTCTTTCTCCTTCATCTCTCGTTTGCTCTTTCCTTCCGTCCACCATCTCTCTCGCATCCCCTCGCCCCCATCTCATACACTTCTCTCATCCATTTTGTCTTAGTGCATGTGTGCGAGCGTATCCGCGCGATTGTATGCGTTTTACGTGTATTGCGGAGCACGCGGGTGAAGTGATGCGGCGATGGGAGGAGAGGAAGGGGAAGGATGGAGCGAGATAACGAGATAGGGAGATAGAGAAGGAGAGGCGAGATAGAGAGAAAAGGGGATTGGTGGCGGGTAGTAGTAGCGAGAGAGAAAATTGGAACCGGGAGTGAAAGCAGGGTGGCGGAGGAGAGGACTCCGGTGTGCGGTACGGTGGCTGCGAGGAGTCAAGGAGGGAAGGAGTGGCGTTTATAACTCGTGCCCGGGTCTCTCCCGGCTTTGAGAAGGCCAATTAGCAGCATAAAGCTGCAGCTCGGCCCCGAGGCCGAGGATGTTTGTATGTAATAATGGATTGTTACTCAAAGTATCCGGCTAATTAATTAAGCCCCCGCCGCGCGTCCGCCCGCTCGTCGTCGTTCCGAACGACGCGGCGGCGGTGTGGCGGCCCACTTCTCTCACTCTCCCCCTTCCCCCTCCCCCCCTTCCTCTGCCATTACCCCTGTCCGCTGTGTTTACCTGGGAAGTGTTACTCGAATCGCCACGTAAGAACGTAACTGCATTCTCGCGATCACGTTTTCGCTCTCATGACTCTCCGCGCAAATCGAACGATTTAAATCGTATGCAATTGCACTTTCAATACGTTCTTTTAACGGGCCGCTGTAGTATATTCGATAATCCGCAATTTCTTTTTGATAAAAATATGAATCGCAACAAGCTTGATCTCTTGCGTGTGGAATTTCCGAAAATTTAAGAATTAAAATTTATTATTGCTCTATTAATTTTATGAATAATAAATTTGTGTCTGAAATATATACACGAGAAAAATAAGATAAGAGAAATTTTATGTAATTTTATATAAAAACAAAAACAATTGCTAAGATTTCCAATTGGCGCAATATACAATAAAGTTCTAAGAAATAGACAGTTCAACACTTAGAGAAAATGAAGTATTTTTGTTTTCAATTAGAAATCGAAATGCAGCGAGGAGTTGAAAATAATTGGCGCTATAGAAAAAATGTATTTTCGGTGAGAATTTCATTTTAACATCTAAATATCGAGCTACGCTGCTTCGAATGTACAGTAGACATAAAAAATAAAAATAAAATAAAAAAAAAGACATTTTACGCAACCTCTCTCCTCGCGAAAGATTCCGGCGGTTCTCGTGACGCAGCGCGTCGGTGCTTATTGGAGTCTGGGACGCGCGAGGACGAGAGCACAAGGGACGGTTCCAATTAGCTGCGCTAATTATTGCGTGCTGTCAGCCACTTACGACGCCGGAGACGCTTATAACTGCGGGATACGGCGTGCACGGCACGCCAGCCGTCCGCGAAGTTGCCCCTTATAAACACGGGCAGATGTATACGATACGGGTCTGAATGTACGGGTGAGGTCCTCATTAACTCGGGAAATCAAATTTCGGGCTACGAAATGATCGCCGCGTCATAATTTTCTCGTCGCACAAATACAACTTTAGACTCTCTATTGAAGATTTTATTCTCCCTCCGTATCTCGATCACAGCACACAATTTGGCGAGCACAATATTTTAAACGTTTAACGATTGTATTTTTAATTCTATCGTATGTGACAAAATTAAAGAGATACGTGAAATAGTCTTTTTTTTTTTATCGCTATTTTATCGCCATTTTTCCGACGACAGTATGTGGGAATACAGTTGTAGAGATTCGATTTACTTTTAATGTTTCAGACGGCGCCGTAGCCAAGATCACGATGACTATGGACGTGAGCAAATCCGAGACGAATAAAAATGGTTCGACGCAGCAGGAGTGCGCCGGCTGCGGGAAAACAATTACGGAGAGGTAAATGTCGGCACTTTATGTGATCTGCATACTTGAAGAAAGCATTCTTGTACATTTTTCTTACTCCATTAATAACTCCGCTACGATATCAATATTTTGTTTTAAGTACGAATGGAGGTAGTCGATGTAAATATCGATCTTCCTACACAGTAGCTTTTTTTTTCCTTATTACTAAAGTGATTAGCCGTTTTATCGGAAAATATATATTAGATATCGAGATAAAAGAGGAATTTCCAAGGCTTAACGGCCGGTAAGAACGAAAGCTGCAGCGATATTGTCGGTTCTTCAGGTACCTCCTCAAGGCTCTGGACCTTTACTGGCACGAGGACTGCCTCAAGTGCGGATGCTGCGACTGTAGGTTAGGAGAAGTCGGCTCTACCCTCTACACCAAAGCTAATCTTATCCTCTGTAAGAGGGACTACCTCAGGCTCTTCGGGAACACGGGATGCTGCGCGGCATGTAACAAGCAAATACCGGCGTTCGAGATGGTCATGAGGGCCAGGACGAACGTCTATCATCTCGACTGTTTCGCCTGTCAACAGTGCACTCATCGGTGAGTGCGCACAATCGAATTGTCTTTATTATTAGATCAATTTTTTTTTTCTTTTAGCAAGACACATCTCTCTCTATTTTCATGCTTCTTTCTCCTCATTTAAAACGCGTGAACTTATCACTGTCTTATTCTAAGTATAGAAAGCGTAATGACGCAACGAAAAAGAATAGATTTGTTATTTTGCGATCGTGCGAATTATAGAAAATCCGGGATTTATATTATATCAAAGATACAGACAGAGTCAATATCGAAACAGAAAAACAAAAAATTGGTTCATTAATTATTAAAAATTACTACGTAAAGTGGGATAGCTGGCAGAAGATTCGAATCTGTAAATTTGCTACGCGTCCCTGTCCCTTTCCTCTGCGTTTTCTCTTTCTCTTTCTCTCTTTCTCTCTTTCTTTTTGTGCTTTATTTTCTGCCGTTCACGGCTTTCACGGCGATGCATCTTTCCCGCGTGGACACAAGGAGAGGGTAAGAAACGGCCATGGACTACTAGTCCGTGAGACAGAAGAGCCCATTGGAGAGGCGAAGGGGAGAGGTTGCTTTACAGGTCAGCTGGGAAATCACCCTGCGCTTTCCGCGCCGCGACCTCTTCTTCTTTCGCTCGCGCTGCCATTCTCCGGTCCGACTTCATCGTGAAATCCCGCGGCGTACACGTTCTCGCGTATCCCACGACCTCGGTTCTCAATCCGCCGAGAGGCGCGATATGCCATCTGCTTATTGATTCAATCCTCGTCCATCTTTATGTATTATTGCGATCTCCTCGGTTCTAAAGCGAGATTTGACATTTTCATCTCTGCGGTTGTGCTGAACGACGAACTGATGGGAGATTAAAACGTAGATTCTCAAATATTTTCATGGTTTCTGTTTCTTTATAAGTGTTGGTTTCTATGTCTTTTAAATCTCCTTTAATACAAACACTCACAAGATTCATAAATTTTTTGATCCTTAAACGCCTTTCCCTGTCTACCCTGTATTTTATTTATTCCGTCTTTCAAGACCAATAACGTAATATCCGAGCATCTCGCTGCCATTCTCGCGTCGATCGAGATTATCCTCGCGGACGGGACATCGATATATTGACTCTTTCCAGGTTATTGCGGATTGTTATATGTAAGATACAAAGCGAAACCAATGTAGTAAGATCAACCGTCTGCCAACGCTGCGCGTTATCATCCGTTATTCTTTTCCTCGATCGTTTTAATTATCCCGGGACCGCGATACGGACGTGTAAACAATATGTGATACAATGACGAAGTGGCGGCGGCTTCTGTAGCGATTCAATAGCGGTAAACGTACAAACGAGAGCACAAAACCGCTGAAGCGGTACAATGCTGGCTTACGAGCAAAGTGACTCGTTTCGGGGGTAACAACGTTCAGGAGACAGAGAGAGAGAGAGAGAGAGAGAGAGAGAGAGAGAGAGAGAGAGAGAGAGAGAGAGAGAGAGAGAATCGGAGAGGGAGGGTCGGTGATAACCGCTCTATCGGCGGAAAATAGCGCGAGAGGACGGGGGAATGGATATGATAGAGGAACCGGAAGTGAAGGATGCAGCTTCAAGCCAATAGCAACGGCTCGTCCAGGCGTGCGGCAAACGTTGCGCAGCGTCTCAAACAATGTGAACAAAAGGGCATCAATTTTACGTTTTTATCGTCCGGCATTGTCTATCTTCGACAATGCGCCTCGCGGCGAAAACCGCGAGGGACGGGAGGCCCGGAAGTGAATGGTGTGTCGCGCATCAGGATCAAAACCGAATCGGAACAGAGGGTGGATATGTCGTCGGGTCCTTTTGGAATGAATCGACGTTGGAAGACGCCGACCGTTTGTTCGTTTCGACGCTGGAAACGAATCGCGTAGAGGCAAAATTGAGACGGTTGCACTCGGTTCGGTCATTATAGTTGTTGCAACAATTGCGTTGCGTGTCGCGCGGATGATGCACGGGCGCAATTAAAGCGCGCGCGCGCTCGCTCGCGATAAAATATGCCTGATGCGGAATATTCGGTGCGCGAATATCTCCCTCCCCTTTGCCGCCCTGCGATCGTGCCGCCTAAAAAGCAGGTAGGTAAATTTGAAGAGGGCAATTACTCGCAGCGTTGCGCGTCCTGTAACGAGGCGACTTAGAGTTTGCAATTAAACAGCAACAATTACACGGGGTAACTTTAGACTGTAATAACACAGAATAAAGGGTTGTGCCAGTGGCGGCGACTAGGCTCCCACCTTCCCCGGTTAGAGGATGATTTACCGATGCAATTAGCTCTTTCTCTTTCTCTCTCGCTCGTTCGTTCCCCTTTTTCTCTTTCTCTCGCCCTCTCGAATGCACACGAATATACACATACGCCCTATGTATTCGCCCTAGCGCAAGCGCGTATATCTACTCCCCACGATTTCTTTGCTTCCGTCGAATCCGGTCAAACATAATGACTACTCGATTAAACTTTCGCCCGTGCGACTTGGATTTGATATCCCGTAGGATCGAAGCTCTCGGCGAAATTACGAACAACGTGGAATTTCTCATTCGTAGATGATTACTTTGAAATATACATATTATAACATCAAATACGATTATTATTAGCATTATTTTAATTGCACAACGTAATATTACGCGTTAAATGTGTATTATTTATTTTTTTTAGTATATCTGATAATATCGTGGCATGATTATCCGTTTCGAAAATACATCACGATCGCTCGCGCGTGTATCTTTGAACAAGCAGAACTCTCCACTCGGCCCACAATTTTCGCGGATTTACGCCGCGGGGAGAGGAGACGAGGGGTGGAGGAGGAGGAGGAGGAGGAGGTGCGTCGAATAAAGATTTTATCTGAGAAACTGGCGTACCGTGACGCGCAACGATGGCGGGGTCGCTGAAACTTTGATGCGCCGAAGCTCGCGCAGAGAGACGGTATTACTCTTTGAAGGATACGGCCGCGTCGGCGAAGCGGCCCGTAAAGTGCCTCTCTAACGGGGTCACGCATTGCCACCACGACGGTATCATTTATTGAATCGCAGTGGCTCCTTTCCGCCTCTTTGCGCCTCGTCTCGTTGTACCGCGCCGGACGTTGTCCTCGCTTTCGCTTCCTCCGGCTTCCTGTCGGCACCTGTCTCGCCCCCTCTCTCTCTCCTCTCGCGTCTCTCGATTTCTCCATGTCGCACATTGTCCTGCACACAGTCGGGCTACCCTCGTCAAAGATTCAACCGAGTTTTCTGAGATTGCGCCACCCGGATTGAAATTTTCCATGCAGACCCGAGACTTATTCTCTCTCGCGCGACTTTCGTCCGCTCCCTTCACCCTCCTTTCCACGCAAAAATGATTCACAAATCTCAGTCAGTTGATATTTTTCACAATCAGCTAAGAGTGCGGAATCGATTCAAGACCATCGCAATCGTAGCGATCAGCAGTGCGATCATGAGAGAAACGTCTCTTGATATACTTTCCGCAAGGTGGAAAATTGCCAGTATTCTGTGCTGGAATTTTGATTTGACGAAACTTTACAGATTTGTAAAATAGACACAGGTTTTCCGTTATTTTTTTTTTTTTTTTTTGCTGACAAGTACACGGCTATCTGCCGATCGGTGATACTTCTCTTGCATTTGAACGACGAAGAAATTGCAGCGCGTCGCGGACTCCCGGGTGCCGTGAAACGTGTCAGAAGGGCCGTAAACAACGTGATGTATCCCGGCGACGCGTGCTGGTATGCGTACGACGCGACGGGGAGGGAGAGAGGGAGGAAGGGCGGCTCTGGCAGGCACGTAATAAAAAGAAAATTGAATGGAAACACTTACGGAATTGCGCCAATTACGTAGGTGTGGGCGTGCTGCTGGATGCGCTCGCGCTGTATAATAAAGCGTTCGCATGGCGGAGGCGAATTTGTTCTCATTGCGATGAGCGCAGAACGAGAGATAAATCAAATTTTAAGCGTTTATGAGTTGGCTCGCGCGCGAGTGTTACGCGATGAGCTTTAATACGACGGGAATTAAAACTTGGTAAAAAGGGCCTTTGCCCGGCGCGATTTTAATATTTCGATCGTGACGGTGGATAAAAAATATTTCTCGGCGCTCGACGATAAATGGAGGCCTTGCAGGTCTGCTATTTCTGCGACATCGACCTTTTTTTTTATTTTGTTACTATACTAATTATATAATTTCTACTTCGCTATTACAAGTAAATTTCTCTGACGATTTCTATATAATTTACAATACACTTTCTGCTTTATTATTATAATTAAATAAATGTCTATAATTATTAATTAATCTCGTAAAGAATAACGAGGCACTTGTGAGAGACATGGTAATTAATGCCATGCCAGCGTTACTTGTTTTAATAATCTCGATATACAACCAAGGCTGTGTCCGTTCAATTAGCTTTAATAAGCTCGCGATCCGAATAAAATATCCGCTCGCGCATGACGTTGCTTGACGTCGCACTGATTTTAAGCCGGCCGCGACGTATCGCTCGTCCGTATAAAAATGCCCGGAGGGGAAAATTACACAGGAGACACAGCGTGTGCGCCGATATCATTCCACGGCAGACATTTGCGCCGTTTTCGCGGGAAAGGATCGGGCTTTGCGCGGCATTATTCGCGCGCGCATAATGGAAGGCCCGGGGAATGACTGCGCTCGTGCAACGCGATAATTCTATTTGCCCGTGCAATTACGACAGTATATCTGCCTCTAGCCAGACGGCCGAAAAAGATATTCCAAAGCGTTACAAGGATTATTTTCGTTTAAGCCGTCGAACATTGGAGTCCGCCCGCCGGATATTAATTTTTTTTCACGCCTCCCCCTCTCCTCTTCCGCGCTTCGCTCCGCGAATCGCCCCGAGGGTTAATGGGAAATGACTAATGGTGAAATATAAATACGCTTTCGTCGATTATATTCGCGCACGATGTGGTAAAAGGCCGTAAGAATATCAATTAACGATAACGACGAGCATTATTTTAATTAATTCGTTTAATTTTGCCTTCGTTGTAAAATCGTCTCCGTCGTTTTTTTTTTTTTTATTTCGTTCTGACATATCGCTATTTGATATGTGAAACGCGTATGTTTGATTATTCTTTGTTGGGAACAAAAATCTCAGCTAATTAAAAACCTTCGCACGGCTATTATAGTTTAATGAAACAAATAGCTTTTTTTCGTAATATATATATATGTATGTATATATGGGCAATTCCACGTCAAATCGGACAAAAATCGATCTTTTTTGACCTCGTATTTTTTGAATCAATCGAAACTTTTTTCACATAAAATATATATAAAATAAGGCGATACATATTTTTGTATTTGTCCGAAATATTTTTTTTGCAGAAGTTATAAACAATAAAATTTTCGTGAAAAATGAAGAAGTTGTCAACTTTATAAATTAATATCTCTGGTTATATTTGTCGTAGAGAAATTTTTTAAAATGCATTTTAAAGCTAAGAAGACAACCTTTTTTATAAAAATAGTTTAAGTTGCAAGAAATTGCTAGTTACAATTGTTATAAACAATTGAAATGTTTAATAATTTTTTTTACCAAAAAGTACACTTTTAAAAATTTTTGAAATAATGCTACTTTATTCTCCATTTCATTCTGAAAATGTAGATATTTTTTATTTTATGGAGAATCGATAGATTTTATTTTTTATATATTTTTAATGAATGAAGCGCCGCGCCGTGCTCGCGTCACTGGCTCGACCAAGTAGTATACACGCGCTATGACGCGCCGATTTCTTCGGAAGAATCGGCACGCCATAGCACGTAGCATACTACTTGGTTGAGCCAGTGACGCGCACGGCGCGGCGCCTCATTTATTAAAAATATATAAAAAATAGAATCTATCGATTCTCCATAAAATAAAAAATAATATCTATACTTTCAGAATAAAATGGAAAATGAAATAGCATTATTTCAAAAATTTTTAAAAGTGTACTTTTTGGTGAAATAAATTATTAAACATTTCAATTATTTATAACAATTGTAATTAGCAATTTCTTGTAACTTAAACTATTTGTATCAAAAAGGTTGTCTCCTTAGCTTTAAAATGCATTTTTAAAATTTCTCTACGACAAATATAACCAGAGATATTAATTTTTAAAGTTGACAACTTCTTCATTTTTCACGAAAATTGTATTGTTTATAACTTTTGCAAAAAAAAATATTTCGGACACATACAAAAATACGTATCTCCTTATTTTATATATATTTCACGTGAAAAAAGTTTCGATTGATTTAAAAAATACGAGGTCATTTCTTGTTAGATTTGACGTGGAATTGCCTATATGTATATACAATCTCTTATCAAATAGTGATGTACTTATCGTACAACTAATGTATGCAAAGCAATTTAAGTTAGGTAAATCTAGACTAAAAATTAA
Source organism: Lasius platythorax (assembly GCA_963971435.1). Taxonomy (NCBI): domain Eukaryota; kingdom Metazoa; phylum Arthropoda; class Insecta; order Hymenoptera; family Formicidae; genus Lasius; species Lasius platythorax. Next base: position 15,098,222 of record OZ020544.1, on the reverse strand, counting down.
ATATATAGGACTGCCATATATATGTATAGAGAGAGAGAGAGAGAGAGAAGGGTGCGAGCGAGAAGGGGCGAGGAAAGCAAGAGGATAGGTATCCGATTGGAGTGTGGCGTCATTTAGCAGACGACGCGTATAATGGGGGAAACGAGCGAAACCCCGGTATAAGCCGCGCGCTTGCTGCCAGCAACGGCCACGCGCAGCAACGCGATAATTCTATTTGCCGTGCGATTATGAGAGTATCTACCCCGAGCCAGATCCAACGCGGCGCCGCTGCTGCTGCCGCCGCCGCAGCCGCAGCCGCCGTGCTCTCGTATTTCGCTCTCGTATTTCCTAGCCGGGATCAAAGCGGATACGTGGCCGTTCTCGCGGACAGAGACTCCGATAATAATTATTTGTTCGATGCGTTACGATATGCTCGTTATCCAGCGGAACTCCTTTTTCGCCTCCCTCCCTTTGCCAAGTTTCCGCTTTCTTTTCTTTCACTCGGCATTAGGATCGATCGGATTTGAAACAGCGAGATTGAACAGGGTAAATCATGCTTTATTTGTCGCGTGCTTTATTAATCGCGTTCTCTCCGAATCTCTCTTTGAGTTTTTCGGAAACGACGACGAATCAGCTAAACTTCACGGTTCGACAAATCGATGAACGAATAGTCGACATATGTATTTTTTTTATTAATTCCAAGGGAATAGTTTCTAACTGTTCGTATAATTATCTTCAATTGTTCGTTGTGTAATCATCGATACATTGTGGAGATCAAAGCTTGATAATTCAGGGAAATGTGAACCGGCGCGGATCGCCACTTTCGATGACCGACAACACAGCGTGTTTCTCCTTTTTGCTTGCAGGTTTTGCGTGGGCGATCGGTTTTACTTGTGCGAGAACAAGATTCTCTGCGAGTACGATTATGAGGAGAGGCTAGCGTTCGCTAATATGGCGATACAGTCACCCGCCTCATTAGCATACATCAAAAGGCAACTCCCTCCTACACCGACGCCCCCGGGTCAGAACATGCATCCGGGACACAATCCGCTCCAGGCTCATCAAGGTCTGGGACAGTCGGTGGCTCAGCACAATCATGTGCCCAACGTAAGTTAACAAACTATACGAACGAGTCTGGTCGATAAAACGAGCTCAGAAACAAGTAGTCCGTCGTACGAACATAAGTAAAAAGAAAAAAAATCGATAATAAATTAATTATTAGTAGTATCTAAATATTTCATTTTCCATTCAATTGTTAATTGCAATAATCTTAGATTTGAAGAATTTGAATACAATTTTAACAATCACGATATATGTATATAATTGCGATAAACTGCTTCCTTAATTTCTAATTCACCTCCTTGGTGTTGTCAAGTTGAGACTCGCGAAGATGCTGTCGCGACGCGAAAGCGACGTCTCACGCCTTGCGGACCTTTTATGTCTTCAGGGTCAAATGTCAGGGGGCACGCCAACGGTGAACGGGACGGCTATAGGGGTCGGCGGGCCGAGGGCGCCGGGTGACATGAACAACAACGGTCTGTCCGGGCCCGCCCTCGGACCCGTAAAGCCACCCCCGATGTCTATGCAGGCGCCGACCAGCTGAAACGAGGCTTCGCCGCCTCTGAAGAAGCTCAGGTGTCTCAGCGGTTATTAAAGCCGACGCGAGAATTGTTTCTCCTCGCTCGTGGAATATAATCGAGGATTCCGGACAGCGAATGCTGCGGAGGAAGCATACGTTGCGTCGCTGAGAATGTTGGGATGAAAGGGTTTGGAGGGGTGAGGGGGGTGGGGGGGGGCTGAAAGAGTGAGATGTAGACAGGGGGATCAAGAGGAGGGGAAAATCGCGCGAAAGATCGGACGAACTCGAAGTGGAAATCCGAGGTTTCGTGGACAAAGTGACGGGATTGGAGATTAGAATCACTGTGATCGTGAAAAATGAACAAATTTAACGGAAGATATATTAATACAGTAGGATACGCGTGCGCGAGATACGAGCTGGAGCTCGATATACTGTATTTACTGAGAAAAACACACACAGACACAGGTACATACTGGTATACACTGAATACACGAGTACACGGACAACGCAAGCGTTCAAATGATGTCGTAAAATTCTCTAGATATCTTTCAGGCGTCTCTTGGACTTTTGTGTCGTCTGTTGAAGCACATACGCGTCTTGTAAAATACGATACGATACGACACCCGACACACACGTAAAAATAAATTAGATTGATTCGTGTAAGATATATTTCTAGCGAGAAGAGATGGGAGCGAATGTGTGATTCTGCGCGAGTGCGAAAATTCACGTGTGCGTGAACGGCGGAGTCCTGTAAATATATCTGTATCGTATCCGACTCCGTGAGAGTGTGTGAGAGAAAGAGAGAGAGAGAGGGCGAAACAATTACCAGTATACGCAGGTCCACCGAGATGACTCTTATCCCGCTCGTGATATCGCCGTCGTCCATCCATAAGGACATAGAGCGCCGATTCAAAGGAGAGAACTTTTAGCGAAGAGGACGCGAGGGGTTCTGTAACACGTGCCATAATCCTGCGATCTCTCGTTTTACAGCCGGCCGAAAGTGCGCATCCACGAAAGGGAAAGAAGAAGTAAGACAACAATCACTTAATATTTCGGAAAATTGGAAAAATAAAAGATCGGGTAACGCAAACATTTAATATATCGCGTCGAAATTTATATTAAATTATTTTTCGTGGCTTTTTCTAGTCTCGTGAAATTTCTGTTACATCTTACGTCGCGAATCAGATCAGTTCGCGATCGCTGATACCAAAGATTAATTAAAAACGCTAGATTAAGAACCCCTCGGAGCGCCGCGGAAAGATTCAGTTCTAGACAGCCCGACGCGCGTCACGGCAAATTAATTTTTGTAGGCTTCGTCCGGCGAGTTTTCGCGAAAGTGAAGAGCAACGGCGGAATAACTGAACTTTCGGCGAATCTCGGAGCGGAAAAGCGGAAACAATTATTTCTAAATATTTTACATTAATCGTACAACTAACAATATTTTTTTGTTCAGAATTTCCACGATTTTAAAGGTTTATTAACGATAATGAAATAAATCCAAAGTAATTGATGACGTTGCGGCTTTTAAGCGTTCCGCCACTGGGCCGAGAGTCGCGAATTCCCGTCGGATCAGAGAGCGAGGGGCTTAGTCTCATCTAGCTTTAACGCTTTAATGCCAAAAATACAGACGGCGCTTATCTATACCAAACGCCGAACGGCATAAATTCGTAATCGTATGGAAACAGGAAGGAGAGCGACGGAAATACTCTTGCCACACATTGGTTGCCGTGACATTATTAACCGCGAACTCGTAACGCTATTAACTGTGAGCAATTTCCCGCGACGCCGGAAATACCGATCCGTCTCGTTCTCTCGTATATTCGGGCTTTCTCTCGTTTCCGGCCGGAAGTTGCATCAATATCGCGCCGGCGAAAATAACTATAACACTACCACTTTTCTCGTCTGGCGATCTACACACAATAACATTTTTTTTTTATCTTATAGATATTATTATGGCTCAGTCATGTATATGTTGCGAGTCATCGTTTCATTCTAGAGGCAGGATTAATGACGACGGTTATCTAATTAAAAAAACGGTCGGCGCGACGCTGATTCTGAATTCGAACGAAGCCTATCGGTAATCGCCGTCCGTTGATGCGACGTATGCGAAAGTTGAGAGAAAGTGCGCGTGACAGGAAATTAGTTTACATCGAACACTTGTAAAACTTATCGAGCGGAGCAACGGATCGAGCGCCCGACGACTCTGTCGTACCGCGAGTAGTACAAAGATCCCGCGACGTGGCGAAGGGAGAGAGAGAGAGAGAGAGAGAGAGAGAGAGAGAGGTGAAACGATAGAGTGCGAGCGAAATGGACATTATCTCCCATGTAGGACAAGAGAGAGAACGGGGAACGACTCTTTCCCATTTTTTATTCATCTGTATATAATATCACTCTTACCTAGGATTCTATTAATATATTAACGACCGCGTCCCACCCTCTTTACGGAAGGGGAGGGACTCCCATTACTACCGAGAAAATATAACATTCTTATAAATACAACCTGGTGTATTCCAAGAGTGTTTTTCATTTCCAGCCAGGAGGACGAAGTCGCGTCGCGCGACTTTACGTGCGAATATCCCGTCGACAGATCCTGCGCGACGTTCTGCGTCCGGGACGTCTCTCCTTCATCTTCGACATCACTCTCCCGTGTTTCAATTCCTATTGCCATCCGAACAACCTCCCCCCCCCCCCCCGCCGTCCATCTTTCTACTACTGCCAAGAAGCCGAAATCGAGGTAAGGCGCGGGAAAGTTCGCCGATCCGATCGAGGGTGCCATTCAACGCGGATGCTACGGGGATGAAAAGAACAGGAGGTAGAAAGGGAGGAGGGAGGAAGGAGGGAAAGGATGACGGTTCGCGTGGCGTCGAGCTAATACGAGGAGGGTGGAAACGCGATTTCCCTAATGCCCGCCAGCCTGCGGAGCCGAATGTTATTATGCGCGGTGAAGACTTTATAATGGAACGTGGAACTCCTTAAAACTCGCGGATACGCGCCTCCGAAATCGCCGCGCGGCTCCGTTACGGCGCGCTCGCGAGAGCCATAACTGGAAACTTATGCCGCCGCGATTGCATTACGTAGGTCGTTTCGCTCTCGATGGGTTGTTTCATTTTCGGGAGTTACGCGCCGAGCGGCCCGGTAAATTGATCGCCATTACTCTCGCCATCCTCGATGAAAAAAAAACTATCGCTCGATCTGATAAAATGCATTGCGATTAACCGTTCGCTCGAAGGTTATTTGATAAATTTGGCTGGTTGCGCGATTAAAGAGAGAAACACGGTTTAATTACATCGGGCACGTAACATTATTGATTCTTTTCAGTTGAAAAAATCACACATCTGGGTTAATAAACTTTATGCCGTAATAAATTACGGCGATGTAGTTCGAAGATAGTGTTAAGCCCCAGTTTAATCAATTCTTATATAGGAACGGCCCAGAAGTCGTTTTATAATCCGTACCTCCACGCTATTTTAATCCGTATTTCACCCCGGCGAAGAGATATTATCAAAAATAATATCCTCCGCCTTTAATGCGTTCGGACCGGAAGGGGTTAACAATTTCAGCTCGCTTCCGGTGCGTGCTCGGGCGAATTAATTCGACGTCGCGCGAGTAGCCGCGACTCGTCATCTCGACCCTCCGACCGCCAACTACCACTACTACCACCACCATCACCATCACCGTCCGCGTCCAGAGTCGCATTAATCACGTCAGGCAGGGACGGCAGTGGCGCGAGCGGGGGGAGAGGAGGGGGAGGGGGGAGACGGGCCAAGGAACGAAAGGGAGAACGGAACCCCTTAAAATAATCTGGCCCGAAATGAAATCAGCCAAGGCAATTTCCAACCTCCCTCGTATCCGACGGCGATGTTAACAGCGGTGGCGCGGTTTTATCCACCCGACCGGCGGGCCCCGTCCTCACCCCGCCGTTCCTTTCCTGCCCCCCCTCCCCCTCCTGCCTCATCCATCCCTCCCCCCCCCTGATTCCGTCGCAGTGCAACCGACAAATGACAACGCGGGCGGTAACCCCCTCGCGGCGGCTCACGGAATTAAAGATCATGAGATAAGGGTGTCATCCTTCGCTATGCATTATGTGTTCGGCAAAAAGCTCGCCCCCGGGCCATCCTGCCGTTCCGCCGCCTTTGTCCCTCCACTCCCCTCTTCTTTCTCTCTGGATCTCATTCCTCTTTTCGCTGCCTGTTTCCTTCTGGCGCACACACGTTTCGGAGGTAACGAGGGAGAGAGAAAGAGACAGAGAGGATGGGAGGGCTCCAATTAATCTACTTCGTCCATTTTTTGCCTGTTCAAGGCATCTCGGCTGACGTTCCTCTCGTATCGACATTCTCATACTAGAGGGAACGCCCGTCATTTCAAGCACGATGCAGATATAATGAAGAGGGACGTTTCGAGTATATCTCGCGCGCGAGTTTATAGACATTTTTCTCAGAAGCACGATTGAAACGGAATGTAGACGAGAGTGCGCCGGTTATGAACCGCGCACATCCTTCTCGATCGAATAGCGAACAGGATTCTGGCTATAATCGATAATCGTATTTTAAATTTTATCGCTTGAAAACATTAGATTAATATCGGATTGGATTAACCTTTGAGCAAATTTATCGAATCGAAAATGCAATTCGAAAATACATTGTCGAGCTGACGCGATAATCACAAAACTGAAAAACGTCTAAGAAAACAAGAAAATGCAAAATAGAAAAAAAATATATATTCATAATAATAATTTGCCAGTGTAATATCATAAAAGTTTATTAGAATTTTATTGTTAAAAGTATTTAGATTACAACCAGCGAGAGAGAAAGAGAGAGTGAGAGAGAGAGCTCCGAAGATTACACATCAAGACTTCAAAGTAAGTAAATTTTAAATTAAGATTAAGTTTTTTTTTTACGAATAAAAACAAGCTTTTTATAAAATAAAATGTCTCGATCCTCTTCGGTCTAGATGTGAAATTTTTCGCAATAAAGATGTAAGATCGTTAATGATTTCAATTGAGATAAACTTCCACGGGACAGAGAGAGAGAGAGAGAGTGAGGAAATCGCTTGATATCATCGGTGAAAATCGAACTTCATATTTAGGAGTCGCGGGCGCATGTCCCGAAACATCCTGAAACAATCACACGGTCTAGTCGTTAGTGCGCCGTATACACACAGAACCTTACGGCCCTTGGTTCGAGCGACGCTTGGGGTAGAGCCGCGCGTTATGTATAGGGTGTACCGAAGGAAATAACCGTCATCTGTATTCGCGATAACATCGTAATTGAATGCGGTTGACGGGGATTTGCAGTGTACGGACGGCCGCGACCACCAGCAGCCCCGCAAACGGTTTCCCTTCCACCATCACACTCTTGCAGTTCTTCCTCCGTCGCGTCCTTCCCCCTTCGCGCCCTCGCAATCACCACCAAGATGTTCCTTCTCTTTTCTCCCTTCCACCTAACTTTTCCTGCGCCTCTTCGTTTCTCTCTGACATTTTTTTCATTCCCGCCTCGTTTCTCATCCTCGGAGATGGATTTAAAGGGCATTATAGATACGCGAAGAGGTATTGCATCCTGCATGACTAAAGAATTTCCGAGAAAAATTGCACACGCGCATATACATACGTATATATTTAGTAAAAAAAAAAAAAAAAAGAATCGATTTATCTTAAAACTGATAATTTCATTTTTGATATAAATTATTTCTCCATATTTCTCATTTCACGGCCAATCTTACATCGCGATCTCCTCTTCTGTTTTCCCGTTGTTTGCTCTTTCTACCCCACTTTCTTGGTCACCCTTCTCGTTCGCGCTGCACCATTTTCCTCCCGTCCCTTTTCCTTCGCTCACTTTTTATCTCCCGGGAGTGGAGCATTAATCATATCAAGGCACGGGAAATCTACTTTCTCGATATTTAGGGTGTGTCGTGGTATTGTCACGTGTGTGCACACGCGTGGGTGGCACGCAGAGAGAAACAGAGGGGGTACCGAGAGGGAAGGGTAGTGGTGAATAACGATACGAAGATAACATAGAGAGGAGAACGTAGCGAAGTTTATGAGGGGATTTTCGGAAAAGAGATTCTGCGGGGGCTATATTTGATCGCCATTCTCGTTTCGAAGTATCTATGATCTTTTTCTAACGAGTCGATAGCACGAATGTGTTTCACGAGATGTATTTGGGTCAATAGATCTGCGGTATTCTAATTGTATCGCGAACCGTGTTACACATTCATTTATATAGATAGATGAATGCTCCGAAAATCATAAGTGCATACTTTGATTCTTTACAAAAAAAGAAATGGTATATATATATTATTTTATCATCCTATTGGGGCAAAGAAAGATATTGGAAAGATGCAAAGTTCAATATTTCATTATTTATTACTATTTTTACTATAAATTCTCTGGACGATTTATTTAGAATCGATTTTTCCTTCACGAAAATAATAGAAACATGTTTCGAGCAATCAACGATTGAAGATTAAGAACTCATCTAGCGTATTAAATTTCGAGATTAGAAAAGGAAATAGATAACGAAATCATTTTATTCGAAATGTACATGAACAAAATTTAAAACTTAATTAGAAAAGTATATAATATATAAAATTAGAGAGATATAATAAATTTTAGCTCAGGGAAAATCACCTGTCTAATTAATTCTATTATAGAAGATATAGTTAAAAACCGCGCGATGCATTTGCATCCAGTAAATGTACATATATATATAAATAAAAAGAAAAATCACCTGTCAAATTAGACAGGTGATTTTTCCTTACCTAAAATTTATTATATGTATATTTATTATTGTATTTAATATATTTGTATTGTAAAATATATTAAATACAATAGTTGTCTCGGCCTCGAATCCAACATTGACTATTGTCGCTCGATCCAAGTAATCCGATCGCGAGATGGGAAGAAGGACGAATCGGAACCGCGCGCGCACATCGTCGCTAATCAACGGAGAAGAGCTCGTTTTGCGATCCGGGATAGCGATCCTTGCATGCGGAATGCGCTGATGGGAAATACTTGTTATGTCGTGGCTACTGTCACGGCCGCTGATTGGCGCATGACCATTGGATTTCGCGCTTTATTAATGGCCGTCTGTCGTCGTCCTTCTCCCTCGCGCTCCCTTATATTACGAAGGCACGATCTCCGATCTGGATCCTCTCTCGCCCTTTTCGGGGTATCGGCTGTCCTTCGTCTCCGCGTCGCGGCGTCCAGGCGCCTGCGCCGCCAAATTATTTACGGAAATCTCTCGTTTTTCGCGCCCTGATTTCGTCCACCTCGGCGCCCGTGACGCGAGCGAGATTTTATTTCGGGAGCACATCGCGAGGATCGATCGCCGCGCGATTCAGATAACTTTGCAATTTAATGCTTGTTTTCAACTTTTCCGAAGGGTGGAGAAAATAACGAAAGAGAAAGAAAGAAAGAGAGAGAGAGAGAGAGAAAGAGTATGTGTTTGAAGTCGCCCCACCTAAAATCATCGTTTATGCCAAACGTGTTATTTTGCAAATATTGATTTGCAGTTTTATAGATAGATTGGTTCATTGAGATTCGGAATAATATGAGCATACATATTCGGTAATTATTCTAAATTGTATTGCGCAGGACTATGGTATAAGGTGAAAATTGATAATACATCAAAGGGTTAATAAACATGTTTATTATATATGTTTGTGTCGATCATGGCCATGCCGTTATAGTTAATCCATCGGTCCGCCCGCGATATACATATGTCGGCATATATGCAGACTTAGAACACAACGGGATATACGATGTAGAATAATGTGGAAATAATTGCCGCGCGCGAGAGAGGCTGATTGAACGATGTACATATTAAATCGTTGCATACTATTTCCTGATAATCAATGCAGCAACGATGCGTTTCTATGTCCGATATAATGGCATCGTTATACCGTGGTTACATAAATCAGTGATGAAGTTCGAACTACAAGCTCGTTGCTTGTAATATTCCGTTTGCCGGATTTCCGCGCGCTCGTAGAAAATTATAATTATGCGAGCTTCGGTAAGCCTATAAATGCATATTGTAATTGGCCAACATTTTCGTCATACTATATTAGTCATGTTATATGGGTTTGCCGCGGCGGGTTGTCTATCGTAAAATATTTTGAAAATAGATATTTCGTGCGATAAATCTGGGCTAGCAATTTTATAAATTACTCTTCATAGAACATTCACTATTAAATTCCTCGACATATAAATAAACATATTATAATAAACATAAAATAATTATTAAAATAGATTCAAAATTAAATCTCTACTGTTTCATCAGATTCCATTCAACTCATTTTCATTTTTAAAATGCGACCTTGCTATTTTTAAGATTTCATAATTTTACCAGCTAAATAATTATTTTTACATGCAACAAAGACAAAAATGTATTAGACTAAGAGCATATTAATACATGCAAACGTTTCTGTGAACTTGCTTATAATAAAAGATGTAGAAAAAATTAACGGAATGACAGAATTAATCGAGAATAAAGGTTTTATTGTTCGTTTACAACTATGAATAGAATTATCCATGTCGGTCGTAAAATCATGCGTAAAGCAGGACGTTAAGAACGCTAAACTTCCTTATTCCAAAGCTCCAAAGTCTCATTTATCGTATTACCAAGTACCATTCGCAGAGGTAGGAGCTTTACCGAAGCGAGAATAACTATTCGGTGGTGGCTGCCGCGGAGGATCTCGCGCGAGGATATGGACCGGCGAGACAAACTAAGAATATTACCTTCGGGAATACGGGCTAACGATCTACCGATGCGTATTAATAGTCTCGACGGTGCTAACTGCTTCGCCACTTAAGCGTCGAAGTCTCGCAGTCGAATATTTATGCCGCCTCGTAACGGCGTCTCTCGACGAAAGTTCTCGGGACCCGTCGAGTTCCCTAACATTATGCATTCGATATCGTAACGCATTAATACGCATTTTTAGGCCTTAACCACTTGGAAGTTTCTTCTACTCCCGAATGCGATTCCTTGTAACAAAAGTGATTCCATGAAAGTAAAATTGAGACCATTCAGGTTTCCTTATGTTACTTTTTACATCGAAAACTCCTCAACGCACTTAGCAGACGTTGAATAATATTAATATCTAAACATTGACAAAGAATATTGCTCCAGAGATTTTTTTAAAAAATTCCTCTTTCCCTTTCTCTTCGAATGTGTTTCGGAAATTAGATTTTTCTATTTCACCAGATAATTGCATTGCGGCAGAAAAATCGTTTCTAACTTTCAGCCGCGGATTTTATTCTCTATAAGCGAACGGTAATTCGCGTCTTTCGTTCACTCCCTCAACTCCGTTTATCCGTCGTTGTTCTTCCTGTTCCCCCACGAAGACGCGAGAGGGGAAGGGGAAGACCGTTCATGGATTTTACGAGGGACCAGAGTCGAGTATCGGTGGGCAATTATCCGCGAAACAAACAGGTCCGCGAGGGAAAGTCTAACGACTGCCGGGGTCTTCCTGGCGATTACCTCAAAGCAAACCGCCTAACAAGACATTGTTCCGAATAGCTTAGCCATTCCCTACCCGACGTCTCCGACGCGGTCGCTCTTTTCCACCCTCTCATCCACTCCTCTCGCGATACCGAGCTCCCACGTGGAGGAGCCACCACATTCACCGGGGACAACCGAACCCAGTAGCAGTTAACAACCCCGGTCTGGCGACGGTCGTTAGCAACCGACGTTGCTCCTTCCAACCAACGAATCATCACTCGCGCCACGTACCGAACTTAAATCTATGCGTATACAACGCGTCTCGTCGACGGCGATAACGAAGTCTTAACGTACAAATATGCATTTGAAAATATAAAATATTCTCGTCCTTTGTACTAATGCGACTCTTGACTAACTCGTTTATCGATTGAGATTTTTGTATTCTTTGAAAAAAATTTTGATTATATAAATTCTACACACAATTCTGAAATAGAGAATGTGTATTATATTTCTGCTAAGTTTACACCCGCGATTTCGTCTGTGTTATGTAGTGTCTTCTAATTTTTCAGAGTTATTATTATCTCTTTGAAGGAAAATATGGGTCTCTATTGGAGAATAAGAATGATATGCTGCTGGATGCTCTGGCGAGACATTAATACTGTTTACGAAAGCTCTCGTATTAGGCTCTCAATAGAATGGATACGCCGGAAAGGGGAGATTTCCCACAAGAGGACTCCGCTTCTTGCCTACTCCTTTAAGAAGTTCCCGCTGCTATGTACTCAAATACATATACATATACATATACATATATATATATATATATATATATATATATATATATATATATATATATATATATATGCGCGCGTTAGCGCCATTATCGCCGTCCGCGATAAGGTCCCTCGGGTGATAATATATTCCAGCAGGCATCTCGAGAAAAAAATACAGATTAAGGCTCCTAAGCACGGATTTAACGCTTATTTATACTCCGCTAAGTACCGGCATTACCGCGTATTACGATCCAAATGGTCGCTCGAACTTTTTCACTGTCACCTGCTTCGAGATTTTCCCCGCATTTTCCACTCCCTCCAACCGCCACCTCCCTAGAATCTTTTTCGCTTTTTTTTTCATCTCTTCATCTCTTCGTTACCGCTTTATCGCAAATGTATATCCGCGCACTTCCTCAATTGCAATTTATTTATTTTTTTTTTTTAACGAAGAATACGCAACTTGCATTTACGAGTTAATACTGCAACAACTACCTTTATTCCTGCTATTACGCGAAATTATCTTTATCGGCTGTAAAAATGTGCAGAAGTGTTTCAGAATCAAAGTCAATTCGATCAAATCTGTCGCGAGAGTAAGTTCATTACGAAGCACGCAGTTACGAAGATGTAATTTTTCGAGACGCCGTTCTTCGGCTTTCGAAGAACGGCGAACTACAGCTGATTCGCGCGGACGCACGTTTCTTGCAGAGTTCGTGCCATTAACGATCCTAGAATACCTCGTTTCCTCTGCCCTGTGCGAGGCGTGCGTATCCCTCTGGTGTACCTAAGGGCTCTTAACGAACGATGGGCGATAAGAGCAAACGGCTTACGAGCCCGTCAGATTCGAAGCATCGCGATTCGGACGCGTCTATTCACTCGAGTCCTTGCCACTCGTGGATTTTCCGCTCGCATTCGCGGCTCCGGCTACTTCGAAACATTTGATTTTGATTGCCGCGAAGCGACTCGGCAGTTACGTCGGTTCTTTACGTCGGGCTTCAAATCTAGTGAAACTGCGTGTACGGCATCAGCACGTGGCTCGAGTCTTACAGCACGTGGCTAGTACTTTGTTACTGTGTCGTTAATTTTAACGTCCGCTACGTGTCGGCGCCAAGTTTTTTTTTTTGCGTCTCGGTGTAAAAGAGTTAGTCGCGAGAAACAGTGTCGAGAAAATGATCGAACCCACGATAAAGTAACGGCTAGGATTTTTTTATAAAAGGCCTATTTTAATAAATTCACTAGATGTTATCGAAATTAAGTCTTCCTGTTTGAAACATCTCAAGTTTCATATAAAATATTTTTTTGAAATCATAAAGTAAAGTCGTTATATTTCAATAATAATTGCACGGATTGATTAGAATGGCACACACATCGCTGGCCTCCGGTTTACTTTATCAGTTGACGACGAGATGCGAAACACCAAGGATATTTATCGTGACCAAGGGGACGGGACCTAAAATCGAATTGCCCGCACGTAATTATTCGGTCTCCTTAGCGTAATCGCGGCAAGATTATCGCCTATCTTGTGGCTCGATTCGTCGTCGTTAAAGGGAACGCTTTCATGTCACCCCGGGGAGCACGTCGGGGACATTATGGTTGGTAGCTCCCCGGAATTAGTAAGAGGCGAGACGATGGCGATTTGACTTGATCTATCGTCGCTCCGCGCGCAAGTCATTCGCATTTTCTTTTTAGATTTAGGGACGCGGCGCGTGACATAATTTTTTTCGTGAATGCAAATTTTAAGCCATTTCGGAATGTAAATGCGAACGTATATATACGCGAGGGTCGTCGCGGATCGTTCGACGACAAAGATCGCATCGATTAAGCCGATATAGGCCTCCCGATGATAGTGAACCGATCAAAGCGTTAGCCCGGCTGTGCCGTGTCAGGTCCGCGGAGTGAAGTAAAATGGACTCGAAGGGTTATGGTCGGCCATCCGCGGGGGCTTATGGGCCGATCGCCGCCGATGGAATCAGCGTTCATGCCTCCATCCTGCGCTGCTCATAATCAGTTTTAGATTAATTAAATTTTACGGTCACTATCGTCGATAAACATTAAATTTAACGGGCCGGTCCTGCCAGGTTGTTACGGCTCGTTATACGACCCCGTACGCGCCATGAACGTTCACACGAAATAGCAATCACGCCTACAGATGCTTTGGTTGCGTATTTTTTTTTTTTTTTTTTTTTTTTTGCGTTTGTCACGTGTCGCAGTAACATAATGAAAAATCGATTTCGAGAGTCTTATGCATTCAAAATTATGGACGATCGAATTTATTTTTTAAAACATTTGAGATGTTTATTAATATAAGTATTACTAAACAGAAAACACAAAGTTTGAATTTTTTTTTTAAGTGGACTTGTTCCGACTCTTTTTTTAAGCTGGATATCTTATATGTATAATAAAACAATTTACTCTATATTTTTCTTACAGGAAATACAGAATTTCTACATCTGCTTTCAAATTGTGTGAAAAAATTAATTTGTTTTGCGATGAGGATGAAAATTGAAAATATGTTGCCTTTATTTTATTTATTGCAATTTCAACCATTGTATGAATTTTCGGCGATCCTGGGACACCTAATATAGACGTTACTGAGTCGAATCATCCCGGTTGGTGGTTGGCGATGCGCGAGTTTCGGGCGAATTGTTATCCCGCAACCGTGAAACGCGAATCGTCGGTCGGAGAACGGCGAGTGCGGTGCGGTGCGGTGCGGTGCGGTGCGGTGCGGTGCGGTGCGGTGCGATACGGCGGCGGGCAGGCCGGGAGCTAAATCTGGTGAAGGCGGTAATTAAATTAATTAGCTATCTCGAGGATGCAAGGATGTACCGTGCCGACCGAGAAAGCGGCCGCGCTCTGCCTCTCGCTCGCTCGTTTTCTCTTTAACGGTCTTAATTATCAGGGACTCTTCACCCTACCTACGCGCTCTTTCCGTTTCTTCCGCGATCCGCCCCCTTTCTCTCTCTCTCTCTCTCTCTCTCTCTCTCTCTCTCTCACACTCTTTCTTATTCTCTGGCTCGCGCTCCTGTCTCTGTTCTGCTTCCGGCTATTTATTAGGTTTTTACTTATGGAGCCGGTCGCAGTGCAGTCGTCCAATCTGGACCGGCGCGCGATCGAATTTCTCTATTATCGTCGGCCTCTTCGGTTGGACGAAACTTTTGCCGGTCGGTCGGCAGGCGGGACGGTTTCCGTGAAAGAAGCAAAGCACTCCGGGTAATTAGAAGCGGAATTATATTCCGCCGCGTCCTGTTTCAGTTTATAAACAAGGACTCTTAAATGAAGTTCCCCGGGAGCTGGCCGTTTTAATGCCTCGGCCAATGCGTCCCTGTGTTTCGATCTTGAAACTCTGGGCTCGCTCGCTCGCTCGCGTGAGTTTTCGCCGAGCCTTTAACCCTTTCTTATGGCCAGCGGCATACTTAATAGAGACTCATTTTTCTTTAAAAGGATACTCGGAAAGTAGGTTTCTAAGCGAACACAAATTTTTTGGAAGAGAGAAATTTATACTTGTATATATAAATTTTGTTAGCTGAATCGGTAATTACATTATTTTCTCCTGTAGCTATATATATCGCCTGTTTTTCGTTGATCTAATTAGTGCCAAATCGTTAACAGGGCCGCTTAATCATTTAATCGAGCTAATGGTTCTTCCGTAGTGTCAGAAGAGCGCGTACTCTTGCTTCTCCCTCTATTAATTCCGGCATTGAGCTAACTCAGCTTTACCTCATCCGTCTATTTCGAATCATGCGGTTACGATTGTAGAGCAGGTCAGCTTTGACTTACGTACGTTTACATTCAGCGATCCTATAAAAGATTTCACGCGCTACAATTCTCGAAACATTCCTTCCAATTTCTATCGCTAGGGCATTAAAAACTAATTCATTTTTCATTAATAAATAATAAGCAATATTGTTCAACTGTTCCAAATCTCTTTAGTAAATATATTCGCTGTTTGTAATTTATACATTTTTCTTAAAATAAATGGCTTTGAATATGTTCTCTAATGTCTCAATTTCTTTTAAATTTATTTTTATTATCGTTTCAGGATGTGGTACACAACATTGCGAAGCCTGGATCATTATCTCTCCTTGCGCTCACACGTATTACACGCGCAATAACCGTTGAAAAAAAACCGCATATTCATGATCGATCTGTCGCTCTTATCAGGTACATATATGTGTATGTACATACCTATCTACCTACACGACACTCTCCCAGAGGTACCCTATCCCAATACGGCGCGCTACCTTCGCCGCACGACTGCAAAATTAGCGCCAGGTCTCCTGCGCTTGGAAGCTTTCCTCCGAAAGCTTCAACTTCCTAAGCTCTATCCAAGTTTGGTCCCTCCGTCGGCGCGCGCCCCGACGGCTCCTCCTCTCCCTCCTCTCTCTCTTCAGCTCTGTTTGGCTCGGTTCTCGCGCAAGAGCGGAGGGATAGGAACACGCGTTTTAGTTTTTAATGATTATTGCGCCCAGGTAGGCAGGCATTACCAGCGGTCTCCCTCGCGCACATTTGCATATCTTTCCACCCGTTAGGAATTGCCTGCCGGCTGCTTTCGTCCGCCCCGAGCGGGCCGCGTCTACCGGCGCTTTCGCCTTCAACTTTTAAGCCCCTTTCCTCCTTCTCCCTCTCTCTCTCTCTCCTTTACCCACGGGGTGTTCCGCAAAATTGCGCATTCTCCCTTGAATGCTTGAATTCCTTGACGAATTTTTGAATAAAATTTATCTTGAAAATTCGATTAAAAACTGCTCTCGTCTATAACTCTCTG
The DNA here is from genome assembly GCA_963971435.1 of Lasius platythorax. NCBI lineage: Eukaryota > Metazoa > Arthropoda > Insecta > Hymenoptera > Formicidae > Lasius > Lasius platythorax. Next base: position 15,081,698 of record OZ020544.1, on the reverse strand, counting down.
ATTTTTGACAATATACATTTTGACGCGTATAATGCACTGTATCTTATAAAATTTTGGTATAATTCGTTTAAAATCAACTCTTTAACGTTATATAAAAATCGGGACATTTTTGCATAGCAAAGAACAAGTAAAATTGAAGAACCAATTGAAGCTATCCACTATTAATTTATGACACTCATTATCTCTAATTAATGATTAATATAAAATTAATAGACCATGGTAATAATTCATGAATTTCCATTTTTTCTGTCAATGTAATTTCAAAAAACTCTTTCGCATATCGTAGCTAAAAAACTGAATATTGAACTGTACGATATCTTGATTATAAAAAAAAAATGTGTGTGACTTACGATTACGAAATTTTAAAATGTGTAATTTTTATTGCCTCTACATTTCTCAAGTCTAATTCGTCGAAATTAAAATTTTCAATATTGAACCGCTAAAACCGCTCTTCTCTCTTTTCGCGGCACGATGTTTGAGGAACACCCTGTATAATCTTTATCCCTATCTCTTGTCTCTTACCTGCATCCCTCGCGCCGACCGTTCCCGAAACGTCGACGTCTCTCTACGGGCGTCGCGACGTCTCGCTCGTGCTTTACGAGCGGCAGCCGCGCGCGCCAGTGATTTCTCTCTTGCTAGTCTTCGGCCACCCTCTCCCTCCGCCGCCACTTTCTCATCCCTTTTCCTTCTCTTTAATGGGACTTGGTTTTCGAGTGCATTAATTAACGTTTTATGTCAGGCACCCCTTAATTAGACTGCTTTAAAAAAAAAATCAGTGAGTCAGTGCGCTCTCGATGACGAGAGAAACGACTCCTCCTTGTCGGAGTTGATGCCGCGCGATTCGATGTTTATTACCCACAGGAGAAACGTAATGGCAAATGCTAATTTTGCATTAATAATTTATGCGACTGTAGAATGGAGAGTGTTCCTCCCTTTTTATCTCCGTCCCTTCGCGAGGAATGTCATTGACATGACGTAAGTGACATAATCATTCGATGCCTGTCGCTGCGGTTGATGGTTTTAAATGGTTGGGATCAATCGATATAACGGAATTTCCTATCCTAAACTTATCTGTATCGCAATTCGAAGCGGAACAAGAGATGCGACTGTAAAAACGTATACGAGATTTCACTGCCACCGCAGTCGAATCTATCGCATTATTTCCCGCGAACGCTTTCCTCTCTCACGCGCCATTAGATGCCGTTTCTCCGCGGCGCGGTCTTCATAGTTCACAACGAGAGTATCGCGGGTTCCTTATCGCGAACGCGGTAGGTTCATAACCTTCTCGTATCGAGCCCGCGGAGTCGGTGGTTTACACGTTATTTAGCAGACATTCCCCTAGCGTAAATCGAGCGTCGGCGAAACTATTGACCCTGTCGTCGTATACGCGCGATGCACGGGCGCGACTTTGGTTCTTCCATTTCCGCCGTTTCCCCTCCGTTATTTCCCACCTCGATCACATCGTTCGTCGATGCGAACGACGACGACGACGACAACGACGACGACGACGACTACGACATCGACGACGGCGACGGGGGCGAGAGGGGGCGACGCGTTTCTTAAAATCGTACCGGCGAACACACACGTGGTTAGCCACAGTCGACGATCGTCGAGGGCTCGGATGCACGACGACAATAGTTCGCCATTGGCGACGGATGCTCCCTGAGTGCGTGGAGATGGTATCTGTATTTCATTAACATTATTCTCCGCGCTGCTGCTTCATTCCAGGCGCCCGATTCTGCGCTATAATATCTATGAAGACGAGAGGCAAGTTTAGATGACCGAGAACTCAAGGGAATAAACGCGACGGCACGTTGTAATTAGTAAAGTAGATAAAATTAGCACTATTCATTGCAGTAGATTTCGGCAAGTAGAATAATGGGAAAATAGAATATCTTGTTTGATATATTTATTTATAGCTTTGGGGTAAATTTGAACATTTTCCAATATCTCTCGCTCGAAGCTCTTTCGTACAAGAAAATTTATCGCGTTCTTTCATATTTATTGTTTTATGTATTATAACATTTAGGTTTAAATTAATCCAAACCGATTTGCTATTTATTATTGGGTTTAATACAACTAAATTCATCAAGTATTCCTTGGCATTATTACAATCGTTCGATCAGTATAATTAAATAGAACTGCGAAAAACGAGATGTTGTTTTTGGAAGGGAGCAGGCGAAGAAGTAACCGGTAAAAAAAAAGAACGAGAAGAGTCATATGTGAATGGTAGAAATCCGCGTATAAAATGGCGCGTAGAGCGGAAATAGGCGGCATCGCAGGAGCGTTACAAAACGGTCGAGGAATTCAATAGCGACAAACTCTCGCGCGGATATTATTCGGCAGTAAAATTTTATTTCGCCGAGGCATTTATCGGTGGCGCTGGCGGAAGCTGGCTCGCGCACAGCGAAACGTACGTTACCGCGTCGTTATTTGATAACGACAAATTATTGTTACGAGAAAAAATGGACGCCGGCCACGCACTCGTTAACCCTCCACCACCCTAGACGCGTCCCAAACCAATTCGAGTGCGTTGATCATGTACTATACGCGAGGGAGAGTCGCGTATATTTCACAAATTAGTGGATATAAAAATGATAACATACGTAAACAATTAACAGCTTTAAATAAATGCGAAAAAAATTCAGTTCTAATTAACAGCGACAGGAAGTTATTTCTTACGGCTAATATTAAATACATTAAAATTCTATTATTTTTCTATATAAAAGTTTCGATATAAATAATATTTAATATATGTATTTGTATTCTATAATAACGCAGTTTTTTTTTAAATTGTCAAAGAAAGAGAGAGAAAGAGAGAGAGAGAGAAAGAGTGTGTGTAATTACAAAAATTCAATAGTTAAACAAACAACCGATGTAAAGAAATAGCTAGAGAAAGGAATTTTTTTTTATACCAACAAACGAGAAAAAAGGGCCGGTTGTGGAAAGAGCGAAGAGGTATCGTCGGCTTTGGGCCTGATCCGGCGGACTATCAAGCCACATGTCCGAACGTTAATCTCTCGATATATTAGCGGATTTATATTTTCAGTATTTTCGGTAGAGTTCTGCCTAACTCCTCGAGATATTTAGAAACGCGCGACAAACGTTTCGTTTCTCTCACCCTGCCCCTTGTCATAATCCCATCTCTATCGAATGTTCGTTTTTTTTTTTTAAATCGATATTCAACTACAGCTATTTTTACAGTTACAGAAATTAACAGAGATTCGAAAATATTAATGTCAACTTTGTAAATGGATTCCAAATAATATAATAATCACTCGATCACTTTTGACGTTTCAGAGAGCATCGCATATCTTACCGATATATTAACACTTTGTTATACTAATTACATTCTATAATTTTTCCATGCAATTATCTACATTTGAATTCGGATCAGTAACATGCGTGCTTCTGCGCGTGTATTATTGGCAGCACTCGGCGTCGAGATTTAATAAGCAGCGCCCGTCGCTTCGTTATGCTTTATTAACCATTTACGTTATCAGCCGGCCGACATTATATCACATTTTATCAGCTGCAAATATCGGTATAATCGCTACGTTCCAGCTAAATTATCGCTAGCGTCGTTCGATCAGCGATTCAAACGGCGATTCCCCGAATTTGCAGTGACAGATACGCCGGGCATGACGCGACTTTTCGTCTTTCGCGCGCACGCGTTAAGTTGTCTCACGTTACGATCACGTAACGTATAAAGCGTATAAAATGTGTGTTGCGAAAGAAGGGATGACAGGCGGGGACGAGAGGGTCCGATGCGGTGGTTAACGCGTTCCAACAAGAGAGGGAGACGGGGGTGTAGGTCTCGTGTAGATACGCGGATATATCCTGGCTGCCGATGGTGCTCGCTGCACCTGATCCTGGTCGGCGAAATTGATGATATAATCCTCCATAACTCAGGATTACCGAGGAGGCCGGAGGCGTACAGCCTCGCGCGGAGAAAGCGGCGCGGGTGGGAGAAGGAGCGCGGTTCGCGACTTGCACATCATGTTATACTACTCGTAATACTAGTCGGCCGGACGAGCGAGGCGCCCGACGTTGACTTGCACTACTGCGTGGAAGAATTAATTTCGGAGGACCGTCAATTATAATCCCAAAGCAGAGATGTATATGTTAGAATATGTATTGTATGTATATTAGCGAGATATTATACGATTAAATCGTAACATTTAAACAATATTTTTTCCTGACTTTTTAACGGCTCTTTTTTTTTTGTATTTTTCTGAGGCGTATATAGACTTTTGTTATTAATGGTTATTTCACCGACCTTTCCGAAATTCTCGTTAACGAATACGAAATTGACGATCCGCCAATTTTTAATGGTTCGTTAAAAGTAGAAGTGATTTAACAATCGTTAGCGCTAACGGACGTCGCTGAATAAAAAAAAATTGCATTTACAGGTTTTATTCAACCCCGGTTGATTCCATCGATCTACTCTCGAGACAGTTAATGTCCGTTAAACCTTTGATTAGCGTAGTTATTCAATAGACAGGTTTAATATCGGGTAAAAAAACTCGATCGAAACTTCCGGCGAAATTTTGCGAGCCGTTCTTTCTTGATGCAAACTGAAAAAGAATCGCTGTTACGCGGAATCACGTATAATCGCAAAATTATCTTAACGCTATTTCGCGGTACACAATAACCGTATTCGCGCGCAGAATCATTGGATTCTCTTAGGTACAATAAATGATATGGAATAAGGGTCGAATTCATCTCTCGAATGTGAACGTTCATGTCGATAGCGAAGCGACAGTTCGAGTAACATTCGACTGATCGAGGCATCGTAACTATCGTGCATCACCTCGCTCGTACGTCTCTATCTCCCGACACGTGTACAACAGTATGCCCTGGACTCTCTCGGCTATTCGATTTGTCTCATCGTTAGCCAACAACCCCCAGGAGATGGAGATACACCGGTCCTGTACTTGTGCCGTTGACATTTTACGGTACAGCCGCGAGTTAAGAGCTCATTAGTTTCGCGGGTTGAACTCGGAACACTTGAATTTTGCTTGTAATCGCGAAATTTGTGTGAGTGAATTAGACGGTCGCTTTAACATAATTGCCAGTCACGTTCTTTCGGTGCGAATCTCCGCTAAAACGATTATTCTAATCTTTAGAAATGTCACAACGTTTCGAGTTGAAGAGGGTACCATTAGAGGTGGTAATCGTTTAAGAGCCGCCATAAAAAAAAAACCGTTCATTTCCGGCGCGACAGCGAGCATGAAGCACAGGCAGAAAAAATCCGTTGCTCAAACAAGCGAAACGTCGAAATTTACAGCCTTACATTTCGGATAAAGGGTGGCAGCTTTAAGCAGATTTGCAGGTGGGCGAACGAGAGAGAAAAAGAGAGAGAAAGAGAGAGAGAGAGAGAGAGAGAGAAAGGAAAAACGCCGTCTGGTTTAGCTGGTGCTGGAGAGATGTCGCGTAACGCGAACGTTAAAAAATTCATAAATACTACTCCTAGGTGCCATTGCGAATTGTCCGTGGCGGAAGAAAAAAGGCACGAACGAGCGCTCGTCTTGCAGTCTGGTACATCGCATAAATCGCATTTTACGAGATATATCCTGAATAGTGTACCGCTGCCTGGAAAAACGCGTTTGAAGATCGTCGTGCGTTTTTATGGAACTTTCAGAATTATTCAACGAATTTTGCTGGAGAACACTGTACGCGCGAAATTCTGTGTCGCGGACCTATCATTTTATATATAATGTAATAATATCATTCTACGTAAATAATCACAAATAATATTGAGGTTAAACAACATTGGATATTTACGTCAAAATTATATCGCATGTCAAATAATTAGTATTAGTTAATTATTATATTAATCTGATAATTTATCAAAACATAATTTTCCTAGCTTTACAATATAACATATGCAATTGCGTGTATCCATAATATTTATATAGAGAACGATTTACGCATCGTTTTCTCTCTGTTACGTATGTTAATTTCGCTCGCTCTTAAAGCTTTTACGCAATCGCGCACAAGATTTTCTCCGCGTTTCTTCACGTTTAAACATGTACGAGCTGCCTCGCGTACTCGAATAAGAGTATGCAGAAATTAGAATGGTAAGAACGCTCGTCGCGATTCGCGATCCTTCCCGCGGAAGGGTACTCACGGCGTTCCCCTCGGGGATGAACGCAGCAGGCGCAAAATGCAAAATTCCCCTCGGTTCTTGCCTGCCGCGCTTGATCTCGGCGGAAAGCGGTGACAAAGTTGTCCCGATAATGTTTCTCGAGCTTCCTCCCCGCCGTCCCCTTTCACGGAGTGAAGTTCCGGCTCTCTGGTGCCACGCCTGGCACTCTTGCTCGGTATGTTAATTAACGGCATAAGCTTCCCTAGCCACGGAGCTTGCGAGGAGGCCCTTTATATAACTAATTAGCACGGGCGGTATTCAGATTATTTACTTCATTTGGCTCGGCTTAACTCCATCCAACGACAGCGCACCCGCAGCACACCCTCTATCGTCGTATCCCTTCCATCGAACCCACCCCTCCCCCTCGCCGTCCCGTCTAGCGCTCTAGCAGTTTACAATATCCTAAACGATCACCGAACACCGTAGCCGCCGGCAACGCGCTCAAATTTTAATTGTCCTCGTTTGCTCGCGTCGTCAAATTTCCAAATGACGCGACGAGTCACCCGATCGCACCGCTCGTACGATATATATTACATCTCGCGCGCGTCCTTTGCTGTATCAATATCGCGGATTTTGCGCCAAAGCGCAATTAAGGCGCGTATAAAGAGAGAATATATTCTGGAAACCATCGTCTCTCGAATTAGAATCAGAGGGTGGAGGGCAGGATTAAACCGCGTGGCAAACCCCCGCCGTCATCGATTACTGCGAATAATATAATTGTCTAGCGACGGTTCGGGATACGCGAAGGGTGGTTTGGTAAAAAATTAATTACTCTAATAAAAGTTAATCTTTTTAGCTTGGAAACACACACACAGGAACACACACCTTTCGGACCGCAGAATGGAATAAACTTTGTGAAGAATGTTTGCAGTTAAGATAGAAATTATATCAAGATAAATATATATCGCTATGTCGTTCGTTACATCGCTCAAAGAGTTCATCTCTTTATAATAATTATTCTTTTCCCAAGGCATTTATTCCTGTACCATTTTTTTGTCTTTGTAATTATTGCTTTCCGCGTTTCTCGACATCCTTGCTTACCAATGAGATGTCGAAGATACTCTCGTGCAACTTATTTGGAGCGGCGAAGCCTCTCGACGAGCGTCCCGGCCATCGTTTTCGCGACGACGATGTCGTGCAAGATTTTTAATTAATCGATCGAGACGCGAGCGTTGTGCCGTCGTCGTTTGCGGCGCGGCTGGTTCATTAGAGGCTCTTAATTAACTTGCGGCGCTCACGCGACTTCGCACAATGGATCGCGCTGTGTATGCGTGTATGCGTGTATCTGCCTATATATGTACGCGTGTGCGTGCACGCGCATGACTTTGCACACCAACACGCGTCTCAGGCTCTCTCTCGCGCCATTCAATTACATGTTAATAATATACACAGCGCGGAGTTACATTGGCTCGCTTCCATGCCGGAAACCCGCCGAATCGAATCCACTTTCACGTAAAATCGAGCTCGAGGTAATCTCGAAGCCGGCGTGCGAGCGCCGGTCGTGCATGCGCAGATCGATCGGTAATTACATATTCGCACGGTGAATGCTTCTTTATCGAGCGACAATGGAATTGATTCGCGACGGCCGCGTGTAATTAATTAGCGGTGACCGGCGCGCACCGAGTGATTAGCACATACGCGGCTGACATTGCGCGCCCGCGACTATAATTGCGCGCTTGTATGATACGCGCACCGTAAAGAGCGGAAGTATTCCAATATGCTGCGAGCTTTTGCGGCCGTATTATTTCGCTTTCAGTGGAAGCATGCGATATAATGACGTAAACGATGATTTTTGCGAGAGGATGTAGGAAGAAAGAAGGAGATGCAAATATTTTTAACGCGCGATTAAAGGATTAATCTCTTTACAATAGAGCAGCGATCGCAAAAACTCTAATTTCCAACAACTACATTCGTTAGGATAATATTAACGTTTCATTATACGATCGTCGCGTGCGATGTAACGAAAGTAAGTAACGTCGTTAAATCATCGGCAAATGGCGTAGGTCAAGTTCGAGCTTTTGTGCGAGCTCCAACGACGACAAGCACGAAAATCATAGTCGGATGCACGTGCGTAATGACAGTAACGTTAACGAGGCGCGAACTTTCGCAGTTAGACGCCAAAATTTCTGTCGTCACGGACGATTGCACGAGGCGCGACGGCAAGTGACAAGCGGCAGCGAGAGACGCCGCTCCTATACGAAACGACGATGAAAACGACCCCGAAACTAGCAGAAACTGGCAACATATGTTCAGACAGGGCCGCTGTGAATACGCCGGCCATATATATTCAAGGACGACATCCACGGTGTTCCGGCGAGCTGGTTAACCGCACTCGTTAACCAGTTCGTTCCATAACGCGTTAACTCCATAATCTAAAATCCCGCACGCATCGAATTCGTTGCTCGAGAGTCGCGTGCACGTCGCATTTTGCCAATTTTCGCGAACCCTCATAATAGCAAATTAACGATGGAAGAAATAAAATGGACTAGACGAGTGTTGGAAAAAAGACATACAATAATTTAGTACGAACAGTCTACACCAAAAATAAATTTTAATATAGAATAATTTTAATATAGGATAATATATAATAATATAAAACTAATTATATATAATAATATATAATTAATTATATATAATTTAATTATATATATATATATAATTTATATAATAACACATACTAATAATATACATATAATAATATAGAACTAATTTCTCAATTTTTGTCCAAGTTACGACCATTAATTATTGTCGGTTCTAGATACATATTTTGATAGAAAGCGGGAGAGAAAGAGAGATCTGTTATAATCTTAGATTAGTGATATTTAATAGGAAGAGAAAGAGAAGGAGAGAGATCGATATTGTCGAATTGGTTTACTGTCGACTGAGCCGCTCGAAAGACTGGCTCAACAGCTCATAAAAGGGCGTGCGCGGAAAATATATGTCGACATTGAAAAGTTTGTCGAACAAACCCGGCGACATGTTGCCAGGATAGCGCTATAACTTAACACCGCCGTCGATATGGGAAAAAGGACTTACCGGCGGCAACGACGGCGACGAGCGGGCGTCCCTTCTCCTTATCCTTATCCTATGACACCCGCCATCCAGTACGCTTCCGCTTCCTTTCACCCTCATCGTCCCTTTATATGGCGCGCCTACGAAACTTTGGGTCGCGCGGCACCTTCGGTTTATATGTGCGAGCAGAGAAACGGCGAAAATATGGCCGGCGCGATTTACGACTCCGTTTAAAACGTACGGTCCTCGAAAGGGTGCGGTGCCGATCTTTGCAAACGCGGCATGTCAACAAAATATCCTTTTTTTCGCAATGCCCTTACTTGTTGACATATACTGCGTTTCACATATACTACATATCTTTACAGCATATTTATTATACTTTGCAAAGAATCTAGGTTTGCAATTTTAAGCTTTATCAAATCCTGCCGCGTATATCTAAAGTCGCTGATTGAGAATCAGTCTGCATTATATTTCAAGTTGTCGTTTCTTAAATTTTAATACTAAATCTCCCATCCATTTTATTCTATCCATTTTTCTCCATCCATTATAATAATTTCAAAATATTATCAATCATATGTCAAATGATAGAATAATATAAGAGAGAAGGAATCGTATTATACTATTTCCATTGCTAACTCGCTGTACTTCTAAATATAAAAAAGAGAGAGATATTAACGCATATTTTTTTAATATCTTTAAAATATTAAATGTTTAAAGATTATATGAGAGACGAGAGAGGAGGAAAATTTCCTAAATTTATTCCACGTTCTAACGAAGAATCTATGAAACTTTTATTAGCGCAATTTTCGAAAAGTAAAGAAGCACGAAAATGAACATTTAGCGAAGCGTTATCGTTCACGAAAAATGCCAGCGACCATAAAAATGTACGTCGCAGAAAGCAAATGACGCCCACTACAGCTCCCTCATATCGCACGAATCCGTAACACGCTCTAGACAATTAAAAAATGTTCCGCTTTCGAGGCGCTTTTCCAACCGGTTTAATCTTTCGCGTCCTCTCGCGCGAGCTATGCGAACAGGCGCCGCATAGTTCTGTCCGCCCGAGGATGAGCCGCACGTTCAGCGCTGAAAACGAGTATTCCCGGTGTACGTGCAGCCCTGGCTGTGTAGGCTGGGGTCGGTGCAATTAGGGGTATTAATTAGCGGGTACTTCATACCGCTCCTCTCCTCCCCCCCCCCTTTCCGCTTCGCCCCCGTCTCTCACCCCCTTCCCCGTCCCCGTTCTCATCCCCGAATCCAGCCAGTCCCTCCCTCGTCCTCTTTTGCTCTCCGTTCTCGTTCCCTCCGACGATGTGTCTCTTTCTTTCGTGCGCGTTCTAAAGTGCACCGCCAATAGCGGCGGGCCAATACGGACAAGAGGCATACATAGCTAATTACACGGTTTTATGTCATCGGACGCGCGGGGGTTGGTATAGAAACACCCCGAGAAATTTGTGACGTCAGCGGGCGCGCGGATGTGGAAGGCGACACGAGGGGAGAGACGCGACCGTTGTCGTGCGCCGCGCGGTGCAGGAACGAAGGTTATTATCCTTTTTAACGTTTTTATATCCCGCGCGAATACAAGAACACGAGGGTAATTAGCTGCAGAAATATCCGCGCGAGTCACATTCGCGTCAACACGGCGCGGATGCTTTGAGATGCGTCGCAATGATGTGTTATGTTAACAGCTCCTTTGTCTCTCGATTATTGGATTTCATAAATTGACGGCAAAAAAAGTAATAAGATATATAGATTGTCTCATAATTTGCGATTTTCGTTTTAATAAATTTTTGGAGCAATTTGCACATACAGCTGATTTTTCTTCAATGAAAATATGTATATCGAGAGATTATCGTTTACGATGAACTTTTTTAATTTTCAACTATGTATCTTTGTAACTGAAACTCAAAGAAAAGTTTCATAAGAATAAAGTCAATCTCAGATTAATGAAGAAAGTGTTATCCGTATAATCATTTTGAAAATTAGTTTGCAAAGAACTCTTTTTTGTCGTCTTGAAAACTATCGATATATCGGAATATTTTTTCGCTTCAGTTTCAAAATCATGAGAGAGACTGTCATACATGCATCATCGCGAACAATTAGAGGAATGATTGGCGATGAGCTCGAAGATGTTCTATTCAGCTTTATTTGCGCAATATCCGTTAGAAACCGCAAAGCCGCTATCACGGCGTTTAACGTCCGTAGTTGGGGGTTAGATATTCATGTATTTAAATTTATTTATTGGCAGGATTTTTGCTCTCTCGAGGGTGACGGTGGGCGGAAAGCTGGACCGGGCTTTCACCCCTTCTGAGCTCCGTCCACCCTGCCACCCTCTCGCCATTCGGTCGGTTGTTAAACCTTTCGATGCTCTACAACCCCTTCTGGGTAATTTTCCCGCTTAAAGAGATCTCGGCCAATTACACGGGCTGTCCGACGGGCGTTGAATTTTAATCGAAAAGGAAGAAAGCAGAGATCCTCCTTGCCGGCTCCTTACCCCCTTTCTCTCGCCTAACGGATGATGAAGAAATCGCGACGCGTGCACAACTTTGTAGTAGCAATGCGCTACTTCGATCGTTCCGACGTTCAACGTCGCGGCACGTTCTTGGAAAACGCGAAAGAAATGCTTCCGTTTTGCGACTAAATAGTTAAAGATTCGATGCGTCATTCTGAAGTCGATGTGGGTCACGGGAAACTGCTCTCGAGAATTTATTCGAAATTATTAGTTGGACAAGTTATCTCGTACTCTACAGAACTCTACAACATAAACTTGACATCGAAAATTATAAATGTTAAAATTTATGTACATTATCGTTTCTCACTGTATATCTTTTCTTGGCATAATACACAGTTAATACAAATTTTATAATTAGTTTCTTCCCAAAGTTATAAACAGCAAAAGTACTATTACAAGTAAGAAATAAGACTGATATGAGCTGTATAAATAATTATAATTAATGCATTGAATTCTAAAAATTTATTTGTTTAAAGATATAGAAATGCAGCTATGCATGTCGAGCAAGGGGTGAGTTTTAAGAAACGCTTGAAAACGAATTTCACTCCATCGTGGCACGGGTGCTGCCACGTCACGGAGACGCAACAAACTAGGTAGCCTCCCTCTTACCACCCTCTCGCAACCCCTCTAATCAATTTCCTAAAGTATCCACATACGATCACGATATCGTTTCCAAGATTGGATACATCTTTCGTATATTCGATACTTGAACGAAAATCACAAATAATTATTTGCGTTACCGATTGCATTATGGAAATGATGTTTCAAGTATCATGCGTTACATCCTCACACGCATTTCCGAATTGAAAGGTGAAATAAAATGTGCAGTGTATCTCTCTCTCCTTACCGTTTACATCTATAGAAATGTTAAAAATACACATGTGAAACTTTTGGCACTAACATATTAATAAAGTTTCTTCCGAGATATGCGCACGTGTGTTCGCATGTGATTCCAGTGATTGCTCCTTTTGTCGACGGCTTTGTGCCGAAGAAAGCTAATAAGTATCGAGAAACACGAGTCGAAGTAACTTTTAAGAACTCCGTCGAGAGACGGAAGGGACGGGAGGGTGGCTCCCGGGTTTACTGTGGACCGGCAAGGGTGACGAGACGTAGGAGGGTCGCCGTACTTTATGAACAGGCTTCACATAAATTGTCGCGGCTCTTTAAGAAATTGGAAAAAGGCGCGAGCGCCTTGCGTGGAACAGCTTGCGCTAAGAGAGAAGGCTGAGAACTTTCTCAACTACCGTCGGACACTAACTAGAAGGGGATTGCGAGACGAATGAGCGAGCGGATGTACATAGTGCGTGCGTGCGTGCGTAGAAGTGAGTGGAGAGAAAAAAATAAATACTCAGTGAAATAATTGAGAAGAGCTTACTTCTCTTCCAAGCCGTCTTCATATTTTTCGTATTTTTAAAAAGATGAAGTCGTATCAGGAAAATCTTTGTAACGTATAATTCTATTTTTTTTTTTTAATATAAATTTGAGATTATTTGGGAATAATTTCTATGCTCTGACACACTTTATTTTAGGATATATTATATTGTGAAACTATATGATAAAAATAAATAATGATCGTAATATAAAGATATTAGTTTCGAGGCAAATGCAAATTTTCGGTATCTCCATATTTATAGCATCCATACATGACACGCTTATACAGCGATCTTACAGGGAGATTGAATACACAAAACTTTTTTATTAATATCTCTCATACATACACATGTAGATATACAAGCCGAAGGGCTTCTCGTCGGAGTGACGAGATCATGCCAGAACGTGGAATGGATCGAAGAAAGAAGGATGTGTACCTGTGGGACACATTTCCCGGGCAGGTAATCTTCGTTCAAAGGCGAGATATTACATTTGAATAAATGTCGCTGCCGATAACCGACGCCGATCGCGAAATATCTAGGCGAGGGGGAGGGGGGAGGGGAGGGGAGGGGAAGAGTGCTGGAGTCTGTCGCGCGACGAGGTATCCCATGGGAAATATTTGCTAATATCGATCATATCGTCATTAATGGCTTGTCGCATGGTGGGTTCCCGCGTCTCCCAACTCTCGCGACACCAACCTCCCCGCCCCCCTCTCCCACCCCGTTGACTCTCCCACCCTAATATCTATCTGCCGTCTTTGTTCAACGCGGCAGCATCCCGCGAATTCACGATAGTTCGCATTAATCGAGTTATCCCGTAGACGGCTGCTCTCATCCGTCTTTATTCGCGACAATGCGCCCCCGCAGACGCGGATTTCAACCTCGCGCACTACGAAGTCGATTTTGTCTAATTTAATACGAATGTTCTCTACCGCGCCATTGATAGTTTCCATTGAGGAAAGCTCCGAAACTTGTTAGAAATGAAAGTTTGATTATGTTTCATGAACATAGACGAAATATAGACTAAATTTTATAATTGCGTAGAATTAATATATATTGTGTTTTCTGATATAGGCGAGAGATATATGTTAGAAATTATTTATCGGCTACATATTTTCTCCGTGTAAAAGGAATAAGTGCTTTTGTATAATTACAGAAATTATATATATAAATAATTATATACTAAATATTATATAGACAACGTGATTCCATTTTATTGACCGTTAGCTAACATGAAAACCTTTCGTTTTCCTTGATAGAAGTAAAATATCGCAAAACTATAAAATCGCTATCAGATTTGCTATCAGATGTGATGAAAACGTATACAAGAGTTGATGGAAAGCAGTAGATTCGGATCAATGATTAGTAAGATGCAACAACACATTTCGTCTATAATAATGATGTATACTGTTCAGAGTGTGAGGGAGACAAACGAAGCGAACAGAAGGGGGGGGGGGAGGGGGGAGTAAATCGGAATTTATCCCAAGCGGGCGCGCGCGGCCGCGACCGTATCTCGTCGGACTCACCCCCTGTGGCCACTCGACGCGTCCGCCGGTGTTTACCGCAATTATTAAATGTAAACTCATATTTCGTAATTGCCAAATATTGGCGGTCCGATCGTTCGGCCGCGCGGCCCGATGCGTCCTCGCGCGAGGCTGGTTGCAACGAGAGTAGGGGGGGTGGAGAAGGGGGGGGCCGAGAGCGGGGACAGGGGCTAGGCGAGAGGGGCACTGGTTGCTCGCACCGTTTCATCCCTTCTCGAATAACAATCCTTCCTCCCTCGTCGCGACCCTCGAAATGAATTAAGCCTCGGCGAATCGATAAATGAACGTTCCAGGGGGAGGAGGGGGGGGGAGGAAGGGGTACGCGCGACACGTACCGAAAAATCTACATCAGACGTAAACGGATTGTTTGATCCATCCGATATATGACGCCTCTAATAAATCGGCGCGTTATTGTACATACGGCGCGGGAATACAGTGTAGAATATCAGAATATCATGAAATGATATATTATAGCAATTTTGCGTGAATAGATGTGATATCTGATTTGTAATCATTTCGTTCGGAAGAGTTTAATACAACACATATTCCACGAAATAGCATATAATAAAGACAGATCGCGCTCTGCATGTTTATATCTATTACTTTTGTAGTATTCGTACTTAACTTACGAATTATATTGCGATTGAAGTCAGTTTTGTGAAAAATATCAAAAATACGAGAAATATAACTGAGAACTTGCGGCAAAGTATCGGGGCGTATGTGTTCTCGATTTAAAAAAAAAAAAAAAAAACGCGAGGTTTTCCGCGACTTTTCGATAGCCGACGTGATGGGTAAGGGAGGCGGGGAGGGATTGAAGGGGGGTGGGGAGGATTTGCCGCGCGGTCCGGCGATACCGTGGAGGGTTGTCAACGGAGAGTCTGGCGTCAGCTTGTGTAACTATCGGTAATTAATCAGAATCATCCCCGCATATCGTGTCCGTCGGCGGGCGAAGGCGCTCCGCTGTAGTGGTGTCCGCCACGAGGGGTAGTTAACCGGTGACGTCACGCCCGTGGCGACATCTGGCCCGGCACTAACCGCGCCGCGCTGTCCGTCCGGCGGACACTGGACACCGAACACTGTCCCGGCACTAACTCCCGGATCCGGATCAAAATTACCCCTGCGGACCCGGCCGCGGTGAGGCCGCACGCCGCGCCGCGCCGGCTGGCACCAATTAATTTCGCATTCGGCACGTTCTGCGATTCTACGTCGTTTCGGCTTTCCTACAGTCGCGGACCAGTCGCGACAACGGGATGATGGCCGCTTCCGTAGTTGCAAGTTCCGGATTTAATTCGGTCTAAAGTAATTGAGAGAATATCGAGGTACTCGAAAACTTTAGAACGAAAAAAAACTTGTACAATCAGTGATCGATGAAACAATATATAAATCGTATATTCAAGAGCACTAAATTACGATCGTAATCGTCGCTGTGTCGATCGAAATTTTTCCCGAGTAATTTTTCGAGGAATAATTTTTTTTTACTCGTCGACATCTCTCTAAAATAAATAAAATGTAGCCGCGCGAAATATTAATTTGAATCGCGCGTAAGATTGCGCTCGAGCTTCGTCGACGGTCGCTCTTTGAACGGCTACGACTGCTACGACAAATTCAGGAACGTCCCTCCATTCTCGTGGCTATCAATTGCGGCTAATCCTTGCCCAAAAGCCGCCGAGAAACTCTTGTCCAGTATGCGCACGATCCCGATCGCGAGCTCACGGTGTAAAATCATATCTGACATTGATCCGCGAAAGGGTCAAATGCGTCATCGTCATTTATAACTCTACGTTTACAGAGATTCGCGTTTGCTCGATGATCGTCGCGGATCGATATCCTCGAACGACCGGTTTTTCGGTAGGACAATTAAAATTCGGGCAACTCGGTGGTTCGGTCATGTATATTAGATACCCAATTCCAACGCGGTAATCCAGCTATAAATATCTTTGAATTATATTTTCTACCGGGTTTGGGGGCATTGCGCCACGGACGATTTGTCCTAAAAGGGTGGAGAAGGGACGGAGGAGGACGAGAGTGAACGGTGCCGCGGTGTCTGTTTACCCGTCAATCGTGCGATTAAATTGGATCGCCGGTATTATCTTTTAATCCCGACGCGCGCCAGGTAGAATGGTGCGGCTCTCGAAAAATTGGTATAAAATTTCGGATCGCGCTGTCGGTCGTTGAGTTGTACTCGCAACCGGAGACTGAAGCAATCGGAAAACACGGCGATACTTTCTTTCGTACTGTAAATTCAAATTCTTCCTTTATATATTCATGCTTATTAATTTATTTTTATAGTCACCAATTATTTTGCTCCGATTTGACAATTAAAAATGAGAGACTTAAAGCAAATTTATCTTCAGACACGAAAACATGAAAAAATCCTATTCTTTAATCAATTTCAAGTCGATTTTATTTTAATATTTTAATATTAATTATATTAAGATATGATAAAGAAATTTGAAAAGTTAGGTGGGATAAATGGCAATTTGCTTTGACACTTTTGTTAAGGTAAGATCGTCTTCAAATTGACCAAAGAAGATATGTTTAAAAAGACATCATTTCTAGAACATTCTATATTTCAGATCACTTTATGTAAAATACATATCAAGATTTTGTAATATAATTAAAATTAAAATTTTCAACATCTATTTCTCTAAAAGAAAGATATATAAATCGAGATGTTTAGAATCATAAAAGGCAGATAAATGACAAAAATCTTATTTGTCGAAAATAAGATTTAAAATTTATATTTACAGTAAAACACCATTTGCTACAAATATAGATACAATTAAAATTTTGCTAATATATCATTTATTTAGTTTTTCTTATCAGTATTTTAATTAACACTTGGCCATGGATTACTCTTTCGGAGCGAACACGTTGTTTTGCTTACGTCGCGCGAAATAGACCTGTATCTCCTGACAGATCTGATTTATTTATCGTTTCTCGTCGCGGCTCTCGATAGTTCATCTTTTGTTATTGCGTAATAGAAGTTATTCCTCTTCCCTTCTCTTTCTCTCGTTCTCTCTCACTCGCGAAAGCGGCCGACAACGGCTAATCCAATCCTATTTACATCGCGGAACTGTCGCGGCGGCATTGACGTGCGCGGAAATAAATCCCGACACGACTAACACGAACGATCACGCGCGCGCTGCGCCGCGCCGCGTCGAGGGTACGTGTAAATCCCGGGCTTTCTCTCGGAACAAATCGAATGTCGGTCGATGTAAATGAATTCCGCTCTAATTGCAATTATGCGACACGAATGCGCATAAACGTTCGCGTTATGCGATAAATGACACGTCACTCAGAGGCCGCGGCGCGACGCGGTGCCGCGCTCGCTCGCTTTCTCTCTCCTCTCTCTCTCTCTCTTTCTCTCTCTCTCTCTCACTCTCTCTCGCGTCATTGCGAATTTATGAAATGGCGATCGTTATATCCGTATCAGGCCCTCTCGAAACCGTTCGCGTTATAATTGCAATTAATCAATAATTGACGTCATATAATTGGGCGGCCGCCGAGACGACGGACCGTTAAACATTCACGTCCAGACGTCTAGTTGAAGATATACCGAAACGATCTTCTAGCTTCTCAATGTTGCATAAGACATTCGATCTTTGACAGATGTGGTGTTCTAAGTTTAGATGCGAAAGACTATTATAATTACATATTCTTTATTGAGCTCACATTTTGGCATTGTGCTTGAGAGCATCGTATTGTTGCATTCGCGTTAGATTTGACAATGGAAAATAAGCAATTGCGATAAAGAAGATAAAAATTCATCATCTCCTTGAGGCAATGCAATTATATTGAAATTCGAAGTTATACTTTGTTGTAAGATACTGATTCCATTATAAAAAAAAATTAACTTTTAACTCATAAAAAAAAATATTACGTTTATTTTATGACTGCAAAATCGTGAGATACCGTCACATATATTATTATTATATTGAGATTTGTATCATTGTAAAGAATTATAATTATTGAGCCAATAAATCCCGTAGAGATTTCTCTGACACGAATCGTCAAATAAACTGAAAAAAACGTCAAATAACTTCTGAAACTCATAATGAGAACATCTTTGAATCTTGATGGAACGTCGACCTCGAAAATCCGAGCCATAATCGATAATACATCACGTCGGGAAGTTTCAACGCAAATACCACCCCGCCGAAAGTGAATGGGTAAAACGGCGAATACGCCAATCGCGGTAGGCATATTTGTGTAAATATGCGACGGAGATCACCCTTGTTCATCGAACAGAGCGCCAATCTCTGACTGACTCGCCGGCTGTTTAGCCGATCCGATTTATTTATCGGCCAGCTGTGATTAGACTTTCGCTTTATCGCGGATTCGCGACCTCGTCAAATATCCACGAACGTCTGCATTTGTTAACGTTTGACCGAATAGTGCGCAAGTAACGCGTTCGAACGATGATAATTTAACTTCGATAGATCGAGTGTTCGCACCTTATCTCCCCTCGTCGCCCCGTTCTTTCAAACCTCCCTCTCTCTCTCTCTTTCTCTCTCTTTGTTTCTGTTTTTTTGGTAATATGCATTTCGAATGCTTTCCACCTGTTGCTAAAAAGAAAAACTGTTCTGTACCGCTATTGCGGTCAATATTAATTTTCTTAGATTAATATCGTTATTTCTTAACACTATATAGAGAAACATTTTATGGTGATAACTTTGTCGGCTCGGGCAGCGCAGATAAATAAACGCGGAAGCTTTGGGTAAAAATTTCGAATAAGTATACTTTTTTAGTTTATTTCATAAACCATACTAAAAAAAATTTGTGCTTTTCCTCAAGATATAATAACTATCAAAATTTCTCAAGATTTACAATTAGAGATACCATTTACGAAAAATGTATTGATTTTGTTCTTCTGCCTAATGCAACGTATGTTCCTGAAAAATGCTATTATAAATAACTTTGCTATTAAACAATCACATAACAATTTTTATTTTTAAATTTATATCACTTACATTGTCTTATTTATAAAATTGTATTCACTCCAAGATCGCTTTGTCGAAGCATCTTGTACGTATACCGAGGTGTCTGACTTGACGCTGACGTTACTACTTGAGACTTAATCTCCCGCGTTCGCCGCGCGATTTCCCACGCGATGATGAACACTTGAGTGCCGCCATACCATCGCCACGAAAGAGCACGCCCGTTCGCGCGGAAGAAGCCAATTCGCAAGTTGGAAACTCGGACGGGAGAGCAGTTCTCGCGCTCGTTACGAGATTAAGGAAAAAGAGCTTTCGAGCTTTCAGTGGGGCGGGATGGCGACCGGGGCACCCGGTGACCACCCACGGAGACGTGCCCTCTCACGGGATGTCCTATCGCCGATCCGAGCTTATTCCACCCCTCAAGCTCGGGCCACACCCGCAATCATGCGCAGTTTCCACCCATCGGCCAATGGAAAGCGCCGAGTGCTTGCAAGCTCGCCGTTCCGGCTCCGGCTTTCGCGGCCGTGCCACTCCGACCAAACACCACGTGGCACGCGTCCGAGTTGCACGTGCATTCGCGGAGCTGCGAGAGCCCGGTGCGCGCGCGAGAGCGGGCGCTTGCGAGAGAGCTTGCGAGAGAGAGAAAAAGGGAGCTCGAAGCGACGCAAAGATATTTTCTCGTCGCCGGAGAACGCGTTTCTACGAAAGGGATCTCCGTTACGTTTCCACGAGAATCTCCTGAATAGCTTCTTTCTGTAACTCATACCCTTCAACCCCCTCTATATCGCCATCCCCCTTGCTCTTTCACACCCTTCTTCTCTCCGATATTTATCTCTCTCTATCTCTCTCTTTTTCATTCTCCATTCCCCTCCGACCTCAACGCGTTTTATATAAACGATTGACTGAGTCGTTGTCGCATTATATTACTGTGACGTGAAAGATTTAGCCGTGCTTCGGAAAACCTGCTGAGATCGAGTCCTCACTAAGAATCAAGAGCTATCGACAAAGACGCTTCAACGTGAGTTACGGACAAAGGTTAGAAAATTATATACTTTATATATTATTTGCAAAATTAGGTAAATAAATTAATCCATATATATTAAAATATATTTCTTTTATAATCATTTGTATAAAAGTATATTCGTGTGTCTTTCCTTCAATTTATATCTTATTGTGTCTAATCAAAGATATGGTCACTGGATATAACTGTCAGTAGTAATCAATGATAATTGAAATTCACACATACATCTACATCTTTTTGAGATAAAATATTTGTAAGAGTAAACGTATGAATAATAGACAAAACAAATTTACGTAAAATCGAATATTTTATTCGATAGAAATATAAAAGAAATATGAAAAAAATATAAAAATATAAAAGAGAAGAAATTTTATGCATAATAAAAAGGATGAAAAATACAGTGCAAAAGAATATTTCATTAACTTTTTCGCGATTAATAAGATATATTATATATATTATTCCGCGATTAAAATATTATTAAGATATATTATATTATGTATATTCCATTTTATTATTCTATTTCTGTTGATATTTATGAAATATGATAATATTATAATAATTAAGTGAAAATATTAACTCATATTATAATTTTTTATATTATCTTACAATTAATATACAACGATTGATATATTGTTAAATACAGAAAATTTATACGAAATGAAATTTAAGAAACTTTTAATTTGCATATAGTACTATGTGAGGACAAATTAGTCTGACATAAGACAGTGCTATAATCTTAATAACTAATTTTTTATAGCGCGCTTACGTGTGAAAATATGATATGTAAAAAATTGTGGAATATAAATACGCTACATACATATAAGAAACTTTGATGTATAATAGCACTTGGCGTCGGCTGGAAGAGAGCCGATATTCAACAGTTGGTCCTTCTTTTATCTTTGAAACTTAACCCTCAAATGCTACCACCCTTCAAATAGACACCCTATGTTCGTACACCCTAAGAGAAGCACTTCTTGAGGGTGCAGCACGAAAGTATTTAAAAAAGTTGATGGAATTTTCTGCGTAAAACAAGGCAAAAATATATTCAGGATAATAAAACGAGAGAGAAATATAATACGTATATAATATTTAAATCTATACTTTAAATAATTTTAAATTTTTTCTAGGAAAATAAAGTTATGATTTACAACTATATACACATCTAATAATTTATATATATGTACATATACTACAATATTTTTTATATATAATTATATCATAATTATAAAAAGATAGAAACTATTTACAAAAAAAAATTACTTACGCGAGCACTTTTATTTTGTGATTAATGTTCGTATACATTTGTTGAAAATAAACAATATTTTTTTATATTGAATTATATTATAGTTATAAAAGGATAAAGATTAATGTAAAGTCTAATGTAAGAATTAATGTAATTTTTATTTTTGCACTACTTTTTTCATCTTAATATCATGCTGTGCGAAAGGCATAAAGAAATAATTAGAATACAGGAAATTATATTAAAAATAGCAAAAATTGCATAAATTTTAGAAAATTGATTCTTCCTATATATGTATATGTATTGTAGATCTTGTGTCCTCCAACTTTTACATGGATTATGAATTTTATGTATTAAAATAAAATATATTTATAATCACACAAAAAATAACATATATATTTATATAAAGAAAATAAATTTTATATTCTATATTGCAAAATTACGTATATCGTAATGCTTTAATTAATTAGAAAAAATTTTGAAATTCATTACTTTACTTCAAAGTATATACGAGCACGACATTCAGCGTGGCAAACGAGGCAATTTATTCCCAAAACATACCAATCCACCCACCATTCGCCCCATTTGCGGACATTCTTTCTTCGTTTGGCCGGCAGTGGAGGAATTCGCGGACTCGGTGCAATAGGTGCGGCCATAGGTGTAACATATTTATGTTGTGAACCGGCCGAGTGTGAGCAATAAATAGCAATGGCGTGAGGGGGGGGGGAAGAACGAGAGAAAGAGAGAAAGACGAAACGCGTGTGTGGAGGAAAGGGGGAAGGGCAGTTCGTTGAGGCGCGCGAGGCCAGAGCGATTACGTTTCCCAAACCCCTCGGTCTCTACGTGCGACCGAGTCACCGGCACCACCATCCACCGCCATTTCTCTCCCTTCAACCCCCTCCCCCCCCCCCCCCGAGCGAGCCCCCGCTCGCGTCTCCTCGCCATCTCGTTCCACCGGACCCTTTACGGCGCCCGAACAACCCTATTCGTTTGTTTCCAGCCCGTATGTACGCGTACACGGAGGTATGCAATTTCGGTGTCGGGTATGCGCGTTACCGGATGAACGAACGATCCGCGTATCGCGTATCCGTCGCGTTTGTAGAACTCTTACGGAAAAAGAATCGTTGCATCTTCTCGGAAAATCACGGCATTGCGAAACTTAGTCGGACTTTAAAACTTAAGTAAAGTAAATATATATAATCGATGATTATCCCCTGCTACATAATACACATTAGATGTTCAGCGAAAATCTTATCGTAGGTGTCCGTGCATCACATTAGATATTTCTACTATCCATCGAATAAAAGTACACGTGAGATAAAAAGTTAAATATGATGGATCTATTAGATGTATTCGATGTGCAGTGAGTTGATTTTCTCGCGTTACTATTAAGATTTTCAAGAAGTAAAAAAATATAGATTAAATGTTTCGGTGTATTAATGTCCGGAAAACCGAGAAACGCGACGTACGATATGAGCGCGCGCCGATACGGTATTCGTATTAACGTCCCATTACTCTTGCGCCCACTATTACGGTTACCGGTGCGACGTAATGTTCTCCAGTAACGAAGCACACGAGTGCATAATCGGGAACCCGCCGCGCCGACACGCGGACATATCGGAACGCAGACTCATCGGGATCCGAATCCGACATTGCATGCTCGCATAGTTATGCTGAAAATCTTGACTGGAGGACCCTTTCGCATACCGGATCGCCCGGAGCCAATCCGATCGAGGATGCATTTGGGTGGCACGCCGATCGGGAGACGCGCTAGTCGGCCAGTCGGGTAACCAAATGATGCATATCTCTCCTCGGTACGTCGCGTCCCGGATGTCTCGCACCCGCTGCAGGAGCAGCGAGGGGTGGGCGAGCGTCAGGATCGTCTCTCCGTCTTAGGGATGAACCGGGAGGGAGGGAGGGGGTGAGGGAGACCCAACTCGAAAGCCGGGCAGGACTACGGGCAGGCCGGTGTATCTCATGGTTGCCGATGAGGTCGAGAGCTTGCGGCCGGATGCCAGTCTGACCATGTCTACCGGCGCGTTACTTGCGAGCTCGTCAGCCTCTCGGTCCTAGACGCATCCTCGCCAGAATCCGAGCAATGCGGCTCAAGAGTCCGCGCCGGCGCTGCAGCTGCACTCTAGGATGCGGGCTCTCGGCCGCTCCGGCTGCCGAGTATATATGCCGGGTTATACGATCCTCGACGGGGATTGGCCGGCCGAGCATCATCGAGACGGGGGGCGCATCGGGGATGGTCTTCAGCGGCTGTTGGTATGCGTGGTAATGGGGGAAATTTTCGTCGTGTTATCGAAGGATAATTGCGAACCACCACGTAGGGACAGAAACGATGGCGTAAGAACGTCGTTGTTCTCTGATCCTGTATTCTTTTTTCCTTTTATGTTCTTAGTAATATTTGATATAGAATACAACACCAAAACTCATGTACTTTACTTCATTCCGAATATGGAATTGTGTATTTTAAATGAAAATGGAAATATATAAAAGGATAAATATAGGATTATGTGAATTTATAAATATTGTATTTAGTGGTTTAATTCTGGTCAGTAATGTTTAAAAATTTCGCAGCTATACATTAAATTCGTTGTTACGGTCATGAAATATGCATTACCTGTGTATTACATTAATAATTAGGTCGACTCCTGTTTAAGCTTTTAATCGAGTACTCGCAAAATGCGCGCATCCCTCTCGATCGCTCTCGCTCGGTGTGTGACAGAGGGGCGCGTCGAATGCGGCTTTTGCAAATGAATTTTTCGGGGCACGCCACCGTTCCGCGTTGATACGTTTGCATCGCGGTGATTTCGCAGGGCACCGAGCTATATAACGCGCGAGGGTAACGAAATTCCCCCGATGCGTGCATCTCACGCATTCCGCAGCGAGATTGCGCAAAAATCGGGCGAAACAAACGCAACTAATTTAACTGCTTTCGAACAATTAATCCGAAGCATTTAATTTAATTGCGCCGCAGCCCGTCGAGTCCGGCCAGCGGCAGTCGAAACAACGACCGGCGCAAAACCCGGGACGGAATTTTCGGCTCGACGCGATGGCTCGAATTCTTTGGCGCGTGTAAAACAAAATAAAAACATTTGGCGCAACAGCCGAAAGTTGATTCGGAGAAAGCGCGCTTATTGTAAAATACGGTATTCTGGATTTGATGCGATTTGTTCCATGAAAATAATCTCATTTTAATAAACATACATTCTCTTTGTTCTCCCTTAATGAGTTATCCATTTTAAATAAATTTTACTTTAATTTTTTCGTTTACTTGAATAACATAGCAATAATATTATTTATTTTTCTTTTTATAAAAATTTAATATTTTCTTTTTTCGCAATTTCTTACCTTCACGTATTATAACTTTTAATAACTAATAATCAAGTTAAGATTCTGTTAAAGTTTATCTGAAATTAATTATAGACAAGGTTTCCTATACATTTCTTTTTTCTTTGCTAATTATATAGACGTAAATAAGCGTTTACAAAAGCTCAAACGTGTATAAAGATTAAAAAGGCAAGAACGAGTGATAGAGTAGATAGACGATGGAGAAAAAGACAGGGACGAAGAGGCGATATAGAGAAAGTGGAGGAAGGGTGGGCGCGCACTAGTGGGTGGGTATAATTAATAGCAAACCCGTATAAATCAGAGACAGGTTGGATGCACGCTGGTACGCGGCGTTACCGATGCAGGATTATGCCCGGAGGGGCGGTTACCCCACGACTCGCTAATTTTTCACACAGCCGCCATAATGGTCCGGGCTAATTACTGATTTTTATCTCCGCGAGTTGCTTCCACGAGGGTATGTGAATGTATGCGTGATGCACGTGTCGGTATGATCGAGAGATGTAAGGAGAAAAAAAAGCAATATATAAAACGATAGAACGCGCATAGAAAGAAAAGAACGATTCAAGATTGACAATGAGAGTAGATCGAACGGTCGATTACGTGTTACGCATTTGTCCATCTAATTACATGCGTGTTGCCGTGAATAATTTTTTAAGGGAAATTTTTGAAGAGAGAGAACGACAGAGAGAACGACGCCACGGTTATAAGATCGGTGCTTTCGTCGCCGCGATGCTTTCGTTTACACAATTCGTCAGCGACGAGGAACTTCGCGAATTCGCGTCGCGCGAATTCTTCGTCGCGTTACAGGCCGCTCCAAGTTTCGTACGCGTCGGGCGTATTTCTCCGCTTCAGTAGATTATAGCTAACCAGCCCCAGACGCGTATGTACTTAACGTAACCCATGTAAGTTCACGCTAGAACAAATTTACCACCAAACCAGCTTTCCCCGCTTTCGTCGTTGGTCCTGTCTCGCCCGGCCGAGGCGTTCGCGCTCCTCGAGTCCCTTCTCACCCCTTAATTCGCCCTCGAAACACCGATGTTATGAAGTTGTGTTGAACTTTTCGCGAGCATAGTTTGCAGAATACCCTCGGGTGACTGCGAGCGCTTACCTTCGCTCGTGACATATATCTACAGGGAGGTCGTCTGACAACGGGAAGGTGGAGGCGGATAGAGCGGGCAGGAGAGAAACGAAAGGTGAATCGAGCGGACTTGGCGAGGTAAAATAGACGTCGATGCTGTTTCGCCCATCGAAACCCGCGTGCGTTTTTACCGAGAGCTTGATAGAGATTAATATTAGCAGCTACCTGTTGCCTGTCGTAAGATTTTAATCGGCAAACCATATCGATTCAACGCTGCTCGATTACCTTGACGTGACTGCGGTATCTTTGAAAAATTTATTCAATCGTGAGTCAAATATATACTAAGACTTAACGTATAAAATTAAAAATAGGATCGCTTACTGTTCTTGAAAAACGGTTATAATTTTATAGTCCGTTAATATAGAAGTTGGAGCTCGCATTATCGCATAGAACTCTGCTCTGAGATAGACAAGATCTCTCGCGATAAATATCAAAGAGCACGACATCAAAATGTACGGCCGTGTGTTCCTTTGTCTCTCAAGTCTCTTCCTTTTTTTTTCTCTCTGTTCTAAGTTTGTAGATCCTACCTAGCGTATACGCGCGTTGGCAGCTAAAATGGTACACGCGCGTTAGGAATTCTCGGCACGGCAGTCGGAGAGCCAACAGGCTCGGCAGAAACTTACGGGACCAACTTTGAGGGGGGTAACGGCATTACAACATTATTAGATTTACCGCAAGCACCTACCCGGAGGCACTCCTGCACATTACCCACATACCCCTACCGAAGTATAAGTAACCCTAAGCGTCCCATAGAGCTCACTCACCTCGTGGGCTTCACTGCCGCGAGCATTAAATTATGCGCGTGCGTCCTGTAAGCTACTGCGAGCTATTGTCAAATGCGTCGTTTATTCTTCATATTAATCACCAAATATTAAATGCAATAAAATTTCTTACACGAAAACGATGCAAACAACGTAAAACGTACAATTATTAAGTAATATTAAGAATGATATACTTGTAATCGGGACTTTTTTCTTAACACTATATGAACGTGCCTTTGCTTAGTGAAAAGAATTAGTCTTCAATTATTTCAAAATACTTCATATTTCAGAATACTTGGCGACGTTATTCGTAAAAATCGATAACACTCTTTAAAAACTGGCGAGAAATAAAAAGACTTTGCTCACGTAAAAGATGATTTGAAATTTAAGATTAAAGTAATACTTATTTGAAATTAACCTTTTTCAAAATTGAGACCAACATGCAAGAAAAAATCAACTCATAAGAGAGAAGAAAAATTTTACTTCTTTGGAAGAAAAGTTGTTCGTATGAAAAATGTATGTATGTATGATCTAGAGTATCAAATGTGTGATTCAGTTTATAAAATAGTATAAAAAATAATCATTATTTACGCGCAATTACAAACGCAGCAATGCAAATGAATTATTAAAGAAAAATAAAAATAAATCGACGATTGATTGTTGGCATGTTTCTGACGAGGCATAAGCATTCCCTTCTTGAATACACAGTTTCCGTTGATTTCTCAGAATATGATTATTGAGAATTGTTAGCGTTCATGTATATAAAATTTTAATTCAAATATCTTATGCTGTTGAGACGAAATTCAAGTGACACACACACATACATTTATACTTAAATACGGATTCGAACATACAATTCAAACTGTGTACATATGAGTTAAGCATAGGTACGCGTTACCCTTCTCTTCATATTTCTTCTCTCTTCCCTACGATAATGTTTTCAATCCTCGCTCAATGTACGGCAACGTTTTTGAGAGTGGCATGAACAAATGTATCCCGCGTAATTCCGCGTAATGGGCGAACTCGTCAGGAGAGAAAACGGCAAAATAATTTAAACGCGCAAGAAATATCGAGTCGTGTGGCGAGCGGAGATAGCTGCGGTGCGAGAAACGCGAGAGAACGAGAGGAATTTCGGCGCGGCTAGCTATTGAGTAGCTACCCTTAAGATAAGGGTGGATTCACCCCGTCTCTCATACGTTTCCGCTATCTGACGCTAAACGGCACCGCTGCTCGGCGGCCTTCCACGGTAGAAGGGACGGCCCCGGCAGCGTACTCGGTTCTACATAATACGCCGGCACATTACTGTCGAAGCGCCGTTAGATAAGCAGAATTTAGAACGGCGAGACAGGATTTTTGTACGAGCGACGTTTGTGAAGGATCGCCGGATCGCTGGATTTGTGCGCGCGGCGTTTTTCCGTTCAAGCAAATTCGCGTCTCCGCTTTTGTCCGAAAAAGATTTACGCAAGATGTTCGTTTTCCGGGGTTAATTCTCAGACATCTGGAAAGGATCCAGAATAATACTATTGTGTAAAAAAAGAAAGGGGGAAAAGAAGAGAAAAAGAAAATTAGACTCATTCGTCATTTTGCGTAGATGCGCGAATTAAGATTTCTTTATTACTTTTTCATTATTGCTATGATGGTTAAGAAAAACACGATGAAGATATATATCTTCAATCTAGTGTTAAGGTAGGATAATGTGATTCTTATCGCTAAACTTCTCCGACGTTCGATGGAATAGAATCGCCAACGACGAAACTGATTTCGAAAGCCAGGAAAGACGAGAGACCAACGCAACAAAGGCCTTTACACGTCTCACCCCCCAGCTCATTTAAGGCTAACTGTCCACAACGGGGGTGCAAACTACCCTTATCTGCGGACGTTTATGCCCACGCCTTATCTGGTAGCCCCCGACTGCTTCGCGCGCTCGCTATAACAACTACGTATTCTCTCTTCTCAAGCCAATCTCCTTCCTCGAACGCTCAGTTCTCTTCCTCTTCTCTCGTCACTCTAACCTATCTATATTTTTTATTCCTTTATAATTTATAAATTATATTCAACAAATTTTAGATCGTGTAACATATGTAGATATGTTTCTAGTAGCAAGAGATTTTACTAATTTTTTTCATTGTTCCTAATAAGAATAGTATTACGTTGTTCAAAACAACTCTGGGAGATTATTTTTCTGAACAATTCTATTGGTTATAAATCAAATAACAGTAAATAAAAAATTTAAAATAAAATTGTCATATCGATGTATTTATTGAAAAACTAGTTTGTTGGGTTATAAGAGAAATTTTTAAAACTTTAGTTATCTATCATACATCAATAAAATTGATATTTGACGAATAAATTTGTTATTCTATTCATTATATATTTGATATGTGATTATCAGGAAGTGATATCATATTCGACCAGATTATGGCAAGGGACTTATTAAACGCCAAATTAGCATGATTTAATTCACTTATTGAAAGATTTCAGTCTGTAATATATATATATATATATTTATATATATATAGGAAAGGAAAACAAAAGACAATTGGAAAGGTCTCTATTCCTTATCTTACTCTGTCATTCCTATACTTCTGTCTCGTTCCGTTTCACGAACCGAAGCGGTTCCTGAACGACGGGAGGGTTTCCCGGTCGGAGGATGTTGCGGTGAAAACAAAGACGTTACTCGCCCCTATCTGAGGGTTGTAAAATAACCGTCGAACGACGACGAAACAGGGGCATAATAAATGAGATAAGCCACGGATAGATTCCTCCCTGCGGGAGCGGAGAAGCATTATCGAAAGCGTTTCTTCTTCGTTACGCGCGATCGGTCTTATCTAGTTGTATCGCGGAGAGAAAAAAAAACTGTTCGTGGCGACGACACGATAAATCTTGAACGAATCGAGGAAGATAATAATAGCGCTTACGAGAACAATTCGAGAAATAAAGAGACTCGTTGTGTATTCCTCGTAAATTGGCAACATTGCCGGATACGCGCGATATAGAACACCGCGTGTCCAGATTGATGCGGAACTAGTGGCATGTAGTACAGATGAAATAGCACATCCGGAGCCTATCCGTAAGTGTTATTGAGTCCGAAAGTGGTGACTGATATCGGCGGGCGGAGAGTGCGCTCGTTTGCGGGATCGCGCGAGTACAGATGCATAGCGCTTGTAATCGCGCGAGGCGCGTAACGTTACAGCGGTCATATTATCGACCGCGCAGATCGTTTTTTTTTTTGTTTTTATATATATACATGTATATTCGCTTGGATGTCTCCGGATGAAACCGCGTCCGGGTTTTTAGTCCGCAGTTTTTTTTTTTTTGGACGAGAAGCGAGCACGCACGCACGCACTCACGCATGTATACTCGTGCACGCACGTACGCACGCACGCTCCCAGAGAACGTCGGACTAATTGGAAGTCTTAATGGCACTCGACGGTAATAACGCAGTCGGGATCCGGGTGTGTATGCATCATATCGATCGGAATTTGCAACGAACCCCCCTCCCCCCTCCCCCCCGCATCCCCCCTCGCTCCGAACATTCTCTCGCGATTTGCCCCCACCCGTCAATGACGAATCAACAAACGGGACTGATTTGATTTCATTCATTAATTCCGAGCGACTTCGCTCGGGTTGATTTCCATTATATTTTCTCGTCGATTGTGTGCACGCTAAGAGAGAGGAAAAGAGAGGGTTGGATGGTCGATCGTGTGCGTAAGCGAGCGAGACAAAGAAGGCTGAAACACGATGAAGAGGATACTCTCGCACTCTTCCGATAAATCGAGGAATCGAATAACGGCTCATAAACAAGGTATTAAATATATCATGAATCACTTACCTCTCCACCCCCTACCTCCCTCCCTTTTCCTTCCGTACACTTGTTATTGTTTTTTCGCTGTTATGCGACATCAATTTATCTCGAAATACTCATAAAATTTTGATGCGGAGGATCTATACCTAGAAAAATATTGAAACCCAAAAACAGAATCTGGTTTGTTGGCAGTTCGGATTTCCCGATTGTAGGATGTGAATTCATCGAGCGTACGCGAAGAGGCAAATAGGAGCCGGAAATGATAACTGTTCGCGCCGGTATGGTTATTGTTATCGGTATCGCTCCTATATACGCGGTTATTAGGATAAAAGATGCACGGGCATGTACGAGTACGGGATTTATTGGATGAATGTCCCTAACAAAATACATAGATTCACAATTTCGCTTTATTATTCAACAATCATAGTAGTATAGTACGCGCAAATATTCAATATACATTGATTTATTTACATACTTATCGAGGCATTTGAAAATATCAGACAATCTCATCGCAACGTGTCCGGTGGCTCGTGCGAGATTTTTCTTCAGTTTAATATCAATGTGTGCTCATCGAGAGTGCGAGGGCGAGG
This sequence comes from Lasius platythorax, assembly GCA_963971435.1. Lineage (NCBI taxonomy): Eukaryota > Metazoa > Arthropoda > Insecta > Hymenoptera > Formicidae > Lasius > Lasius platythorax. Next base: position 15,050,260 of record OZ020544.1, on the reverse strand, counting down.
ATATAGATATACAGGGTGTCTCACACCTAACGAGGCATTTTTCATCTACAGATTTCTTGACCAATTTAGAATCAATCTATCAAAAACGTCGGGAAAAATGATCATTTATCGTAAGCTTTTAATTATAAATGTTAGGCATCTTCATAACATCTCTGTGTAAGTATCTTCTAATTTCCAAGTTAGAGATTTATCAAAGTAAAAAAAAACCGCTTGCAATTAAATAAAAATTATATTTCAACCATCTACTGTAAAGTTTATCTTCGCTGAAGAAATCCCCTTATTTGTAAATCATTTATGATTTGAAAATCTTTGGCCCCTTATATAAAGTGTTTCGATAGGTCTGGGACATCCTGTATACGCGAATATCGGCGAGGACTGCGGGCGAATGCCGCGAAGGGTGAAGGCCCTGTCTTATTGACATCCCGTAACTGTACCGTGATTTAATATAAACTGCACAAAGCGCCCACCTTTGATAGGTAAATATGAAATACTCCGGTCGCGGACGAGTGCCCTTTCGGGCACAGGCTCGCGCTCGAGGGTGCGTTCGGTCTCTCGACAGGATGCACGATACCTATACACATACCATGCCTTCAACATGCCCCGCCAGCTCAGGAAAATGTTCTCGGATAAAGAGCGCGGATACCTCGTGCTTTGAGAACTTCGAAGACCCTGTCGCGTATGCGTCTTCCTTCTGCCAGTATCGTATTGTCTGAATTCTTTCCGCATGTGCATATCTGGCGAAACGAGATCCGCGAGATTGCCTGTGCGTCCAGTCGAATAAGTACCATCCGAGATAAAATTTACGACAAGAACGCATCACGATTGCGACTATTTAAAAATTAATATGTAAGTGATATTAAATGAATAAATAAATAAAATTTGAACCATTTACGCGCTGAATGACACACCGAACGCTAAACCGACAAGAGCTAGATAATTTTTTATATTTGTTTTCTAATATTATATATCATATTGTATATTTAGATAATATTGAGAATTTGAGACAAGAGATATCTCTTAAAATATACAAGTACAATCAATTCCAAATTGGAGCCAAAGAATCTTCAGATAGAAGAAAATGTGCGACAATCTGCGACATAAGTAGTATACGACGCAAATTCGTATCGTTAATTTAATTATAATTTACTTAATGCTCGCGCGCAAAAAGGAGAACGAAAATGAAAAGAGATATGTCGCTCGAGAACAGATCGCTTTATTTGGTTTATCCGTCTCAGCACGCAATATTCTTCTCGCCGGGCGCGCGCTCTTTGATCCTTTATTACATTTTTACAAGCGATTACATTGTCGGCCAGCCGCCGGCGATCCTCCGGGCCGATCTTTTATTTCCGTTCCTTACGACTGTCTTCAGATACTGCCTTGCGTTACCGGCGCGTGCCCATCTCCCCGAAAGCATAACGAAGTTTTCCGTACCACGAGAGGAGGAAGATATTGTTCTTGTTTATAGCGAAGTTAACTCGAGTCCTGCCTCCGACCAGAGTTTATTCGCCCTTAATTAAGTTTAAGGGATTATAGAATTGTTCCGCAAAGTCGATTATAAGATCGGCGAGGAGACGATGGTGGATCCTTGCTATCTGCGCGGAGACGTTGAGAATTCAATTTTTGAAATATCCGATCACATCCAATAACAAATCATTGATGAAAAGAAGCATGTGTACTTGGAACTAACAAAATAGTAATTGAAATTTTCTTCGAAACACAAGATATATTCAATCGAATTTTCGTACACATCTCTGATAAATCTTTCCCAAAAGATTTATTCTACAACGCGATCGATTATCCAACTATTTCTCTCGACCTATTCACTGCGTTCTTCCCATTCGAAATTGTCGAATCACTCGTGTGGCATTTAAGAGCGCGCGACAAGGAAGCCGTCCCCAGCGGCCTTTAATTGGTACCGGCCGCTAGTTAGCGCGAAATCATAGCTTTTGAGCGACACACGTCACAGACAGACGCTCGCTCGCCGGTGTTCCTACGAAAGGCATCGGGGTGGTCGGATCAACGGCGCTTATCCCGGGTTCGCGGATTAAAGGTGAGCGAGGGAGAGAGAGAGAGAGAGAGAGAGAGAGAGAGAGAGAGAGAGGGAGAGAGACAGAGAGAAAATATATAACGGTGGCATGTATATGCGCGCGCTCTCGCAATTTCAAACAGTCTCTCGCGACTCGATCTTCCGACGTGGAGTCCAGCTAGTGAGCCTGAGCGTGCAATGATTGATGCTGGGGCCAGCGGTCGCGCGGAGAAGAAGAGAGAAGGGATCGGGGACAGGGGGACCGGGTGCTGATGGTCGACGAGGAAGAGAGAGAAAGAGAAAGAGAGGCGAATGGTGAAAGTGAGGAGGGCCGGAGGATCGGTTCTACGGCCTGGGGAAATTTAATTAACGTAAATGCCGCCGCCACGGCCGGCGCTACACGCCGTGTGTGGCAATCGCTCATATGCAACTCAACCCTACCCCCTTCCGCCCTCGTTTTCCTACTCACTCTCTCTCTCCCCCCCCCCTCATCCTACGCCCCCGATACCCTTTCGCCGAGCCGCGGTGCCGCGCCTCACCCCAAGCTTATCCGCTATCACGTGCATCGCTCTGAGCGGCCAGCTGGGGGTTATTAAACATCTAGGAAAGGGGTGAGAGGTTTCGATTGCGGGGCGATTGATGGATCTTGAATCGGCGGGCGCGCGAATCGGCACGATTTACAAGCCACGATCGATCACACGAGCCGTCGAATCGCCTCGCGCCTTGCGGCAACGGTGGCGGATAAATAATCGGTGTGTAATATCTTCGGCAGAATTCGAGCTGCTCCTTTTCCCCGGGGAGAGTTAATGGCCCGGGCTAATATATTCGGCCGACACCCCCCCTCCCTCCGCGCGCGCACGCACCACTCGATACGACGGAACTTCCGATGGCGTGGTTCACCGTCGCAAGAGGGTCTTTACGGATATCTGTTGCGGCTTGTATTTCCGTACGAAGCCAGGAGAGAAATGTACGATTTCGTCGACCTGAAGTTGAACATCTTGAAGAGAATACATATACAATTTCATTTATCTATATAAAGTGTCTCGGTTTAGAGACATCATTTGCATATCTTCTTTCAGATACAATTTTTTTAGCAATTTAGATATTATTAGAGATTTAGCCATTTATAATAATCACGATTATAGGTTTTTTTCTAAATTCAGATCATCTGCAACATCTAATTTCTTTTTAACACATCGGCTGATTTTTCTGTGAAAACATTGAACCAATATAAATTAATTGATCAATTGTGTGAACTGATAACCAATCATCTAAACATCTCAATTATTTTTGTCGAAAAAACCTTAACCGTCCACAATGCTTTAATATTGTCGCTAAGGTTGTGATTAAAAAACGATAAGAAATTTTCTAAATGTATAAATCAAAGATTGTCTGTGCAACTTATTCTAAGTGGCGCGAAGAAACCAAGTCGCAGCATTGATACGCGTATGAATAGATAGGAGAATATATACGCGGGGGAAGGAAAGGGGGGTAGAATAGAGCGGGTGAGAGACGGGCCGATCTCGCTGGTGTCGAGGGTGACGAGGGGGGTTGATGGCGGAGCAGCGCGGCGGCGGCGGCGGCGGCGGCGGAGGCGACGGCGACGGGGCGAGGGGTGTGCTCTATAATGGCCGCGGCACGTGGTGCGTGCCCCCATTAAACCGATCGCACCCCGGATTGATTTTCAGCCTTTCGGCATTTGATCCGAGCAAACTTCGTTGTCGGTATAATTGAATCGCGAATGTTCGCCCGACTCGGCCGCAAATTGACCGAAACGCGCTGCCGGCCGCGCGCGGCGCAACGCGGCGAGTTGACGACTGCCGGTCAGCGACCAGCCGGGGGGTTGAGGGAGAGTAAAAAAAAAGGTCGCGTCGAGGGTTGGACGAAATCGATGAAATCGAGAAAAAAAGATACTAGAAGGACGGATGGAGGGAGGAGGAGGAGGAAGAAGAACGGGGGAGAGCGCGTGACGTCGCGCCGCGACTCTCTCACGGAGACGAAACGGATATAAAACGATAACTTAATTACTCACTCACGTGAGTTGTGCCCGATGTCGATTCTCTTCTCTCGATACGACCGTGTCGTCGATACTTTGACAATTAGCGGGCCTGATGGATTCGTTGTACGCCCGTCACCGCCTCGATTCGATTGCCGCATCACGTCTACGTTGTAATTCAATTCAACGTGCGCAGTAGCACCGAATATGCCCGCTACACCCCCCCCCACCCTTCTCTTTCTCTTTCGGAGTCTTTCGCGAAAGGGTCGAAAAAAAAGAAGTCGCGTGCGCAGAAACACGATTGACCGCGCGGGCTAAACTAATTCGACGATACTTCCGAAAGACATTGAATTAGGCGCACTGTTTTTGAGATGGGCCCCGCGTGCCCGCTAAGTGGGCGTAATCGAATGACACGCATGAAAATTGCAAAAGGTTCAAAGGTCAGTTATTCGTTAAAAGTAGCCTCTTGAGATGACCGTCTCTTACACAGAGAGACTCACATGAAATATAAAACATTTTTCCTGCCGTTCTTTGTAAAATCCCTAAAGCGACTTGTTTAAAGGACAATTTTACAAGATAAAGAAAACGAAACATAAATTGTGCGTAAGAGAGAGAGAGAGAGAGAGAGAGAGAAAAAAATATAATAGAACCACAGTGATGCGTCGTTGATAAAATTTTCAGGATTCGAAGAAATACTCCCTCGATCCTCGGAAGCTTAAGAGCCAAGCGAAATAATAAAGCCGCGTCTGGCGGCTGCGGATGCGGACGATATTTTTTCCGGATCCGAGCGAGCTCGCAAAAGTATAACGTGTGCGACCAAACAGCAGCAGCGGCAGCAGCAGAATGCATTCGTGCGGTCCGCAGGCCGTAACTGCTAATTAGTCCATACAGAGCCGTATGGCAGGCTGTGGAGGGTCGGCCGCCCAACGAAGCGAGTAGCAGGATGCACCCCTTTATTAAATACCATCGAAATTAAAATTATAATTGCGTTCGCTGCAGTGCCCCTCGTCCGCGCCAAGAGCGCGCGCGCGATAGTTCTCTCTCGCGAGAGATTACGGTCCCCTCTCTAATATCGCGTCGAGGATTTCGATTGGAATTCGACGCGCTTAAAAACGCTAACGAGTCTCGATGAAGATTTCGCGAAAATATCCCGTTGTTTGATAGCGTAATTTCTAATTATCGATCTCGCGGGGATTCGCGGTTGAAAACCGGCACGCTCTAAACGCGAACAAAGATTCTATATTTTTAATAAATTTTTATAATAAATGTGCAGTATTCAGTATTCAAATATAGTATATCTACGATTTTATTGTATACAAAAAATATATAAGCGTGAGTATCAAATAGAAGTTTCCTTCTAATCATTTTAAACGTTAAGAACTTGTCGATAATAGAAGAAGAATTTCTCAATAATATTTTAAAAATAAAAATAATGTTCCAATAAACATAGGTTCGTAAGTCTTTCGTTTTTAGAATACTGCTACTTTAATTTATAACATTAATTATGTTAAGCAATTCTTACAGTACGAATTATTAGGCTGAAGGAACGCATGGGCAATACGTGGAATATAAATAAAAATCAGCTGGACGCATGTTTGAATGTATACAATAATCAGCGATACAGTGTTTTTATGAAGAGAGTCGTATCACAGTCTGTGCATCCCGAAACATCCGTGTTCGATAAATAATTTGCTAGATGACATAACGACCGTAACACACCAAAATACTCTTTCGCATCCGTTCTAACACGCGGAGTTGAAGAATAATTACCCAGCGCGAAAAGAAAATGTTTGACGCAAATGAAAAGGACTTCAGGAGCGCGTACGAATACAGGCGAAACGTAATCGGCTAGCGGATATTCTAATTAGGGGTAACGCGTGTCGGTTTCTCTTGCCAGCTGAGTAAGGCACACGAGTACGCATATAGGAGCCATAGGTGGACGGTGAGAGAATGACGAGGGGGTAGGAGGGGGAGGAAGAGGGGAGGGTAGAGAGGCAGTAGGTTGTATGGCTCCTGTCAGCCACTGTGCCACTGACGGCTCGCTAATTGCTCAACCAACCTCCGATCCTTCCGCCCCCTCCTTCCACGTTGTGCCACCCTTCAAATCCAAATCCATCCCTTCGTAACGCCTGGTCGGCACGACCGTTTCTCGTCCTTCCCCTTCTCACCCCCCCCTCCTCCCGCCGCCGCATCTCGCTCCCTTTCCTCCGCCTGGCAGAATTGCAAGCATAGATCGACTATCCTGCGAACGCGAAATTTCTGGGTCGACGACCAAAGTGGCCGCCGCGCCGGTGGATTCTTCATCGGAGCATTGTGCATCTACGCAAGTTTAATCGAATTATCGACGTGACCGGCAACTACGAATACCTTCACACCGCAGTGAATTATCCGCTATATTTACCGCTTACGTATGTACAAATCTTGTACAAACAATTTATTCCTGGCTTATAGGCTGATACCTGATCATTTAATTCGCGAAATGTTGCGAGCCTTCGCTCATAATTCGAGTTTCGATAAACAACATTGTTAAGAATGTTCATCCTGAAACGTATTAAATAGATTGGTCGCAAATCAGATTTTTATATTAAATTTAGAATGTCAAGATCTTAACTTCGTATTAAAATGATAGGAAGAAAAGTGAAATAAAAATTTGATAAAAATACCATGAATAAAAATCTCGCATTATTTCACGAATTAAACTTATATAAATTTAATTTTGTCAAATGGCAACATTATTAAAAAATAAATTATTTGTGAATCATTGTAGATATCTAGTGTTACATTGTAACAATACATTACACTCTATATTAATGAATATGAGAAATTAATAAGGATTATAATTAATGTAGATGAAATTAGAATTAATTATGTCATAATTAATTTAGAGAAATTCAGAATATACATTTTCTAATTGAAATTATGTTCTTAGCGCTGCTTTTGAAGTCTCGCCGACAATAGGCGCAAAGTTTCAAACGCTAAGTGCGTATGTCCACACGCGCGCGATCGATCCCGCGTATGTGTTTGTACTCTCTCGCGCGCGCGCGCGAGCGAGCGAGCGAGCGAGCGAGCAAACGAGCAAACGGCCGAGCGGGTTAGCGAATGGATGGACGGACGTACGGACCAAGGGTTCGGCATGGTCGCGAATTAATCGAGCATATAATCGATGTGCGCCTGTCGATGTATGTATATGGAAGCCATCCGCCTGGTCACCCTCGCGAACGCAGCTTTCCCTCCCTGCCTCTCCCTCTCCCTCCTACCCTTTTCATCTATCCCTCCCTGCCTATCGTTAACCAACGGCGCCGCGCACGGTAACGCTAATTTCTGTGCCGGACGTGTCGTCGTACTAACCCGTCGAAAAACGTCAAACGGCGAGCTTACCTTCTCGTTTGTGCCACGCGCGCTTTCGAGCGCGTCCGGGGGCGACGATATTTTTTCAAAAGTTGCCGCTTTGAATTTTACTGTTGACGGATGTCGCTCGCGCTCTCGTGCTCACGAGAGCGCGAGCGATGTCTGGCTTTGGCAAAATTCAATTGCCGCGCTCTGTTATAGTTGGGATGAAAAGTAAACGTAAAAAGCAATAACGATACGGTCAACGTTACGTTTGTGCCATAGTTTTGCGTCGGTGTGAAAGTGAGAGAATTAATATTCCAAAAAAGCTATCTTAAAGCTGTCAGAACAATGCAGATATAAATCCGATATTGAAACTTGCTTTCTAAACCCGAGAGCGTGACTTGTAGAGAGAAGGCAAATTCAACATCAAACAAAGAATAATTTTAATTCAAAAAAAGAAGAGATAACTCTTTCTCGATATTGAAAAACTCAAATACAGCGTGAACTCGATGCTTGATATCGTTGAATTTTTATAAAATATCGGCCGCGTGGATATTCGATAACAGAGCTGAAAACCGGAAGGAACGTCGGTGCAGTTTGCACGAGCGAGCTGCAAATTTTGTATCTGATGTCCCCAGAACGGAAATCAGGGGGAGGGGAGGGGGCCACTGCAAAATTGATCTGTCTCCTGATTTATTACCGCGAACTAATAAAGCTGGTATCGAGCGTGGCCCGCGGCGTCCTCGAAACACGCGATAGGTGCCTATCCCGCGGCATCTATACGATTGGTCCAAATCCATACTTTACAAGAGCTACCCTAATAGCGGCCGCCGTGATGGACAGCCGTGAAAGCTCCCGCTGTCGCCCGCTTGTACTCGATTAACGAAACGCAAATCGAAAGGTGGACAAATTTTCGATTAACGAGATTAAAGCACATTTTTTGATACGAATATTTTAATACGTATATTTTACACATATGTATGTACTTGCATCCTCTACGCTAATTTAATTTAATCTCTACAACCGAGAGATCTCGCAGCGAGAATTAAATTTTAATTTCCATCGTCTCAAGTGTACCGGCGAATATTGACATTTGGAAACTGTAGAAATAATATGTATGTGTCATATTATTTCTGAGCTAAAGAAAAAAAAACCTAATTTTCGCACAATCTCGCCCTTCTGAAATTTCCAACAAGAAATTGTTGGTGAAAAACATACGCGAGTCTATTTTGAAAACGTATCCCGAAAAACGCAAGCGGTAATGCGCGATGTAACATGCCTCGTAACGAATACGGCCGGATGCTTTTTAAAGCCGGCGCAGATCGCATATTATATTCCTCCATTTCATTTGCGCGGGAGAAGGCGAAATTAATTAAACAGCTGATACCTATGGTGAGCGTCAGAGAGCGAGAAAGAAAGAGAAAGAGAGAAAAGGGGCGAGCGAGAGAGACAACTGCAGCCTCGGGCTAAGGGGCCAGTGTTCTGGAATCGGGGCGGCGAAGAGGACGAAAACGCGAAAACAAACGCCTCTTGAAAATCAGCGATGCGGTCGCACCGGAGATTTTCAATTTGCGGATTTTTCGTTAAGGGCAGGTTATATTCCTGGCGCCGTCGTTCCGCGCCGCGCCGTTCCGCTCCGTCGTGCGGAATACGTCAGTACCCTGTCAGCGGTACCGTGCTCACCGGTAAGGCAAAAAAGTCGGTAGTGGTACAAAGTAAAATTAACCGGCCAGTCGGACCTGTCGGATTGATCGGATTGGAAATCTGATTACCGCTCGACGAGAGAGGTCAGGCGCGAGTGAATACTAAATAATTTTTATCGCAACGCTGCCTTCGGATAGCAGCGTAAAACAAGAGCGCACTACAATCGCGCGTGTTCCTGTAAAATTTAATATCACGCGAAATCGCTGGTCAGCTGTCTGTGAAGATTGTTTGTCGCCGGATAGAAAGTGGAGCACCAAAAATACATTATTTTCAAAACGTCGAGAATTAAATATATATGAATATTACTGAACCGAAACAGATAGATGTTACTTAAACTTGTAATATTAATTACAAGTAATATGACAAAATTATAAAAAAAAAAACGTTTTAATGTGATTTAATCATTTAACATTATTTTATAATGTTATAATATATTATTTTATAATGTTATAATATATTATTATTATTATATGTTATAATATATTATTTTTAATGTTATAATGTTATAATATATTTTATAATATATTAATCATCTCTCATACGTGACCTATTTTAAAATTCTACATCATGCGCATAGAATTATCTACCGAAGGAGGCTTTTACGAGGCTTCTTGAATCAAGGAAACTCTATATGATATCGTTATACTTGGGATGTTTGCAACTGTGTATCACGTACGTATCGCGTTATGCGGCAAATTACAGACACGCTTGGCGCTTTAGGCCAGGCCGCGCTTTCTGGCGGCTTTCCGCCGACGTGATCGTCGAATTCGCAAACTACATTTGCATAAATTCCGTGCTACCGAGACAATTTGGACTCATAAACGTAATTAATGGCGGAGCATTAATTCAGAGATTTTTCGCCGGTTACAAACACATGCCGCGCCGTGCGGCACCAAGTGTTCCGCAATTTAGCTAAATAATTACTAAACTTGCCCTGCCGCTGCTCCCACACCGCATGAAACACGACGACGTATCGCGAAACGCCGATATAATCACCGACAGAATAACGCGTTACTCACTACAAAGCTTGGATCTTAATCCTTTTATTACAAACCGAACACATGGGTCGTCGAAATATATTTACTTTCATAAATAAATTTGAAATCGGTTATTCCTTTTAGAAAAGGATCTCATATTGTATTCAAGTTTAGATAATGTGAAGAAAAATTAAATGGAAAAAATAACGTAAAATTTTCCAAGAATTTTCACGATTTTAAAATTTAAAATCTGGATTAACGAGAAATTTTTCGGCGACGCTATTTAAATTCCGTCAAAGCTGGAAATTAAGACTAGGCTTTGTCTGCAATGTGAAGAGTTGGAGATTTCCAAGTACCCGTTCTTATATGCGAGACTGCTCCTACATCGAATCGTGGGGGATGATACGCAGCGAGAGAGAGAGAGAGAGAGAGAGAGAGAGAGAGAGAGAGAGAGAGAGAGAGAGAGAGAGAGAGAGAGAGAGAGAGAGAGAGAGAGAGAGAGAGAGAGAGAGAGAAGATGTACACATGTGTATGTATACATGGACGTTTGTTCTGGAGCACGGTTGCCATCCTAAGCCGGCTTGACTAATTGGCAGCGTTATAATCATGGGTACACGGTTAGGTTGGTATTACCGCGAGTTATAGCCCCGTCTCCACATTGGCGACCGCCACGCACATTCGCGCGCAAGAGGGGGCGCTTAATGACCCCGTCGTTTACGCAAATTTTCCCATTATGCGACGCGGTTTTGGACCGCCGAACGGGACGATCCGGACTATCGTCGGGACAAACTGACACTGTAGCACAGTACCGTCGGGAAAATTGACGCGGTCGATTGATACATTGAATTCTTTTATGTGTAACATCATCAACTGCATTCGAAAAATATTATTGTAAGATATTATCATCAAATGGCAATAATTTGAGAATCATCCCTATACTCTTTAATTTACTCGCGCGACTAAATTTTCTTATAATCATGTTTTCCGTCTACAAAATACAGTTTGCTTAGGCTTCGTAAATACGAGATAGGAGATAAATAATGTTTGAAGAAGATCACCCAATCTCGTTTCGTGGAAATTGAATGCTACTTGAAGTTGAGGGGTGAGTTTCATAAACCGATATACGCACGAGCGATTTCTTTCGCGAGAGAAGATAAGACGGGAACGCGGTATATTTCTCCGACAGAGAGGAGACTCTGCGGTTTCGTACGCTCGCAGTATGGGCACGTATGGCCGAAGGAGATACTGATAATAAAAAATCGTGGGATATAAAGTAATTCAAACAAATGCGCCGGCGCACGCTATGCCGGTTCTACGGCGATATATTCCGCAAGGGCTTATCCGCGACTGGTCATTCATAAATGTGGGAAAAGATGACACTCTAATGGCCGGCTATCCGTAACGGTTAGGAAGTAGGAGAGATTTGTTGTCGGCAGGACCCGGCCGTTCCTGTTCGCGTAAATCCTTCGGCGATGTCGAAGATATCTTATACGGAACGTCTCACGTTTTCAGAGCTGATATTTTAATGACAGAGTTTATCTCTCGACAACATATTTTCCTTCACGAAATTCGAGCTGTTGTAACAATCGCTCGACCGGAAAGAGTTTATCAGCCGACTCTGGTATACGAAGAGTTTTGCCGAACTTCATATCGATAGCCGGGCGCGTCCCATCAAGCCCGAGTCCCTAGGGCGTGATCGCCGGTAACTAAACTTGTAAATCTCTCATCCCGTCCCGTGCCCGGTCTTTCCCAACTGACCAGAACGCATTTGTCTATCTTACACGGCCTACTCGTAAGCGCTAACGGTAGAAAATTAGAACGAATTTGATTGCGCCAATTCGCATTTAGTATATTTGATAAACAAAATGTACTTACCGTTGAAGCTGGCTCTTGTCGTATCTATGCTCATCCCTGCTCGATCTGTAAAATAACAATATTGAAATAGCGATATTAAATTCAAGTCAAAGTATCCGTAGCAAAAATTTGATTAAATATCATATTTTCCTTATAATATTAAAATTTTTGCCGGGACATATCATATTAACAATTTTTTTTAATACGCAATATGAAATATCTTTTTAATCGCGCCTCGAAAGAATTAAAAGTTTCTTAAAGTAAAGCGCACATTATACACGCGCTACAATTCCACGATCGTTCGCGCAATCGAGTCGCATCTCGCCGGGAGATTTAACGACACCTCGTTTCGTTGCATCTTCGTTCTTAGCCTATAAACTTTGATGTACGGATCTCGTCGAGACATAAAGGCAGTTTCTGGCGTTGGAGAGATACGTCGCGCGCGCGGTTGTGCGGGGGTATCACAAACAAAAGCTGGGCAAACGAGAAGTTACGAGGACCCTTTACGCCCCCAGCCTGCCACGGCATCCGGTTGTCTCGCGTATTATGACTGATGTCTTAGTTAACCGTTTCGCTCGCGCCGCTCCGGGCCTTAATGTCCCGGAGAAGAAAGAGAGCTCGCGAGATACGGCCACTTGTGCCGGGCTCGCATTGCTGCCGCCGCCGCCGCCACCGCCTGCCAGAAATTGTGAAAAATGGTTATGGCGCCGCAGCCGCGGCGATATCACGGCCTCGAGAGACTGTATAGTGATTTGCAGCTGCGATTATTATATTTGCATTCGCGGATTTATCAACCGCGCGAGCTTTCCGATAGATTCGCGTTGGAAAATCCTAAAGACTTTATCTATAACCGCGAAGCTAGTTTATCTTAAGAGAGTAAAATCTTCAATTTATCTTTAATAAGCGCTGTGGATATAGCGAAGCAGAAAGATATCTCGTTGTTTTTTAAGTGCGGACGAGCTGCTACAAAATTCGCCGTCGAATCGGGACAACGCCTCGTTGCCTCGATTGCGAATTATTGAAGAGCGTTTAATCCCTTTTCTTTTTTTTTTTTTTTTTTTTTTTTTTTTTTTTGCGAAGAACCATGACGCCGTCCGCTTTATTTCGCGCAACTTTCGTTGCTCAGGCCTCCCCCTCCCCCTACCCTCTTTGCCTTTCCATCGCCCTTCGCGTACGGACGGTTTTTCATTCCTGCCGTGCGCGCTCTAATCGCCGGCCCTTTCCGCGGTAATATTTAATTTTTAATCCGCTCGTATTCAAATGCACCCCCCCTTTCCCCCGACTAGCGCCCCGCGACTCTCCTAATGGGAATACAATTTATGCTCGAGCCGCGGCTTATTTTACATTTTATGCTAAATACTCGCCGACTACGCGCACCCATGGTTCGGAGTTTCGCTGGCAATTAATCGTACGGGCGCGCGTGTGAGAAAATGAACGATGTAATCCAGCCAGATGCATCTCTTGACGTGCACGTCACGTGAATTTTTGAGAGAGAGAGAGCGAGAGAGAAATGCCATCTTTTTAAATAATTTAAATTCTTTTCATTTTCGCAAGCATTATAGAGAATTTAAACTTTATAGCAGCCATCACAAATGTTTTCAAACTCGTGATATTAATTCTGCATAATTTGTATAGAACAAGATTCTTGAGTATTAATAGATTTATTAAAGGAAATCTGATATTTCATATTTTTTTAAATATTTTTCTATTAATTATGCGGCAGAGTATTGTTTTATGCCATAAGATTTAAAGGGGATTGATAATTAATACACAAAGATTTTATAATAAAGTTAAGTTAAGATAAATTAGTTTGAACATGTGTCAGTAACGTATATAAAAACAGAATTTTCAGCCAAAATAAACTGAGATCAGAAGATTGCTGGGCTTTACTTCCTCTTACTTCAAGGATGTATAAGTATACGCCACCCTCGTGATTATCTGCTCGAGGAATTTAGTCAACACAGCCCGAGGGCGTGTACGAAACTCAGTTACGGTTTGGTCAGCCGTGCCGGGCAGCTCGAAAACTCCCGCGGGGCAGCTTTAATCTGTAATTTTTAATCAGGCACCGATTAAGCACTAATAGGCAATCCTGGGAGAAAATGACCAAGACCCTTCGAACTCGCCCCGTCATCTTCAACGTAACAGTATGTTCGATTTTGCGGTAACTATATTATTACAGTAAAATTTTCCCTTCATCTGTTATTAGACGTTATATTAAAATAATAGGTCTAATGCTTTCACTTAAGAAATACAACAATAATTTTTCAAGAGCTCCCCCGATTTACGGCATTACGCACGATTACACCCCATGTTCATCGAGCTATCCTCGTATCTCGGCGAATGTTTCGCCTGAATCAGAAATGAATGTTGCTTGTCTACGTTCTCATTTCCGGCGTGCCGACTGCCGACCGACAGGAGAAAGGAAAGAACTCCCTTCCGGGCCTCTTGGCCGCTTATTTTTTGACTGACTGCTCATGCATTATTTAAAGCTCGGCAACGAGCGTTAAAGTCTCTAGGAAAGCTTTCCGCTGCCAGCGCGAACAGCGCGACGGAAGAATCTTGGCTTCTCTCTTAAGTCCTTGAAAATTTCTTTCCAGACAGACGATACTCTTAATAAAGAACAGAATAACCGCGTTGAGTCTTTAATGCTATTTCGATCGATTGTAAATGTGGCGCTCGCTATCGATTAAGTATCGGCGGCCCCGCGCCCGGTTGGTGCATGCATAAATTATGCTTTCGTATGTAACCGATGCAACATTTAACTGCACGACGAGCAAATTTAGATTTCCTCCCAGGCAACCTCCGGACATAACCGAGATCTCGATTTAGACCGACCTAACGAGGCGGCGATTTGAATAATTGAACGAATCCTAAACCTCATGTCCGGCTATTACGGACGTTGAATATTAAAGCAATCGTTCCCGTTTCGCTATCGCTCGCTGCCGACGATTCCGATTCCCGAGAAATAAAAGAATTCTAGATACTTTATTTGCGCATGCCAAAGTTCTTCGCAAATGTATAGCCCGAAAGTTATATTGTATTTCTACGTTTAATATCCTCGCAAATATTTTGCAGCTGTTTCAAAAATCGAAACGTTTAATGTATCATTAGATTTGATGGATCTTCCGAGATTCTCACGAAATAAAAGATTCTGGTATTTTTTATTTGCGCGAGTTGGACATCTTGCCAATTAAATACTTTTTAAATGCAATCTAAAAAGTATATTTCTATGTTTAAAAATTTATGAAAATATTTCAACCAACTAAACTAAAAATCAAAAAGCTTAAAATACGTATTTTATAGGCTTTTTGTAAAATTATTCTTTTTACAAGAACACTTAACTTTTTTATTAAATGCTGAATCTTTATAGATCGGCGTTCCTTAAAAAAAGCTTAAGTTTTTTTGTAAAAAGCGTAAATTTACAAAGAACAGTAGAATTTCATGAACGTTTTTCGGCGAGATAAATTAAAAGCAACCATTTTTTATATTAAAAATGCATTAATGTCAGTATTATTACACGATACGCATATGTTACTATCAGGCGGAACTTTAAATTCAATTAGGATGCTCGTTTTGTTGCCGAGTATTAGATCTTGTCAGAAGGAACGATTTTTATAGCACCTTTAGCTAATGGAATCGATAATTATCAGACGGCGCTATTGGATTATCCTGCCATTACCTGGGAAAGATAATTAAGCAACGCTTCGGTAGGCAGCACGACAGTGAAAACATATATTCTTAAGCTTACTCCGTGAACTTCCTTCTCTCACGGGACCGGCGTAACTTCCGTTTCAATCGTCGCATTAGCCTTATTAAAGCTCCTCACGTAGTTATAGAATCCGAGCTAATCGAAATATGGGGATGAAAGCACAAGACTTATTTTGTGTCATTCTATTTATAGAAGAGCGCGCTTTTAACGCTTCAATCTTACATTATTCTTCAGACTTTTCTAATCTCGAGATCATCAACAAAATCACCGTTTATCAGCAGCCCTATTCTTCGACACCCGGACAACAAACGCATCGCAAACCCGCACATTTACTCGGCTCAAAATAGGGGGATATATAATATAAGGATTATTAAGTGGCCGCGCATTCACTTAATCCCGCGGTGAATATCGTCCGGTATCTCCACGCCGATCAATCACCACCGCCAGCCAGGGGGGATGGAAGTTGCATTACATAGAGGGTGTATCGCGGAGCCGAGGCGAAAGGGCCTCCGAGTCGGAGGGCGGGCAGGGCAAGGCAACGCCGGGTTTGCCTCGTTTCTCGCCTCCCTGTATATACATTCGCACCAACGACCGAACGAATGAGCGAGCGAGCGAGCGAGCGAGCGCGGTCGCCATATATCATTTCGTTATCATCGACTCTTTATATGCGGTCGCGCTCCATTTTCTGTCTGTTTGCCCCGTTAAACGCCGGCCGCTCCGATTTGATTCAGTGAAACCATTAGCCGGATTTCGACCGCCGCCGCCGCCGCCGCCGCATTTTCCATCCTCGCCTATCGCCTGTGCTATCTCGGCGTATCATCCGCGAATGACTGCCGCCATTATCGGTAACGTACCGGTGCGAAAGATAACGCCCGGATACGCTACCGGTAAAAATAGCCGGCCCGTGCCGCTCCGAGATAAGCAAGATCGCGGATCGAACTTTGCGTTGTCGGGAGATGGATGCGGGCTAATGGCCCTTTAATAGGCCCTATGCAACTAATGAGCCTTCAACTGGCAAACGCGATCTAGTATTCAGTTGGTGCCGCGAGAATAGAAGACTTACGTGGGATAAAATTGAAGATTTATTTTTTTAAAAAAGGCTCGTTGACGATTGAAACTTAAACCTGTACTACTGATATAGAGATTATCTTAAGATTTTAATTTGATTTCGTCTCTAATGTGCGTGATAGCTTCACGATATGTTACGTAAGTAATAGCTATTTTGTAATAACGTATAATGTAATATATTTTCGTTAATTCCACAATTTTTTAATGCTGACAAATTTGTCACAAATAAATGGCGCGTGTTCTCTACACTTTGTAAAATAAAAAATACATAATACTTTTGAACAGATCTATACTACCGACCCCATTTTTTGCAACACTAAATCTCCGGGTGCATATGCGCTGGTGAACCGACGCCATCTTGTCGGAATGGCATGGTGTGGTGCCTGGTGAGGCGGAAACAACTGATAGTGACATCACTGATCGACGCTTACGGTCGTTCGAGGACGGCAAGCGCCGATATTATCCATTGTACTACGAATACTCGCGATAAGCCGTACGATAATAGAATTTACGCGACGAATTCGTGCTCCATTCCCGCTGACGATAGGATATTGGAGTTACAACCGTAACGCGTGTCGAAGCCATTGCTGCATTGGTGCGTCTCCAAAGGAGACACGCGATCGATCATGGATCGAGAGGGAGGTTCACAAGGCACATCGTGTTATATCGTCTTATCGATCATCGCTATCATTATGCTTGACGGGTTGCAAGTACCCTTCGTTAACGCAAAATTAGAGAATTGAATTAGAGGATTAGCAGGAAATGATCATAACTTCGAAAAATTATAAAGTTAAAAGTTATTCGTTCACTAAGAACGAAAGATAATATATTTTTTTTCAAAAGCTCGATCTTTACCGGACGAGAAATTAATAGCCATAAATAAAATATGAAAGTGACATCATGCAAGAATCAAGGATTTTTTTTTTCATAACCTCCGAGAAGCTCATGCTTCACCGAATTCAGAGTTTTCATTCTTCTTGGAGACTTTCAAGTTCATCCGGAAGCGCGTTGAGAGGCCGGAAGAGGCTGAATAAGATCCGCCTTGGCGCATTTTCGGGACGCGGTTTCGCGCGACGGCAGAGATTGCGTCGGGGTCGTTGCAAATAGGGGTGTCAACGGCATCGGGGGCTGTATTGTGAAACGTCAATGCCACGGAAACTAACTCCGGCCCAACCCCTTGGTCTCTTCCACCATCTCCGTCCCCCTCACTGTAACCATCAGAAGTCCGTTTCACCTATCCATCCCTTTGCAGTCTCTTCGGCAGCAGCCATGGAACTAGATCCGTGTCTGCCTGACTGCAGAAACGTCTTATATCCCTTCTTCATTCAATTAGCTTGTTATGACTCGATAGCATCTTCCCGTGATATTATTGAACGCGGTGAATTATCGCATTTGCGGTCAATGATGCTCGATGGGTTATAAATATGTAATATCTGGTTTTGTAAATTCTGCTTCTATAAATTTATAACAAGAACTCAGATTTCTCTCTCTCCCTCTCTTCCTTTTTGTTTCTCTTGTTCTCATATTCAGAAAAATGGATAATATGTGCAAATATTTCGCCCTGAGGCTATCATTCAAGATGATAGAATAATTGTGTCAGAGAGCAATATATTTTTACTACATATCTTTTAATTCGAGAATCTCGAGTGTCGCTTGAAATTTTCTTTATACAACGCTGCCAACGCCCAAGCGTTGATGATTGATAAAGATGACCTGCGATTAGCGTCCCGTTTAGAATCAATCACGTCGCAGAGGATTGTAATTAACCCTCGCAGATCTCTCGAAGTTGGGAGCGATATTCGCGATTTGCAAGCACGTCAACGGTAAAATTCGACGCGCCGTCTTGTCAAGGGCCAGTAAGTTCGAAAGTTCTCGATAGCCGATAACCGATAACCGATAACCGGTTGTCAGAGCGAACCACTTGTCCTGACACCTGTGTCGCTCCTGGTTATTCAAAGCCGACGGCGCACCGTCAAAAACGATGACGTCGCCTTTGTCCGCCCGGGTCCAGTGACAAAGCGAGCGCGTAGCCGACGACAACTATTATTTTCCCTAACTGGACTCGTTAGATTTCCCATTGTGCCGTGTGCGGTCGCGGTAGGCGTGGTCATTGATCTAGCTGTTCAGAGCTCCCGTTTTGTCGTTTAACTCGCGGCGATGACGTAGCGTCACGACGACGGCCAACTTTGGCCCGGAAGCGCATTGCGACGCGTTAATAAACGTCGTAAAGTTGAGTCCTTCTCTGCTAACGGGAGATCAATCCGATTGTAGCATCAAAATTGTGACGGTTAGAATGATAGACAGAAAAAAAGAGAAACAGAACAATATATAATAATTCTGTAACATCCTTAAATTTTCTTCAGAATATATTAAAGATTTCGGAAATCATTATTCGTGAGAGATAAAGAAAGAGAAAGAGAGAGGAGAGAGAAAATGCTAAATTATAAAGATTGTTATATAATACATTTATCTTTCATTGACGTAGATGTAAAATGCACTACCGTCGAATTATCTTCAGAATTATCTTTCTTAATCTTTTACTTCAGAGAGAGGAGAAAGAAAATGCTAAATTATATATAAAGATTGCTATATAATACATTATCTTTCATTGACGTAGATGTAAAATGCACTACCGTCGAATTACCTTCAGAATTATCTTTCCTAATCTTTTACATCTATTGGTTGTTTTTTGCGCAGAAGTGTATCGACTCGAAGGCGATAAGACGTTGTTCTTAATAAATGACCGGCATTTCAGCCGCTAATCCAGAAAACGTTACAGAGCGTGCTGATTTTCCCAAGCACATCGCGGAAGGTCCCCCGAAAGTAAACGAGGGATAAAACGATTATATGAGAAATCTCGCTTAACCCGACGGTGGTGGGATGCTCAAAGGGTGCGAGTCGCGAGGATATGAGAGGAGGGGATCGACAGGAAGGTCTTAACGAAGGGTTAGGGCTACCGTTCTCCGCGCCGCGTTCCGACTCGAGTCCTTATTAATAAGGTCGGATTAGCATAACTGCTCGGATCCGTCGACTGAACTCCGCATAATTAAGCCGCGAGATCTCGATTACCATCTTGACCGGGCGAGAGCATCCAAAGCGTATCGGGAGACCGCGTGATTCGGGGAGATAAGCCGCTAAAACCCTTTCTCTCTCTCTCTCTCTCTCTCTTTCTCTCCCTCCCTCTCCCCTCACTTCAGTCCCGAGCACAGAATTCGATGAAGTTCTAGATAGGGACCGATAGCGATGAAGTTCGTGCCGTGTTTCGTAATACCTGAGAAGTTTGTTCTCCCGCGAGGAAATCTTGGCCGAGTATAACGTCGTTCGGCTACTTCTTATCTTTGAAATTCCGCTACATTTTCATATTTTAATATGTACATATATATATATATATATATATATATGTATATATATATATATATGTATATATATATATATATGTATATATATATGGATGTTGGCACAAAATACAATCTGGCTTCCGTATTGATAATTGACGGTACACGTTGCAACAGTGCAAAATATCAATTAAAAATATCTCTGTCGAACGCGGTACTTGAAAAATACGCTTTTATAGAAGATTAAATGGATGTTATGAAAATATTTACCATGTAACGCGCAAGGGAGAGAAAGAGAGGCATATAACACATTGAAAAATACTCGATATTGCCGGTCCTTCAAATATTTGTGCAGCGTAATTTTTTGACATTTGTATCACACTTTCATATAAAAGTAATCAAACATCCTCTTTATACAAACGTTTTCAAGCCACGAGAGAACCCATTTTGAATCTAAAATAGTTAAAACTGACGCGTGACATACAATGAAAAAATTACGAGAGAAATTTATATGACAGAGTTATGATTACCTTCCTATTGCAACTACGCGAAGCGATTCGCGTTCTTGTTAACATTGACGATGCTTTTGCTAAAGCTAACGACGCCACCAACAAAGCTGCCAGCGATGTTGCCTTAATATTGGATGAGCTTATACGTTTGGAAGGAGCTAAAGTAAACTTGCTCGTCACGATGTAAACTGCTCGATAAACGCATTCTCATGAGACAGCACTAACAATAAGATATCTAACCGTAAGAGAAATAATTCTAAGAAATTTATATACGTGCATTTAAAATTAATCGCACCATTCATGCGTCTGAAATTATTTTATCATATATTTATTGCGCTTATCACATAACATTATTTAGAATGGTTGGTTAACCCCTTTCGCAACGCCTGTGTTGCTATCAAGCATGCCCGCAACGAGCCGATAACGCTCTGACAGTGACTGCTGCCACTGTCACGTGCGTCACAATGAAGAAAGGGATGTTTGCGCTTTGCGGGGCAAAAACTGGAGGCCACGTCACGACGGTATAACAGCTTATCGGCCGGTGCGGTACATTAAGCACGGCCGTTACCGACGCTACCGCAAAACGGGGATCGTTCTGGGCGATGGGCGCAGGGCGGCGGCGAGGGGAGGGAAGGGTGTCGAGAGATTATCTTGTCGTATTCAATATTCCTATGGAACGTTCGGGATGATAAATCGTCCTCGCCGATAGAAAAGATGCGTCGAAGCCACATTTCGGAACCTTCATCCACTCCGCCACGGTTCGCTTCGTGGTTATACACAGGGTGTTCGCCGAAGTGTACGTGGGAATAATAATACGGCTGGTTATATACTGGAGTGAATTTGTAGTCGACATTTTTTTTTTTTATTTTTTTTTAAATGAAGAGATGCGATCTTTGATTGGTATATTTGAAAGATATTTCACCTTTAATGCTCCATGGCTTTAATTTTTTACAGTTTTTAAACAGTTAGATAAAACAGACATAAAATTTTTGTTACTTTATTGAGGCTCTAACTTTCTCAGCCATCGTATATTACTGTATTATTGCGAAATTTTGTGTCTCATCTTTTCCGGCTTTTTCTTTTCGGCGAAGTCCGTGATATCTCAAAACGACGAGTCGCGGAAATCATGCGGGTGCGAACGCGTCCACCAAGAAATCCCGTGGGTATCAGTATAATAAAACCATTAGAGTGATCCTCGTGCGTGCATTCAAACCGTATAAATATCCGGCAGAATCCCTCGCGCCGTTTCCAACTTCTGTGTAATGTTAAACTTGCGATAAATCCGAAGTGCCCCGGCGACCGGGCGTATCTTTTGGCCCGTCGCCGCTAAAATGAAAGCCGTCATAGTGCGCGGCGAACGTCGACAATAGTTCTACGGTCGCCATACGTGAAGTGCGCGGAACCCCTATGGCGCTGTCGCTCGTATTACGCGCGATATATATTTTTTTTTCGCTCTCTCCCTTTCTCCCGTGCGCCGCCGCACTTTCGAGGTTCCATTATTTTATGCGCATTCGTCGCGAAAACAATAACTCCGTTGACCCGACTCTTTCTCGGATTCCGGATCACCGCGGATTCCATCGCGCGTTGATCGTTCGGATGGACGCGGTCTTTCGCGGTTACATTCATGAATAAAAAGTATAACGCGTGGCAGGTATTATAACATAAATTTTGTTCGAAGAATTCACGAAATTTTTAAAAATCCCGCATCGAGTCATTGAATAAATCGTTTCGAAAAAATAATTAAAAAATTGTCATAAACGATATATATATTTCACTGTACATGAGATGCTTTTTGTCTCCGTTAGAATAGCTTTATTTCAGTCATCAACATAAACGAGAACAGTATTAGACAATCTTTATATAATATTTGTATTTATGCTAGAAAATATATTTTTTGAAAGTTTTTCAAGAATGAGGAGATTTTTTTGAAAGAATTATATTTCCTAAAATAAATTATTATTTTCGAGAAAATATATTATCTTTGAGAAATCAGTTGAAAAATCTGCAATTCGTTTTACTACAGCGTATTATTTGCATACGACGAGATACGACGAGATTGGATTTTATCTTACGCCGTATGATTTATTTACTCTCGTGTGTACATTTCTTGCATTCACTTGGTCCCTACCGAGACTAACAAAAGGGACCGGTCATCAAGATCCTAAGCAAAGGCTGACCAAGCAGCGGCCTGCCGGGTTGCCGCGTGTAAACGTGTACATAATTATCGGGGAGTATACTAGGACGATGTGATGTCAGCAATGGTCATTTGCCGCTATCGGCTGGCTCGCAGACTATCTCCTAGCTATTCTATCCTCGCCCGTCCTCCTACCCTGTGTGCCCTGCGATGTATTTTGCTTCGTGTAGCCGGACAGAGACCGAAGCAACTGTTAATGATCTTGCCGCCTTATCAACGACCGCGTACGATCAATTAATATCTCCATTGCATTTATCTTTAATTTCTACATAAATCAATAATGAATTCTGTATAGAAATTTTTTAATTACGCATTTTACTTCAAAATATATCGAAATTATTAAATCGCTTCTTGCCGCGTTTTCATCGAAAATACGAAGCATAGAATTTTAGAGATAATCTTCTCACTCTTGATTAAAATAATTCGAATGTCGCCTTGGACTATTTTTTTTTTTCGGAATCAACAAGTCAAATCCGAACGCTGCAACAACGTTGCATTCCCCGTCTCGGTAAAACCGACGTGGATGCATCATAAATTCCTCCCTTCGTCCGTGCTTTTACGGACTCTTCTCCCAAGCAGCGATATATCACGGTGCACGGCAGCGGCCTGACGTTTCCTGTCATCGCTTTAACCAAGCACCACTCGGATTAAGTGTTCTCGCTCGTAAGCGAGCACACGTCCGGTCTGGTCGCTGTCGAAACACATAGACGGCGACCGCGAAGAACACCCTGCCCGTTGGCTCTCTCCCCCTTTGTCTTCTCTCTTATAACCTTCGTCCTTTATGTCTATCGCTTAACATCAACTTGTTCGAAACTCGATTTCCTGCAGTAACTCAATAAAGATTATGATCGATGGCACAATAGAGGTAAGAAAAGTTCACTATCCGTCAAACATATTGTTAATCCTTGGCAGATACTATAAACTTTGTTAAACTTCCGATACTATATGCGGTACTCTATTATACGATTCCGTTTAACGACACACAATCATCGAAATTAAAAGATATGTAACTTACATTTCATATTACGAGAATAAAAGACTCAATGACACTTGCTGAGAGGTTGAAATTTAGAAATTATCGTGCATTATCTGTATCTAAATAATTAATCGTGAATAAATAAAAATAATTGTTTTTGTTCTCTAAAGCTCGGATTGAATGTCTGAAACAGAGATTGGGAAGATTTTTCGAGAAACGTGAACCTCTCCGGTACTCCCTGGTTACGGCGTAAACCGCTTCTACGTTATTTACGTTAGCCGTTAACGGCTACGATTCCTTGAGCGGTCCTAACTCACGCGCAACGACCAAGAATATGTCCCGAGTGTCCGGACCTTCGTCTTACTGCGGACAAACCGTCTCGAATGAGTTACTTGTGAGCGAAGCTTCAACTAGAATAGAGCCCGAGTTAATCTCACGCGCCGTTTGAGCTCTACCTTCGCCGAATTCGAACAAAGCGCGGAATTTATTCCCGCAATACCGAACAATTCGTGGAATGTTCCTGCAGGAATAAATTTAATAATGATTTAATTAGCATTCCTACGCGTAGTTATTCGTTTTCAGTATAACGGCTACCTGCGAATTCAAATGATCACGATATCGTCCGAAGGTTAAGAACGGAGGAGGAGAGACAGAGAGAGAGAGAGAGAGAGCACAGGGAGCGACGGATGAAGAATCGCCGACGGAACGATACTGTTACGTTACCACGAGAGAACGACGCTACCACACAGCGTTCTGTTACAGCGAATCGCCGCCATGTGCGTTATCTTGCCGCGAAACATTAATAATAAAAGTTTTCGTTTATTGTCTCGCCAACGGCAAACCGGCCGCCGTTAGGGGATGAGAGACACAGTTCTCTCTTTCTCTCTCTCTCTCCCTCTCTCCCTCTCCCTCTTTCTGGCGATGCTGACACAACTACGCGGTTGCGCGCGTTTTGTCTTCGTCATGAATGCCCCCTTATCTTTGGGCGAGTCCATCATCGCGGGACGGTTTTGTCCACGGGCGTGTTCCGCGCCGTAGGACTGTCTGCGAATTGTAAGGAGACAGGAAGCGCAGCGTCTGGACGTCCAACCAGTCGGGAAATATTTCGAAACGTCGATCAGAGCCACGCGAAACGAGGGTCGAGAACGGCCGGGTTGTACACGCGACATGGGAGTCTGGTTGTTGAACTAATGCGCCGATGCGCCTCTCTCTTTTTCTCTTTCTCTCACTCCGCATTTCCTGTCGAGGGTGTTGTTCTCCCTTGCCATCCTCCGCTTACCCTCCTAAGTTGCCCGGCGAGTCGCATCATATTTTTTTTTTTTTTTTTTTTTTCGATCAATGTGTTTTCTTCCGGAAATATTCGACCATAAGATTTTATCTATTTTCTATTCTTATTTTATTTTTTTTTTTCGTAAAAGACTATGTTCTCCTAGAATATCTGCGTATTTCTTTTAAATCGCGAACTTTATTTCTCCCCTCTAATTAGCGTCACTGTGATTGCGTCCCCGTTTGATCGATCCTAACACAGGCAGAGATGTAGTAACATACATTGAGAGAGCGCGTGTAAATGAGAGACGAGATTAGTTACCGTTTCTGCTCAATGGGGAACGGTGCGAGACTGATCGCAGGCTACGTTTCTCAGCTGACCACAGCTTCCCGCCGGCCGTGCTTACCGCGTCCGGTAAAGGGACGCGATGTAAATCAGTCTAGAACACGGCCAGCCGGTTGCACCGGCCGCACATTAAGTTGAGATGCTTCTCTCGGGGATGGAATGATCCGCGCGCCAGCTTTCCACCAAAATCGTACACGGATTTCTACGCGCGATTTCTGGCAAACGGTTGCTCGATGAATCTTGAGATACATAATTGATTGTATATCGTACGCGCGACGCAGAGTACAATCAATCCATTTATTTTATATTTATCAATGCTTAAAACGAGCGATCTGTCCTCGCGTTGTTTCATCGAACGTGAATCGCCGCCGGGCACGTGTGTAGCAAGAGAGGAAGCCGATCGATCGTTAAGTTGGTGCCGGCTGCCGGGGACACTTACAAATTAGCCAATCAAGTTCTAATCCCTCTACGATTTACCCCAATCAGCCCGCATCCCGTCGCAAATACTTTAATCCGTCCATTAATCCTGCAAGATAAAAGTTTCCGGAGTGGTTACGGCCCCTTTGTCGTCGGCACGGTCAACGATATCGGCTCGAAGAGGATAGGATCGAATGGCGAACGACAGCGAATTAGCTTTCGATCCCTATTATTAGTGAAATAAGCGATCGCCGGAAACTTTGAGTAGCTCTGATTGTCAGAACGGAGAATGCCAGAAGATCGAACTTACGTTTTAATAGAGATTCGTATGTTAAATCCGTACTTTGATTTAAAATGCTAAGAAAAAATACTAGAGCTTCCTTCTATCTACATACATATCTACCTATACTTTTATTTAACTTGGAGCTAGATCTTCCTTTAATTTTGTAGCTCAGATTTATACCATCGTCTTCAAGTTCTAACTCGATTCTCTCGAGAAACGCTCACTTATTCAAATTAATTCCACATCCGATCGACATGTTTTTTCTCGAGAAATGTATATAATTCCTTGAAACATTTTAATTATGAATTTCGAAGTAATATTAAAACGAAAAAAGGAGCAGAATATTTTTATACAATTAGATAGAATATTTTTTTTCCTCCTAGATTAGTCAAATTTCATATTGCGCGATGCGGCGGGGATTTTCTGTCGAGAGAACACGGTCGTGTTTCTGCGTCGTGGCATCGGTATCTCTTCGGGGTGGTCATCTAGTTTATTTACGCGCCCGCTTTGCGGATCGAAAAAACCGAAAAAGGAGTAAAGCGGCTTCGCGCGCGCGGGAGGACCGGGGTGCGGAGATGCGAGCGTCGCTGGAATTTATACTCCGCGTCGTCGTGGCCGTCCCCGGGCAATTTTTTTTCAACCTCAACCTCGAGCAACCCCCGCGGCCTCCATCCCTCGGCCACCCTCCCCCCTCCCCCCCCCCTAAAGTTCCACCACGGTTCCCTCGTAGTCCCGTCTCGCTCGCGCTACCTCGGCGGCTATACACAGAACGCTCTGGACAAACAACAATAAATACATTTTCCCAGGCCGGGTGGCAAACCCGGTGAGGGGTGGAACTTCCATGCGAGCACGTACGGGCATAGCTTAGCGTAATCTGACTGCACACCACCCCATTTCAGCCACCGACCCTCCGCGCCGGGACGCACGCAACCCCCGGTCTCCCCCGGCCCCTAATTCCCCTTTTCGCCCGCAGTCCCCGCCGTCGTACCGCTGTCAGGAGACTGAGAGCGCCCATGCCGTAGGGACGGAAACCGTCGAGAGGGTGGGAGGAAGAGAGATGGGGACAGGAAAAAAAAAAGATAAATACAAGAGCCGACAACGTAGCGGGGAGTTAGGTGGCATCACCACCTGACGAAAGAATTCCGCGACCTGACCAGAATTTCATTAGCCGTGGTCTGGCGAGAGATAGAGAGAGAGAGAGAGAAAGAGAGAAAGAGAGCGAGGCGGAAAGAGAGTGTGGCGAGAGGGCAAAGGCGGAAGAAATGGGTGGGAGGGGGGGGGGAGGGGAGGGAAAATGGAGACGCGTCGGGCGCGTTTATCGGCGCGAAAGAGCTTGTTAAACGGCCCGTTTCACGGGTACTGCCTTTTCTTCTCGGTGGTCGGGGATGACGAGGGGGTTGAAGCGGACGGAGATTTCGTGCGCGATGACGGCTTAAGGGAAGCGCGTCGTTATGGCAAGAAGGAAAACAATTTTCGTTCAAGTGCTTAATATTGTTTCAACCGGGATTCGCTGTTTGTACATCGTAAGGAATAAACACCAAATATGATTGTACGATAGCGTTATGTAAACCGCGAATGAAAGGTTCGAGGTGATAAAACGATAAGTCACGTGAGGCGAGTCCTTTATATTTGTCTATAAATTTTGATTTCAATCCTCGTATCTCTTTTATTAGAGTAGAATATAAAAATATTGTTTTCTTTTTTAACGTAAAATTATATAATGATTAAAAGAAGCAAAATATCATATTTTTATTTCCGATAAGAAAGATAATATAATTCTATTATCTTATATCTCGTTATAGAAATAAGCACACAATAAGTTTGTTAACGTACATTAGCGTAGATATTCTAAATGAGAAAAGATAAACGTGTGAAAATCTGTCTAAGATTGAATAAATTTCATATTCAATACAGAAGGCGAGATTCATGCGCGTTTCAGTTGTTACGTCGCGTATCGCGGCGAGAAAAATTCAAATACTACAAGACTCGATGTCCCTTTTTGCAACGGAGGTTTAAGTGCGCCGTTCTCAACGTATCCGGAATATCCCGACGGTTCCGGCCGTTCGGAATGCTAATGCGTGATTACGGCGGCCACGGTCGTAATACGCGAACTTTTTGTGCGGCTCACGTGTGACCCGGGGGCGCTTAAAACATCCCTTAAATTACCCCCATTAGCAAGGGTTGAACGCCGGGTAAACGAGGATTTCACTGGCGCTGTTACGCGAGATTTATTCCGTGGGAAATATTCCTTTCGGACGTTAAATTACGTCGTTATAGCGGGGGCTCTTACTCCTAGCGCCCGACGAGTCGATCCAAGTATAAACTTAAGCCGATTTAGCAACGTATTGTACCGCTATCGCGCGTTTTCGCGTACGTATTAAATGCGAAGTAACGAGCCGACGACGCCCGGGAAAGGGAAGTTATCGCGGCGCAGTGAAAGCGACGATTCGAGTGGGCGACGATATGGGAACTCCTTCACTGAAGTAGTTACAGACACACGTGTGGAAACACTCTTTGGTAATCGTCTGGAAAAACGCGACGGTAATCCTCCATCTTAAGGGTGAAGTCGATATAATGCGGCAGAAACAATTGATGATAAAGATATATATTTGGAGAGTCAAAATTATTGAAACGATTTTTAAATTTATTTTTATATAAAATTTAATGTTTAAGACATCAAATATGTAACGTGTATTTAACACTATATCAAACAAGAATGTTATATTAATATTTTAATAATAATTATATATGTATATTATTATTATTATTTTAGATTTATATAGAATTAGAAATCTATAGATATTAGCTACGAAACAAAAACTGTCTAAAATATTCTGCCTCGATTATACCTGTCTTGATAAAATGCGTATGGGCAATTCCACGTCAAATTGGACAAAAATCGACCTTTTTTGACTTTATATTTTTTAAATCGAACGAAACTTTTTTCACGTGAAATATACATAAAATAAGGAAATACGTATTTTTGTATTTGTCCAAAATATTTTTTTTTTACAGAAGTTATAAACAACAAAATTTTCGTAAAAAATGAAGAAGTTGTTAATTTCAAAAATTAATATCTCTGATTATATTTGTCGTAGAGAAATTTTCAAAAATGCATTTTAAAGCTAAGAAAACAATCTTTTATAAAAATAGTTTGTTACAAGAAATTGCTAATTACAATTGTTATAAATAATTGAAATGTTTAATAATTTTTTTTCACAAAAAAGTACACTTTTTAAAATTTTTGAAATAATGCTATTTCATTCTCCATTTCTGAAAGTGTAGATATTTTTTATTTTATGGAGAATCGATAGATTCTATTTTTTATATATTTTTAATGACTGAGGCGCCGCGCCGTGCTCGCGTCACTGGCTCGACCAAGTAGTATGCTACGCGCCGATTTCCGAAGGCGCGCCATAGCGCGTAGCATACTACTTGGTTGAGCCAGTGACACGCACGGCGCGGCGCCTCATTCATTAAAAATATATAAAAAATAGAATCTATCGATTTTCCATAAAATAAAAAATATTTACACTTTCAGAATAAAATGGAGAATAAAATAGCATTATTTCAAAAACTTTTAAAAGTGTACTTTTTGGTGAAAAAAATTATTAAACATTTTAATTATTTATAACAATTGTAATTAGCAATTCTTGAACTTAAACTATTTTTATAAAGAAGATTGCTTCCTTAGCTTTAAAATGCACTTTTGAAAATTTCTCTACGACAAATATAACCAGAGATATTAATTTTTGAAGTTGACAACTTCTTCATTTTTCATGAAAATTTTGTTGTTTATAACTTCTGTAAAAAAAATATTTCGGACAAATACAAAAATACGTATCTCCTTATTTTATGTATATTTCACGTGAAAAAAGTTTCAATTGATTTAAAAAATACGAGATCATTTCTTGTCCGATTAGACGTGGAATTGCCCGTATATATTTGATATTTGATTATTTCAATTCGAGTACGAGAAACGAGCACGCTTGTCGTCGGACTTTGCGTGCAATTGTTCTCCTTGAAGAGAAGAATTTTGCCCTCCGAGAAACGACGATGTCGTGTTTTTCGCACGTGACTAACGGCACGCGGCTCGAATCTTATCTCCCTAATTTCTCGAGAGCTACCGTCCAACGTCGGCACCGTCGGGGCTGGAGAGACGCTCTCGCGGGCGATTTACGGAATTTAAACAGCCCCCCGGGATAAGGCGGCGGCAGCAGCGGCTTGGCATTGCGTGGCAGGTCGGATTAGCAGGTTGCCCCCGCATCGAAATAATTCCCCTCATTCCCTGACCCTGCCCTGTTCCCGTCTCCCGCCACCCAATTCTCTCTCTCTCTCTCGGCGCGACCACCCCCGCCGTCAGCCTCCGGGGTAGGTTACGTCCTTCCTGCGGGATAAAACAAAACAGCCAGCGGAGTATATTAATGCCCGGCTTAATGCGGCCCGCCTAATTAATGGACCGACTCTCCGGACGCCCGCCCGGCCGTTCTAAAAGTAAGAGATAACGCCGCTGCAGAAGCATTATTAAAGACAAAAGCGCGACCGCGTACCCTGGACGAGTGGAAATTTCGGTAAGCGCTTCCTGACGTAAGGGATTTTCTCCCTCGCGAGAGGTTGGAGAGGAGGACAGGTGAGGGGATGATTGTGATACATTCATTGGAGCTAAGTCAGGCTGTTTGAAATAAATGGGATTAATAAAATCAAGAAACACACAAATGACACGTACAAAATATTCCATAACTGTTATCATCTTCGTCTTTTAAAGATTTTTTTAAACAAATGACTTTGAATTGATTTTTAACTGAAACATTGGAGTGCCAATAATACTTCCATTAAATTATAGAAAATGAAGAGATGTCGGCGAAAATTAAGTTTCTAAGATAGCAAGGCGTGGTGGAGCTGCACTTTTTATTTCTTAAAGAGTTCCGGGGGTTGCACGCTGGGAGTGTCATGGATGCTGCAGGGGCGGAGCCTTGAGAGAATTGCATCGAGACTGCTCGGCTGCGTCGATAAGCAGATCGCCTCCGCCCTACTACCATCGTACTCTTGATTTTACAGACGCGTTTGTTACAGACGACATCATCATAGCGAAGGCGTTACTTGTATTCGTATCGAATTTACCGGATTGCCATTATTATATCAAGCGATCCAGAGATCACCGCCGAATAAATCGTTTAAAAATATCAATTGGAAAATGAACGGTCGAAGCTATATAATTTCTTAATTATGTCCTCCTTTATGGCCGATTCTCTCGATCATCGAGAGGATGGAGAGAGGTGGACCACCAGTGGCGCTTCCGTAATACCAATCGCAATGATAATGACCGCCGAGAGAGCGCACAACGGCTTGGTCAAGGAGAGCACGTACACAACCGACTCGTGGACAGGTTAGCGGTTCTCGAACGTGTAGCGGCTAATCGAATTATCGATGCTTTGAGGATCAGCGTCCGTGGATGATTCGATCACGTACCTGATGAACAGTTCCGGCGGTCAGCGATGCGAGCCACTTTCGTGGGGGAATCTCTCTCTCTCGTTATGGACCCTCCTCGGTAACGTTTGAAGCGAGCTGTTTCCGCCGTGCTCCGCTGGTTACCCGACGACAATAACCTCGGTCGAGTAATTAGTCGCAAAAATCGATGGCTGGTGCGCTCGAAAACCTGAACGACTGACCGCGTACCGCGAATTTCACGCCAGGGCAGTTTCTTTCATTTCGCGTTCGCAATCGCCCGTTACGTCCGTTAGATCCAGGAAAAGACGGGAGAAAGCACGATCAACGTTAACCGTGAAATTGATCCGGAAGACCGACGAAGATCGAGGAACCCGATGATAAAGGGACGAATGTTCTTTTCGAGGGAAACCGCACATCCGCCGCGCTGATGAAAATCGCGGTTAAATACAAAGTGGGAATTGAGCGCCAACCTGGCTTGGCGGTCGAAGGTTTTCGAGGTCGTCGGCGGAATCCAGGTCGGCGTCCGCAGGAATTTCTGCGGTGAAATTCCAGTGCACGTAACTCCAAATATTTCTGTAGTATCGTAGTTCGTACGCGGGGGATTTCGAGTTTCAAAGGAAACACTCTCGCCACTTCCGTTCGCCAACAGTGACGTTTCGCTACGTCCGCGAGTCCGCGAATGCGCAACAACCGAGCAATCCGACATGCAATCGCGACAGAAATTCCGTTGATAACTTTGAGACGTATACGAACGTGGCATAACGTATGCATATAAAACTCGTGCACACATTTATCTCTTATAAAAAAAAGAAATACATTAAAAAATGTGTGTTTAATCTAATTACGAGAGGTCCACGAGAAGGACCAACATAAATTTAACATCTCGCGCCAATCGATATCGCGTAGCGATTATTATGTGGGAAAGTTTATATGCAGGCGGATTTAATAGTTTGCATAATTTACCTCGCTAGTTAGTTATTCCATTAATCATTACCACGGGTAGGTGTGTGCACGCTCGCGAATAACAATCGTACTATTATTTATAACGTATTCAATTTATCGGTAACCCGCGGGCGGAGAGGTAAAGCGTGTAATCGATTCAACTCGATTAATTAACTCGCCCCCGCATATGCGATTGTAACCGAGGTGCCTCGATTGTGCACGGAGGCGACTCTCGTTACCGTGGACGAAAACTTTCCTCCGTCGCGTTTGTGTCGCGGAAAAAAAACGCGCGCGTACACGCATACACGCGCGTTGTGTATGCGGGTCTGTTCGCTACTCGCGACACAAAGGCGTTTAATTAGAAGCGCATCGGAAAACGGGGCCATCATCCGACATCTGGTTTTTGTCCTCGGCAATTTTCGCGTTCCGCCAAGGCGATACAGATTTTTCATCCCCGTCACCGTTAATAATTAACGGATCAAAGGCATCGTATTAATATTTGCCCCGAAGTCCCCGACCGCACGGAAGATATTAACCCGCGTAATATTGTGTCCATGCTGAGGGGAGAGGGAGGACATATTGAAACCGCACAAACTTCGCTCATAGCATCCAACGGGTATGAGCTCGTAAATATACCGGGTGGCTGAGATCGAACTTGGTACAGTGCGACGCCGGTGGACATCGCCCGAGGAAAAAGGCCGACCCGTCAACATGCGCTATATTAACCGCTTAAAGACCGAACAGCCTCGAACGCAACATCTTGTCATCGATCTAATGCGCGTTCGCGGTTAAGGAAATTGCATCTTTCAAAAATTCTTTTCGCCGTCAATCTTTATGAACAATACTCGTACTTGTTTTCATCGATTCGGGAAAAGATTTGCGTTGTCGTTTTTCCTCGCGATTTGTGTAAAGCACTGTGCTATTCTTATACGCTTAAAAAAACATCGTGGCTCTTCAGAGGGGATACCTCTAATGTTTATCCAGAGCACGGACAGCGGTCGGCCGTCCGAGTCCGTTGGTTGTTTCGGAGCTGGTGGTGCTTAAATGCGCAATAAGCGGAGATAGGCGAGGGTGTGGGAGGGTCAAACTAATTCGATTCTAAACTCTGACCGCATCGCGAGAAAGAGACCATAGGATGGGACGCTCCGATGCGGGAGGGATCCGCGCAGGATGAGAAAGGCTACACACTCAGGATCGAACGGGGTGGACACAGATGGCACTAACCGCGCCGTTAAATTCTCAAGCCGTAACTCTAATTACTCATAGACAAGCCGACATTCTAGTGCCAGATGCCGGTGAAACTTGTTAAAAGCACGCCAACGCGATTACTCATTCGATCCCGACGAACTGTAGCCGAAGGTCGATCCGACGGATCCGCTGCAGCTTCCGGATCGAGATAAAAATGCCGTAATAATTAGATGACTAACTGTTCGTCAAAGCAAAACTAATCTGGCGATAATAATTATACTGTCAATATGCTTCCTTATAAAATTTAAATAAAGGTTTAAAAAAAACGTGTTGGACGCAAATTTACGAGACGCGTCAAACTTTCAACGCGCGGTTCATACGACAACGATTAAACAAAGCATTTCTGCATCATGTTGCAGGCGATAAAATGACTATGGATGGGAGCAAGAGCGAGTCGGGCAAGAACGGGGCCACTCAACAAGAATGCGCGGGCTGTGGAAAGGCGATTACGGAGAGGTAAGTGCTCCGCTTCGTTGCGTGACACAGTGTTTCGTATATATGTTATATACCATATCTCTCGAAAGAATACTGATTGTAAGAGCGATTTACTTAACGTTTAATCCATCTTTTCTCCGAGATCGTCGGACACACGAAAAATGGATTAAATGCGTTTTCACATTTTTATAAATAGAAGGTGAGTCGCGGAGAATAAATTCGTTTATAAATTCACAACTTGATATTTGAACGAAAATAAAACGAGCAATTATAATTATAAAAGAGCACGTAACATGTATTCAATATCAGCAGACGCAGAACGCAAGAAAGTTGCATTCAATTTCTAAATCATTGTACGATAAACTTTGTCAAGAAAAAAAATAATCTCAAATTACGTTAAATAATATCACTAGTCCTTAAAATCTTTTTTTCAATATATGTAGGTATAATATATTATTGACAATTTTTAAAATATAAATCTATAGAACTGTATATATAATTTTGATATTAATCATTTTCAATATATTATTATTTTGCTAATAATAATGTAATTGAGCACCTTAAATAAATAATTAGATTAAAAGCCTATTCTATAGATCAATAAATATAGATTCGTACTTTTTTATATAAATACTATTATTAAATTTTCTTTTAATTAGGTACCTTCTGAAAGCGTTGGATATGTACTGGCACGAGGACTGTTTGAAATGCGGATGCTGCGACTGCAGACTCGGCGAAGTCGGCTCGACGCTTTACACCAAAGCCAATCTCATTCTTTGCAAAAGAGATTATCTACGGTGAGTAGCGAACAAAAAAAAAACAATCCGATCGGATCATTCGATCCGTTTCTCGCAAAATTCTTTTCAGAAGAATTTTCGCAGATTCAGTCGCGCGTGTCTTGCGTCGACGCAATGTCAGTAAACGTAGATAGATAGACAGATTGATAAAAAGCAGGATGAAGGACACGATCCGTGGAGGAGAGAGTAAATGGAGGAAAGCGACGGCAACAAATCGAATTTTACAGATGAGTTTCCCTTATTGAATACATCCACATCCCATATAAACAAGCGGGAGCAAATAAACCGTGTTGAGATTACAAAGTCCCGAGGGAATGCGCGCAGGTGGCGCGTCCGCACGAGGAACACGCACCATCGAAACATTGTGGCCTTTATTAATGGCCCAATATTTGAAGACGACATATTCGTGGTGCCCGTAAGCTTATTGGTTTTCGCGACGCGCGGGGCGAAAGTTTCCGTTCGCTCTCGTGATCGAGACGAGAACGATTTTTTTTTGCGTTATGGTAGTCACAGACTCCCGAAGTTCCGATATTCTCGTCACAATATAATAAATTTAATTGTTAAGAATTTTGGTACGGCTCTCAATGCGAGATACAAATTTAAATTTCAACGGGCTAGAATTATTTAATTGTGCTATAACCGCGATCTTTATTTGAATCGCTTAAAATTTTTGGAATGACGATGATGGATCGTTTTTTTCTCTTGTGTGTTTGACAGACTTTTCGGAAATACCGGTCACTGCGCAGCATGCAGCAAAGTTATCCCAGCATTCGAGATGGTGATGCGAGCGAGAACTAACGTTTATCACTTGGAGTGCTTCGCTTGTCAACAATGCAATCATAGGTAAGTGAGGATGCAAATAATATCGCAATTTGATAATTCTGTTTTCTGTGATTTAAATTCGCAGGATAAAAATCTATATTAATCATATTCAACATATTCGGCAAAATTTCGAGAAATGCCAACAAAATGATAAGGTGCGATTGCGTCAAGTGCGGTCTCGTTTTCGCGGGCCCTCTCAGGCTGCGCTATTATTTTATTAACAATAATGAAAGCCGGTAATTAAACATTCACACCCGGCGGCGCCGACGTCGGCGGCGACGGCAAAGTCGCTTGCTCGAGTATTCCTCGTGGCAGCTCATCCGTATAACAATTTAATTCGAGCCACCCCAGCCGGGGGTTTGCCCAACTTCTGCAGCACTTCGCAACACTTCGCTTACTTATTCACAACAACTGAGTTAAGCCGAGACTCGTTCGAAAGCCGGGACTCGAGCCGAAACATCTCGGCTCGAATCTGCCGAATGGAGATAATCGACGCGCCAGACTCAAGAGCCCGCAAGTCACGGCTTTTGCGAGGCCGTGAAAAGGAGAATTTCCACATCTTTTCATGCAAGATTTCGGCGAGAGCGTGACGCGATATCCTCCTTCACATTTCCCAAATTCTCTTTTTGGAAATTTTATAATGCTGGGAATGTTATTAACGGGTCGTCTAGATTTTTCAATGAGAGAGTTTTAAATATTATAAAAAGAATAAATGCCACACGAGAGGAAGAAAATATCTAATTGATAAATAATTTATTGTTCTTGGCGAAATTAAGGGTCGATGTTTTTAGCAACTTCCGTCGCTCGTTCCGCGCTACGGTTGATGTAAAACGACGGTTAGTTCCCCTAACTCGAGACTTTCGAGGAGGATCAATGTCGTAGAACAAGAAGAATATGCTCGACGCTTCCTGTTCTTGACGAGCATAATTGACACGAGGGCTTCCAACGTAGATGCGAAGGTATTCGGAGACATTCGCGAAACAGAGAAGAGAGAGAGAGAGAGAGAGAGAGAGAGGGGGGAGGGGAGAGAGATAGAGCGGCTAGGAAAGTCAGAGTTGCGAACTATGCGAGCGACGTGTGGGTGCCCCGAGGTGCACGTCAGATGCAAATCATGCCGACTAATTTCTCGGAAAACTCGCGGATCCGGAGGGAGAGCAGACCGAATATCCGCGCGGCGAGATACGTCCGAGCATAATAGCGTAGCGATAAAGCCGAATGGCCGAATTAATTATACTCTCGTGTCTTTGGTTGTCCAAAACAGTTCAACCATTCGGTGCTAACAACTCTTTGGCTCAACTAGTTAACAAAAGCGTCTGTTTCATATATGTGTTGATTAACTCTTTGACGGCCAGATTAATCTGTTAAATACATACATACATATATTGTATATTGTATATATATATCGAGAAATATTAATATTTTATTTATTTAAAATAAATTTATATAAAAAAACCTTGGCTAATAATGAAGGAAAAGGAAATGTATGCAGTTTCAAATTTTAAATTTTAGTAAAAGAACTGAACAATACAACTATTTATTTAATTTGATGAGAGTGTCAGTTGATTTCCGCGATATTGAAATGATTGGATGATTGAATTATATTTAAGGGATTATAATTATGCTCCTCCTCTCCCTCTTTCTCTCTCTCTCGCCACTCTGTATATAGAAATTTCTTATAAATTTTATCTTACTATTATACATAATACGCGTTGAAAGAAATTTCATAGATAGATTGAAGCAGAAAAAAAATAAATTACGTCAAGTTGGAAAAGGATAGGAAACGACGGAATCGTTCTTTTATACCACTTGACAGGGGTCGATGGCATTTCGGCGTATTTAATATAATGTCACTCCTCGACATTTGCCCGACCTTTCTTGCACCCTACGACTCTCTAGTCTGAATTGACTCGGGCCATGAGACCGAAACATCAAGCTCGTGTATTTGTTAGAAGAGAAAAACGTGCGAGTTTCGTATACGTGTCAGTATACTTCCATAAATTAGCAGATTACGTTGTATAATTAAAGTTATAAAATATTAAACTAATAATATATACAGATTGTCGCACCATTAGAATTTAATGACAGATTCTTTTTTGCCAATTACAAATATTTTCTCAATGAAAAGAAAAAACATCTCTCTCTCTCTCTCTCTCTCTTTCTCTTCCGAGAACATTATTTATATTGTGAATTTTTAACCTTTAACATTGCATATATTTATAACTTTCAAATTAAGATTCAGTTAAAGTAAATCCTGTCTTATATTTATTAATGTGTGTGAATATGATTTATTTTATTATATTTGCGTATGTTAATTATTTATGTTTGTGTATGTATGCAGCTATGATGCTTAATTTGCAAGGAACTTTTTTATTTCTAATGCTTTAATCTAATATTATAAATTCCCTATTTTGCTGATGTAAAAATAATGCCTGCAAATTTTCTTTAAAAAAAATGATTAACTCCGAATTTTCAAATCAAAGAATTTGCCATTAATATCATAAATATAAAGTTGTAAAACTCGGCTGTGATTTCTGCGCAAAACGCCAGGAAACATACCCTTTTATTTTCTTTGTTGAAAGCCATTGTTTCACGCGATTCATAAACGGATATCCTTACAGAACGTGGAAACAAAATCGTCGTCGCGGGATGTAGTTGGATAAAGTAAAATTTAACAGCTCACGCGGGTAGCTCCTCGTGACTATCGAGCGGAGCCGATTACGGCTTAAAGATATGTCGGCAAAAGTATACTTTCTTTCGCGGTCGATGGTAACGTGCAACCCTTAAGGCGAACCATTGGTTAGGGGTCGAAGCGGTTGTGACCGTACGCAACGGCGGAAACGGATGTGGCCGTTGGGTCACGCGATCACCACGAGTCGAGCATAAAACACCTGAGTTGTTTAATCATACGCTCCCGAGGTAGAAGTCGTGGCTCGAGAACTCGCTAAGGGTGAAATTTCTCGGTTTCTCTCTCTCTCTCTCTCTCTTTTTCTCCCTAGTTTGTATCGCGATACGGAAGTGCGGATTACTCATTGACGAGTGGACGTGTAAACGCGACGATAATGAAGGCCTTGAATACGCGATTGGACGAATTCTTCGTGAGTTCAGGTATGGAAATTTAGTCCTTGATAGACTAACCAGAGTAAATTTTATTGTAGCGTTTTCGTATGTTGATGTCTTTCTACGATAAACTTTCACGATAATTCTATAATAATTAAGTGAAAATTTTAATTTATATGCTAATATTCTTTGATACCACCATCTTACATGCAGTCCATTGTTTCGACTCGTTTATTACTAAATAAAAAAACGAGTTATTAAAAAGTAAATGACACACTTAGAACGTATACTGTTAGTGTGCTTATATTTATATATTATACATATCACATGTTATGTATAACTAATTTTATTCTGAGAGGATTAAATAACGTAATTTAAATTTCTACATTGCATAATGCTCGCATGATAAAATGTAAATTTACAAGTGACCTGAACAGAAAAATTAAAATACTAAGTGAGTCTCAAATATTTTTAAATAAGTAGTATGAATTTATTTGTAGTACGAAAATTATCCTCGCTAATATAATTACACTTTATCTGCAACGATATCATTATCAATGATGTTTTCTCAAACAATAATAGGAGGGCCACGAATCGAGTGAATCGAAACACGCGCAATGAATTATAAAATCCCATCATACGGCATTAACGAGGCGAACTCTTCCGCCTGTTTTCCCATCGTGATTCTCGGCTAATATCTCACGGCGATCGAAACGCGCGAATAAAAAATATCAAATTTATACCGTCCCATCGGTTGCGAGTATCTCTCGGCGCGTGCAGGCTGTTTAAAGCCGATGACGCATTTTGTGCGTCGTGCGCAGTTTCGAGATTTATCACGGCTGCATTTTAACCACCACTTTTCGTCAGAGGCTGCACGTTGCGACATTGCATCAACTGCGTTCGATTTAAAGTGTCGCTTGCGCGCGCGAGAGCGCGCAGATGAGTTGAGCGAAATACGCAAAACGCAATGAAGAAATTACTCCCTTCCCCTCCCCTTCACCCCGTGTCGTATTCGCGCAAGCGAGGACGAAAATAAGCCGGGAATTTGTCCATATTGCCGGGATTTTGCGGCAAAAGTTTTGGGCGACGAAAATCGGCTTTGGCAGCGCGATTGTCATCAACATAATACAGTTAATGCATCGCAATAATTAATTAATAACCAGCAACGGGAGATACGTACACACGCCACGTTATTAGCTTGTCAAATAATTGTATCAATAATCATGCATTGATAATTATCGTATAATGAAAAAGCGAATGTGCGCGCTCGTAAATCACAGCGTCGTCGCTCCATCCTCCCCCCTCCCCCTCTCCCCTCCCCCTCCCCCCACCCCCCGGTTACCCCCGCAACATTTTGCTGAAACGTAAAGTTTCGCGCGCTCGCGAGAGCGCGAGCAGTCGGGTAGATTTTAATTAAATTCTACGATCTCTCTTCTCGCGCGCATTCTCTGAAACGACCGCGGCGCGTAAGTAAGACGCGACCGGCTTAAGCTCTTCCTCTACTTACGATCTCTGCCCGCGAAGGAGAAGCGCTTCGAGAGAATCTCGCTTTTGTCTAACGAAAGCACGGCGGGCATTGTCGGACGACCGCTCGTCCCTCCCCCACCGACTGGCGGGCGCAGCATTGTTCGTGCTTATATTGTATTTTGGCATTACGAGTTAGCCGGTTTAATTGTTATTGTTCCGGGGAGCTTATCGAACACGGTGCCCTGTTGCATTCCCACGCGAATCATCGCCCGGCATCGCAATTATTCCTAAATCACTAAACTCCCTTACCTGCGAACGAGCAGTTACACGTAACCTACGACATTGACACCGTTTATCGACTTTCCCATAGCGACGCCTGTTATAATAAGCGTCGCGAAACATGAATACCGCGCCCGATCGTATATTATCTTCTATTGCGTCGAATATTTAACGATATCCGATATTTAATAATAATGTGTTTATATCAAATCACGGAATTTATACAAGACATTTCTGCGGCATTATTTATTGACGACATATTCTTTGACTCTTTTTAAATTCGATTTGCCTCTGAAAATAGACATTGATGCATCTAGTTTTTAAATAATTAGCAATTAAAAAGTAATTATAGACAAGAGAGCAAAACGCTCTTCAAAGAGATAAACTATATTTAGTAAACTTTTTGCTTTAATAAAATTTTAATTTCAAACATGATTATAAAATGATAAAATGTTAATAATTGAAATAAAAGCTAATATAATAAATGACAGTTACCTAGAAATTTTCATTAAACAAAGCTCAACTGTACACAGAGATCAGTTAATATATTCGTTATTAAATAACAATGCGACATAAAAGTGAAACATAAACAGAAGTAGGACATCCTATGTATCTCGGAGAAGGATATTCATGTACCGAGCGTCTCCAACAGCGAATCGAAAAACTGCACATCAAAATACTCAAAAAAAGTCTGGCCCTTCCTTCGTAAAGTTCGACATCGCGCGGATTATACTTTTGCGATATATACAATAAAATATGCTATCGTTGTGTCTTAATTATTAGTCGTTTCGTCAAACTTGTATCTCAACTTTCGGCTCTTCGAGAGCTTCCCCGCGCGATTCTCGGAATCTAAGGACAATGCAAAGTTAATTTCACCCTACGATTCTCTCGAGAGTGAGGCAAGGGTGAGAAAGAGGGCGGACGCTCTCTCGCAACCGGGTAAGTAAGCAGTATATAGGTAGGTCGTGTGCGATAGGACGAGGTGACGGCGCCACGGCGGGAGGAGATGGTGTGGTCGAGAAAGGGTTGAGGAAAGAGAAAGAGAGAGATAAGGCGGCCATTTTGTTTCCGGTGTCCCGGGAGCACTTCCGGTCACCCCGTCACGCAGCCCCGCGCCACGGAGTGCCCTCGAGCTTCTGAGATCTCCTTCCGCGATTATATTCAAATTAAATGCGCCGGCCCGACCGGTAATATACTGCCGCCAATTTAGCTACAACCCCCCAGAGGGTGGTTCGCCTTACCTTCCTCGCTCCGTCGACCGATCGTCTCCGCGCATCCGAATCCAGCGCAAGAACCCCGCGAATTGTCTCGTTTCGCTGGGGATGCGTGCCGCAAACGGTGTCAATGATTTTCGACCTGCGGTCGACGCCGGATCCTCGATAAAGCGCGCCCATCGTGCGCGAACGTAGTGATCGCGGTGAGCCAATCGACGCGGTATCACTAGTGAGAGGATCGTTCCCGGAATTTCATTCAATAGATGATCGAACAGATAGAAACGTACGGAGAAAAATGTATCACCGGTTTATAAATCAAAATTATGTTTCGTAATTATATATTTTCTATTAACAATAAACGTAAAATTCGCTCAATGCGCTCATGTGTGACAGACGAGATTCTTATTTACGGACAATATTTTATTAAAAATTCATATATGTTCACATCGCAATATCTGCGTGCGCTGTATGTTAAGAAAAAATCATTACAGAGGGATTGGACATTTAATGATAAACAACAAAGGCAAATCTGTGCGTACCCCGATTTACAAAACCGTAATCGCTCGCGCCCCGAGATCGACAATAAATTCCTGTGCGGCGCGACAAGGAATTCGCTTCCGGTTTTGGTTGCGCCGCGCCGCGTGCACGTATCGCGTTCAAGCGCGGCTGCATCCGAACAGTGGGGTTTCGGTTGCATCATTTTCAATGGTGATAATCCGACGTGCCGAGAGGGCCTCGTTGCGCGCGCGAGTCGAACCTGCTTTGTCACCGGATAACCTAGACTCGCATTGCCGGCTCCGATGGCGATAGAC
The DNA here is from genome assembly GCA_963971435.1 of Lasius platythorax. Classification (NCBI taxonomy): domain Eukaryota; kingdom Metazoa; phylum Arthropoda; class Insecta; order Hymenoptera; family Formicidae; genus Lasius; species Lasius platythorax. The sequence continues at coordinate 15,007,749 of OZ020544.1, read as the reverse complement.
CTGCCACTTCCCGTCCCCCTCCCCCCTTCCCACAACCCGGTCGCTCCCTCCCGTTGATGGGCCCCCCCGCGCCCGATACCAGCCCCCGACAAACGCGCGCATCCCTTGCCCAGAGCTCTGTCAAGAGAGCGCGCGCGGGAGAGAGAGAGAGAGAGAGAGAGAGAGAGAGAGCAAATGCCATCGATAGCATGAGCATTCGTGTGCACTTCAAAACGATACATAGCAAACGCGCGTGATAATAGGTGCCGCGATTATAAATGAAATGCGCTACTGGGGGAGGGGGAGGGGATCAAATTACTCGGACGGACGACGAGCCAATTCTCAGGTGCGACGAGCGGCACAGAAGATCGTTACGCGGGGCGATTAACGAATCTATGCGTCTGGCGGTGATTCGAATCTGTCGTATGCAGAGGATTCGATTTTGAAATAAATACAGCAGTGAAGAATCAATATAATACGTCTCTGCAACAACACACACAGCGCAGAGCTATTTAAAAATAAATTAACATTCTCTTTTCAATTTTTCTTTCAAACTGTTGTATCATCATTTAAAAAGAGCTAAAACATTTGACAGATTCTTCCTGTCAACGCTTAAACGAATAATATTGCTAGTGTTCTGTGTATACATACAGACTCTTGATAAATCTTAATATTATTAAAAATACCTCGCGTTATTCATATTTTCTCACTATACCGTATAAATAATGTTGCATCCAAATGTCATTTTATTAAGTGTGACATTACGCAAAAAAAAAAAAAAAAAAAAAAAATTATAACCAGTGAAATGTGAGCGTAAGTGTCGTCTTCTCGTATCTCGACGTCGATCGGTTCGCAGAATTTTCTCCGGTTTCTTACGCAAAGTCAGATAAAAGGGGAAACAAAATCAAAGATCACTCGCGCCGTATGAAGGGAAGAGAAGAGGCAAGTGTTACAACGTTTGCGTTGGTCGTTACACGTGTATTCGTTTACTCTCGGCGAGGCCAGAGAGGGGGTTGGTGGAGACGTAGGAGAAGGGCATTTGCCGGAGGCGGCAGCGCGCGGGGGTGGTTTGTAATAGGCGTGCACACACGCGTGCACGCATATGTGCGCGCGTACGCATTTACGCGGCGCGTTGCCAATGATTTATGTATATCGCTAATTACCAGCGTGCACTGCACTGTTTTATCCGGCGATCATAGTTTTATTAGGCCAACCTGTGCATTGCGGTATTGTCAGCGCCAAAAGCACCCCCGACACGCCGAACAACTCCCCTCCCCTCCCCTTCCCCCTCCCCCCTCCCCCCCCGTACCGGCTGCACCGAAATGCATCAACGCACCCTGCGTTTGTAACACTCCGGGCAGTTTCAGGAGCGCGAAACCGTTACGAGTTGCTTTTTCTCGTGAAATTGAAAATTTCTCCCTTCTCTCTCGTTTCTCAATGAAAATATTACATAACTTCAGCCATGAAATTTAGAAGATGTTCCAAACTTTCATCGAATCACTCTTTATCCGCGTAGTCATATTATTTCAAATATACTTCTTCGGGGAATTTCCCTTATATTTTTAAAACACGCTAAGGCAGTAAATTATTTTATGACAAAGTGGACGTTTACGGAGCGTACCCCTACTCATGGATTTGAGAGAGCGACGGGAAACGCGCAAAAAGGGGCCGTTGTTATAAATGAGAGACGCGATAGCTCTTAACGTCGAAATTAATTCATATCCGCCGTCGCCGTTGCTGCCTAGACGTAATCCCTGGATTTTTGGAGCGCCCTCGCGCACAACGATGGCTTTAATCTCCGGTTTAGGGACCTTGCTAGAAAATAGACGCACCTAAGCCCTATACGGCTTAAACGTGGCTTTAAACTCGTCGTACGCAGTACACGCGGACGATCCGCGTCACTCTTATACGCATAACGTGCGATATATCGGAGCACAGCTGACTCGTTCGTTGTGTAAAGTTGTACGCGGCAGGCAGGCAATTTGTTACAGTCAAAATGATCAAAACGTGTTCAGGCAAACGTGTCGAAATTCAAGCAAGGCAAATAAATAATCTTCCCCGCGAGAAAAAGATTATTTAAACGAAATATGCTTTCGCTTCCTGCTTGTGAAATAATTCTACTTTTAGTTTCTGCCAAGAGCATTTTCCCTCACTTTTATTCGCATGACCCATTAGCCAACGGATTCCATAATTAACGTGAAAACAGCATCGTCAGTGCGCGCGCGAAATGCTCGCGACAGAGTAATTAGCGAGACACGGGATTCCGTTAAACGCGTAGAATTAATCGCGCAAATACGAGATTAGCCGATGTGGGACGCGCTCGTGTATGTGTGCATAATACGTGAACGTACACAGTCGACCGTGTGCCGTATATTTCTCTCTCCTTCTCCTCTCCTCTCTCCTCCTCTCTTTCTCTCTCTTCCTTTTCCATATCTCCCTCTTTATATTTCGCGCTCTCTATCAAATATATATACATATATACACGAATTGTATATTACGCCGCCGATAAAACGATACCTAAATTGCCGCACCGCAAATATCGTTATAGAATGCGATGCGCCGCGGGCTGGTCACCCGTGTCTAGATTTACTATAATTATGCTTGAAATGCGATCGTAAACACTCCAATACGACCAGTTTAATTGTGCGCGCAAATGCGATTTATAAAAAGCCAATCATTACCGCGTAAAAACTAACGTGCCGTACAAACAGTAGCATTTCGAGTGCATCACGCGTGTGGCATTAAAAAAAAAATGCAAAACATCCGATGATAAATTTTACAAATAGTTATCAAGCCGCAAAATTTAAAGTATAGCTACTTTTCGCGCGATGGTCCCGCGCCAATGGCGTGCGAGATTCGCGTTTACGTTTCGCGAAATAAAATGCAAATCACCGAAACGGACCGACAGAGACGGACGCTTATTTATTACCGCGAGAGTTCATGCGGCGTCGACCTGACAGAAAAAAAAATCTCTCTTCGAAGGATCGAGGGTTTCGGGAGGTTACACGACGCGATGTAATCGCGGCAACGACACGCGTGTCCGCGCTCGCGATCGTCCCGCATTCGATAATCCGCGACGTGTTTGTGCGCGACGACCGCGCGTCGTGCCGTGAAAACAATATATATATGTATATATATATACAGGCGTATATATATTTTTCATTCCGCGCGCATGGCCCGGCATAAAGCGAGCCAATTACGAAAAACGCGCCGAAACGCGATTGCGAGGATAGTTCTTCGCGCGCCCGCCGTGCCGTCGTCATCATCACGCGACGGGACTAATTTCTCACGAGAAATTGCGCGATTTGCACGATCGTGCTGGGACGCGCGGGTAGCGTGGTATAAAGTAAACGAATCGCCGATCCCCGGCAAATCGATTGTAATGAGCGTCATAAATTGATCCGCGCGCGCGCCACGCTTCCCCTCTTTATGCCAATTCGGTGAGTGAGAAACGCAGGGGGTGCGGAACCCTTCAATAACAGGAAACGTGTTGCGTAAGTATTAAGTTTGTTGTCTCTTTCGAGATGAATACGATACGTTCTCATTGTGCGTATAGTATAGAGAGAGATTTAAATATCTACAACTATACCAATTTGAGATTTCTGTGTCGTTAATTTCTGTATCGCAATCGAAATTTCTTATTCCGCAGTCGTATCTGACACACCATAATAAACGACACGATATTAAACGCGTCGGCGATATCGCGGTCGGTTTTAATGCACAAAACTGCATAACGCAGTTGGAGCTCTTGCGATAATAGCGTTCGGTGCGTTCGCAAAACGGAACACGGGCCAATAAATAATAAGGGGAGGTAACAAGAGATCGGTCGTGCGCGCGTGACCGTCGATAAAATAATAATTACCGTCGACAATGCGCCCGAACAAATTGCCCGTTAATTTTTGCCGATAAACATTCGTAAGCCCCGTAGAGGCGAAAACCGTATGCACGCGACGCGTAAATAATAGCCAAAATGCGATCACCAAAATCGCGCTACTTCTCCTCCTGCCCCTCCCCCTCCCCTTCTCACGCGGAAGGGCGCGGTTTGCACTCGCTTGCACGTGTGTGTGTGTGTGTGTGTGTGTTTGTACATGCGTAATTTTCGGCGTGTATAATATGGACGCGGGAGAGGAAGGGGCGGTTAGCCTCGGCATAAATATCAACGCATAATAATTTTGGATGGTTATTAGCGATAATAAAATCCCAATTTATCGAACGCGGCAGCCGCCCCCACCTCTCGTGCTCAACATTCGCGATTTATAATCTGCCCACCCAGTGCTTCGTCACGATCGCGCACGCTGCACCGAAACAATGCGCCGATGTTTATCGACAATGGGAAGAATTTATCTCTGCCGCGATCAGGCGCGTAACGCCTGATTTTCTCACGCTCTTAGTCGAATCTCCCATTTTTTCTTTTTCGTGTCCTTCTCGATCCGTCTCTAATATCTTCTCTTGAAAGTATAATCAACAAAGTATGTCAACACACAAAATCATACATATGTAGCTCGAAAATGTGCTTCATTTTACTACGTCGCGATTGTCAACGAGTGGATTTTCTTGACGTCGACGTTAATTAAAAGGATCCTTCATGATCGAACAAGCGCCTCTCGCAAACAGTGACGTTCGCGAGATCTGCTTCTGGCAGATCATAGTCGAACCAAGGCGCGTCGCCTCCCCCTCCGACGCATTTGGTTTCTGAGTTACGCAAAGTCTGTCGTAGACACCCTGTATCTACTGGCATGCAACGGGAGTAAACGCGGCGCGTTAACTCATAATATCACTTGTCACGTTCAACAGCACTTCGCTAGACAGCGCATAGTTGCCGCGAGTTAATACGACGAGATTATGCGTTATATACATAAATTCCCCTCCCCTCGCGCGCGATTATTACTCGACGCTTTATGCGAGAATCGAGCCTAATCATCTGTAATTCGTCGATTTTGGAATTAATTGATATACGATTTTTTTCTCTTCTCAACTTATATAATTATTATTTTATTAACCAGAAATTCGATCAAAACCCAAGCGGCAAAATCGTCGTAAACAGTAGCTTTATAATAAGCTTACTCTCCGTATCGCAACGAGCTAACACGCACACGTACGTCTATAATCGATTCCATCGGACAGTCGAGAGAAACTTTCGAGAAGAACGGAACTTTCGTGGTCGTTTTCTCTCTCTCTCTCTCTCTTTCTCTTTCGAATCTTTCGGCGCACGCGACCGTAAGCTTCGTAGATTCTAGCACCCGTCCAGTGCATCAATTTCAACTTTGTCCGCCATCTCCGAGAGACTCGCGCCTATCCCTCCCGCATTCTTAGTCGACGCATTTTCTTCCACTTAACTTTTCTGGCGATAAAGACGCGGCCCATCGTCGTCGTTCAATCCCCTATCGTAACCCCCCCTCCCTCTCCCTCTCGACCCTTTCCCTTTCGGCGGGCCGTCGGGACGCATGCAAAGTAAAGTTGTTCCTTAGTTCGTTAGATCGAGCCAAACGGCGGAGACAAGGGGACGCTTTTCGCCTTTACTTACGGGACTCGAAGGTGAAAAGATAACCTACGAGCATTACTCACCGCGAAGGACGACGAAGTGGCGCGGGCTACGACCGGATGTGCCGTCTGAGAGGCGAAGGAACGAGATCGTTTGCGCACCATCTTTCGCGTTCTCGCAGTTTTTATCGCGAGCGCTCGACGTTTCACGTACCTTTTTATGCCGTTTTGATACAACTTCGAAGCTTCAAAATTTATCGGCGCGACGCGAGAGGAGGAAGAGGGAGAATTCAGTGTCGTCTTTTCATAATTTATATATCCTCGCGTAATTTTTTTTTTTTACATCTTATCGCGCGGCGGCAATTTGTACTTAAATGACGCGTCGGTGTATCCAAACGAATTTTAAAAATGCGTCTCAAAAATTTATCCCGTCGTTTCACATCGTTTCACACATAATTCTCGATTCCTGCATTTTTGCCCGACGCAAGCATCCGTCGTCGTTACGATCTCGTTAAGGAGTGAGTTTTGCACAGCTCATCGCGAGGGCAAAAGAGGATGCCCAAGGGCCAGTCTCTCGATGGCCTTCCCTTACGAGGGTGGAGGATGGATTCGAACTCCCAAGGGTGAAATGGCTCATTCCGACGCACTTATCCAACGCAGGCCGTAGATAACCATAGATTAATGGAGCCTGGAGACTCGCCGAACGATAGACGGAGAGGCAAGAGAGAAGGGAGTGAGATAAACGAACGAGAGGGAATGAGAGAACGCGCGATGGAGCGAGAGAGGGTTTATTTCGAAGAAACGGCGACGGAGTCGGAAACACGAAAGAGAAGGTAGATCCATAAGAGGGGGCGTTATACCTTGCTAGGCGACCCCGCTGATTTATTGTTTATTGAGAAATATGGCCGTTACTTTGCTCCCGAGGATTAACCTCCTTCTTTCTCTCATTCTTAATGTTCGATGGATTCGAACTTAAGGTCGTAAAGAAAGCCATCCGCTTCAAACTTCGACATCTATTTCGATCATCTTCGAAATAGATGTAACAAAAACTACAGCGTTCGAAAAATATAGTCCGTTATAAATACATCGTGAAAATTATGCTTGAAAAATCTTTACTAGTATAATAAAATAATTTTGTGTCGAAAGATGTGACGCGATTCGAGAGTGGCAAGACCTTGAGAGCAGCGCGCGACCAAGTTGACGGACTTTACTTAATGTAAAGCCAACCCATGGAAAGGATTAGACTGACTAAGCCTGGTAGCAAGTCTGTCTTTCGCCCTCTTGCTTGTTTACTCCGTCATACTTGTGTGTACTCTCTATCCTCTCTCTTTCTCCCCGGTGCTTCTATCCCACACAGATAGACCCGCGATATTCAAGTTATCAAGTGCGTCCGGTCAGAAGGAGACATCGCCGGAAGTCAAACAAGCTGCCCTATGGAAGATAAGGCTGTCAGACCGAGGCTAAAGGATAAGGAAGCTATCAGCTTGTTTAGGCTGAAATTTCGGACGAGGTAAAACTTCGGCGACAAGTTACGCGACGTCATAATCCGTCAACATTTACTTCTAAACAAATCAAGCGAATTTAACGACACGTCAATATTCCGATCTGAGGCGGCCTCTCTCGTTCATTCTCGCGTCGAAAGGCGCAGTTTCGCAAATGCCAACGGAATTCGAAGTTTTCAACGCAAGATTCTGCAACCTAACTCTCGACAAGATCGGATAATTAGACTGCGGTTCGTGCAACTTTGAATTATGCGTGTTCACGGCCTTATACCGGAAGACCGAGAACCCTTGGGGGACCAATTTGTTGATTAAGCCTGCCACATATTCAGCTTCTTGTCCTCTATAGATTCTGAGAAAGCATTTTCTGGATAACATCTTATGATATAAACTATCTAACTTTATGCAGGATGTAATCAAATTGTAAGAACAGCTTGGAATCGAGCAGAAAATTTAATTCCGAGTAAGAATGTTTCTGTAAATATATATTTTCAGAAATTTTGAAACTTTACTAAAGATTAATTATTTTTTCTATTTTGAGCCACTGTTTTATTGCTAATTATATTCTATGTTTGTCTTATTGTTTTTTAGAAATAAATCTTATAAAGATTGGATCGAGAGAATTATACTAGAAATTATACAGAGACTTGGAGATCCAACCAAGATTAAGACGGTCGAATATTTCTCGCGGGAGTTACGCAACCTGTTTTGATATTTTCCGGTCGAATTACAGGGACGTCAACACCACCGCCGGTATCCCTGTCATCCACAGTGCTCGGCTATGGATCGAGGGCAGCGAGCCTCGCTTTTGAGCGTAAAATTGAATCAACGCTTTTTAAACGTCCCGTACACTTCGCTGTATACATTTCGCTCAGTGTTCCCTTGCGTTTGATGCGGAACGAAGATCGTTGACAACACCATACCAAATTGTTGCAAAATTCGTGGCACGTTCGGCCATCATCCAACGATCGGACGTTAAACGTGATTCGACGAAATAAAGATAGTTGTTGTGGCAGTAATTGGCTTAATTGGGATAAAGAAGGTAATTAACGTCGCGAAATATTTTAAGAAATTACGTTGCACAAATTTACATGTGTAAATTTCTTCAAAATTAGCGATATTAGATGGGAATTTAGCCTGATAATTTTCGAGTATGTATTCCTACAGGCCTCGACCGTAGATCAAGTTCTCTCTCGAGTGCACGCCCGACGATAATCCGGGCGAATCCGCTCGGAGTGAAATCACGGGGCCGGTAAACTTGCCCGAACGAAACCTTGACAATGCCCGCCGGTCACGACTACATGGACGCGCGCGATGTTAACTTTGCCTCCCGATCCGACTACGCGCGCCCCGCCAAGGGCTCGCCCCGACTAAAGTTTCGGCTATGTTACTCCAGAAGCTACGTAACGTTAGGAGAACTTAAGTACTACCCGTAAGTCATATTTAATCCGACTCACCGTGCTCGGCGTGTTGCTGCTGTTGCTGCTGCTACGCCGACCTTCTCCGGGATCGACCCATTGTACCTGCCACGAACACCTGCGAGAATATACATAACACAGAGTGAGAGCGAGTTCAGACAGTTAAGTCGAGGATATGATAATGATAGAATTTGTATCTATCAAGTAACGTTAACATATATCTGGGAATTCAAGGACTGAATTCATAATAAAGTTAATTTTTATATTTAGCGAAATATTTATATTCGCGACGTGTGTGTAATATATAGAGAAATTCATTTCTTGCGATTAATTTTCGTAAATAAAATTCACAGTAAAACTTCGTATTCTGCTAACGTTCGGAGGAAATCGACTACCTGCAATTTCATTTCTCCAGTTAATTTTCTCGACCCCTGTTCAATTCCACCCTGATACATACGCCCACGCAAATATCCGACAAAACGTCGCCATTGCTGCTCGTTACTCGTCAGATCTCGATCTCGCTTCGAACTGCGACGTCAATTTGTTTGAAGGAGACGAGAGCCCGCCGGGGCTTTCTCGCGACTCTCGTGACGTCGCCGGCGATCCTGGCGAACCGATAAGTACTCGCTCCGGGCGACCGTAGATTTATTGCCGGGCTTGCCGGTCTTCTTCTCGCTATGAGCTACCCCCTTAGACACCCCTTAACCACCCCCGAACGTCAACCTCGTCTCTCAACTTTTGCCCTCGTCCCCGTCTTGTTATGCCACGCGGAGCGATTCGCGGAGTATCTCCCCGACCGACTCGACTTCCGTTTTATTGGCGGAAATAATCTTTGATGTGATTCCGCGCGCCGCGTCTTGAAAGTTTTTTTCTGCCGTTACCGGGGGAGGGAGCGACGGGTGATCGATTCTCAGACAAGAAGAAGACGTCGTTCAGCATACGCGAGATAGAGCCGCATAACGCTTAATCGCTCGATGTTCTTATCGTCGTGCCATCGTATCAATGTGCGCTGCCGCGAGCATCATGCTCGATGGCATCATAAATGAACAGTCGTTCGAACAAAGCACGGCTGTGCGTATCACCTTTGAGTTTCTGAAAGTGATGTAACTTAATCTCCCAGAACGCAAACTGGCATCGACGATAAATGCGACGTAGTTACAAAAGTTTTCACGATTATTTCGATAGCGCACTAATATACCGGATAAATAAATTGTGTAAATGTATAATAGAAACGTACGCATTTTATTTGCATATTCAAAATAATTTTTCTCAATGAAATTACGCAGAAATCACTCAAAGAAAAATTTATTCTATAATTTTAACTAATTTCTTAACACGATTATCGCAAGATAGAAAAATAGGAGTGTCAGAATCAAAGAATGTATGTGGCGCATATTTTTTGCTTAATGTCCGAGATTTGCAACAACACTGTTATCAGAGAGTCCTGCTGTGTTTTTTTTTAATCAACCAATATTACATGTTGAGCGCTATTCTCGACCGCGCGAGAGGTAGAGAATAGCACGATTCAACACTCTCCTCGGCTCAACCCTTTCGCCGTAAGTAACAAAGGAACAACGCCGAGTCCCATCGCGGTATCTGCGACCCATCGCTGTCTTAATTTCCTTCGTAATCTACGATATTAATATGGCTTAGGGTTGGCCGACGCGCGTAATTTCGCGCCGCGCAGAAATTAATAGAAAGACGAATGTTCCCTCCGCGTGCTTTACGGCTGAACGCTCGACCGGAATGGTTAATAACGACGATTTCTGCGCGTTTCCGCGCCCGCTTTGCGAAAACGTGTCCTGCGACCAGCGCAGAAGTAAATGCCGTCTTCGAGACAAAGTGTTTCGGCTCTTAGATACGATACTAATCTACGTTGCATTGTATTGTGGTAGACACAGTAATTGATTATAGTACTTATGATTGAAGTAATTATTTGTTAGATAATTATCGCTGAGACTAGTCATTAATCATTTGTAATCTTTAATCATTAATTATTAAGTAGATAATTATGGGATAAAAAATTTTTGGAAAGCTAATCTTGAGATGTAACCAACTAAACGAAATTACATAATATAATTACATAAATTAGATAAAATGTTTAAAATAATACTTGCATTGAAAGCAGATTTCACTTTCAACATTTAGATAATTTTAAAGTTTTTTATTCGTAATTAATTGATAAATACATCAGGCCTGTCGAGCGGAGAAACTTTTTAGTCGCATCCGCAATCACTCACGCCGCGGTAACTCTTTCTGACGATATAACGAATCGATTAGCAGCGTATATGATGCAATGAACACATGTCTATGAATGATCTATGAATGGAGTCTCAGCCTTTGTCCTCTTTTATTTTCTTTCCATCCCACTTAGCGCGCACGGTGGGGGAGTGTTTTGTTCGCGAGGAAAAACTAAGAGAACAGGCTTGACATAAACACATACACAATCTAACATAAAAGTTCATCGATGTCTTCTTCTCTGAGCACATTTTAATTTAAAAATTAAAAATAGGATCTTTTCATTTTACAACTTAATATATTACAGAATTAACCGATATGTATATAATCAAACTAATGAGTATTGAGTTTGTTTACTAAGTAATCAAATAATTAGTAATTATGGTTATTTAATAATCAGTAATATACCATGATTAATAAGTAATGGAAATAATGAAAACTAGTAATTAATCATCGGTCTTGATTAAATTATTAAATGATAATATCTTGATTAAATTATTAAACTATAATATCTTGCAATTAATTCGAAAAAAATTAAGAATATTTAGAAAGATGTATTATACAAATTTTATAAGTTCGAGAATTTTCTCGTTCGAGTTTTCTTAAAGATTCCATATCTCGATTTCAGCAAGAATCTAAATAAATGAAGTGACACTCTTGGCGTTTTTATTTTCATTCCTCAATCTTGTTAAATACGCTTTATACATGGCATCGAGGCGCGAGTCAATGAGGACCTTTGCCTTGTTGAAAGTGACATACGCAAGATGACACGCTCTCTGGCATACATCTTGTTCATACATCGCCTCGCTCGCGATAGCGACGCGGAAGTTCTCGAACATCCGTCCATCGTTCGCGCATGCGATCGCGAATCGCACGTCGGACAATGAGACGTGATTCGAGACGGCGGCGTCCCGCTGCTATGTGTTATCGAGTGGCATTCCGACACGCTTCTGGAGTGACATTTAGATAGCGACGTCAACTGTCTGCGGAGCAAATCCGTCGTGGAAGCGCGAAGGCTCTCCTCCTCGGTACCTTCCCCGGAAGCCTGACGGCGAGAGCCCTCGCCACCGAAGCGAGCGAATTCACTGCTGATCGAATTAGCGCGCCACGGTTCCCCGATACCCTGACAGTCTGAATTAATTAACAGGAGAACGCGCTAGGTAAGCAGCCATTATCGCGACAAAGTGTGCGCGTCGCGCGACAGAACGAGCGAGATGTGACTATTCAGTGGTGCAATCATAAATGCGAATCGATAGACGCATGAACATTAAATCATTCTGTGATTTAGCGAGAAAATAAAATTCAACTATTTTTTTTTTACCAACAAATCTGCGATTTGTATAGTACATAATAAATCTATATTTTAATTTAATAATATGTAAGAGATATAGCCAAAACCGACAACTTTTTATATTCGCATGCAAAAAATCGATCACCATCAGTTTGCCACGAAATATGTTTTTTTTTACTCGTCAGTCAAGCCTCGACATCGAGATGAATAAAGAAATATTCGCGATTCTAAGACAAACGCAATAGAGTTAGGCGCGCGCGGCGAGAGTTTTGCGTCTCTCGGCGCGACGCGATGTCTTGACTCTCCATTAACTTCACACTTAGCGGCACCTTAGAAAGCCCGTTGCCGTCGGAAGATCTGATTAGGGGTTCGAGTCTCTGCTAAACGCGTTAGTCTCGGCTGCGGGGCGTCGTGCGAGAGGACGGGGGTGGCGGCGCCATCAGGTGTTAGAGCGGCGGGAGTAGGCAGGAAGAGACGAAAGGGACGTTCTCGGTGGTGTCTGTCTCTTCATAGTTTGATGCAAATTGAGCACGAGCACCACCAACTACCGGCAGTATAGACGTTTTCCTGGCTCTCTCCCCCTCCTATATCTACATACAAACGCGCATACACACTTGTATACATCTATCTAGACCTCGATCTCTCCCTTTCTCTCGCCTCATCTCTCACTCTCTCTCTCTTTGTCCTCGGAGAAGACTCCACGATCGAGTACGAAATTCATTCCGCGCGACCCTCTTCGGCTTCAAGCAAACCTCCACCTTTCCCACCGATCTTGACTACCGCCGAAGTGTTGCCGTTTGGGGCTTCCCGTCCCACATTGCGGAGCTCGCACTGTTTGCCGACGAATCTCGGAGGCTTTCTCTCGACTTAGCAGCGACAGAAATGCGTCGCGGAGAACATTTAACGGTTAGCCGATGATTTCGTCATTCTTTCCGAAATGTACCTACTATGACTTTATTCAGAGATATCGACATTTTTAAATTTGCATATATATATATATATATATTTATATGTATATATAAAAGAGCTTCTCTCTATAAATTTTGTAAATAAAAATTATTGCTACATAATAAAATTGATAATTCTTAACCGTAATATAAAGGTCACATCATCATTATTTATTTGTTTCATTAAATATAATATTATTCAATATTATTTTTTATATTTTTTTCCGTTTAAATGTAATAATTATTGTAAACCGCGTCAATTTTTCCTGTACCTAATCCGCTTCGATTTAAATAAAGCCTCTCGAAGGAATATCTTTGATTTTCGGCGCGAGCCAAAATACGAAGACGATACTAAGCTTCGAAAATAACCGGCGATACTAATGTCTGGAGCGTTTAGCGTTACAGATTACAGAAATAGCGTTTATCGGCAAATATAGCGCGTATCTAGACGCGAAATCACGATACCATTATAAAGGATCGTTCTTTCCTGTCGCTCTGTCTCCTCCTCCCTCTTTCTCCTCTCGCACCTACGCTCTGTAATGTTCCTTTTTATGGTGCATGATTCGAAGCTGCCCCCGGGATCGATTTTGCTTCGTAGCACGGCACTTATCGTACCCCGTTACGAGGGCGCGTTGCTTTTTATGGTGGTTCATGCTAGATGTTCCGATCGGCACACATCTGTCTCTCTTTCTCGCTCTTTCTTTGCCCCTCTTTATCTTCTATTCCTCTTATTCCCGTGGAAACGAGGTATCTGTACGATACCAAAAATCATACTTGTCCAAATAGACTTTCTTACAAATAGATTGACTGGTGTAAATTATTCATCGATAAAACCGAGAAGAATACGATGAAGGATACTAAATTAAAATGTTACACGTTAGGAATGCATTATGCTCTTTTCATGATGCATGAAAATTTTATCATTCACTGTAAAGTTAACTCAATCATTGATTTGATAAGTAAAGTCAATTGTAGATGCTAAACCTGTTCGTACGAAAATGCTTGCTAATATATTTCGAATTCCCGACGTGTCCTGATTTCACTGATAACAGTGAGGGAAGTATATTTATATATTACGATACTCTCGGCTATATCGATCGAGACATCGCGGCTTCATATGCTGATCGGAGAGATATTTTAAGTTCAATTATACCGTCGCCAATCAGGCTGAATATATGATCATCGCTCGCTATTTCGGAATTCTAATACCTCTGTAATGCCTCGCATCTGTATTTCTGAATCAACGAGAATCTTTAATGACGATGAATAAAACTGAAGTCATGCGACCAGCTTCGAACATTAATGAAAAAGCCGTAATAAACTTCTATTTACATAGCAGAATTTATAATTGGAAATCTCATTCAAGTTAAACCGTTTTCTTATTTATCATAAACCAAACATTATAAATGTCTTTTCATTGCTGTAATAAATATGCACTTTAAAAAATATATATATAAACGTCATGAATCAACTATTTCATTGAAATTAATTCTAAAAGATAAATGTCAAACACACACAACACTCACACTAATACATCACTTTTTGTTTTTGCATTTATATATATATATGTATATTCGATACGAAAAAAAAATATCTCATTTCAAAGAAGTTTTATTTACTTCGCGCATTGATTTCATCGACGAGCAAATTACTCGGCCACATCCTGAGAACGCATCGCTTAGTCTAGTAAAATAAAATGCAGATTTCGCCGGATATGAGCGGCGTACGTCGTAGAATCTCATTGCGATTTCATGGTCCTCTCGGAAGGAGACGACGTCGGCCGAGCGGCTCGTTTCGAATGCTACAAATGTGCCGCGCGCGAACGTTCGCATTCAGGTGGCTCGAGTAGGTGGTGAAAAAAATCACGTCTGCATTTACATAAGCGCCGGTATAAACCACTCGACAGAGAAATCCCGACATAAAACCCAAACAGGATACCAGCGCGGGACAGCACATCCGTTGAATACGCAATGGCCGTATGTAGCCGGTGTACGTACACACCCCCGCCTACCCCCTTACCGAAAAATGCTTTTATTATTCACCGGTGAATTACGAACGCGACACTGTATACGTTTTATCCCGCCGTTTATGCTGACGCGGAGTTTACACGGCTCATCGACGACGTCTTCAAGAGAAAGAGAGAGAATCGCCCTTTTTCGTATTAAAGCGCATTCTTTTCTTTCGTGGATATTCCATCAGTTTTATCATCATCAAATTCTCAAACTTTCTCAAGCACTTAACGACCACGATTATATCATGTATAAGGGACCTTTTGTATGTTTTATTACATCTGTTCATGTATATTAGCTCCTGCAAGGACGTTGACTTATCAGAAATTGACTTAATAAATATAATATAAGTGATATAAATATAAAATATATTTAGCACGCTTCTTTTATCAGATCGCTAAAAATAGAGGAATAATATAAAATTAAATATAACGCACGCAATATACGAATCGCTCTTAAGAAATAAAAAAAAACAGAGGGTTGATTCTCTCTCAACACTAACGATATCCGAGGAATCCGACGTGTCCCAAAAACGACTTTAAGTTTTTGCGAGCCCTTCTGTAAGACAAATCGCGCGAACACGCCCGTCATATCGCGATCGATATAACGCGCTATGCGGTATAACGTCCAGAGAGTGATGTTCCCGGCGCCTGACAGGAATTTTCAAGTCCCGTGGATCATGGGAAAACGATTTTCGTGTCCCTCGTGGATCTTCGATCCATCGTACGCGGTGAAACAGGTCGGCTGCCCTTACGAGGCCGCTTTCATGGCTCTTTAGCATTTCCGGGCGTAACGTCCTTTATGCGGACGCCTTCCCTGGAAAAGGGCGCAGGAGAGAAAAAATTGACTTTTAAACCGGCAATAAAAACGAAAAATGTGAAATCTTTGATTTTAAAGGCCCCGCCGGCTCGCCCCTCGCGGGAGCGACAGTTGGTCGATGCGTATAAACCTCGCAGTGGCAATCTTATTTCTTCCGATATCGCAAGCCGAGCACGTTCGGTACCTCGTCGCCATCCCGAAATCCGCGTGCAGCGGTATGTATATCGTGTCGGATTACTCCAAAATCCCGGACTTTTATACGCTGAATTTTAAAATACACTTCGGTGCTGTCTCTGATTTTTTATTCGTCCGGAAATGGACAGGAAATGGACGTCAATTTACTAACATTCGTCTGATACACATATAAATAGACAGTATTTTTTTAAGATCTATTATTAGTAAATTAGGAGAAAATTCAGGAGAGAGTCATCAAATCATGTGTCGATACGCTTGTAGAGAAGGAGAAGAAAGTAAGAGCGAGAAAATTGCAGAAACTTCCAATTTACGGTAATCCGAGTACATCTGCGAATCGACTGAAAATTTACATTTAAGAGTCTTGGAAGACGCTAGAAGAAGCGGAAAAGGGGCGGCGTTTCGCTGCTTGTTTTTATTTTCTAGCAATTTCCTCGACGGAGCAGAACGGAAAGTGACCTTAAAGGGAATTAGCACGCTTTACCGCCTCTACCTATCTCGCGCAACTCTTAAACGGAATTTCTTCCCGTCCCTCTGCCACTTTTAAACACTACGAATCAACGTGATAACGATTATCATCGTTTAGTCTAACAATTTTATTAAAAACTCTACGTAGCTTTTTATAAATATTATTAAAATTTTGCAAAAATTATATTTTTTTCAATTTCAGTAACGCAGCACGATCGTAACGCAATAAAATTAATTTCTGATTGCAGATTTTGCGTGGGCGACAGATTTTATCTCTGTGATAACAAGATTCTCTGCGAATACGATTACGAGGAGAGGCTGGTTTTCGCCAATATGGCTCTGCATCCTCCGCCTAGCGCGACCTTGGCGCACATCAAGAGACAAGTGACCCATCTTCAGCCACCTCAGGTAAAGAGAATCTACAGCTGTTTCTATTGTCAACGAAATTTGCGCGCGATAACATGTAGGTTCACGTAGTGTTTCGAATATATCTATCGATCAATAGAGACATATTTTCGTTACGAGATACCTGTACGAGGTAAAGTACAGAGCGCGCATCTAGTGGAATCTCTTCTCTGGACCCTGGCCATCGGGTTTCAAACTCGCAAGGTTTCAAACTCCTCAAGGCGCAACCCCCTTAAGGCGGGTTAAAGTGGCAGGTCGCCCGTCCTGACCCTCTCGACAACAAAGGACTCCCCCGAGGCTTCAGCTATGCTTTACTATCCTGCCATCGTCTTGCGAGTTAGGATATCGCGTGTCCTTATTAATTAAGCTCGCCCGTTAAGCAAGCCTCGTCGCATGCCTTAACGATTTGCCCATTCTCCGTCGAAGACGGAACGTACGAAAGAATTTACTCTTCGTGAAGGCTTCCAAGAGCTATTCCGTGAAAATACGAAGCTCTGGAAAATCACATTTTTTATAATCGCGAATCTTTGATCAATCGCGATATATTATATTATGAATAAGAAGATATTTTAAAAACTTTTAACGCGCGCACGAAAATGGAAAATTTTGAAAAAACTGTAACAAAAAGTGAAAGAAAGAAGACGTTGCAAAATTTAATTTAAATTTAAATTTAAGTCTTATTTTTTCAAAATTGTAAGAAAAATTGCATGTAATGTTGAATTAAATAATTGAAGTAAAAACAGATCGTAAAATCGTAATAATAAGGGACAAATGGCAAGCAACGAAGAGATGGCGATTTTCACAGAGCAGAAATGTCCAGAATTATGAACTCATCGGCGTTAAGCTTGTTGGGATTAAGTCTTCTTGATTATCCTAAGGCAACAGCCTTGCTTCGAAACAATATCTTAAGCTCCTGCCGCACGAAGGACCACGTCCTACTCGACCCTAGGAAGCCTATCCATTTAATCCGGGTGCCGTCTTGCAAGGATCCCGCCGTCTTCCTTGTACAATAACGTCACGTATTCTAATTCGCGATATTTACTTAAAAATAACGATTAGAGTAATTCAGAACATAAGATAAAAAAACTGTATCCTCTAATTATTACAATATCAATATTTGCTCTCTCTCTCTCTCTCTCTCTCTATTGTATTTTATAAATATATATATTTAAAATTATGAATAAAAGTCTAAGTATATGGAATTGTTTAAAACTGTGAAAATTTAAAACGAATTCCTTTCGAAACGAGAAAATGGAGTAGTTAAACTGGGCCATCGTTACTAAGAATACCGTTTGCCGTTATTTTCATTGTTAAAAGATCGTTAAGAAACCGCGATAAAATAGTCGTCACAAAAGTTTAAAAACATTCTCCGAAACGTCTCGGAGAGGCGGTCTAAGACCGTAGATGCTTGCCACACGCTCGAATTGTACGCATGCACAGAATAACGAGGTCCCCGGCCCGATGATATCATGCTCGGTAACGTGTACTACTTATAATATGCAAATTCGCTCCCCTTAACCGCTCTCGCCGGCGAGCTGCGTGTAATTCAGGGGTTGGTAACCCTTGCGACTCTATTCCTGCGCGCCACGTAAGCGTCGCGCGCTTTTCCACGACTGTGCGTGCGTACGTGCGTGCGTGCGTGTGCACGTCGTTTATAATGTTTAAAGAAATATCGGCTCGCGTGAACGGGCGTGTTAGCGTGTAAACATTTTTCAGGGACACCCACACGCGCGCGTAAATCTCTCTTGGCGAGATCGAACGGGGTGTCTCACTCGAGATTTAAAATTCGTAAAGTCTCTCGACACCGAACGCGACATATCGCTTTAATTAATACGAGATATTTTTTTATTGCCCGACACGAGGGAAATCAAATTTGTTTTTTCGCTGTAAATTTCTGGCATCGTCAACAATCGAGAAAAATTGGCACGTCCGCGGTGTATTCCGCGATATTGCGCGATCCAGCAGCTTTCACACGCAATATCGATTCGCTCGGAGGGTTTACGGGTTATAAATGACCGGTGTGCGAAATAACGGGATGGCAGACTAATGCCAATAATCGGCGTGGCATGCTAATGTCGTCTGCGCATCTATTACGCTAAGCCTGATGGATCCCTCTTGACATCTCGTTCCTGGAGCGTGAATACCTTCGATCGCGGAGAGCACTCAAGATGTCTATCGTTCTATTGTAGCTCACATAAAGATCATTTGACATTTTGCATTTAAATAAAAGAGATTAACACGTACATTGCTCACTTTTGCCTCAAGGCGCAAAATAACGTCGCAAATATATCTTGTACAAATAAATAGTTGAAATATTAAACGACAGCAATGAGTTATAATAAAATCAATGATGATATTTTTTGAATGTAAAAAACAATTTCCGAAACAAAATGTTAGACTCCTGTTAGATTTAACACTCCGATAAAACGCGATGAAACGACGCGATAAAACGCAAAGACGAAATTGAGAATACTTATAAAGTGTAAGAAAAAGAGAGAGAGAGAGAGAAGAAGGGAGAAAGGAGAAAAGGCGTTAAGATTCTTAAAAACCGCAAAGAGGGTGCTCGTCCTAGAGGCAGCTGCCACCCTTGTACTCTCCTTAAGCCCGTCGGAGGTGGCGAAGCACCGTCGACGGAAGGTGGAAAAGGGGGCGGTAGTTTTTCTGATTGCCTGAGAACAGACAGCTGTCCCAATCTTTCTCAGCCCTGGAAGGATCTACCGCGCTTCTTGCGAATAATGCCGGGGAGTGTTGCTTACGAATAACTCGAGTATGCCTGATCCGGGATAAATCGAGGGCGGGAAGGGTAAAGGAATGAAAAGAAGTGACGAGACTGGACCGCCTTTAACCGTCAACAACGACAATCGAGCTGTCTCGATGAAGATGGATGACGGATCGTTTCCGATATCATCGTTGGCCCATTGAAACTTTATCATATATTATCATATATTGCTATTTGTAAATTAATTTTTTTTACTGTTACGCGACACAGTGAGATTTTTCCAATAAACACATAATTGTTTTCATATCAATAAAAAATTAATTTTATATAATATCGAAAAATAATTCCGAAATAAAAAAGTTAAGAAGACACTGTTCACGTCATTAGAAGAAAATCGATTATATGTATTTTGTAAAGGATAATGTCGTAGCTCTGTAAATAGTAACAATGACGAAAAGACTCATGAAGCTTTAGCTCCGTTTCTCAAGGAGGAGTTTCGATCGAGCCGCGCAATCTCATCCTCCTTAGAGACAAGTGTAACGCGCTTAAAAATTGGCGAGAACTTTTATTTCGGTCTAATTTTCCCCTCGGGACTTGGCGAAATGATAGGAGAGAAAGGAAGGGGGATGAAAGGGGAAATGTTAGCGGGGGATATAGACACGGAGTAAGAATGAGAAAGAGAAAGATACGATGAGAGAGTTTGGAACGATTATCTGAGTTTTAAAACAAACTCTCGAGTGTCTGCGAAGTCCTTCGCGAATCAGAGGGAGGAGGAAGGCCGAGGTGCCAGAAGGAGGTTGAAAAGCGCGATGAAGGGAAGAGGGAGTTGCGGAGGTGAGATAATATGCTAATGCCAAGACGGAAGGTACATGGGAATTTAAGAGGATCAATGCACAGTACGAGATTCGTACGGGGAATGAGTAACATTACAACGTCTTCTATATTGCTTCCAGGCGATTAGATTCCTGAAAGTTCGTCGAATGCGAGTGACTAATTTCGGCGAAATTAAACTCTCGGTTTAACATCACTTTTATTGAATCTGAGTGTTCAATATCCATTTGTTCAAGGATGAAACAAATGTGTTACGGACGTATCGAATTTATAAAGATAAATCAAGAAAGTTGAAGATATTCTATATTTATATAAGATAAAGATCTCATTTTTCACCTCATTTCTTATTTTATTTATTTATATTTTTCTTAATGCAATATAAATCATAGAAAATTAATATAAATAAATAAATAAAATAATTAATTAATAAAATTATGATAATATCGCGAACTTATTAAAGAATGATTTGTATTAGTAAAAAAGATTAATAATTGCAAAATATAAGAGGTATTTATACAATTTCCATTGTCGATATTACGTTAATTATACGCGATTGATTTAAAATAATTGTTTCGATATGAATGAAAGACTTAGGGATCGATATAACGTATGCATTAGAATATCCGAATAGAATGTGTCAGAATAGGATATGATACCATTAATAATAATTAATGTAGCGCACGGTTAATCCCTCGAAATGTAGCGTTTAGCGAAATGGACGTGCATCATCGTAATGCAGTACTATACAGGACCACTACACAGAAGCGTATTCCCACACTGAACAAAGCCATTAGTCCATCATTAATTCTTCATTGTAGATACTCTATCGTTGTGCATGCGAATACGATCTGTTTAGAATTACATCAGAGAATGTCATGGAAATTACGCAAAACAAGCGCACATATTATTCCCTCTATTTATATATAATTAAATATAAAAAATATATTTAAAAATTTAAAAAGTTATCGCTCGAGAGAAGAAAGATTATCGCGAAATCTCGAAATGTCGTGGTCAAAATGTTTTTTACGCATAACAAACGGCCCTTGATCGATCGTCGATCGATCAACCGATTAGATTGCCCGGTTGGTCAACGTAACACAAGTTGTGTCGTGACAGGAAGAGGAAGAGAGAAAGAGAGAAAGGGAGAGAGAGAGAGAGAAAGCCAAGGAGGGGGAGAGAGACATAAGCACGTACACACGAGCCCTTGCACGCGCGTGTACACGTCGTTCTTGTTAACGAGCGCATTATTAGGTGCACCGTGCTTGGCTGAATTTCACGTAAAGCCTCCGCGCGGCCCCTTATATTGTACAACGCGCGCGTCCCGAGAAAGCTCGCATGGGAAAGCCCGGCTTGCGAGCTTATGCGAGATTATGAGTTTAGTTGGGAAACAACTCGGAGAGAGAGGTATGTGCTACGTGGCCGAGAGCTTACTTTTGTAACGATTATTACCAACGACCATGGACCGTCGCAAGGACTCGATCACGCGGTCGAGCTTGCGCTTCAACAACAAATTTTAATATAAAACTTGATATTATACTACCGAGAGATGCTTTTAGCGTCGAAAGATAAGATACGTGTATAAAGAAATGTCCAATCATAAATTTGCAAAAATTGAAATTGATTACAGAATCTATAAATGTGATTGATTAGTTTTTTCTCGATCTACATTATTTGCTTGCAGAAAGAAAAACGGAGTATTGGTCAATCTCTTTTCTCCCGAGGAAAGAATCAGATCGAAGATGGCCGCGCGCCGGGCTAACGACCAGCCAGTAAATTTCGCTTCTAAACGATCCCGGGGCGATTAACGACGTCTTGCTCTAATTCTCATCTCGTGCCTGAGGTCGGACCACGAGCGTGGGTGGCGCTAATTTTTGCGCGCAAGAAAAGCCGCGCCGCGCGCGGAGAAACGCGCGCACCTGGCCGTTTCCCATCCGCAGGAGATCAACGGACAAATGACACGCGATTCTCCCTGGCAAACCCCTCGCGCGTTGGCGATGCTCCGCATTTACCGTCAGTTACAAACTACCCGGCCCCGCTTTACCACCCTCGCGTCGAGTCACGATTAATGTCTTACTCGCGCGAGCGAGATCCTCTCGAGAGGAAGGAAAAACCGGGAGACTTTCCGCGACAGATGAGAAGAGCAAATAAACGCGAAAGAAACTGCTCGCGACTATCATATGCGACACGGAAACTCGTCTTTCCATTAATAATCTGACGCGAGATATTAATTATGTCGTTAAAATTATCTTTCAAACGGTTACAAAATTTCTAACAGTTATAAAATAATAATGAAATAAAAAAAGTGTTTGACTTTGGAAAAGATTATCTCAGATACTTTTATATTACGTATACTCGTATAGCATCCTATCTCCTCACATACCGAATATCGCAAAGCGCGTGCCGTTTGATTACGATGTCGGCAGTAAATCCACAACTCGGTAATTCCTCCTCTGGCAATTGTAGATAAAACTTGAATAAGTCATAGACTTAATTTAACCCATAGTAGCGTTCAACGGCGGTCTGGAGCCTTCCACGGAGATTTCTTAATTACGAGCGGGACTCTCTAAGACAAGAGGATGGGAGCACAAAGATAGAAAGAGAAGGGAAGACCAGCTATACACGTATACCGAAAGAGGAAAACGTAAAATGAGAAAGAGAGACAGAAAGAGAGAGGGACAAAAGTCCTGCTGGGGAAAAGGGTTCTCACGGTGACGAGATTTAAGGATCCTTCCTAAGGAAAAAAAGTCGCCCCCGTCGCGGAGACAGATGATAAAGCATTTCTCTAGCAGCGCTTTGTCATTTTTATCGTAATTATTTACGAGTTAATTACTCCGCAACCGCACCCTGCTGGCTACATTTTTTTGCGTTAGAATGAGAAAAATGCTTTATTAAGACACCAAAAGAGATAACACCTTTCATAGCGATCCCGTGACAGATCTGCGCTTTCATTCTTATTTTCCCATTGCAAACAACAAGAAGTAAAAGCGAAATAAAATAAAGAAAAGTATAAAATAGATAGACAATCTATTTTTATTCCAATAATAAATTACGTTGTAATCTATTCGTGCATTCTTTGAAAAAAGAAAACATATTGTAATTAAAATCGATTCGTTCGTTGCGTCGCAACGTATTCCAAGGCGTTCCAAGGCGCGGGATAATTGCCGAAAATGGAGGCTTAATTCGGCGCCGTGCGAAAGTTAGTATGATCAACTTACGGGCCGAAATCGTGACGAGGCAGGATCTCGTCACGAGGGGCTGAGCCGCACGGTCTGCCGAATTTTAAGCCTGTATAATTTAACACCTTTACTGCAGAAACTAAGAGAAACTGAAGGGAAAGACGCGGGGAGAGGCGGAAGGAGAGGCACGCGTGTTCGCGAGGAAGCACGAGACGACGACGAAGGTTGTAAAAGACGAAGAGAAAGCGGGATCGGCTGGATAAGACGAAGGAGGGGTGGACGGAGGGAGACAGGGAGGGATATTAAAGTTCGAAGTTTTCAACGGCGCTTACCTAGCCTAGTAGTACAGCCTCCGCTTCTCCCACGAGTTCTCTGTACCATCAGCGCATAAATATGGCCACCCGAGAGATAGAGACAGAGATGGATAAAGAATCGGTCGCGCAAGAACAAGGAAGAGGGAATCACCCAAGTTGAGTCGTCCCGTCCCTCCTTTTTACCCGGGCACTGAGATACAAGTTCATTCCTCCGGTCTTTTGTTTTTGAAGCGGAGTCTTAGATGGTACATTAGAAAGGGAGATGAGAGGAGGAAGGAAGGAAGGAAGGGAGGGAAGAAGAGAGAGAGAGAGATATGCGAATTCGTTAGCATTGTCAACCCTTTAAGAACGGAAGCCGCGCCGGATTTTACGTGCCGCGTCGTGAATAATTGTTGAAATCGAATTACGAGACGATCGATCGACCACTTTTATTCTTGGATTCCGTAAATTTCCTTCTAACCGGATTAAATTCTTCAGAATTACAGATTCGCATTTTCTGATACGTCTTTTAATATGTATTTAAGCATTTAATAAATAAATTTCTGGAATAAATTCAACGTAATTTTTATATAACTAATGTTTTTTTACTTGATTAAATGCAATTTGGAAAGAAATCGGTAGAATCAATAACGGTTACCTAAAATAGATTGAATATATTATACACGACTGTTGTATAAAACATTAAAATCAATTTCAGTAAATATGAAATGTTGCATGTTTCCTTTATAGACACGTGTCAAAATCAGTGACGTGATTAAATTAACATTTAAATTAACAATTAAAAATATATTTGTATTCCTAATAATATTAATATTTATAATAATTAATCCCTCTTTCCCTCCAGAAAGAGTAAGTATATAGAATATGCTATTAAGAAATAATTATTTTTGTTTAACGCGATATATATGTGCCTTGAATATACTTATAATGTCCGCTTTTTTTTTAGATAAGAAACTTTCACAAGCATTTTAAATAATTTTTTTTTCCGCGAAGATTAGCTAAATTACTGATGGAGCTAATTTACAAAAGAAAACCGACCGTGTGTCTTTTTTCACTTTACAAATTATAGTGGCGTACCATTTGCAGTGTACTGTTTAACGATAACCATGGTTAATGAAATTTTCTTTCTCAATCTATGTTCCAGCTAGAGTTATAATCTAGACAAGGACACACGAGTCACACTAACCAGAATTTGTTAACTAAGGCGGTCAGTGCGAATCACCTTCAGTGATACGGTATATCACTCGCATTGATATAAATCACACAGTATTGCAATTACTTGTCGAGAAAACTTTATAAAATAAAAAAAAAAAAACTCGCATATAAGATTGATAGAGAAATACGAAGTATATGCTGCTTCTCGATCGCGGCGATATTGCTCGACGGCACTTTATAAAGGACGTGTGTGCATCTCCGGTCGCATAAATTTTCCGCTAAGTCGAGATCGTTCGATCAGGACCGAATTGAAAGAGAAAACCGATCCGTACACATCCGAATATATCGTATATCGACGGTGTGTAATCCTCACGTGTCTTCTTTTATCTTGCAGAACGCGGGTGGCCCTCAACGACAGGCGAACGGGGAACCGGCCCATAACCACAACGGATATCCAGCGCCAGCCAGCTCGAGCGCCCATAACGTCCTGAACCCCATGAATAATTTAAACGGTATCAATGCGCAAGCATCGTACGATGCCAAATGACAAACGAAGTAAGCACCGATATATCGATTGAGTCGCGCGATGAGGGAGGGGACGACTCGTGGAATCTCGTGTCGTTCTCATTGTCTTCGTGGTTTACCATGCCGATCGTCCGAACCCGTAATTCTAGCACGTGACTCGCGGCAAATTGCGCGTATAATCGAATATACCTTAACTATCGAGAAATAAGATCGACTTAAATTATCGATATCGTGCAAACAGTGGCGGGAAAGGTGTTACCACACGCACAGATATATATTATATATTCGCATTATATATTATATATATTTCGCACGATTCGCTTCTCGTCGCGATTGAAGATCGACTAGACGAAGTTCAATTTTCATGTAAATAAAAAGAAGACCACAATCTCGAAAAAAAAAAATATAATATAAACGGCGAAGCAACGCGAATAAGTGGCGTAGAAAAATGTACACTTAAAAAAATATAAAATGAATAACACAAGAATATATCGCGACGTTCTGTTTAAAAAAGAGACAGATATATAACATTTCCTAAAAACTGACAAAATTGCGGAGCAACTATATCTCCTATGTCATCTTGTATATCGTTTGACAAATGAGTATTTTCCAGACGAATTATTATTCCGTCTTCGAATAGATTCTCCGCACACAATACAAGATAGAACGTGAGGGAAGAATATATAAATTCGAAATGTGTCTTTCGTCCTCTCACTCTTAATTAGATTCATATATCTGAGACGTCGAATGGACTCGTCTTCCCCACGCTCGACTGGCTAGACGATAAATAAGTAGATAGATAAATAGATAAGTAGATAGTAAATAGGTAACGAACGTCTATTGGCCAATTATGGCGAATTATTGGTGCTCTTTAGATTATAATTGATCGAGTGTTTGCACGATCCAGTTTAAACACGAGACAACCGCTAAAACAAATTACTAAGAAAAAAACCAAAAAAAAAAACAGAAATATAAGATCTGCATGAAAACCTACGGACTAGAAAAATATACCGAAAAATATACGCGACTTCTTCCGAATTTATTCGCTTTCACAAAATCCTTGTATCTACGTCTATCCACTTCCGGCCGGTCCAAGATATACTTAACAGCAGCCGTGTCATACGAGAAGCTCGAAACTCCGGTAATAAAGTTTAGTGTCTAACGTTTAATGCTCGCCTCGCCTAGGGCGGCATCTCGGTGAGATGGTACGCAGGATGACCCTTGGTGGGTCCTGCCGGACGAAGGCGAGCATCGGGAGGAATCGGCAGATCGAATCGGCGGGCTTCGAGAGAGCGAAGCAGTGCAAGCAGCAAACGGCAACTGCTCGCCACCCCATGGGACTCATACGTTAAGGGTGACTTAAGCATTGTTTCAACTTCGAATCTCCCGGCAGAGGCCCAGATTGATGTCGCGAACTTTTCCGCTGCCTTATT
Organism: Lasius platythorax; assembly: GCA_963971435.1. Lineage (NCBI taxonomy): Eukaryota > Metazoa > Arthropoda > Insecta > Hymenoptera > Formicidae > Lasius > Lasius platythorax. The sequence goes on along the minus strand of OZ020544.1, from coordinate 14,980,850 downwards.
TGCGAGTCAGATAACGAGGCTGAGTTATGCCGAAAGTTCTCTCTCGCGCTCTCTTTCTCTCTCTCTCCGGCCCGGCCCATGCTGATCGTATCGGATCACGAGGAATACCCGTAGTCGGGAAGGATGTTTTATTTCCTCCCTTAGCTCTTCGGGGATTCGTCGTCGATGCCAAAAGTACCTATGTCGAGCGATAATAGGCTAGCAGCTGCGTCGGAAAACTGCTGAGGACTATCTCTTCAGAGGCGCGACCTTCACGGCCGCAACAACGAGGTAATGAGAAAAATCTTTGTTCCTTGCAATTAGCGAAGGGAGGCAATAATTAATTGTTGATTATCGACGGCAAAAGAGAGTTTAAGGAATAGATATTAGAACCGTATTCCGCGAAGCTAACTGAAATTGACTGTGAATCCATTGTTAATAAATTATGTTAACAAATATTTTCTTATATACTTATGTTATAATTTTATGCGAATTAAGTAGAAATATATTCGTTCGTCAATATTTCTTATATGTAGTACTTTCTTATACTTTTGTAATATTTTATTATGCAAAATATATTCAGAGATGTGTGTATGTATAAATGACGGTAGCAATTTTTTAATTATGATAAATAACATACATCGTATGCGTAATTAATAACGAGTGCCAATTACTCTAGCGCACCTTTCTCTCGACTTCGCGAATAAAAACACACACCTCGTATAAGCACACTATTACTTCAATCTATCAAATCACACTGAATTGATAATTATCTCGATTTGTCAAGACACGATATGACAACTTGTATTTTCATACTAAAACATGACAAGTCCTTATTATTGCATTCATCGAGCGCATTAAAGTCGCCTGACTAAATTGAAGGACGCGATTCCTTTCGACATTGAAATATATTCCAACGACTGTAATGATTAATTCTCTCGCAAAATATGTGACGATTCCAGCATAGTTCCTAACGCGAAACTTCGTCTTCGACAAAGCACAACTATGATCACAAAAAAAAAAAAAAAAACATTTATACCGTACTTATGTGACTATCAAATAAATGTTTAACAGGACACAGCCAGTGCGAATAATACCAGAACACTTTTGTACATTGTATTCTACGGTATCGCTTTCTAAATCCCCGCATAAATCATGGGCAGCGTTATATATATCCAGTACTGATTATATGCGCTTGGATGTGCGAAAGAACCGAGATATTAATTAATTAAGGAAGTATGTACGCGTTCGCTAGTATAGATACGTTTTGTATTATAGTTCTATCATAGAAGTATTAATAAATTTGTTTCGATGTTATGCAATAGTGGTAATTGTGAATCGTGAGGTGAGTCATCGTTTCTCTTAAACTGAATCAGTGAAAATATCAGTGATTAAAGCAGTAATACAAAATTTCAGCGAAGAGATTAGTGAGTATTTATGAAAACACTCACACTTTCTGCATTTTATGTCCCACTGATTATTATAGTAAGATATCGCCAAAAAATCAGTAATAATCGTACATATTTGCTATAGCTTTAAAGTTTTCTTTTTCTATTTATTTTGGATTGATATTTTTTGGAAAGCCTCCACGCACACATATTTGGGATGAAATATGTAACTAGTATTCAAATTCAGAGTTATGTACATATAATATTACACTTTTTTACTTTTAAGATGTGATAAACTCATAAAATAAAATAAACAAGACTCTTGGTCAAACTCATATATTTCTTTAACAAAATATATATTGCTATAAGTTTATCTCATATATGTATAATATAATTTTAAAATATCACTGAGTGAAATAGTCATTACGATTAACTGATTCTAACTATTCTTAACTATTCTTCCAGTGAGATTTCATTAGAAATTTATAGTGCTATGCTTATAATTGAAACCATCAGTGACTATTTACTGCTTTTCAGTGATAATATACTGATTCCATTTAAGAGAGCGAGAAAGAAGAGAATCGTTACCGCTTCTGCTTGCTTCAGCTTTTTCTTAAAGGTTTATGTTTTTCTTTCTATCGAATCCGCGTGAGTGCGCGCAATATTGATTCGCGATATTGTTGCGACGCGAGAATCAACACGCGGAATGACTTTCGCCGCCGACGTGGCCTCCCTTTTGCATCTTCCGTTCGTATTTCCCTTGAATTATTTAAGGGCGCTACGTGATTGGCCGACAAATCCGGTCCGCCTCAATAATTTACCAATCATACGCGGTCCTTTGTGTTTTATACGCCGCGTTTCGAATAAATCGCATTGTGTATTCAGGAGAGCGGTATCCAACTCTATTCTCTGGTGCGAACCCTCTCCGCGTATCCGGCGATGGAAAAAGGCGAGGCGAAGAAACGGAAGAGGAAGCGACCGGAGAGATCGCGAAGGGGGCGATCGCGCACGATTTGCACGAATTGACTCGAAATTCGGCTGAACATCGCGAATTTATGACGAGGCTGCGAAGAAACGTAGCATCTTCCCCCGTTCTCCGTAACATCCGCGATCGCAAGTATCTCTAACATGAGGGATTAAGTTTAATACTTAACAGCTTAGCCATATACGTTAAATATTCCGCACGGAAACTCGATATTCATAGGAGATCAAAAAGTTTGAGAGAAAAGAGCCTTTAAATACCTCTAAGAATTAAAGCGTTCTGTGCTTTTTAAAACGACGTATATATTTTGGATGGATTCCATCTAGAATAAAGTACACATTCCGCGATCAGTCGCGCGATTCAGATCAGTCGCGACGAACACTCGCGACTCTTCGGAAATCTATAACGTACACCATCTACGAAGCAATTTGTTTTGCGAGAATTAATATGCACGCGATATTTTTTAATATCGACGTATCTCGACGTCGGGGAGATTCAGCGGAACGACCGTCGCTGGATAAGGGAAGGTGATTTAACGTCACAGGCGAAACTGCTTATCTATAATCCGATGAGCGGGCGGGCGGTAAGTAAATGAAGCGGGAAACGAGAGAGACGGCCGAGCATTCGATGCAAATTGGCAATTTTTTCTCGTACGGCTCGCGGTAATCATTGGCAATTAGAGCACGGGGGCCCCCGATAAATGTTATTTACGATCACGATTATCCGGGGCGCACCTAGCCGCCAGAAGGTTCGCCTAACTACAAACCTCCCGACCATCTAATTGGCTGACGATTACTTCTGTTTGTACAAAACGCGGCACTTTATTACTAGCGCAAACGAGAAGCGCTCCCTTTTGCTGAATTGCCATTTTCTCCTCTTACGCGTCACATTCGTCTCACACGAAGTATAAATAATACATAATAATTAAACACAATAATTAATAAATATTTATAAATAGTACGTTGCAATAAACAGAATATAATTACAGAAGGATATTTAAGCTCACGTCGAGACAATCTATAATTTTAAAATCCGGGACATCATTTTATTTATAATTTTACATATCATAATATATTCAGAAAACATTGGAAGGGCTATGCAAAATATATAAATATGTATACCAGAATACACACGGTACATATTAATTATACATAAAATTCTGTCACGAATTATCGTCTAACGATTAAGTTAAGCTCCACTCTTTCCATAACTGTGAATTATAGAGTATTATTTTTGTCTCGCCAAAAAGTTAGGCAGTCTAACTATAGTATCAAGGTTCAGTTTCAGTCGACATGCAAAGAGGCAACATGTAATGGCTTCGGGACAAGATAGAACGGGCAATGCCCATCTTTCACTCGGATTTTTTTATTTACAGTAAGATCAGATGTTAAATACGAGATTTCCTTTGCGCGACGTAACGCAAAATATTTGAATTAGCCTGGCTCTGTGCCAATTATCTTGATATATAATATTGATAGTTTCGAAAAGAGATAGATCGCTCTGTGAAAGATAGCACGGATAGCAAATAACAAATTTGATAAGATTTCGGAAAGTAGACAAACACGCGGATGTTTATAAATGATGTTTATAATGAACGCGACAAAATTTGATATATATTATAAATTATATCGCTAACCATCTCGTCGACGTTGTACAAAAGAAGGGGAGAACCGACGGCCGTGATTATCGGTATCTATTTACCCGTCGAAAGTGTGCGCAACGAATCGCGTTCTCTCTTCTCATTACTCGGGATCGTTATTTCCGTTCGAACTATCCCCCGTGTTTAATCGCCAGCAAATTACCCCGTCGAATCGCAAAACTCCCCCGCAGCTACGAGCAACTTGGGAGGCGAGCGAGCGTCATTATCTGCCAACAATTTTTCCAGGCGCGCCCTTTCTCCGTCGCGAAAATAAGAAGAAAAAGGGACGCCGGTGTGTAACGTCGCGGCGGGTTTGCGTAAATCACGCAAATCACGTATCGCACGGAAGAACCGGGAGGGGGGAGGGGGGAGGGGGGAGGGGGAGGGGGGAGGGGGGGAAGGGAGGGAATCGCGGCTCTTTTCCGCGGTCTCTGAAACAATATTATTACTAAAAGCCGCCGCTCGTCCTCGACTGCTTCGCGCGCGCGGCAGCGCGAGTACGCGCGAAGAGAAACCAGGCGGTCCGGAGGAGCGATTAATTAAAAGAGCAAAAACTGTTTTCATAAAATTCATTTGCGGAAATATGCGCCGACTGAAATAATATCCGGCCGCCGATGGGAACCGCGTGTCCCGTTCAGGCGTGGCCGCTCGCTCGGTGTAGCCGCTGCGTCTCGTCTCATCTCGTCTCGTCCCGTCTCGTCGCATCCGAGTATAAAAAAGCGAAGCGAATAAAAATTGAAGAATGCGCGCGCTATGCGAAAGTTTTCGCATTTTTTGTGCCCGCTACGGACGGAGCATAACAGCCGTGTGTGTAAACGCGGATTCGTGCGGCCGCTTGAGCTTTAAGTCGAGCGCGTTGATATTAAAGTCTGTTTCGGAATCGATTGCGTGCTCCTGAGAATGAGTTACTTCATTCACTTCATCAATTTTTCATTGAAATTAAAATTTACATTTCATTAGACAATTCCTAAAAGACGTAGCAAAACATAAGAATGTTGTCTAAATAATAAGATCAAATTTTGTATTAAGATTTTGCAGACAAGTGTCTAATCAGATATACATATATTGTATCACAACTTTTCTGTTAATATCCATAGCTTCAATAATAATTTTACAACAAGTGCATGAAAATTTTTAACTTATATGTTTTAATTTTTTTTAACTATTTATAATATTATTTATCTATAATAATTATGATCTCTATATACTATGTTGATTGATGTAACATTAAATAACAAAAAAGATTATTAGAAAATAAATGGCACTCAAGAATCTTTTAAAGTTTGAGCAAATTGCAGATATTATTATGTGAAAAGTAAGTAATAGATCAATCTTCATATAGCGTTAAATGACAAGATCATGCATTGATGAAAAGAAGTGTTAACAAACTGAAAAATTTTCGTATCCCTCTCATTCTACTTTACTGTAACTCTTTAACAGATATACGTAATAGATATCTATTCGTAACCACACAGTGATGTACTCGTAATTTCGCATGTGATCGGTAACATGTATTGTTGGCTCCGTTCCCGCGTAACAAAGCACAGATACGCTTCGGCGCAAACTTCCGAACCGCGTATACTCTCGCAACACGATCATTCATCTAACTGACTGAATGAAAAATATATAGTTTGGGGCGAGTCTATAGAAGCTGTGAATGAAAAGTCTACGCTTAAAGTGTCAATAACTGCAATCCTATGTGCGCATCCGTCTGTGTTTATCGAGTGTTAAAATAACCACCTGTCCGCCGTCGAGGCAACCTCGCAAAGTAAACCGTTTCGACTCGCGAATAGAAACATTAAATATTCAAATATCGATACTCTCTAATAACACGAACACGGTACAATAATTGTGCAAGTATAAGAATAGCATAAGCCAATTATATATATACAATAAATATAAATTTGACATTCTTGTGCTTAATCATATTTTAGATATATATGTATAATTCTATTTTTATTTTTTCCTTCATAATGTTGCGCGAAAGATTAACTATTGCTTCGATATATAGTTCTGAGATTTGATCGAGAATTCGTCTCAAACGCAAGTCTACGCGTGAATATTTGCTCGACTTGTCCGCGCTCACATCCATTGCCTTTCCTCTCATCGTCATTCACTCGTAAAAAATCTCTCCGCGCCTTTCTGAATCCCGGAATTCTTTCCTTTCTCGCTCTCCGTATCCCTCGCTCGCGCTAGCTTCTCGCCCCATCATTTCGCAGCGGCACGTGATTTAAGCGGGCGTAAAAACGGCCGTTAAAAAAACAAGAAAGCTTCTTAACTCCCACTTTGATTGGCCAACTCGGTTTATTAAAACGTCTCGCGCGCGACGGCCGTTATCCTATATATATATATATATTTTTTCTTTACTTTTTCTACTTTTTCAACGTTCCTCTCGTTCTTGCGACGTTAACCTCTCGAATGTCCGCCGAGGCCGTATTATTTAGTTGCCCTCTTCCTCGCTCCGATCCTGCCCTTTTCTTTGTCGAGTTTTACTGCTCCTTCTGAGCGTACTCGGCCCAAGCGATACCACTAGGCACATTCGACCCTTTTGTTAATGACACTTCTCGAAACTACGAACGCGAATTTATCTTCGCGGCCTCGTTAACGGCCGTATTAAGCGACCGTCATGAGTAACCGAAACAATGTGACGAAAATGTCTTGGTGAATATAGTCTCGATTCGATCCTGAATGACGTGTAAATGGTAAGATAGTCTGCTTCACATCAAATCGTAAAAAGATTATAAAACTGCGCGGCAATAAAACAAAATAGTAAAAACATGCTCCAAAATCTTAGGAGATAATTCATTCAACAGATATGTACATAAAAATTTATCTTATAATTTTTACTGTATATTATAATTAAGGGCACAGAATAAGTAAGTAAAATTATTTCATTTAGGTTATCATCGCGGCTTCATAATTTTCTTAGCATTTCTCAAGTTTAAATTTAAATTAACATATCTCTATATTCCTCAACATCACGCGACGTTTCAGCTCATATTTAATTTTAGTTACATAACATACGATTTAATCTCACCCTCCTCCCCCTCCCCCCTTTCCTTGCTCCGTGTGTCGCACAGAATTCTATGATTATTCATTGCATTTCACGATTATACACGCTACACATAGTTCTTTTTTACTTTAATAAATAATATTTATCTCGACCGCTAAATCGTATAAGCGAAAGTCACGTTTCATAAGAAATATCTTAATTTTTTTTCACTCCTTCTCCCTTCGCGCACATTTTCTTTCTTCCTCTTTCTCTTCCTCTCTCTCTCTCTCTCTCGTGTCTCTCTTTTGAAATATTAATTAATAAGGCAACTTCCGTTGGACGAGATACTTGCTGCTAATTAAGAAATACCTACCGCGCGCTCTTTTCCAGCGCCGGGGCGAAGAGATGGAAAAATAAGAGATAGAAATTCCACGCTGCTCTGGCACCCTTGAAACGAGGTAAACTTAATCCTCGGCCAAGTTAAACCAACTGCTAAGCTTTTCATTATGCCAAGAGCGAGCGAAAAGGGAAGAGAAGAACGGAACCCGGTTGTGGGGCACCGCTTCTCGTTAATGCCGGAAACTTCACACTGATATCGCATTTTTGGAAACGCAACTTTAAATCGAGACAATCGCGATAGGATTACAAGTAATACATCTAGTAAAAAATCGATCACAATAATATCGACCACATAATATGCGAAGGGGATGCGACAGATGACTATGGAATGCGTGCACAAATAGAGTGTAATAAAAAAAATAAGCACAATAAGAAAAATATAATAAATATCGATCGGATCAATTTTCACGATAATCGAGATATGTACATCAACGAGAAAGCGATATCGTCGTCTCATTCGTGTGAGATTTCCCGCGAGCGAGATTACGAGCGCGCTTAGGGTTACTCGCTTAAGGACGACGGCATAATTCCGGACGACGGAGAGCAATTCCTAGGAAGCTTGATGCGTCCCAGGAGTGCCCTCGGCGAGTGTTTTTCCGTGATGAGGACGAAGGATTGGTGGCGAAAGAGGAAAAAGGCCGGAACTTCGAATTCGCGTGCGGCGAAAGTGCGCGAAAGGCGACGAAAAGTTTTACGAGCTCGCCAGGCGCGCTGCCGGCGGCTGGTTTGAATTGCATCAATTAAAAAAAGCCGTTCCGCAAAAATTCCATAACGCCGCGTCGCGGCCCGGCGCGACGGACGGGGGAGGGAAAAGGGAAGAGGGAAGAGGGAAGAGGGAGAGAGTGCCCGCCGCGTCAAATGTCCGAGCTCTTTTGCTGCTTTTCCGCGTTCCCGCGCGGCGGTAAAGCCCTTTTATTCGTTCGCGCCCCGTTTTGTCGCACGGCCGATAACGACCGGCTGCCACGACTTAGGCATCAGTCGCAATTAATTCGCACGTTGCCCGGATTTTATTATTAATTGACGCGGGGCCGTTAAATAAATTTTACCACAAAAATGCCAAATAAATTTTATTTCATGCAGCAGCGAAATTTATATACGCGAATCTAATGATCGACGCGTAAGTGTATAAAACGTGTGTAAGTGTATAAAAAAAGAACATATGGACGATAGATCGATCGATACTGACGTATTTGAAGAATTTATCAGTAGATTTCAAAGTAAAGATTCCTCTGTCGCGCGCGCGCTTTGTACAGTTTTTCCAAGCAGAAAAGAGAGATATAAGTGGCGATCTTACGTGCGTCTCGCAGTCGATATTATTGTGTTTGCCGTCTATAGAGAGGCGAATAACGTAACAACGGTAGAACGCGCGCGCGAAAGTATGCATACGTAAGCGGAAGTCAAAGCATCCGAACTATCTTTTCATTTTGCTTTGTCCCGCCCGCGGGGCGGAATATATACGTATGTGTATATATGTATATATATGAAAATATGTGAAAAGGGTCGTCTATCTTGCGCGAGGGTGGCGGGCGAAGGGGAAATGCCGTCAGTCGGACAAACAATTTCCCTGCGACTGTCGTCTCACTCGTAGGTAACAGAAAGGGGTGAATTTAAAAAGGACGATGAAAATCAGCGAGATTCTGGAGGTGCTTTCCGCGATTTTGCGATAAACGACGAATACACGCGACTAATATTTTGAAACAGAACAGATAAAAAGGCCTATCATGTTTGATACAATATAGTTGTTTCCCTTCATTCGTGGCGATATTCGAGATATTTCAATTTCACGCGATGGAAACAAAAGTTGAATCGCGAGCTTTAAAACGAAGCTAAAAAATACGCGAACAATTTATCGCAGAACAAAGTATCGGAAGCCTCAAAACTCGCCATTTTTCTCGTACGATTTTCTCGTGCGAAGAGAGAAAAGCTTTTTTCACAAAAAGAAATGCGAATATCGAGCCGCTAAAAAAAGCTGTTCTAATAAATAGCCGTGGCGTTTCCATAGAAGGTAATTTGATTAGCTCGAGTCGCCGCACGCGAGGCTGAAATAATCTCAACGGAACTAGGCGAACAAATACCACTTAATTGCTTTATGGCCTTTCGCGAAAGGGAAAGAATCTCGACCGCGTCGCGAAAGGCGCTCGAGGAAGTTCAAAGGTTTCGATGTGAGAAAGACGAAGAAGCCTTTGAAAAATCATGAGGCGAAAGAACTCGTTACCTATCCTCATTCTCTCTTTTCCCTTGGCAAGAAGTGAGTACTTTTTCAATCGCGCGACTCGTAACTCAATTTAGACATAAATCACTTAACTGGTACTACAGATGGAGAAGAAGAATAAAAGAGAGAGAGAGAGAGAGAGAGAGAGAGAAGAAGAAGAAGAAGAAGAAAACGTATTACATCACCTCGAAAAAAAGCACCTTTATACATATCACCTGTAAAATATTGTAAAAGAAAATTCAACTTATTACTACGATAGAGAAAAACTGAAGAATTACAAGATATAATAGTGTTAGTTTTCCCCCGTTTTGAGATATTTAATTAAATAAGGCAAAAAGAGTGAGACGTTACAAAAATAAAACAGCAATAAATCTCTGGAAATATTGCCAACCTGATATATGTATATATAATAATGCAATACCTTAGGGTACAAGAGTTTGCGCGATGTAACCAAGATTAATCTTAGCTCTATTATTCTATTCGATTTAGAGTCGCGACCGAGTCAATCTTTCACGTAAATTAGTTTAGGAATTTGGAGTTGGAATTCACGTAGCACGAAGATATGGTAAGAATAATTATCCACGTAAATCTTATTTACTAATCAAATCGTGGACTTAATACATATAATTTTCGACATCCGGCAAATCTGCACGACCTGTCTCCTTAAATATTCGCATAAATGACGATAAAAGATCGTATTACTTGCGCTTGTATGTTGCATGGCTTAAAATAACGAGGTTCCAACGGCGAGACGCGGCGACTGCGAAATCTCTGCGATTTTATTATTTAGTACTTTAGTCAGTCTTCGGATTTATCGGATCGTCCGCGGATCTCACTCACTCTCTTTGCGTGACATTAGACAGACTTGCGGCTACTCGACGACAACGACGACTTCTCTCTTAAAAGGGGTAACACGGAGGGAAGAAGAAGGGAGAGAGCGGCGATTCTTCCGCGGGAGTTCTCGAATGAATCGAGCAATCTTGAGGTCTTTTGTTTTCGAGAACTGCCACTTGTAAATATAATTACCCCGCCGTATACCGCACTCCCTTTGGCTCACTACCCCCGCCTTCCCACTGTTCCTCTTTCCACCCTTTTGCCCTACTACGCCGTTGTCTCTAATTTGATTCCGCGGTTGTTTTCACCCATCCTCTCCTCTCCTCCCCCCCCCCTTTCCCCCCTCCTTTCTTCTCTCCTGCCTAACCATTAGAATACTTCCTCTCCGCCCCGGCGTCCCGTTCTGTTCTGGGCGCTTCGCCCACGCATTGTCTCCTGTCTCTTCATTCAAATTACCCTCCGCTTTCCCATTCTCGCGCCGGTACAACTCGCTGCCGTAGCCCTTTCCCGCCCTTCCGCCCCTCCCCGTCCCCGTCGTTCCGGCCTCCTGTCGCTATTCCTCGCTGGGCGCGCACCAGCCTCGCAGTTTTCACCCTTATTGTTGCGGTTTTATTGAATCCGCTATGCATTGTCCGCGCGCGAGCGAGACGCCGCTGTTGTTCAAAGAAAATTGGCGCGCGGTTCGAAAACGCGCCCCTCACCAATTCTCCTCGTCCTCATCTCTCCTCACCATCTCGCATCTCATCCTCCGTCGCTCGCGCTCTTCTGTTCATCTTTCAGCCGGTCGCGCGGCCCGTCCGCGAAATCGCGTTTCACGGCGGCATAAATACGGTGAAAGGATCGACGACGTAACGTCGTAACGTTCTTTTGTCCTTTGGTCAAATCACGTATGCGCGACCTTTTACGTAAGCATATATAACTGCATGGATTTTTCGGAACGGTTTTTCAAAGGTGAGCGGCGATATATATATATATATATATATATATATATATATATATATATATATAATAAAGCAAATTATAATACAATTATATCAGAAGCATCATAATCGACTATGTATGTAATTTGATATTTTTCATAGGAGTAGAAAAACTTTTAGAAATTTTAGAAATGCATTCTCGTACACATACGAACTGTCCGTCATCTATGTCGATTGTTTAGTTATGAAATTAATTAAGAAACGGTATTTTACATACGCTACATTGAATAACGTTTGACCATACAAGGAATGCTTTTAGCACAAAGCACATTGTTTTACGGTTTAATGAAAAACTCGAATAAGACCTTTACAATAGCGTAGAACAAAATGTGTCGCGAATCGTGTTTGAATCTCCGGCGCTCTCGCTGAGAATCCATAAGTTCGTTTCGGAGCAGCAGGGGACGGAAAAAAAGGCGCTTAATAGCCGTCAGCCTCGTGGCTGTTGACTCGTGTAATGAAAATCAAGAGTAATCGAGAGGGCGATGGCTTTTGTCGGGGACGCATGAATTTCGACGGACGACCATTAATTATTCGAAATTAAATATCCTTCGCCAGCTTTAATTAAAATGTTTACGATATCGTTCAACCGGCTTATCGGCGACATTTCGCGCCGTTGATATATTAAAAACAAACGAATTCATTCATCACGAGCATGCCGATATTTTTCGCCTACATATTCGACCTGCACTGACCGTCGACCGAAAAAAAAAAAAAAAAATTCTTTCGCCATTAAAAAATATTTTGATTGACTGTGCAATATCGAATATCCAAAATAACGTCTAGTCACGCTTACCGAATCTTAAGCTAATTCCTTATTCCAAAATCGGCTAATGCAATTATTCGCGGCCTCTCAGGTAATATTCCCGTAATTAAAATTCCGTCCTCTTCCGAGAGTCGGTCCTTCAACCTCCACCACCGCTGACTCTTGCGAGCAAACGATTCTTGTTTGTCTTGCAAACAAAGGGTTTCTCGCGAGGGTCGGAGAAACGTCGCGGGATAGAATGACGGCGGTCGGCGAGGGAGGCGGCACAGAGGGTGAGGGGGGAGGGAAGTAGGAAGGTGGCGCGGTGGAAAACACAGGGGCAGAATTATTACATCTTTTGTCCGAAGGCTCGAGAATCGCCCCGTTTGCGGAATTACGCGATCGCGATTCAGCCGCGATTGCGGACGCCGAATGCCGCGCGCGGGTCGCCGAAGCCCCTTTGTTAGTTTTGACTAATTTCCGCCGGGTAATCTGCTTCAATTCGGACTCTTCGCGAACGGTGTCCGCGACCGTTCCGTAAAACTGGATATGGTATATTTCACGCTTCTCTGACGGAAATCCTCGCCAGCTACTACAGAGCGATTCTTAATTGCCATTGTCAGTACTTCAGGAGATATAAGAATATATTTTTCTATAATTTTTTTTCTATAAGGAATTTTTCTTTCACGTATAAGATAATTTTCTTTCCATTTGTACCATCAATAACGAACTACCCTGTATGTTCGAGCAGATATAATTTTGCTTGAGCTCATCTAACTTTTCAGATAAATTACGAGTGAAAATACAATCTTCAAAAACTTAATAATATTCAATAATAGAAATAGAACAAGAAATCACTATTTTTATTTTTGTTAAACTCAAAACTGATAATTCCTCCATCGGACAATTAAACGAGAGATTTGCCATGATATAACGGACTTTAAAATTTAATACCTATTTGACGCTCGCTGCACCGTCGCCGATCTACCCCTTCGGGCGAGTTTAATTCTTGTAGGTCCCATCGGTAACTTTATCGCGAGAAATTGCCACGCTCCGGAAACCGTCGTTACAGCATCGTTACCGTAAGAACTTACTGCGGGCATTGTTACGGCTAATGGTACCGAACTTGGTTAACTTTCAGTTTTACCGTCGATTTGGATTAAGAATTTATGGTAACGACTGGTTCTCGGTCTATTATCCACCGCGAAGGGGCGAGCGAGACGTTTTTCAGCGTCGCGCTTTAATTACGACACTCGAACAGTTATTTTTCCATCTACGAGGGCATTACATTGCGTTAGGGGATATTATACCATGTAAGCACTTCCGTGCTTGGGATTGATACAGATGATGCGGAGCAAGCGCAGCGTCACATATCTGTTGCCGTGGCAAAAAATCTTAAAAGCTCTATCACATATCGAAGATCCTTTTCCGCAACTTAAAAAAAAAAAGTTATTTTATAAAATATCTATACTGACTTTTATAATTTTCAAATTATAATAGTTTTAATAAGGAAAATTGAATATAGAAGTTTTTAAAAAATATTCTTTTCTCGCTATTTCCCCATTTCTCTATTTCTTTTCGCGATAGCGTGATACAGCTTTAAAAGCGTTCGACGAGGACAAAAACAGCGTTGGTCGAAGAAAAGATGCGAGTCTCGTGTGTCATCTAATCCGAGGACCTCTCGCCGACAGGCAATTGCATTAACGAAGAAACATGGCGCGACAGGAGCGAACGCGCGATCAGAGGCCAGAAGTTATAACTCCACTCGACTCTCTATTTTTATCCCCCTGCCTGCCGCCGCCCGAAAGTACACCCGTGGCGTGGCAACTTCTTCGCAGTCGGCTAACTTCTGCTAATAATGGCGAGACATTAATTTCGTGCGATTGGGCCCGGCGGACGGCCGCGACAAAGGCAACAAACGGGATGGCTTGTCGACGGAGAAGGGGGAGTCTCGAGCGAGATGATCCTCTCTCGTTTTCTCCTTGGCTCTTCCTCTCGCGCGCGAGTCCTCCCTCGTTCGAGCATTCGAATTCTCTCTGCGAGCAGACGCGTGAAGAAGAGAAAGAGAGAGGAAGACAGAAAGGGAGGGAGAGAGAGAGAAAGGGAGGGGGAGAGAGAGAGAGAGAGAGAGAGAGAGAGAGAGCGCAAGGATATGCCGTTTTAACCCTTCTTCTTTACGTCGTATAATCCTTCCCCTCTCCACCGAAACGGAGCGGTCGGTATAATCGCGCCACACTGCTGTTCCCGTGGGAGCCGTTACTCCCGACACGATTCTCCGAAGGACGAAACGACGAAAAGTTTAATGAGTCCGCCTACCGCGCATTCTCGGTCGCTAAGATTACCACTACCATCGTTCCCTTATGATCCTGATTTGCAAGGATCGCGAGATTTACTTGCGAAGATGCCGTGAAAAAGGTATAATCCTTCCAGTCAGTGACAAAATTTTTTTTAAACTATACCTTTGTGCTCTTGCTTCAATTGCGAGCAATGAGATAAAACTGAATTTCTATAAATTAAAAAGAAAGATTTTACGTGATGACTGGCGTTTCTCGCATCTTTATTAATTTTATGTTTTGAAACATATATATTGCTGAGGAAGTCATGAGAAATCTACTTTAAATATAATGTCGATAGAAATTACGTAAGGTGTCCTCTGTGTGCAATTAATAATACAACCTTGGAAAGATATAATGGTTCTATATAAAGAAAAATAAATTTCAAACCAATTCGAACTATTAATTATTAAATACCTGAAAAGATTAAAAGAGGGAATATTTTTTATCTTTCTTGCATTATCGTATGCAAGTGTCCTGTATTAAATTAATAGTATCTTTCGCTTTAAGAGAATTAATTCTCGATAAGCATCATATTGCCTACATTCGGCGAAGTTGTATTGATTGATTGGATCGAAGGATAATCATCAATCATGCGCGTTAGCTACATGGCTGTCAGTGCGGCGTAATTATGCCGAATGCGTCCTGCTGTCTATCGAAACTGGGCGAAGATGTAACATGTCGTAAGATCGCACTTGGCGACGTTTCGCAGCGCAAGCGCCACTAGACGCTAATGGGTTGTCTTAAATATGTAAGGGTAGTCTGCCCACCGGGTGCGGGTAACAATAAACTAACACTTAAGACATACTTCGGAACACAATGCCAAGTCACACCCTTTGCGCTAACGATCTCACCTACGAGCTTCCTACATTGAGTCTCGCATCCACGTGCTGCGAATAGCCTAATACGCGAAATTGCTTTCTACAAAATTTACCAGCTGTTGTATCTTTATCATTTTGTCAGTTAAACGTTAATATATATATCTCTTATTTCATATGAATAGTTGCTTGCAAAATATTTCGCGTTTTCTATTAATTTGCAATATATAAATTATAATGATTATAATTGTAAATATTTTATTCTAATATATTTTGAATTTATAGAACAAGCGAATCTTAGAATATTCCGATACCGGCCTTCTTTCAACTCGATCCGGACTGATTTTTTATTTTTATTTAAATCGAAATTGGTCTCTGATTATAGGATATAATTTTTACTTTATACTTTACACGTGCATGCGTGCATTTTCGCTAAAAGCCCTGATATTACGTATTCAGGCCAAGCCGTCCGAACAGAGTCTCGACAACGACGGGTGCACGTTTTCTTTAGAAGCGAACGATACGAGCCGCGACTCCGGCGCGTCATAAAAGCTAACAATGATGGAAATATTAGTTCTTAAAGCCGCACGGGGTGTCGTTAACGACTCTCCTGCTGAAGCCGCGGCTTCGCGAGAAGTTGCCGCTCCCTCGACGACCGTCGAATTTCTTTACAATTTTTCCGCGCCTTACATCTCTGTCTCGCTCTCTCTCTCTCTCTTTCTCTCTCTTTCTTTTTCGCGCGCGATAATACGAATCGCAGTTATATAACTTCCCATAATTTCCTTTTCCATTGTAATATCGCGGCGAACTGACAAAAAAAGGCGAGCGAATAGACTTCGCTTTTCGGAGTTAAGTCTTAATCACATCGCATTCGCCCTTCCCGAGTGCACGTTCTCAAGATATAAGCATAAAATACACGGTAAAGAGCGAAGTGAGTTTAATGAAAATGGTAGAAGATTATCGTATACATGTTTTGTTAGATATATATACTTATATTAGATATCATAAATGCATTTCCATTATTACATAGAAATTTTTCGAAAAAAACTTATCTCCATATGTATAGAAAACTACGAAATATTTTGAGGCAAATGTCGATCATATTACATATGATCTTGGATCAATAGGGATGGAACTTTCAAGAAAAAGTCGCAATCGTCGCGAATCACGGCAATCAATTCCAGTAAATACGAGGCGGAACATTTTTTCACGTAAACGAAATCTCTTTCGGGATATCCTTAAATTCGGTCTGTCGCGCTGTTTGCGAACGACCAACCGATAACACCGGACTATTATAAATTTAAGCGCTTTTAGCGAAAGCTACGTTAGGTCACAGCCGTTTCGCACGCAAGCTGCACTTTGCATGCCACATTCCGGACAGCTTGCCACTCTTGTTTGAGCTGACCAAGTGGTGTTGCGCTCGAAGTCCGAATGCATAATTAATCAGGTTATCAATTACAGACGCACCATTCTCTCAAAGACCCTATCGATTCCTTATTTATATCAACATTGCAGGTAGTTGATGTATAAATAAATGACTGGTGCGCTGGGGCACTGATCAATAAGTAATTAAATTTAACTAATTTAAAGATGAGTTATATTATGAAATTAAATGGATTTTTTTTACTCAATTCTTCCTAAGGTTTATTCTAATACTTCAGCTCTTTTTCCGAATTAAAATTTTGTTAAAACAACACTCATCTAAACTTAATTCAAGAATAAATTTTGTTACGTTTTTAAAAACTATTAATTATATTTATAATTTTATATTCGCCAAAATTTCATATTCTATCGTTCAGTACACAAAAGATATTAATATTCCAATATTGATATAATCACCATTATTACTGTTTTGATTTCTAATATTATCAATATATGTATATATAATATGAGATTTTCTGTATAAAGTAATGTGATGCGTATTTATATTGCAACAAAAATTATTTAATCCGTGCTATTGGGCAATAATCCAAAATATATACAATGCCGCGTAAACCAACAGTTTATATGTAAAGATTAAATTATTAATTGATCTGTTGTATAGCCTGTTATAACATTTGACAGGTAATAAAGAATAATAATAATCATGGCATTACACAACAAACAGTAGATAATCCGAAATAAATTTGCAATCAACATTAAATCTGATTTTTCAAAAACAGTTATATTACTTTTCGATAATTGCAAAAATTTATCAGAATTATATGCAGAAATCGAATTATAATATATAAAATAACCTCATATAGCGTGTAAAATACAGTAAAAAGTATAGTAAAAAATAGATATATTCGATTAACACAATATTTCGTACCAGACATAAAAATAATTTTTTTCTGCCAAAATTTGAATTGGCGCTCATATCTTTTCAAAATTTAAACATTAAAAATATCTTACCTTGATTATCAAATTATTATTTATAAATTTTAGTAATTTATTATTTGTGCTCATCTAAGACTCATAGAAAAATTTTACATTACATCATTATTTTTTTACATTTAATTAAACATAAAGCTACATTTTAATAATAGATTACGGATATTGTTCAAAGCATTTGCTTCACTTTATATATGATTCATTATATTCGCGTGACTAATTGCTCATTTAATTTGTTCGCAACGATTTGATGTCATCGCGTTATAATGATCGCGCTTTGACAAGCGTTTCATATCACCTTGAACGTTCTAATTAAATAGCGGAAATATAGAGAAGAATAGTAAACATGGATATATTAAAATGCAAAAATAAAAATAAAATTAATATTCATATATTATAATATATTATTAATATTGTAATTATCAATATTATATTGTTATTATATTGTGATATTATATGTATAAAACTGTACAATACGATCGAAGAAATATGATTACTTTCTTTTTTTTAATTATTATTTGAAGTATTTAAAATAAGAATTTCACAAAAGAAGTCTCGAATTAATATTTGATCACGAATCGATTCAAGAGTGCATATATGTATATTAAAAGTATATGCATTTTCACAGACAGTGGCGTCCTCCCTTAGTCGTTAACCTCGCGATAAGTTAGATACCGACAAATTAGGTACCATAATATATGATTATCGATCGAGGGTAACTAAGAATAGATTTACCGTTGAACAAGTAATAGATTACATTACTGTTTATCGATTGAGATAAACGACAATATATATTTACCGATGATTCGAGTAATGGATCATCGACGAAATCCTACTATGCACATACAATTACAAAAACAATGATATAAAGACATGCATATATACCTGGCAATATATAAACGTGTGTTCATTGCTGCACTTCAGGAAAAGCTTGAAATATGCGAAGACTTACTGGTTTCTCGCTTCACGGATCGCCGATATCACGCACTTATTTAACGCCTAACCTAACGCACTACGACAAACTCCCGATACTTTCCCGAAATATATCCGCGATATAAATATTCGCGCGATATAAATATTCACTTTTGGACGATAGAAATTGCGAGAAGTCACGGAACGGATTCGGAAGAAATCTTCGCCGGACTCGCCTTCACAAGACGGAACGCCGATATCACGATAACGCGTTATTAGCGATCATACGCGGCACTCATTACACTACAACGAACTCCCGATACGTACGAAACACCCACGAGATAGGCATTCGCCCGCGAGACTCACTTTTAGACGATAATAATCGCGAGAAACACGGAGCGGATTCGGAGACGACTCTCGTCGTGACGCGCACGTACCGTAAATGACCGCGATTCAAAATCTATCGAAGCGGTTGCCGTTCGAGAATCGCAATATCGCAATATCGAAGTATCGAACCAATCACATCGCAGCAATCGGGTCTGTCCGTTTTACTTGCACTTGCTGCAACTTCTAGTCATTGGCGGGAAAACAAAGAGCAAAGAGAGAATAGATATAGAAAGTGAAATATTAGAAGTGGTCGAAATATATATAATATCAACGAATTATAATCAAAATGCTAATTATATAGTAAGTGTAATGTAAGTATAATAAAATAAAGATATTTAATGTGTTACGATACTTTACGAGATACTCCCGATATAATTGTCGCGTGCGAATTTCACTTTTAGACATTAATATTCGCGAAAAATACGGAGCGATGCGAATTCGTGATTAAATTCACGATTTAAAATTTTTTTGATAGTAACGCTGCAATTTCGAAATCGTCGACATGGCGCAAATTAATTGCAATACTGCTTATACAATGTGAAAATAGAGTTGGAAAGCTATTTTAATTAATTATTAGAAATATGGTCGAGATATAACTGAAAATTATATATATATATAAAATTTTAATAATTACAGTAATACTAAACTATGGAAAGTAAGCGATCAAAGTAATGGACTCTACAGGACGGCTCTATCAGTGAGTATTAAATATGAAAATAAAATCTGTTAGATTTGTTTGCAATCAGAAATGTTTGTATTTGAAACAAGACGAATGTATATTCGGATATTGGAGAAAACGAGGAATTTGAATGTAAAAAATGCAAACAAAACAAACAGACCTATTAAAAGAGAGAAAATAAATGAAAAATATTGTACAGTCAATCTCTATGAATTTTAATAATTTATTTTGCAATTAATAATTTTATTTTGCACGTAATATCTGTTTTGTATGCGCTATATAAATTTTAATGATTGGAACACATTCTGCGGTTTTGAGACATCGTATACCTATTCGATCATATCTTCTGAACAAAAATATATCAGCAAAACTGATTGCAACGATAGATACTATCTTGCGAGTTATCGCTATATATAAGACCATTGAGATTAGATTTATTAAGATTAAATATAGAATATTCTTTTTCCCACTAAGATTTTCTATTTAAATCTGAACGCGAGTTAGAATGGAGAGAATTAAATATTAACTTTTATGATATTATTTTGGTAATATATAAACCTCCTTTTAATCATTATCATAGCACAAAAGAATGGGAAATATATGTACAGCAATAAAATAAAATAATTTTATAAGTCTATGAATTTTATTAATTTATTAGTTTATTCATCTAGCAAAAAGATGGAAAGTTCACATTACATATCAATTTTATAAAGCATAAAATCCTACTTTGATAATATTAAAGTACTCCAATTTTATCTACATATTGGATTTACTTCAACGCATTACGAGTTTATCATTTTTAGTACAGATTATATATGATATTTTTGTCATTAATTAACAAGTGCAAGTAGATTTGCACGTGCATTGTCCGCCCGTCTTGCAGCCACATTGGTCTGTAAAAAGAAAAAGAATATAAGTTATTTACCTGCATAATTTTTTTAAGTATATTTTTTTTTTATTAAAAAAAGAAGAAAAACGTTCATATGTAAAACTTATAAAATAGATACCTTTAAATAACTATTTAAAATAAAAAAACTGCTACAATATCGACTATTCTGCCCAAAAATATTTACATTTTTAATGCGCGTTAAAAATGAAAATATTGCTGCGTGATTTAAATATAAATTACATAAATCATAAAATTGTGAAAATAAAGTTGACGGGAAAAAAAAGACAAAATATATGTAAGCAGGAAAATAGTACATAATATTCCGAGAAATCATTATTCATTTTATTACATGTAATTATCGAAATCACCGAGAAGCCACGTCGAAGCTTCGAGTAACATGTTGCATACAATTGCACCATGCGACAAAATCGTATTACAAGTCCGCGAAATTACGATGAACCGGCATCGATCGTTATTAGCCAGTCATTGTCCGGGATGAAAAATAAAAATAGTACAGTTATTGATCAGAGTTATTCTTAACAGTTGACATATTATGCTCAGAGACTTGTTTGATACAGTATAAGTAAAAACGAGCTAGACAATTCAACTAGTCGTAATGAAAAATAATTTAAAATAGACACAATGAGCAAATAATAAATTGCGCAATTGAGCAAACGACTGAACTAATTTCTAATATTACCTTTGCATCCGGAGTCGCAGCACGAGCAGTTGTCACCGCACTTGCAGTCCTTGCACTTGTCTATAATAAATTAAAATATTGTATAAATATTACGATGTCATGCGAAAATAGACGCTGTATAATACAACTCGAGAAAAAAATATTTAAAAACTGCGTATAAATTTCAAAAATTGCGCAATAGTACATTGATAATGCATTGCAGTGTTGAATCAATAATACGATAATTAGAAATCGATTGCATATGACGTCTTCATAAAAAACAGATCTTTTTTCTATTTATTTTTCATTTATTTTCTACTTATTTTATATATCAGTTCCTCTATAAGTTATCAGTGACAATTGAGAGGAAATGATCATGTCAAATTATCTATTAATGTCCATTAAGAATTTACAGCACACTCACCCTTGCATTTGTCACATCCTGGTCCCGGCATCTTGGTCTGCTTTGACTTGTCGCTTCGCTTGTCGAGGTTCGAGCTCTCAGATAATGCAGCGGAATGCTTACTTGTCGGTGCGACGTCGCGGCTTCAAATTTATCGATCATTCCCCACCACGGCTAGGCTTGGTTCCGAGCGGCTTGACAAGCATAACGCGCGGCGTGTGCAATTGTCAACATGCGTACCATGCGCAACTCCTCAGGGCCGTGGTCAGTTCTGCCGTCACGGGTTTTTCTAATAGATTGTTGGGCAGGCCAACGTAAATGAGAAAACACACATATAAACATTACATACATTTATAAATATAGTTCTCTAAATAATTCAGTAACTAGAGCATGTAGCGGATAATGTGTGGAAGTTATTTTCTATACGAGTAATTTTCATAATTAAGGCTGTAAATATTCATTTGTCAATATAAAATAACATAATTCCAGACAAATTCTTTAAAAACAGTACGATGTTAAAAATAAGATATCAGAATAGATTAAAAGATTTAAAAGGAGAAACGTATGTATCGAAAATTATATTAAAACGTATGTTGATGCCTCTTGTTACACTATTGCTATTTGATGCTGCTGTTCTGTATGTACATATTCGAATAAACGTCCATGTTTTTAATAGAATTTTAAATTTTTCTTCTTTTCTGTCTTTCAATCTTCCCATCTAAATCTTTCAATCTATCGATCTATTCCCAATCTTTCAATCTATTCTGACAATTTATCTTTTATCCAAGTTAAGTATTTAATACAAAAGACAACTATAAAAATTACTCGTATAAAAAATAGCTTTCACGCTTTTATCCGCGGTAACCGAACCATTTAGAGAATTATATTTATAAATGTTTACATATATATTTTTCACGGTGCTTAACCCGTCTCGATTATATTGCATAAGGAAGTGGAACGTTGTCTAAAATTTAAAAAAAATTTTGATTAAGTGCGGCATAGCAAGGACATGCGAATCACGGTAATAATATATGTCCTCGTACAATACGATCTCCTTCCTGTTTACATAATTAAAAATTAAATGTCCGCGTTATTGACACAGATCTAGAAAATGTTATTGAGCTGCGATATGACGGTCCTGTCATATCGCTGATGAATCAAACCAATCACAAGAATTGCAAGAAACGACGCAGTATTGTTACGCTTTACACGCCGTACCGATAACGAGAGAAGGAAAGAGAAACCTCCTATATTCTAGAAAACTGCGCGTTGTAGATTTCCACTGACTCATTCTACGAGACATTTGCACCCGGTCTTTTGCCATTAATCGTTCCATTTTTCATGACGAATTTTACGATGTCTCTCGTAAAACTGTTCTCTTCGAAATTCGTCACTTTAAGAAAGCTTCCGTCTAAATAATCCGTCTTCGCTCCTATTTTGCATTTGAGATTTATATTGCTTCGTCTTTGTATCTTTAGCAGCATTTTGAGCAACAAATTTCTGCAATAACACTCAATACAATATTGATATAGATTTAGATAATATAGATAAAGAATTAGGTCAGTATATACTTACTATTAAATAAAAATGAGAATTTAGATTGATGTAGATTTTTTTTTTAATCTGCACTTGTTTTCGTTATGTATACCATTTTATTCTTCAAGGAACAGGCTATTCAAAAAATAAATTTATTCTTGTTGTCGATACTGCAGAAGATACAGTAAGAAATTGAATTGTGCAGCATAGTTATAATTGTGATTAAACTCTTTAGAAAAAGGCTTAATCTCACGGAACAAAATAGCAAGCATAAAATATGATTTTATGATACAAAAGCGCAAAATAATTAGTGACAAACAGAGAATAATTCAATTGCACATTTAATGAAACATCTTACATCTTATGTATAAAAAAATTGATATAAAACTTTTATGAAAATATGAATTAACGTGTATTATAGTATTTTATTCTTTATAATGCATCATCAATCTCTAGTTAACAAATTAGAGCAAATCATATTAGAGTATCAACCACTAATCCTTTTGTACACGAGAAAAGCACGTTTTACGAGCTGTTTGCTCAACATGCGCGGATCCTTCTGCGGAATCGTAAAGAATTTCAGGT
The DNA here is from genome assembly GCA_963971435.1 of Lasius platythorax. Classification (NCBI taxonomy): domain Eukaryota; kingdom Metazoa; phylum Arthropoda; class Insecta; order Hymenoptera; family Formicidae; genus Lasius; species Lasius platythorax. The sequence continues at coordinate 14,957,109 of OZ020544.1, read as the reverse complement.
TGCTTCAAGCAGTCTGTTTGAACTGATTTTATTCGATCTGAAATAATGTGATACAAAAATTAAATTGTTTGTTCTTAAAATCATGAACTCTCTCTTTAAGAAAAAACTCTGTACATATATTTTCGTGTAGGCAAAAGTAATTGACTGATCCATCGTTTATAAATATAATATTACCTTTGTGTCGAATCATGACTTTATCTTGTGTTGAACGCAATAATTCGTTTACGCGGTTTCCTACTTTTCGATTTTCTGTTTCTTTTATCTAAATAAAATTGTTACATCGTTACAGTTATATTGTATTTTAAGTGATCAAATTTAAGTATCCAATAATATTTTCGATACACAAATTACATACCGTGCGTACGTGCGATGGAAGTTTGTAATGCACTTTTGGATGTGGAAAGTTATCAGCAATATTCTCATTATTCTCATCTCCTACCGCTGTTCTAGTCATTGTCTGAAATAATGCAAAGCATAATTGATTCTCAATACATTTCGCAAACAATCTTGCAAATTATATTTATACCTTTATTAATACTCGCTTACCTTTTTTGGCCGTTTCGGAGATAATTGAAATTTCAGTTTTGGACCGGAAGACCGCATAATCTGCTTTTTTCTGGGTGTTAATAGCTTCTCGTCCGTTTTAGGTCGTAAGTTTTTTATCAGATAAGGATCCGTACCCTTTATGTACATTCCAACCGGCGATACTACGTGATCGTAATTGTCTATTTGTTGGTAAATATTTTTGGGGTGCGGACTAAGCTTCTTTTCTTTATTCTTCATTCCACCCACCAGATTAGGAAAGTACGTCCGCTTTATCTTACAACTCTTGTTAATGGGTGACTTTCCAGGAGTCACAAATAATTTTGGCTTTGAAACAACTATATTATTAGAAGAACATTTTGGCGATGAAGGACTTTTACTCTTCTTTCTCATTGTTGATAACTTTGGTACTTCTAATGTCGCAATCTTGATTTTATCTCCTAAACGGCGAGTACCGAAATCTTCTCTGGATATCTCCTTTTTTTGGATATATTTTTTATCAGGAGTACGAGGAGTACGAGGAGCACTGCACGATTCAGCTCGTAATAAATGCAGTATAGGTTTTTGCTCTTCCAAATATTCTTGGTATCTCTTGACAGACATTAGTGTTTCTATGAATTTAACGTCACTAGTCGGTGGAGGTTCACTGATGATGTTTGGGAATATTTGTTGCGCTTCTACCGGCTCCGAATTCGTGTCGATTTCCATCATTACCTTCGCCGTGTCGAGACATCTTTGTCTCTTTTTTGCGATTTCATACATGAGCGTATTTTCCAAATCATCTATCATCTCATAAGATTTATTACGTCCTGTCCATTGCTGAAATGTATCAGGTACTTCCTTCGAATCTGTCTTATTGCGTTTTTCATGAATAAGCAATCTGTATTGAAGATTCTGTGCTTCAGGCACTTTATTATCATGTTGATTTGGCAAATCGGAGGTAAACGTTTGAGCTTTCCTGAGTTGTTCGCGAATGTCAGGTGAGTTTTCCAAAGAAGCCATTTGATTCTCACACAAACGTAAAATGCTATTTATATTTTGCAAGGGAGACTGTAATGGATTTTTCTCCCTTGGGACAGCTCTGTTTTCATCAGCATAAAATATCTCGCAAAATGCCTCTAAAGATTCAAACGTACTTGTGTTATCATGCAGTAAACTTTTCATATTATATGAAATATTTTTTGACATACGTCGACAAATTTTCTTCGGACTTTTAATGTTACGTCGAGGAGAAATAGGTGGCGTGGCTAAACATAAGCCTTTATCTCGAGATGCAAAAGCATTGAGGGATTTCCGCGAGGAAGACTTAGATTCTTGACTTCTTTGTCTCTTACAAATTGATTTTGACATATTTGGAGACCGAGGCCATTCTGGCATAGTCTCGTCCTCTATAAATTTGCACCCTATAATTTTTCGAAGTTCTTCAGATAATCTACATAAACTAACTTCTGGATATTCTAATTGTGCACAAGAATCATTACTTATAACTGATTCTTCAATAATCGTTAGTAACCTTTCTGTAAAAGTTTCGGGTGAATTATAGAAGTTTGCAGACAAGCGCCTCAGCAAACGTTCTTGCACAGATGTCTCTTTCAATGGCTTTTGATATTCCAATGAATGTAAAAATGTTTTTAATTCAGGAGAATGAAGTTGCTCTTTTGAACTTGTCTTGCTGTTTGTTGAATCACACTTCTGATCTTCAGTAGAATGGGAATTAATCTTCTTGTTTGGTAAAATAAAAGGCTCTGCCAATGACAATGCATCAAACAGAGTAGTTATGTCAGTTTTCTCATGGCTATTTTTTCTTGTAGCAGTATTTGTAGATGCTACAAAAAAGTGGCTAGCTTTAATATTATGATTTGTATCCCTCTTCAAATTACTATTAAGCATACTGCAGCTTTTAGATCTTCGAAGTTCTTTATTAGTTACATCCTGCTTCTTTCTTGATATTACATCTTCCAATGAATTTGCTGACATAGCATATGCACGATCTCTAATTAAATCACATTGTACCTCTACAGTTTTATTTTTATTCAAGTATTGAGGATCAATATCTTTGTGAACTTTAATCTCAGGTAACATGGAGTCAAGATTTGAATATTCTTGAAAAGTATAATTTTCCTTGCTTAAATGCTCATCGCGAAATAGATTAATACATTTATTTAAATCAGGTTTCAATGGTAAATATGATGTTTCATCCGATATATCTCTTAATAGAGATTGATTATCGTTACATGTGATGTTATCCTCGACAACCTTATATGGATCAGATGAAATATATTGCTGACTGCCTAAATTACCTGCTATGATAGTGGAAGCACGAGATTCGTTATTCCTTTGATAGCTATGATTATCACTTTCACATTGTCTGATTATAGAATTGATATCTGATTTGTCCTCTAATTCTCTTTGAGATACAATTGAATTCTGTGTCTCTTCACGTATTGTCTGATCTGTAAACAAGCATATTTATATATTTGAGACCATATATTCAAATTTTAACTTATAATAAAAGTGTAAAATGAGAGAAAAATGTTATATCTAAAATTGGCGTTTACATAATAAATTTATAGAAAGTTTCTTGAATACACGAAATATACACGTATAATATAAAGCCCATGCTTTGTATTATACATATATTTTATATGTGTCGTGAATTATAGATTGTTTAAAGTCGGCTTAGCAATAGATTGCAATTAAATTTTAGTTGTAAGGTACAAATACAAAAGCATCATTATACCGGCATGAAAAGCATCATTATACAATACTTACGAAAACTTTTCAAGGAATTTGTGAAATCATCAGCACGCCTTCGATTGCTCATTTTAATCCTGTATATTCACACACAGCCGGGTATAACGATTTTAATGCAAAAATAGATCGATTTTCATATTCAATTCTTACAGAAATTCATGAAAGCCTGGGACACCTGTAACGGCTTAATAAATTTACATTATACTACATACTACCTATTTTTGAACAGTCAGGTGCACCAACCTAATCGATCACGTGTAATAAGAATATCGGCTTGGTTAGGTTAGATTCATCCATGAAAATAAGAAATAATTGAGAGGAATGTAACTAGTATAATTTGTGCGTGAACGCCATGCATGTGAAAAATTTCACCAATCACAGTCAAACATTTTTACTTCGTTGGGAATGCTTGACTGTGATTGGTCGATTTGCTTACGGCCTTACGATTAACTTTTTCACGTGTCACTTTAGAACAATCTATACTTATCTATAATATTTTTATATATATGCTTGATGCTTGTCCAACAAACGAGAGATGTCGACACATTCCTCAATTGTATTCGGAATAGTTCATAATAGCAAAACAGCATTTCAATTCAGAGAAAGTTTAGGTCTTCAGATTCAAAACTTTTATTCACTCTAATGAATTTGGATCAAGAAGAAAACGCCGCTTTTTCACCGCCTAATATATACGATCAACAGTATCCGGATTTCGTAGATAATTTACTAAAGGAAGCAGCCGATGATTTTGAAAGAGAAAGAAAATGTATGTAGTTTATGATTTGTCTGTAGATTTATCGATTATTTTTAGAAAGACGGATTCAATGAAATCCAAACGAATAAATTAAAATTTTGTTAAATATTGCGAGATAAATATTTTTTCGGTTGTCTCGATAAAATATTAAATACTCTTTCAGTCTCTGATCAAAATCTATTGAAACTATACAAGATATTTGACGGAACATTTGAAAGAGCCTTAGATTTATATGAACAACAACGAGTGACACAATTTTCGACATCTAGTACGATTATAACAGAGCCATACAAGAATGCAAGCGAGGTCAGTTGGTTGATGCAAGTTAGAGGACACTCTGGAGCATCATACACACTTTTTCCTGAAGTAAATTATTGTACATGTGCAGCTTTCAGGTATAATATTCTATATAAATCACGTACAGGCTTTAAAAGAATAGTAAAATTATATTTTCAAAATTTTACATTTTATAATAAATGGCTTATATATGTTATGAAAAATTCTTATATGGCTCTTGTGTAATGTTATAGACATCAGGTACTACGAGATCGGTCTGCTTTCACTTGTAAACACGTTTTGGCAGCTTGGCTAGCCAGCGTTGATAATGAGAAGTTGTTGCACCAACAATTAACGCAGAAACAGTTTGACAATTTATTAATAGTTCAGGTTTCATACAAACATAATGTTCTCTAATGTTGAAGATTACTTGTTGGTTGGAAAAATAGGATTGACAAATTTAAAAACTGTAATACAAATGTTAAAAGCTATTAATTTTAAGGAGGTACTTCAGATACATTTATACTTATACTTTTTTTCTATTGTAATGCAAAATACTCATTTAGTATTATTCAGACTACAGCTATTTGCTTCGGCAGTGAAAATGGATTGAAAATTACTGTTGAAGATGCAAAATGTATGCAAGCTATTGCATATATCTCATCTGCAGTTTTCGATGAGTTTGAGTTAAAAGAGGATGTAACTTTTTCATTAAGTTTAAATATATTAGTAGAGTGCCTTTGTATGTTCTGGCCTGCTTCACAAGATAATTCAGTTGCGGTGCAAATATTTTACAAAGTAAATTGAATATCTGAATAAAACTAGTATTATGTATGATGTTAAGGCAATATCAATATTGTTATTATTATATGTCATAGGGTACAGGTTATCCTGTAAGTATTATCATTGAAGTGGATGGTGTCATAACAGATTGCTCTTTAAAAACACTAGAGGTAGATACATTATTAGATTTCCATTTGGAGCCCGAAAATGTTGTAAATAGAGTACTATTGCAAACAGAATTGTTAAAGGATATCACAGCTGAATTAGATCCAACTAGCGAAATAGTCGAGGTATAATGAGAATAATTCTACTAGTCGTTATTTAAGTAGGTTACATAATTTCAGCTTTTTAAAATACAATATTTACGTTCTAGTTTCATTTATCACCAGATGATCCCTTCTTCAGAATTAGCACAAATGGTCTAGGCGGTATTTGCCACATTGATTTGCCTCATGATAGCGATTTAATAGATATTTTTCAATGTACGTCAACGGCAACATCTAGTTTCAAATTAGCACACATTAAACCGGCGATGAAAGCGTTATCGTGCGCTAGTAAGGTTTGCCTAAGAACCAATAGTGCCGGACTATTGAACTTTCAATACACGATAAAAACCGAAAATGGGCACATTAGTTACATCGAATATTTTGTAAGATTTTTTATAACAAACTGTAATAATCAGAGAGATCAATAGTTTAATAATTAATTTTCACAGCGTGCCTTCTATATGACAATCGATTAATATGATACTTTATATATTACTTGGTACGTCATAAAAATTTAATATCTTTTTATTTACAGATATCTCCATTAATAGATACGGACGATTAAATAGTGATAATACGAATATGATACATATCAAATAAGTCGGAATATTCCCAGAGATGCTTTATGTGTAAAATTGTATTACTAATTAACTGAATATATTTAATACATTTTTATTGATGTTTTTTTCACATATATCTTCTCCAGATATCTTAGATCTTTATATCTTTCTTTTAAATATTATACAACAATTTTTCGCTATATACATATTTATGCACATTCTGAAAGAGTTATAAGGAAAGATTGTGGTGAAAATGCGTGTACAAGTTTCATTAATCATTATATTCGTAGAAAAAAACAGTTTTTATTCATATTCATATAATAGGTAATGCAGTTACACTGCTGTACATGGAACATAATTCAGCGACGGTATTTCATTATGTAATACGCAATACATAATACATCGGAAAATGTGCACAACGTAGGCGGCTAATTTTTGTTTCAATTATTGCTAAACTCATTTTAGAAATACATGCATATATTAAATATAAGTTCTAATTTTATAGAAAAGGAACGCGTAATTTTTTAAATTACATTTCAATACGAGTTATTATAGAGATCCAATATGCACGCCAGCGCATAAATATTACTTTCTTCGTGCTCGAACGATAAGATTTGAAACAATATTTTACACCTTCTCTCTTTTAAAAGCATACATACACGGTTGTGCACGCCTCTCAGTTTTCTGATTCTTATTCCTGAAGCTTGTATACCCTTGTGCAAACTATATCATCAACCTTCATGATCTGTAATAGAAATAGCATAATTTCAGTAATATTTTATAGCAACAGATTTTGCCGTAATAATAATAATTTCTTGTATTAATATTATAGCCAGTAATTTCTGCACAAGATAAAAAGAGAGAGAGAAGAGTGCGGGAATTATTCGAGCGCCGGTATCTCACGGCATTAACACGTATCGCCAGACGGATCAATGGATCTTTATTGGCACCGTTTTGGACCTCGGAGCTGCAGAATTGTACGTGTCACGAACAGGAGAAGCGCACGCGATAATTGGCCGGACATTTGACGGATCATTATAACATTAGCCGCTCGTGCAACGGTCCCTTGACACATTGCGTTCCTGCACGTAGCTTTTGTATTTTAATCGGGAACTCCCGTATAAGCGATGCACACATCAAAGTTCAAGTGTTTAGAGAGGAAGAACGTACGATTGCACATCAGACAATTTTTCTCAAGGTAACGATAATTTTATTATTTTTCTATATGTTTGCGTGCAGACGAAATAATAAAAAGTGCCGCTTTATAAATTTCATATCATATATTAATGACATTTCGTTCAAATGTTTCTAGTTATTCTCAATATAATAGAGACGCAGTTACAAGTTTGCCAGTTTATAATCTTCGCGAACTTTACTCATATTAGAAACATGGAAACAACAAGATAGTTTTTGCTTGATATTTACTTGGCTAAAGGTCAATGTTATCTTGCTATCTCAACAGTACAACGATCAAGTGTTATTGATCTAAAAGTATAAGATATAAGTAATAAACATTCTCGCGCAGCCATATATTTATAACAACTTTATTAATTTATAAAACGTTGATCTTTTTACGTCTTAAACGTTGAACTCCATTTTGCATCAATATTTTATATATAAATTTCGATCATAAACTGTATTGATTAAACTATGTATATAGTATGACTGCGAGAATTATTACTTACATCTCACAAATTTGAGATTATTATTATATAATAACTTGCTATTGCTTTATATTATATATTATTCTGTTTAATCGCTTTAATCGAAAATTAAATTAACGACGCCTTTACGGCGACGCGTAAATATGCAACTAAATTAATTTTTCTGATTCTAAAGATTGCTTACCGCTTTCATCTCTGTAGGTGTGAACTCTCTGTCAATCGTAGTATTCTTATCGCCTTTCTGCACTTGTACAAGTTTGTTACCATCCAGAGTGCAGATACTCTTCACTTTTCTGCCGTCCACGGTCTCTTCATCGAACTCCTCGCCGAGTTTGAATTTTATTTCACTGTTTTTAAAGGTACTAGTCGTCTTCAGGGTATACACTCCATCTTTTTCCGTCAACTCGACGACGGGGCTAACAGTGGCGCCCATTTTTCGCGTCACCATACCCACGCCTGAAATAAGGTAAAAACTATTTAAAATTGTCTCAAATTTTATTAGTTTTTTTCTATAATCAGAATTCCAATTTGCCAGATGCTACTTTTACATAGATGACTCGTTTTTCGAGTTTATTAATTGCTATTATTCTCATTCTAGACATTTTAACATTTTGCAAACTCTTTAATTTAGAATAGAAAATTATCGAAACTCTTTCCACATGTTAACAAATTCACATTAGTATGTACCTGAATTAATTGAAAAGATTTACAGATAAAAAAGTGTATCCTAAACAAAAATTAAAATAAGATTATAATAATTGACGAAGAATATATTGTGATATCGCGCGCGTATCGAGTTTTGATAATCTTTAAATTATACAAATCTATTAAAAAAACCACTTGAATTTAAATGGGAGAAATTTTGTTATCAGTTTATATACTTAAAGTTTATCTCTCGAAAGACTCTTCACACACATTTTTCTATCGCTACAATTTAAGAACTGTTAATCCCACATTGTTAACAGCTAATTGATCGGAGAATCAGTATCGTCAAACACATCGCGGTAGATCTCGATAATCTGTATCAAATGCGTATTAAAGTGCGTATCGTCTCACCTAAGGCTTTCATGTATTCGTCGAACTTTTCGCTCGTTTGGAGCTTGTAACGCTTGCCTAGAATACCGGTTAGTATCTCGGACGACATTGTTCGATGTTTCACCGATGCTTGCGTGAACGAAACTGACTAATGGCACGGCTTGTTTGCATGCTTTATACGCCGCTTGAACAATTGATGAGACTATATATATCGACTATATATCTAGGTAGGTAGACTGCGCGTGGATTATCGTACAAACAGCGGAATCGTCTCCGAGTTAAAATTCGAAGCGAGATGTAACTTTGAAGTTTGAACCCAGTCCGAGTGAATGCGTGCTATTTATAGACTACAGAAAAATTATCTCCTTCAAAATGATATATGAACACGTGAATATGTTGCGAGTTTGTAATACACGAATACTAATACGTACCGGGATTTGACAGGAATTGCTCCGAATGGAGAAATCTATGTCTATAGAGATCTCTTCCCTTTTACACAGTGATTTTTTTTAACTATAGAATAGTTGATCGTGTATTTTCTCATTTTAAATGCGACCAAGTTCGGTATCCTAATATATTTCCAATAGCAATTATTCCGTTGATGAGAATAATATGCGAAATATCGACGAGAATGTGAAATCTGTAATCATTGACCCGAGACGATAACATTGATTCTTATTTGACTTATATATTTTCAATGAAGTTAATGATTTTTATATCAGAAAAAGCTATTAGAATGACTTAAAGAGATTATTTGTCTTTTGCAATAAACGGCGAGAAAAAAATATCATTTTATTTAAACTGACTTGATATTAAAAGCTTTGCTTCGGTATTATTTGTGACCGTTTGAAAACGTATACAATGTGCCGCAGGAATTTTTCCAAGTAATTCTTACGGAAGGTAAGCAAGGTATTTTTATCTTGCAGCCAGATGATAACAAATTTACAAGTTTACATTCGTGCCAAGCCGGTGACGCTTATCGATTTTATCGTCGCCTTACCGCAGTTTTGTGTGTATGTGTGTGTGCGTGTGTGTATGTTCTCAGAAAAAACGAACATTATCTTTTCTGCGACATAACCGACTTGACGCACGGCAATGCGTTGAAAGACGGTGCGTCTAGACTTGCTCTCTTATTTAATTTCCGGCGAACGACTCTCGATGATTACCGTAACAACATCGAGCGAGAGCGGGAATGTTGACAGTCAATGAATGGTTCTGCAAACTTCGCTCGATCCGTTGTATCGCTAAATTGCTGATAATATGGTAATAATAGAGCAGCAGAGAAAAAAAGAAAGGGAAACCGAAAGGAATATATATGTGATCTTTATCTATTACTTTTCTTTATCTATTTCTTATCTTTGAGTCAACAAGTTTTAGATACGTGCAGTTATTAGTTTCGATAAAGATGCAGTCTCGACGAAGTCAAAATAAGGAGAATTTTTCTTCCATTACAGTATGCCTAAGCGTGTTGGGGCAAACTTCTGTTTAAATATCGTTACATCGAAAACTTTTGAACGAGCAGGTAGAAGGTCTTCTCCTACGACGCATGTACAATAGGAATTTTTTTTGTATATATTTATATATCAGAGCCTTTTCGTTACCAATTAGCCTTTTTATTATCAATTGAAAACGTCTATAAATCACGAACTCTACAATAGTTCGCAGAATTAAAAATTTGGAGATACAAATGTTTTGAATGCATTTACGTGATCCGCGACCAACAATTATAATTTATTAATCTCGTCGATGAATTAATTCTCAAGTGTTAAATTAGACAGTCAATCAGACAATCCGCAGTACACGGTTGGAATTAAGATCGAGGTCAGGTCGTTGCACGAAGATGAGGGCGTAATTTGACGTATTAAAATTGATTATCTTCCCCGCCTTTATTGATATCTTACTAATGCACAAGTGAATCCAGCGCAGCTAATTAACTGATTAAACTTATGGTATAACAGTATAGGCGGAAGCTATTTACATCGAATTATATTTGTGCTTTTAGCGAATGAACGAAGTTGTGTGTTGGAAATAAAATAGAAATGTTTAAAATTACAGATCGCGATCTCTCGACTGACTGCCAAGATTTAAATGTGATTTTCGTTGATATTCTCGAGCATATAATGTTCTCCTGAAATTCTCTATAAATGAGCAGTGTTATTTCGAGTGTTATTGTCCTTTGGAAGGTCTTTGGATGTTTATACCGCAACTTTTCACGCCTTTCATATAATAGTCATGTGTTTGTTCACGTTCTGTACACGCTCGCAAAATAGCAATGTGCTTATATCTGCGAGTGTGTATAACGTTTACAAACATAGCGCGTGCTAATAACAGATCTTATTACGATAATATAGCTTATCCTAATGCGTATATTTGTCGGCTATTTAGACAACGTAGTTTAGATTGCGCGATAATAAATTATTTATTAAGAAACTCTTTTACGTTTTATGGATTGTCTTATCGTTTAGTATTGTACTGGAGAATTCCAATTTTAATTATCTTTAGTAATCTGTAATAATTATCATTAGAGATTCGTATTGTCAAAGGGCATCATGTGTGCGAAATTAAATTATCTAATTTTGTTTCTTGATTGTAAACAGAACTATTCTAAATTATTATCAGATTAGGACGATGCAATTTTATTTATCGCATTTAACGTAATGAGATATTTACACTAAAATGAGGTATTATTTAATACTAAACACATGATGATGCAATCCTCTTTAGAAAGGTCTCTTTAGCAGAGAATAATACGTAAAGGAAGAAACTTGTTAAATATTGCACAACATTCGATTTCCGGCTGTCAAGATTTAAAAGAGACCTGTAGAAGAGATCAATCAAATTAGAGATTAAATTTTAACACAGAACGTTAACAAAATTGTAAAAGAAATTTTTGATGATAGTGTTTTAACGATGAAATAGTAAAGTTTTAAATAAATTCTCAGATAAATGACTATAAATTTAAAACAATATCTGATTAATTACAAGAATATTAAAAGAGGATATATTGTTTTTCAAATTTCTTACGTCACTCATTCCATATTAATACTTAATTACAGATTCTAAATTAAGATTCCCAATGCACTTTGGACGATCGACACGATGCCAAAAGTCACACGTTCGCTTACCGAGTGCCTTCATGAAATCGTCGAAGTTTTCGCTACTGGAGAGCTTGTAACGTTTTCCAAGAAACTCGCTGGACATGATGCTCGAAGAAACGCTTCCGGTAATGGAACGTAGAGAACGAGAAGAGTGACTGGCGGAAGATTGGTCGATACAGCCGGGACACACGACTGACAACCTTCTGGTCGGCACGATTATGTGAACTGAACAGGAACGTCGAGATGAGTAGTGCCGAGGTACGAAAACTCCATCTCCCCCCAACTATTCACCTCTCTTTCTGTCTTTCGCTCTCCCCCTTCTCTCTCTCTCACTCTCTCCTCGTCCCTCTCATGCTTGTTCCACCTTCAATACCGGGGTCGTGCTCCCCCTCTCTGCACTTCCTTCTCCTGCTCCCACCCGTAGCCGCCCTTTTCTCTCGTTAACTCGCTTCCGTCTCTCTCTTTCTTCGATCCTCCATCCTCTCTCCCCTTTCGGTCCTTGCGCCCTTCCACTAGCAAATTCGAAATTTCCCGACTCGCTCCTCGCACACACCCGGATACTTCCCCCTCTACGGAACCTATTCACAGCTGCGGCGCAGGATACCGGTGCGCTACCCGGCGTCATGCGTAATTTTCATCTCTTTCTCGATCACGTAATACGTACGTCGATTTTTCATTTGTCCCTTTGTATTCACACGTGAATGAGTGACATGTCGGACAATAAATACAATTCTGCTAACGAGACGGACTATACATCCATCGCGAGAAATTATTACATATTGATTATTGATCCAATAAATATGATTATTAGAGAGTAGCTACAATTTATTACTACTTTAATAATTTCAACAGCCTTCTTTATAATAAGAAGTATTGCAATTATTCCTATGCAAAAACGTTTTGCGATAATCCTTCGCCTGATACAATAGATTTTATATTGTTGCCAGCGATTTTTGCTGAATTAATATGTTATTTGGACCAGAACGATCATCATTTTTATAGTCTCTTCTCTCCCTCTCCCTCTCTCTCAATATGTAAATGTTTATAGAAAATATATACGTTTATATAGAATAAATTTTCCGAACAGATAATGCATTGTACACACAAATGTAGTGTCAGTATATGAGTCACGCGCGTCATAATGAGTCATGCAGTTATTGAGAGATTATCCGCAATACATAATCCGTACTGCGATGTGAAAATGCACTTTATAAGATTATTGTGAGAATTGCGATTAATGTTAACAATTTCCGATTGAGTGCAAAAAATGTATTAATTTAGAATATGTATTACATGGTTAACGCGAAGTTCAAGAACAGCGCAAAGTCGAACGTACACTTTCGAACACTTGCCATGCGTGATACGTGATACACATTGGATCATACGAATGCTCGTTCCTTATTGGTCGTTGGATCAGTGCGCGCGATTTCGCGACGAATCGTTCCTACGTTTGAATAAACGGCACTTACTGCGAATTAATGGCACTTACTGTCCCTTGTAATCTTCTCGTAATTTTACGTTCAAAGTTCTACATTATATGGCTGTTATACTATATTATTCATATTCCGATTCTCATACATTTATACGAGATCCCATTCGTCACGATATTAATATATATGATGTAATTTCTTATCTCACATCTTGATGACTTGTTTTACGCGTTATGCGCCATTAAGATATTTATAAGCAATTTTATATTAATTTATTCCCTACATTCGAAATACTGCTTTAACTTTCCTCACGTATTCTAAGCAATGGGTAGTATCTTTGCCGACAATTTTTTTTTTAATAAAAAATCCAATAATTAAAATAGACGTTAAATGTATCCTTATATGAGATGTATAATATATAGTCTCTCAAATATATCGGAGAGAGCGTTAAAGAAATAAAAAGGGTGCGACTCGTGATTCCACATTCGTCTGATACGGTAGCGTCGATTTCGTTCGCGATCCGCAACGGCTGCCACGGTCGATAACGGTGCGGTGGAAACGCGTCGACGCTGCCGTAATCACGCACACACGCTCAATGCACACGCGACTATGTCGCGTGATGTCGCGTAGCAACACGTGAATTCCGACATCGACGGCGAACGACTTGGCAACGTAGCGGCGGCGCGAATTCCGCATTCATGTCGGAGGGTGTATCTGTTGTGCGAACCCCGGCTGGAATGTCCGTCGATATATATCGATATTAATTCTGAGAGAATCTCGCGAGAGAACATCTCGCGAGATGCGGATCTCGCGGTTTTCGTTGCGGTTCTTCGCGCGTATGTTAATCGCCAAAAAGGGGCAGATAGGAATCGACTATGAGAGAGAAGAATCTTTACATTCCCTATATGTATATGATTTATTGTATATGAGATATATATACAAAAAATCTTTTTCTCGGCTGTCATCTTTATTTCTGAAATTCGTTATCAATTAAAGTTGGTCGCTCTTTATCTCAATTCGATAATCGCTCTTATCTTTCTCCGATTGCAAAATGCAGAGCACGTCCAATACACGCATCTCAGAATCGTTGTTTATTTCTTTTCTCTGTGCTCAGCTTGTTTATTCAACTTGCGTAGAGATTGCCTTGTTATAGATTAACCCTGTTAATCTAATGCAATTATTATTTATTATTCGTAAGGCATTTACACGCTAATCTTGATTTACTTGGCATTTGGCAATTAGCATTTTTTCTATTGCTAGAATAATAAAACTGCTGCCGCACGTTTCGCGCATTTGTCAATCTTTATGGAAAAGCTATAAAACGAGATCGCACAGTTTCGAAGTTATTAAATAATTACCATAATAAATCGATTTATCGCAAGATGAAATAAAATTCTACTAAACTTTTGTCTCTCTTCCTCATATTTTTATATAATCATGCAATATTACTTGTGACTATCCGTGGCAAACTATATTCTTATTATATTGCTGCAGAAGTCCGGAATTAAAAAAAAAATAGATTGCGAAAAACTTGTCGATGAAAAACAATTAATACTAAAAAACCCAATGGTAATTATTTATCATCTGCTGAAGATGGTCCAAAGAAAGGACCGAAACGTTCAAAATAATTAAAGAAAAGAATTTAAAAACGTTTGTTGCGCCTAACATCTGCGCCTTGACTCCTAGCCATCTTTACATCTGATTTCGCGCGTATTTGTATATCAGAGCCTTTTCGATTTATTATGATAATTATTTAATAACATCGAAACTGTACGATCTCGTGTTTAAGCTTTATTCGATACAAATATGATGAAAACTCCTTCGCGCTAATAATTTAATGTATCGCAAAATAAAAAAAAAAATCCTTCCTGCGCGCAAACATCTCGCAGGCGTCTACGTGTCTGACTGGTTGTGATGGTTGCTTGCGCGGCGACGCGGTTCCGCCGTCTTTTCAGCCCGCTCTCGACCCGCGCGCGGCTCGCCGATGCGCTGGTCTGGCAACGTCGCGGGCGGCATAGATTCCGCTCCGCAACCGCAACCGCATTTGCCGGGTCGCCATGATACCAAAGCCGTCCTGGCCGTACAACGGTTTCTCCGCAGTGACGCGCAAGCTGCTGCCGAGGACGCGCTGACGTGACGCGCACGGCTGGGACCGCTTGCGGCTGTTCCGTTGTCCATCTCGACTACTTTTTCGCGTATATACCGATCAATCTAGAATCACCGGTGTGGTGGAAGAGCCTGTTTTAGACGACGGATGGATCATCGCGCCGATCAGTCCTCGCGTGAATTTTTTAAATTCGACTTCTTCGAGAGAGAGATATTTTTTTGATCGCTTCGATTGAAAGATTATTCTTCCATCGTCGCTTTTTCTGTAATAACGTTAAGACTCTTGGATCCATCCGGAGCAGATTTCCGATTTCGATTCTGACGGTCACGGAAAGATTTCGAAGTATAATTCAATCCAATCGCAAAAGGTACGGGGAGCGAACGGAAGAAGGAAGATCGAGCGAGAGACTTGAGGAGAGGGAGAAAATCTTGAAAATTTTATGAGCATGTTTGACACGGAGAGATTTATCGAGGAGATAGAGAGGCGACCGGCGATCTACGATGTGAATCGCGGCGAGTACAACGACCGTAATGCCAAGATGACTGCGTGGGACGAGGTCTGCCAGGTGATGGTACCGAATTGGGCGCGCTTGACGGACGAGGAGAGAAACGTGGAAGGTATATAGCACGCACAAGCGCGCCGCGATTGATCGATCCGGATTCCTCCGGCCGCGTTGCCCTCCGTCGAGCACGGTGGACATTTGGGATTGGCGCGAATCGATATTTTCCGCGCGACTCCGCGTCGCGCGAAATCGTAAAAGATATCGAATAATCTTAATGATTAAGCGGATTGCATTAGACATCGATGTAGAAAAAAATTTGAAAAAAAATCTTTCTAAGGTCTCCGAGTGATTCCATGTCTGAAAATTTCATGAAGAGATGCATTTTATTATGTATTTTATTAAGTTTCTAAATTCAAAGATATTTACGCGAAGAAACTTAAGAAAGTTTTGACATTTTTTTTATTGTATAGTTTTTATTTCTTCGAAATTATGTATTTGCCATTAAGATTAATTAGTATCCTTGCGTATTCATTTCTTCCTTTACCGTAAAAGGAATCGATGTTATAAAAAGATTTTTTTGAACATCTTGAAACTTCTTTATGGGGATCTCGCTCTTTTCAGAAATTTTTATCGCTTTACCATAATCTGTATCGACGTTCTGAGAATAATTTTAATGAAATTATCGATATTTGTGATATTTTTAGAGAAAAATTTGCGAGGAAAATGGAGAAACATACGAGACTACTTCATGAAAGAACTCAAACTTCAAAAATCGCAAAAGTCCGGACCTGCCGGACGAAAACGGAAGAAATACATGTATTTCGATCGATTGCTGTTTCTCATGCCGACGGTGGAAAACAAAAGGTATCACGTCATCGTTAAGACTAAAGAAATGGTATAATTAATACGATAATAGTTCGATTAACCATCGAGTTTCTTTGATTTAGAAGTTCTGTGATGAAGTTCTCTTGCAAGTCGGAGGAGAGCGAGGGCGAGGTGGACAACCCCGTGATCGAGGAATACGATCCCCTCGCTCAAGGCGGCGCTTCCATAACGGGCAGCAGAGAGTATCTTCAAGCAGGTACTCCGTCATACAAGGTGTATCCGCGTTATTCGAAACAGCTCTGCGAGACGTCTTTCACGCCCTTCGACAACGAGATACACGACATCCTCTCCTCGCACAGCAGCCAACGCGTTACCTTCGACGAGGATGATTACGATAAAATGTTTCTCCTATCGTTGCTGCCGATTATCAGACAGGTGCCAGAGGAAAAGAAACTGGATGTCAGGATACAGATGCAACAAGTCCTGGCTATGGCTCTCCGCTCGTCCGATAATAAGTGAGTCATCTGACGTGTTTTTTTTTGGGGGGGGGGGGGGGTTGGAGGAGAGGAAGAGAGAAGTAAACACGTGTCAAGCGGGAAAAGATTTTACGATAATTTAATTACATCATTTGTATCCGTCCCGTTTTAATATGTATTTCATATCTCGAATACATTATCTTTTTACGATGGAAATAAATTAAAATTTAGTTTCGTCACTCTCTCTTTTTTTCTATAATAGGATAAGATTCAATTCTAATAAATATTTAAAGATAGTTTGATTATTATTTCTGTTATTGCTTGTCATTACAATGATATATATTTGGCAAAAAAAGTACTTTGACATATCTAAAGTATTAATATAAGCTCATCGATATTGTAGGCATGACGTGATTATAGTAGAAAATAGCATACGACACAAATTTTAAGCTGTATAATCTATCGAAAATATGTTTAAATATTACGTTTACATATTTTAGCATAAGATACAAAAATATAAAAATATATTCTAGAATATATAACTAATAAATTTTGTACTATATTTAAAATATAAGCATAAATATGTAAATATTGTACTGTGATATTAAACTCTACTTGACAATCGAAGAGACAAAATAATTGTACGCGCAATATAGCGCAATCTTGATGAAACGACTTAATTAAAATATATGATATCACACAACGTTCCACTCTTCAGATTTTAATTTCCCGATGTTTGGTTTGTATGCGTGAAGTTGAATTAATTTCTTGCATGCATTGTAATATCGTAAACTCAGTTACCGTGAGTCGATCATATCGATTAGATGTTTTTCTAATTTATCGGATATCCATTGATATGAGAATTAGCACTGGATAAATACCGATTGAGTAGCAAATTTAATCGACTATAGATAATATCACGGATAATATCACATTTTTTATCGAATTGCAATAAACTTGCCCATATATTGAATCAGTTATAATGGTAATTAGAATTATCAAAAGAAAATAGATAAATTTATCGATTATTTCAATACAACAGGATAGTTGAAATTTAATGTCTTGATTTTGCCAGTACAATAGAATTGTTGATACACATTGATTTATCTTTATATATATATATATATATAAAAGGGTGTTTGTGTGAAATTATTTTTTAAAATTTACATCAATCTTGAAAAAATATACTGCACATATGAAGACTATGATTGCGCTTTCAACGTGTCCCTTTGTTAAATTGCTCGTAAAAGGCGGCGGTTGGCTGATTCTTATAAATGACACGATTCAGATATTCCTGATGTAACTTCTGTTGCTCGGCAAGTTGCAAATTTTCCTCCGCGATTTTCTTGTTAAACTCCCTAAAAGAGAGAATACAATTTAATATATAAAGTACCACATTTTTTTACATATTCTCGACATGGATCTTGAATATGTAAAGATTATGTAAAGAATTTCCAAACAAATGTATAACAAATTATATCTTTTCTTTCAATATATATCACTGTGAGTATTAATATTATTAAAAAATATATTGAAGTATCTTTCTCTGTTCAGAAAGAATATAAGCATAAAAGAATTAGTGAAAAATAGTTGCAGAATCTTACGATTTTCTTTTATTTAATTCGTGCTCATACGAATAAGCAACTTGAAGATGCGAGTTCATTAAGCGGTCCCAATCCTCGTTCATGTTTTTCTCTTCCAATTTGATTTTCTGAAAGAAAGACATATTTGTAATATTAAAATTAATACTTTGGAGTGGATTTATATGAGTGTCGGCAAATATTTGAAATATATTGCGTTAAATCGAAAACACTTGTTCTGGATATGCTAATAATATGCATATCATTATGGACTGCTATTTTCTGTCGTCATGACGCACCCAGCCTTTATCTACAGATATCATTAACGTGTATTATTGCAAAATTATGTATTTGATTTGCGGAACTTTCGACTCTAATGAATTCACGCATCGTAATCCGATTGTTAAAAAATTATTGCTCTAATTATTTTTGGGAGATTAAGGGATGTTCAGTATACGGAGATAAATTAAATAAAATAAGTGATAAATATATTTTTGTAATTCTCAAGACATTCTCAAAACATGGAAATAAATTTCCGTATTGTGAGATTTAAAAGTTATGATAATTGATAAAATAAGCATAAAAAAAAGATATAAAATTAACAGCAAGAAATTGTTTCGTGAAACTTATATTGGATAGTTAAAGAAGATTAAATTTCTTAGACTCTTTTAATATGATAAAAAGTTCAACTCCTATCCCCCTCGTACTAACTCGAATCTCTTCCATTTGTTCCAGCTGAGCGTCTCTGAAGACCTTCAACTCGTCCGCAGTCATGCCCTTGTATCGGTCCGCCAACGGCCTGTACGGACCGCGAGTGCTCTCGGCCTGTTCTCTAGCCTCGGTGAGGAAATCTCCAGTCACGTGATTATAGATTTCCGCTTTCTTGTCCTCCTCATCTTGAATGGCTTCGCAGTGACGGCGGTGCTGCTGCTCCTCGGCCTGCAATCGAGCGGAAATAAATTCCACGAACCTGCCGTGGGGACGAAGAAAAAGGGCCAGGGACGCCAGGCGCGTCGAACGAGGAAACAGGATTTAATATTGAGTTGAATACGACGACGGAAGGAAGGAAAAATTGACGATACTTTGTTATGTTTATCGGAGCAAATTATCGCGGCACTTTGCACGATGATGTCACGAGGTTTATTCATCGACCGCGAGAGAATCGTGTAGGCGACTTTTATATCCTGCGGTGAGTTAAAATGTATGCTGACTGTGCAAAAAAGAATCTTTTGTTACGTGGTCTTTGTGATAGATTACAGTTAAACGTTTCTCGATCACTTTTATTCTTTTGACAAAAAAAAAAGAAAAGAAAAGGAATTAACTATGGCAGAAATGTTTTTTCTCTGAAAAGACATCTTCACAACAATAGTAGCATAAATTAAAATCAATCTTAATTCTATTCATCCGAATTCTATAAATTTTTGTATGTTATGTACGAAAATTTCTTTAAAAATATTGTTAGATTAACATTCTCATTTACCTTTCTCGTATAGTCTTTTTAGTTAAACAAATTCAGGTTTTCCTGTAGTACGTATTTATATGCAGATTAGATCGGAATTTTCCTTTGCCGCGAGATCCGATAGAAAAAAGAGAGACTGATTCTGTAATATATATTAGGAACCAAGAATAGAAGCGGAGGCACACATAAACAGACAGGTAGCGCATATATTCTAATGTGTCAACATTATTATATCAAATGTAACAATACTCAGATCGATCACTTTACTCACATCATAAGCGGGCGCGTATTCAAATATAGATATGTTTTTATATCCTTTTATCGGACATGATCAACATGCCATCTCACGTGCTTCTTTTTTCGCGCATAAAACAGTTTCTGATTGCAAAACGCGATTCGCGAAGTAGCTTTCAACAATAGCAGTATCGCACGCGGATCAGTGTACCAATTCAAGAAGAAATCATTTTGAAGATCAGTTAATTCTCTTAATTTAATTTAAATGTTAAATGATTATGCGGGTACACAGTCTCTCGTCTTTCTCGCGTCGGATTCCACGTCGATCTAAGACTCAAATAGCGAATATTCTGTACCAGAGCGCGATTAAATGTCGCCGTTGCTTCGTTCAACCTTCGTCGGCATTCTTCCTCCATCCGTGCCAGCGTCATCGCGCGCTTGTCCCTGGAGAGGACGACTTCCTGATAGGCTTCCTCGGTATCTCGTCGTGCCTTCTCAGCCGCCTCGTGTTCCTCTTTTTGCCTCTGGATCCACCAACGCATCTGCTCCCTCTGTACTTTCAATCGCTCGCGAAGATTGCGATCCTCGCCCTCGAACCTGCGCAGCCGTAATATTTCACTGTTCCTCCTCTCTTCTGCGATTATTTACGTTCATTATCATTGCGCCAGGGTGAGCAGGCTGTGAGTTAAATTATTATCCGCTTCGAGGATCCTTACGACGAATATAGAATTCGATTGACCGTACCGAGAAAGAAGAACACATATCATTATACTGTGTTATAACAATCGTGGTTTAGAGATTAGAATAAATCTTTCCACGACAGGCTTCGGGTATTTCGATATTAAGAGAATCTTAATAAAGACCGCCGAGAGTCATTGGTTACAGGGGAAAAAAAAAATAATAACTTCATAAACGTCGCGCGCGCACACTCTTCTATCTTCCTGGAAGCCCGAGATAAACTCTTCCGGGACATTTCTCCTGCACTACTTACTTATTAGTGGAATTAATCAGACTATTTACGCACTTCTGAGCAGACGCTGGTCCCAAGCTCGAATCATCGTCGTCGATTCGCGATGGAAGCGATTTCTTTAGCCCTTCGGGATCATACAGGTCGTAATCTCGACGGTCCTCGGCTCGTTGATGCACCCGCCGAAAGCACTCGATCTCCTTGTTTATTCTTCGTCTTTCCTGCGAACAGAAAAGCATTCTCCACCACGATCGAGTGTTTTTTTTATCGCGACGCGGCACGTAACTCCGAAAAATTGCAAGTACCAGCTGTATCGAGCGAACATTCCCGCGTAATTATCGGCATTGACGGCACTCGATTACCTCCTCTTGCTGCCTCTCCAAATGCACGGCGAGCTCGCTGTTGCGAATGAGTGCCTCGTCCAATTGACATTCTTCCGTCTGTTCCCACTCACGCTGCCGCTGCTTTTCCTCGACTTGCTTATCCAAGAATGCCTTGTCTATCTGTAAATGTCAGGGAAACAATCGTGCAAATCGTAACATGTTGAAGCAACTTCTCATACATTAAAATCCCACAGTTACATCAATGCTGCATTAAACGACACTTGTGGAATTTGTGAATTAAGTATGAAGAAATAACGAAACGTATGAAGCGAGATGAATTGGTCGAAAATATATTTTGATTAAGCGAATTTTGTTAAATGATTGAAAAAAAAAAGTTAAATTTTAGTAAATAAAATGATTATAAAAATTAAAAATTTGAATGAAAAAAAATAAGAGATACAAAAATTTAATAAACAATCTCTTAATCTAATTAGAGACGGAATTTGTGTGACTCTTACTCCAATTTTTCTAATGCGAGGGTTGAAGATGCGCAGTTTCCTCGCTTCCTCGAGTTGTCGTTTACGTTCTATGGACGCGGCGATCTTGAGATCCTCCGGAGTGGCACGTTGTTGAAATTTCAGCATCTTGGATATTTTTTGCAAGAAATCCAGAAGAGACACGACTTTCTTACCGCGCGTGGCAAGGTTATACATATATACGACGGAAGACGAGAATATCCAGACCTTTCGGCCCCCGAAGTTTCGCAGTCCACCTTTGTTACCATGGAGAGTTTGCTCGTCAAAGAGGGTTATACATGTAACGAGATAGACTTTGATCGCACAATAATCGTTCAGAATTGAAGAGAAGGAAAATCGTGAGATTACAATGTTGAAGTAGGATTTCAGAAACAATAATCTCTATTAAATCTTGGAAACGCGATCGATCGAGCGGAATTAATTATTTCAGGCGCTACTAATGAGTCCACAAAACAAATCCAAAAAAAGCACGCGATAATTGAGATTTAATTTAAAATACAATGGACAAGAGAAGGAAAAGAATATTATTTGATGTATATATGTATTTTTATATTATATGTTTTATTTTTATGCGTTAAATGTTTCGTGACAGCGATAAATTGGCTGGCATACGACATTATTTTTCCTTTTCCCCTCTCTCTCTCTCTTTCTCTCTCGACGCTCGTTTTTGCGACTATTGTGTCACTTTGTTGTCATTCGCGCGGCGAGACTCGAATGAGGCAGCGACGAGAATCGCTTCGTATGTTTTCATCTTAAGTTGAGTATACACTGACCAAACGAGCAGCAAGTGCGAATTTTCGGACATTCTTGTTGAGATTATTTATACTGTGCACGATTTTTCTTTGATGTACCGCCTCATGAGTGAATCAGTCCGAACACGAAGCTGACGAAGATTCCGTTCGCAATTACGGCGTACACATATCTTTCGAATATCTTTTAATAACGAAAACATTCGCGCATTCGCTGTTGATTAATTATTCATTCTCTCATGTATACCCACCTTTCATGTATTCGTGAATTTAAATTTAATGAAAGAAGAATATCTTAGGCATTTGACATGAACGAGTTTCAATAAAATAATTTCGATAGAAGGTGTGTTTATCATGTAATTGATATCAACTTCTGCAGAATTGAGATTATTCGAGATTAATTTATACGCGATAGCAGGTTCACGCGATGACATAACATCGTTCAACAATTTGTATCTCTATTTCTTGTTATATTTAAAGTAGACCGCCAGACTTCGATTCAGCGTGATCAGCATAAAATACATACAAGTGGTTCTTTCAAACGATCACGTAAATGCAAACGATACGTGTTTGCACTTCCCTACATGTTACAGGATTGGCAGAGCAAATGCGTTAATGACATTTTGAAAGAGAGTCATTAAAAAAATAATAGACGACACATTTAACGATGAAGTTATTTAGCATTCTTTGTGTCGGAAGGCGTGTTCGTAAAGAATGATTTTATTTACTATTTCTAAAAAAAGATTGTGTGTGTGTGCGTGTGTGTGTGTGTGTGTGTGTGTGTGTGTGTGTGTGTGTGTGTGTGTGTGTGTGTGTGTGTGTGTGCATCTGCGAGCAAACGTATCTATCGCTTGCCTGCTCGATTTATTAATTTCTCTATTTGACGGACGATTCTCTTTGACGGCTCTCTCGAACTCTCTTTTATATTCGATAATTACGATCAATATACACGGCTTTACGATCAATATACACGGTGATTTCAGTGTGTTGCCATTGTACGAACTCCGTTAATGTTTGACTTTGGCCATATGATTAACTATCCGTCAAAAAAAAAAAAAAAAAGATGCACGTTGGTCGATAATTATTCAGCTGTTAGAGAGAGAGACATTCGTGCGAGTGTGTCACGTGGAGAGCAGCTGTCGATGATATAAACATGTGTATTGCATTATTATCTGTTGACTTCGTGAAATTCATTTTATTCTTCTACTATACAGACACTACGTCGACCTGTGTCAATTTGTCATCGTGTTGTTGCGACGACATACGATAAGGAAAACAGAGGAAGGGAGGTGTTGATTGAGCAGTTTAATTGGGTTAGTCGTATCTACTTCTGATAAAACTCTCGGACTCTCATAAGTCTGGATCATAACCCGCAGGGTCACATTAAGATATGATTTAACTGGGCAATCTTTATTCGCTTAGAAATGTGAAAGCAACAGAAGGATGATGTCATCTTTATTTTAATTAGTAAAATCACGAAAACGCGTCGCGAAAACCGGTTAAACGCCGATTAAATAACGATGGATTTTATAATTAAAATGTAATGTCAGAATACGTAATAATAAAATAATTTTGTTAGATCGAAACATCAGGAAACATGTCCAATTAACAATTTTAATACAATTATTATTTTATTACTTTATTTTTAAACATTTTTATACATTTAACCATGCATTTTGTTTTTGTTTTTCAACATAAATTTATTCTAGAAGTTATTTACATAATCTTTTCTTCGGATACAGCTAATTTTTTAATAAATTTTCTTTAATGCATCCGATTGAAGAATTTGTTTTCTAGTTGTATCCATAGATGTATTAAAAGTATAATTTGCACTGTCTTTAATACACGTGCACCAATATTAGAAAGAGAGCGCAATGTTTTCCGGTGTCTTTATCTTTGTCTTTAACTTTAAATTAGAAAGAAAATACTTTGATTGAAAATACTTTGACTTTCTTTCTCTATTTTCTAAGTTGCGAGCAATATTTGATTGGAAGGGAAGGGGAGGGAGGGAGAGAGAAATGTCCAATACTTATTACGTCTATAATTATATTCAGAAAGTAAATTCTCCTCTTGAATACCGAATGCGTTTCGAGATTATTAAAAAAAAAAAATGTCAATCACAATTTTTGTCATCAATTATATTCCAGAGTACCGTCGAAAAAATATCGACGAAGCAATCTAGGTTTAATCATGTATCTCTCATGTAAGTCTCGCTTAATTAATTTCAGAGCGAGCACAATGCGTGTATCTCGTTTGCAAAATCGATTACTCGCGCGTTTGCATTACAACGTGCCGTGAAAACAGGCGTTGCAATTTTAATCACGCGAAAAGGCGATGCGATCGATTGGTGTGTGTATATAGTTAATCCACAACCCGAATATTCTACGTGACTATCTTCGAAGTATGTACCGCCATCTGCTATGTGTATGTGTTGTTGCAACATGTGAGCGCATCTTTGCGCGTTAGGGGGCGCGAGAAGGAGTTCGCGCGGAATAGAGAGACGCGTTTATCGGGGTAACGTGCTCCGAAAACTATCGCTGACAAACAGTCTCGGTGATCCCGATAAGAAATCGCGCGTCTCGCGTCAAGGCAAATTCACGGTAATTTGCGCCGCAGAAGTATCCATCCGCGATATCGCGATGCGCGCTTCGTTCCGGAGAGAGAGGGGAGAGAAGAGAGAGAGAGAGAGAAAAGATGCGCCCGCAGCATGGCGAGACTCTCAGGCGCCTGCGTGGCCAGGTGACGTCATTGGCGAACCGGGCAGCTCGCCGTCTACCAGACACTCAGTCTCGCCTCGGCGTTCGAAGAGGTTGTCAGTGTTATTTCTTTATCGCGCTCCACACCAATCTGCCGTCGCGGAAGCTACGCCCGCGCGATCGACGATGAGATCGATCTTTATCAAGATTCTCGTTGGCAGGAAGATTTAAGAAGTGCGAGCGAATAGAGCGCCGGGTTAAACCGCCGGTCGTTCACCCGATATTCTTACGCAAGGTATAGGACAGATGAGTCGTTGAGTAGAAAAACGGTGTCGAGTTGGGAAGAAGAAAGTCTCTCTCTCTCTCTCTCTGGGAAAACATTTTTCTCGTCGGAGTCGGTTCGGGAAAGTAGAACTAGTGAAAATAGAGACGCCGCGCCGATATATCGCGAACGCGACTCGCCGTAAGGACAGAGTGATAAACACGTGCGACTAACGTGAACCACCGACGATCCAAACTGTATCGTGTGTGTTCGCGGGGATGCGCGCCGAGTGAGATAGAAAATCTCAAACTTCGTTCGTATTACTTCTCCCGGGATCCATCCCGGGAACGTTCCGGATGTGACTGGTGCACCGTCGTGTCGCGATTGATTGGCTTTACTATGAACTCTGCTGCGATTATTATGAGAGGATGAGCTGCTCGGTGAAGATCTCTTGCGGCAAGAGCTGGAACGGCTCGCAGCGCAGGATCAGCTCCCTGGCGGAGGAGACGTGTCCTTCGAATGCCGTGTCCACCAGCTGCGCCGTCGGCCACCAGCCGACATCGTCGACGTCGAGCTCGACGACCACGACCAACACCACCACCACCGTTACCGTAGCCTTCAACAACCCCGTAATCACCAC
Source organism: Lasius platythorax (assembly GCA_963971435.1). Classification (NCBI taxonomy): domain Eukaryota; kingdom Metazoa; phylum Arthropoda; class Insecta; order Hymenoptera; family Formicidae; genus Lasius; species Lasius platythorax. The sequence continues at coordinate 14,930,590 of OZ020544.1, read as the reverse complement.
CACCAGCACCACCACCATCACCACCGCCGCCGCCGCCGCCACCACCACCGCCACCACCACCAACATCAACGTCACCGTGGTCGGTGGTAATCAAAGGGTCGTCCCACCACGCCCCGTCAAGTCGATCGCCGCGAAGAAAGGGGAGGACACCACGAAGCTGCTCAAGTACATCGACGATAACGTCATCGGCAAGAACGGCACGTTCTTCGGGCCGTTTGGCCGCAGGAAAGGTCAGTGATCAATATAGTACTTGGCCACCCCTTCTTTCGCGCCCTTCCCGCGACCCTCTCCCTCCCCCTCCGCCCCCCCTTCCAACCCCCCTGCGCGCATGGCGGCCGTGCAAAGAAAACGGGCCCGTTCATGCGATCCACCGATCGTGATTATCGATATAGAATATTGGACGTTGAATATTGGACCTGTTCCTTTCTGTTTCACCGTCGAGTCTCATTGTTCGAGAGAAGTAGGACTCTCCGTTCTTTCTCACGAATCATTGAGAAGCTTGGAGATGATTAATACCCCGATCAAATTATATACACTTGCTCAAGGTCGAAGATAATCTCATGGGAATTTTTTTTCAATACGACACGGTATCGTGTTTAGAATTATCGAGAAATTATGTCACCTTAATGATAAAATCAAGTTAAAATATTTAAATTTTTAAATTAAAAAAATTTTTTTTAATATCCTTAATAATAATTTAGATTATTTATCATAATATACACACATTCAACATTCTATGTTATAAAATTAAAACATAATTATTTAAAATATAAGCGACAATTTGCTAGTAATTTTCTTTCATATTTTGAGATATATGATTATTGAATATTTTCTATTGATTGTCCTGGAAAATTGTTCAGAAATTATGTTTATTTAACATACCCTCTTTTCTTTTCCTTTAAACTAAGATGACGCGATCTATGAGATCGCTATGATTATTTGCCAAAAAAAAAGAGTAAAAATATTTTACTAGATTGGGATAAAAAATATTATTGCGTGAAACCGCTGCGCGTCGATTAATGAATAATATACAATGCAATATTGCGCTGTTTTATGTTTGTTTATAAAATTAAGGTATAATTATATTCAACATTGTTATTTGCGGTAATCATTATCGATGGATAATGCATAAAAGGCTCGTGTGTGATAACACTTGTAGCATAAAATGCATGAACGTTAACAAAGTTCAACGACAAATTCGAAGCTGATATAATTCCCTGATAATTTCGCATGCGAGTCAATTATACGTGTGAAATCGACAATAACGAAGAATTTGCTTCTCGCGTTATCGTGGCGTAAGCTTTCGCCCGCACGATTGGGATACCCTGCAAGTGCCGTTGGCGTATACCTTCCGTAATTCGATACTACCTCGAAGTAGGAGCGCGGGGAAACCCTTGCCGTGTTTCGAAGTATTTTTAATTAAGAGCATAAAGCCGTATATTTTTAGGCTCTCGATCGATCACTCGCGAAAATCTTGTTGTTGACTTGCGCGCAATCGCGGATCGATATCGGAGCCTGGCTCTATCGACGCGGCAGCGATCGATCACGTGTCCCACCCGAAACTTTTCTCACGTCAAATTCGCTTTTTATTCACTTCCTGTTTTCTTTTTTTTTCGTGTACGCATATATGTATAAATCAAGCACGGAGTTTATACGGCTGTTTTTTAATTAATCGAAATTGACTCTTTGACTGCTGCGATCCAAACATTTTGTAACTAAAACACACGAGTTCTATGGATCCGCCCTCCCTTTTTGCTAAACAAATAGCAAATTTGTTAGAAATAAGTTTATTACAGGATACAATCGGGGAATAGAAACATTAAAAGGAATTTAGATTTATTAGATATAAACACAAAAAAATGAGAAAAAGTATTAATATTAATTTCTGACGATCTTTTCAATTATATAGCTCGAGAGAATTTTACTAAACACATTTTTATTTAGAATATTAATAACAATTTTATAGAATGTATATAGGTGGAATTAGACGAATTTTTTAGACACACCAGTTAAAAATTAATAAGTTCTATCAAGGAAAAAGTGCTTTTCAGCTACTTCTATAATCAGTATCTAAACAGTAACGGTTGTTTGATATATGGCATTATAAGAAACATGTTGCGGTTCGTAATGGTTTTGTAATTTCTCGTGTCGATTTCTTCTAACAAGTCGACTAGACTTGTTCTTATTAAGCGTATCTATAACATCGGCGGATGCAAATATACTTTGCTCTTAATTATTCAGCGGTTCCGTGCGACTGACTATTAGGGTGTCATTGTCCGAGAATCACCTGAAAGGCCACGTGCTGCCTTGAAAACTCCGCTGGTCGCCGCGATCAATAAAGCGCGCGTGAAAAGCGTCGCGAAAGACCTTGAACACGAAAAGAGAAGGGGGGGAGGGAGGGGTCCTCTCACCGACGTGTATCGGAAGAATCGCCAGTGGAAAGTACGACGGACTATTTGGAGTATACGATTCGCGGCTTATTTGCGCGAAGTCGGTTTCTTCTCGGGCGTGCTCATAAATATATCGGGCTGACGTCATACATCGCTCGGCGCGATGGCGACCTTAACTCTCTTTCGCGCCCGCGCTAGATAGCTCCTCTAACGGAATCGCGTGGCGGTCGAGAAATTTCGCGAGTTAAATTTCTTACGTTACAGCGATTTATTTTGCTTAACGAAGTGAAAGTTTGACGATCTTAAAGTAAAATTAAAATTGAATTGATTTCTATAAAGCGTGATTGAAGATCAGTAATTTTTGCGAATTTCGACGAGTGATATTTTATTTCTTTTTTCTTTCAATTAAATATTTCCGAGAAGGGCATTGCAAAAATATTCGGTTTATAATCTTGTATGCATTTAAAATGCAGTTATAAAATTTATGATATAAGAAAATATAAATCCATGTACACGGCGCGTTGTAAATGAAACGATGCTTCGTGACCTCCCACGCGCAGTTCACGACCTCCGCCTAGACACGTGCCAGTCGAATAAATTGCTAAAACTACGATGCGCTTACGCGGCTCCATTTAGCGAATAGACAGACGCGTTGCCTGACGCGATCATGCTCGGTAATTCGATTTACTCTCGATGGCACGGCATTTTGTTCGAACATCAAAGCCACTTAATGGCTTACTCGTGTAATGATTGAATGCAACAACGTTTATACGTTGGCGATAAACATCGTGAAAGGAGCACGTTGGTGCATCGTGCCATAATACGATCTACACTATGGAATAAAGAGTACTTTAAGATTATAAATCGGATACTTTAAATGCTCTTCTTAGAAATATCTAATTTAAAGAAAACGAGTCAATACTTCCGAAAATATGTGGAGTTTAAAAATGATGTTTTTGTCACAATTTTTTTCTTCGAAACGTTCTGTTTCAAAAGTCCACATTTTCAAATCAACATTTTTCGAATTACATTGACTTGCAATATTTGCGGCGAAACACATCTGTATATATAAATGATGGTCATTCTTGCACAGATCTTTGTATATAGTTTAGTATATAAAGATGTGTAGTTCTATATATGTATATATGTATATATATAACACCTTGCCATTAAGAGCTAAAACTAAGTGAGGCGAGAAATAACAAGTGTAAAATGTGATTATATCGTTCGTCAGATACGATAACGCAGTAGCAAAGCTTTGCACGTTGGAGATAAAGTATTGATAAATATTGTTTTCCTAAATGTATGACAAACGTTAGGAGGGAAGGTGGCCTTCACCGAAAAACAGGTTCGCTACGTGTGATTCACGAGCGACGAGACTGGGTGGGAAGTAGTGACGGAAATCTGCATGAAATTTACAAGTCGTGCCGTCTCTTTTAAAATATAGCCTAAAATTCATTCCGCTTTGTATGCAAGTCTTGAGAAGTCGCAGTTAGATCATATTTCCGCTTTAATAATCGTGGAAACAAGATTATACCTTTTTATTTCTTTTTTATTATTTTTTTTTTGCTCTAATCGACTGCAATATAATTATGCCATTAAATACAAAAAAGTAAAAAGTACGAGACAAAAAAGGGCGGCGCGCATTTTTAATTGTCTTAAATTAATTTTATTAATCGTAATTTTAAAATAGTATCTCGATGGACAATGTATAACAGAATTGGATGCGTTTAGACATTTTGCCAACAGCGAACGAATGTCTCGAGTGGTGATTAGGTTGCAGATGTTTGTGATGGATGATCCGTTGTCTTCTGATAGGTTGATTTTGGTCTGACATGTCTCGAGGTCGATGGGAGATGCGATCCTGTTAGGCCACTATTTTGCGCGGCCCATGGTCACGTGATATTCCGAAGAAATAAGGATGACTACGTCACCAACAAAGAATGACTTGTCTATATCTCATCTTTCCTCTCTAGCAGTCTCAACTCTTAATTCTTAAGCAAAGTCAAGTCGATATTTTATTGGAATTTAAAAATTGTAGCTCATCATCAAGTATTTGTTTAAATATTTATCAATCTTTCATCATCGCGAGATACATATTATTTCGAAAATAGTGATCGATGTGATTTATGATAATCCTTGGCAACAAAGCTCTACAAATACGTTATAAACAGTGAATGATTATAATTGACTATATTTTTGCAATCTTATTTCTTCGAATAATAAAATTTCACGCGAAGCCGAGCATCCTTATCAGGAGCAAGTCTGAGTACAAGAGTTGTTAAATGTCAGCGACCGTCTCTATTATCTACGATTTATCTTCTCGCTCGACAGACGGTGACAGAGTCGATAGAGTTCGATTCGGTTTCTATTGCGCTTCAATAACAGTAGATAAGCATCATAAGCGCGATCGAAGTTCGTCAATGTACGCACGCACGCACGCACGCGCTGTTTCTCATCGATCCGCCAATTTCGTCCTGACATTGCGCGTTTCCGAAATACATGATAATGCGCTCCCGGGTCGGCAATAATGGCGCGTTTGACCCAGTTATTTATCTCGTACCAACCTGATTGACCCAGTTTCTTCCCAGCATAATAATACTGGATTCCGCGTGCGCGAATTGGCGCATTAAAAATATTCTCACTTCGCTAAATTATTTTCTGACCGGTGACGCGGAAATCGCAATTGATTGCTAATTCACATCATGATCCGCGATTTTCCGTAAAATAGCATATACATATGTAGAGAATGAATTTCGTCGTTTGAACGAACTGAAGTCGGAAAAGGACTCGTCATTGGAAACGATTATGAGATGAGATAAAGAAATTTTATATAATAAGCACATTGAAAGATGAATCAAACGGAACGATTGTGCAGTAAAAAATAAAATCTTTTATACAAATTATTTTCTTATATCTTTGATGATTTTCGATAAGATTAATCCTTCTGATTGATAACAAAATAAAATTTAACTTGTGTGTGAGAATGCTCTCTCTCTCTCTCTCTCTCTCTCTCTCTCTCTCTCTCTCTCTCTCTCTCTCTCTCTCTCCTAAAGCAGATATCTGCAAATTAATAATGATCGTCGCTTGATAATAATCTATATCGGATTGCTATTTCAAAAAATAATTTATTAATAACCATGTATATTTATAGGGTATCTTGGAATATATCAGTATATCAGTATCTTGAATGTTTGATTATCTTTCTCTAATAATATTTTTTAATCGAATGAAGAGAGTTAATGATCTAGCATTTAGCACGACATTATCGCATAGTGATTCTTTCTCTTATGCTTGACTGATATTTACAGATAAGCTTTTCTTTTCATTATACTTGCAACAATTTATAGTAGAGAAAAAAGTATTATGTACTGATATGGGCGATATAACAATTCAAATAGAAAAAAATATAACAATACATAGATATATCCCGTAGCGAGAGACAAGATAAGGCAAAAACATGTAATATTGAGCTCATAGAAATATTAAGTAAGTATGTTTATAGGAAGAACACTCTGATTTTTATTTATTATCGAAAGCCAATGATTACATGTTAATCATTTTAAATCAATGCAAAGTGAGTCTGCTTTGTCGATAACGCTTTTAAAAATATTCAACAAACACTCAATATCAGAATCATCTAGAGTCATTTCGCAAGAGGATATTAATTTATAATCATATTACTTTTATTTATACAAGTATTTTACATCAAAAATATGTGATAAATCGATGAATTACTTTAATTTCTGTCATGACAAAGCAAATAGTTAGAGTTAACTAACCGGCGGGAACAATTAACAGCAATTAAAACAATTTCCCTGAAAATCGATTTGCCACCGTTAAGCATCTGAAGGATAATTTTCCTCTTGAGAAAGAGGCACACGTAGTTAGCCGTCACGTAAACACGCACGTTCACATATGTATGTACATCTATTCGCGATACACAACGTTAGCATTGTACGCCACAACAAAGACGAGTATTCACTGCTTGATGTCACCACGAGAGACGTGACATGAAGTTCGTGCTGAGTCTTCGCGCGAGCTACGATTCGCCCGTCTTTCGATCGGAAAAGTACTCATCAAAGATGACTAATTCGATGTTGAGATTGCGGTGAATCGTGCACAAATCGGACGCTCGCGCTTTGATTTAGTCAGCGGAAAATTTATCGCGCTCAAGGAGATCGTACGAGCAACCTATCGGTGCGCGACGCCGTGTTTTTGATTAAAGCAACGTGATGTTTGCAAACAGCTGATTATATCAGATAAACAGTTCCGATCATCTATATATTTAACATCGCGTCGTTATCGGATTTGAAAAAGATACTCCGAAATACGCACATTTCTCTCTCTTCGGTCCGCTCGCCTTATCGAGAATATGCGTTATGTGATTTTTATTATATGTTTATACGCACTAGATCGAATTTATCTTACGTCGATTCATATGTTATCGGAGCTGCAATATATTTTGGACATTTTCGGTTTTATTGACACGTATAAGCTACACGGCGTTAATGCTCTTGAAGTGATTACGATTTCGCACAATGATAATAACGAAGTTGATTCACTCTACGGCTCGATTTGAAAAGTAAATGAAGAATTCCTGTTGTCATACATATTGATAGTAGATATCTTATAGATAAAAAGGATATTTTGATGGATTGCCAAAAATTATTAATGAAAAAAATTATTTTCTTATTAATGTTAGATTATTATATATATATAATATAACATATATATATATATAAAATACAATAATATAACATATGAAATGTTATATTATTATATAATAATTACATTAATATGTGGTTGCAGAGTTTTTCATATATAATATGAAACTCTAAATATCTTCTTGACGTCGTTCTGCTATTAATAAACAGCTCTTTCTTCCTTTGAAAGGCTTTAATATTAGATTACATGAGCACATTTAACACGCTGTTTACCAGCAACACGTGAAGCCGATGTTAATCCAGGAAATTGTCGCAAGTTCTCAAACAGCCAAATCATAATTTCCGTGCCGTGAAATACTCTCGATGGAGAAAGAAACGTGAGATAACAATGATTCTTGTTTGCACTGAATGTCCATCGCATCGTCTCAGGTTCTGCTACAAACGGATGTCCGATAGCAAATATCTAGAAATAACCGTGACGCCGACATTGAAAGCCATATTGTAACCGAGTGAAAACCTAGTGGTCTTGCACTTTTACTAAAGCAAATATTTGATGCCAGACAGGCATTGCAAATATAACGTGCGGAATTATACACATAAACTTTTTATCTCTAGTTTAACTTACCGTAGGCCTTTGACACGGTCTTTGAGAGACTTTCATGGTTATGAAAAAACTTACACAATTTTATTCCAACAATTTATTTACACAAAATATAATGGGACGTGTATAGTATATACGGCGCATATAGTATGAGCAATCAATAATTAATCTTTAATAAAACAATCTCGATAACATGTGAAAGACAAAGGATGCCAATGTCTCCTCTCTAGTTTCGTTTTCTTTCTTTTTTTTTTTAAATATTCTATTTCTAGTTTCTTTTTCCTTGTTGCCCTGGCATAAAATGATATGCGTGCGGTGACCGTGACCGTGTCTTAAAGAGTTAAGGGTTATTGGAGCGACGGCTCGCCGCTTTGGCCATAAACGCGCGTTCGAGAAGTTGAAACACACGCGGTCAAGAACGGGATACGTTTTGTCGCGTCTACTCTTGTATGTAGGTGACAGACGCGATCCGCGAAGCGAGGTCCGTTAACGGGACGCCCCGAGAGACGTATGTAAGCCGCCGGCCGATCCCGGAGACGCGGACTCGCGTCCTCGAATGGTCCCGGCTTCCTCTTAAGGACGCGGCACCGCGTCGCGTCTTCGCGGAAATGGGAGATGTTTCGAATTTATCGCCTCTCCGTCCGCGTGTCGTGTCGAGACGTCACGACCGCTATTACTTTAAGGTATAATTAAATCGTTCATTTTTTTTTATTTTTTATTTTTTTTAAGAGACCCTGAATTGAAGGCGAGATCGTATTAAACTTGTTTGCGGTTGGCATTGTCCGTCGTCATTGTCCATTCGAAGATTTTACGAGCGTCGTTGCGACTGCCCGCAATGGACGCAAATCCGCATGCTTATCTCGCCTTAATCTTCCTTATGATAGTACTACTGATGCATTATAATTTTGTTGTTCATTTTACGATTTCGCGCCACGTGTGGTTTTTCAAGTGCAATTGACCTATAAATCAAGTGCTCCTCGTGCGGATGTGGAACGATATTTAAAAAAAGATAGGGATTCATTATGATACGCTTATCGAAAGCGTGTTTTGTATAAAATAATTTTGTGTGTCGCTATACATGATTGTCATAGTAATATTTCGAATTGTTTTGTAATACAAATGGCGATTTATTACACAGTCTTTTTTTCTGGATATACGATATCGTCAACAACACAGAGCGTTTATCAGTACGCGCATTAGTCAACCTCGTGCGTGTTGAATAATTTGATATCACGGTAGAATCGTGTGATCGTGTAGAACGCAAAATTGTTGGTGAAACGTTTTTAACCTTTGTACGTCGCTTCGTGCTCACATACTTCGTTAGACGTGCACGCGATGTGCAACAGCCTATGCATTATAAGGGAACGCGTAATCATCTTAGGCGATTATTCAATGAGATAACAGATATTTGTGCACGAGGTCGATCACACCTTCTCCATGTTTCTAAAATTGTAAATCTCTTAGTTGTTACGTAAACATGTGATAAATTTGGGGAGCTCGTCGGTAAAATGCATCAAAATATATAGGATACATTTTGCACAACTTTCTTTACACTTAGAAAACTAATCGATAATTGTTCCCACTCACAATTAAGACAATGGTTAGCTTAGATATTTGCTTGGGCTTTTATCCATATATATAAATAATTAATTACATAATAGTGAGATTTTATAATAGCAATTAAATGTAATTTATCTTATAAAACTAAATTTGCTTTATAAAAAGCAAATTAATTTGTATGAAAATCAAGTATAATTATGTAAATTAAATGATGAATTAAATGATTTATTTTCGTTTGAAGTAAATGTTATTTAACTATATATTGCAGCGATAAAAATAAATAGATATTAAATCGTTAATTATATAATATTTTATGGAAACAATTTTAATGGAAACAAATTATAATGTTTATGGAAACAACTTAAATGATTAACAATCATTTTTTCATGTCTTTTTAAACACATTTTTCTCGAGAATGCGAAAAAGGAGCGGCAGCTAAGTTGTAACGCATTTATGCAAAATTCACTTGTATTTGATAAGAAAATAAAAAAACATAATTGCGTATATATAACATCGAGCATAATAAAAAAATACGAGTTTATTTGATTTTTTTGACACTGAGTCACAGCGGTGTCATAAAAATATTATTGCTGTTGCACACTGATAACAATTTGTTTACAGTAATAGAAGAAATATTTCCATATGACACTACTTTAAATTCTGTTTACATAAAAACACAATACATAAATTTCTTTTCATTTATTACTATAGAATTAATTTCCATATAAATAAAACGACTGAATGAAACTAAGAATAAAAGCAATCAGATTAATTAAACATTCCAGGTATGATAAAGGTGAAAAATTAAATGTTACAAGGATTTTTGCCATATCTTTTTTATATATTTTTTTATACTTTCTCCTAACAGAAGTTCAAGATTATTTTGCCTGATTCAACTTTATTTCATTCCCGGTAATAAAATGTATCGGTGCGGAAGGTGTCTTGTAACGAGATGCGAAGACCGCGACGTGTTACGATTATCGAGAAATCGCGCGACCGCGCGCGTAAGAACGTTAGCACGCGCCGCAAATTTTCCTCAAGCGAAAAAAAATCCACGGCCGATCTTCCCGTGATGCAGCGCGTATGCAAGTGTAGCACGCGCTTGCGCGATGATAAATAGATCGTTGTATATACTATACACACATATTATACACACACACACACACACACACACACACACACACACACACCACGCGCGCGCGCGCGCGCGCGCGTGCGATACGCGCATACACACATCGTCGACAGTAGTCGACGCCGGTCGAATACAGCCGAGCGTTCACCCGCGCGTACGTTTTGTGCGCACCGCGTGCTCAGATCGGGACGGATAGTTACGCCGCGCTCGATCCGCTCGGTGTGTGTTACGTAACGCCCTTTACGCACCACGTAAGCGTTGCAGGCGGAAGCGGGCCGCTGCTATCTGCATTCCGAGGGGAAGCGACGACCATTGTAACGCGACACGCGCTATCCGCTCATCTGTTTGCATACACCGCTCGATGCCTTGACTCGAAATTCAGGACGATGTAGGGAAAAAATCGTATATAGAGTTAGAAGAAGCTGTGTTAATTTTTAGAAGGATTACTTGACTTTTATTCGTATTTAGCGATATTTCTCTTGAAGATATATTAATACAAAAACGAAAAGATATATAAAAGAAAATGCCCTGAATAAAATCTATGTGAAATTGTAATGCATGTAATTTATCTGTTTAAAAGTATTCTGTTACACAAAAATTTTTAGACTTTAAAAAAGTGATACAGTACCGGTGTTTTTTATCATTTTTCGTGTCGCTTTAATAACAGGTCAATTTTTATGTAGGATACATCTTGATTCATACTTTAGATTCCCTCGTTCGTGTAACGTATTCTATGTATTTTGAGACGCACGGTCCTTTTTTTTATCCGGAATGATTCAAGGCTTGTACAAGTCAAAAACATAATCGAAGGGGATTGTCAATCGCTACTTTGTTGTCAATCTGAGATATCAGAAATATCACAGAAAAAGAAAACTAGGAATATCTCAGTATACGAGATGCCAATTTTCAATTTCCCACATTCCCACATTGAATGAAAGCACGTGCAAAATGGCAAATCGTGTCATTATGGAATCGCATTATTAGAAGCTGTGCTTTTATAAATAGACTCCGCAGATTAAAAAGAATATACTCGTGGCCACTATATGTGTGAAAGTCTCAAAATAAAACGTACGCCCGTGACACTCGGTAAATTATTATTTGCTTTTCAGCCTCTCTTTGACAACCTCCTTTTGACATTTCCAAGATCCAGAAAGTCCACAAATCAATATAGCACAGAAAAGACATACTGCTTTTAATGTTGAAATGCTATTTGCTTAAATAATATTATGCCTTTAGTCGACTTTTACATTAGATTTAGCAAAGAACACGAAATTTCTGGCACATATTCTTGTATACAAAATATATTTATAAAAAGATATCTATATGAAATATCGAGTTTTACGTATATCAATAATGTCTCATTGACAATCTATTTTTTTTCGTGTATTAATAAAGTAGATGCATGCGCTCGATAAAGAAAATACACGTACGAGATGTATTATTATTATTCTAAATTTTTTTATCGAGAGCCACAGATTTATTGTTCTAATGCACTTTTCGCGTTGTTCCGACGCTCTTTGCTAAAGACATCAAACATGCATTGAGAAAATAAGCTCGCGATTTCGAGGATCACACGGTCAAATAGAGGAGTTGGGAAACGCCTCGAATAGATACGCCGGGAATTTCTTTTTCCGATGGCCTTGCCGCGAAAAATTCACGCGCCATTGTACATCCGCGTCATCGTATCCCAACGGTAACACAATTTTATGAGAACTGGGAGGTTGGCCGGGTGTAATAAGGCGACGAAGAGTCTCAAGGTCGCGGTATCGATCCGTCAACCCCCTGCTGTCGCCGCCTATTTCACGACTCTCTCGCGATCTGCTCCGCTCTCGCCAGCATCACGAATTTCCGCGAATGCAACCGAAGAGCCATGCTAAAGAATGAAATAATCGAATGAAGAATTATTGATGATGAATTATTGTACATGAAATGTTAATTGTATCTTTGAATGCTCTCTCTTTTAGATAAAATCTCAAATTTTTTATTTGGAAAAATATTAAATTATTTATAAATACATTTTTACACTTATTAAATTCGTAACTTTTAGATGAACCAATTATCAACGTTTGTTCTCGCGTATAATAATCTGAAAGAGAATTTTTACTTGGCTTGCAATATTTGGGAACACTGCGTGAATGAAAGGGGCCAGAATCTAAAAAGCCGCATTCGCAATCTCCCGTAGATATTCGCGTTTAAGACAATTAAGAAACGATCACGCATTCGGTTATGCAAGACTTTCTATTTAGGTCTCGTTTCGTTTCTCGTGAAAGGCGTATACGAATCCTGGGAGGTTGGTGTAATATTAAAGATGTGAATTCTCTCGCGAGAGAAAGATAAAGTGCCCCAACGCAAAAATAGTATCTCGTTGTATAATTCTGCGGCATGGCATCGACGTGATGAATAACACGAATGGCTATTGTAGGCGCACGATATCGCCGATTGGCTCTACACTTACCGGGCAATTATCGACAGATAATTCCTTCCATCCGACCACAGTTATCTATCTTTGTCGATTGTATCTTCCGGTGCAATTACGTCTCTTTGGATCGACACGCTATCGCGATCGTCGCCCTCTGGAAAAATTCCGGCGCGATCCGGCTCTAACAACTAAGAGACCCGATAACTGTTTTACGATACGAGATTCTTTACCTAAAATTAGGGCTATAAATTGTCTCGTATCAACCGCTCCAAGACAGCCTATGGCCAACCTTAGAATCCTCGGCACTTCGATCGGGTGAAAGCGCTTGGATCGTCGTCGCGCATGATCAGGCGCGGTCACACGTATCCGTGATTCCTTCTGGTCGATTTCCTTCCGTACAAACGATGAAAATACGACGGAAAACTGGGTGAAGCTATAGCGGGTCGAGGCGTGGTCGGCGCCGATAAAATATTCGCTTTCTGCACATTCAATCTCTTAGCACACACATATCTCCGCGCGCGCGTAACTATTTTTAAAAATATTTTTCACGCAGGAAGAAGAAAACATACGCGAGGAATACAAAAGCAAAACTTATATTCTCCAATTTTTGTTCTCTATGCTGACTTGAGAAGCATATCATTCTTATTTTACATTTCATTTTATCTTATTTATTATTAATTATTTTTTTCTTCTCTAGATAAAAATATGTACGCAAAACTAACATTTCATATATAAGTATATATAAATTCTGGAGATATGAGATTTCTTCAAACTTTCTGCAAAGCTTCCAGAATGAAAAATGCGACCTTTTCTTTCTGTATGAACATGAATTCGACGAGAACACAAGAAAGATTTAATTATTGATCGTATCTATTTTAAAAAGTACCTATATAGCCTTCCCGAGATATTTTTTAAATCTTTGTGTCTGCGTACGAAAGCGAGGTGGGAGCTTTTACGCAAATTTACTATCATGAGCGAAAGGTTATGGGTCAATGGGGGAACCAATCGACTTTTTTGCACATACTGCACTCGGTCTCTTCGGCGACGAAGTTAGCTCTTGATTTATGTGTTTACGGTAGTTAGAGCGATGGCGCTCTCACTTTCCGCGTGGCCGCAACGCGTCGTGATTCCAGCACGATTTGTATTATGGCCGACACGTGCGCGAGAGAGGGAAGGTAAAAGGCGCACGGTTCTGAGAGATATCGGCGCAGCTCACCGGAAGAAGCGACGACTCCATTTGTATCCGACCGTGCACCGAGGATATCGCGCGCGCCGTAGGAAAATATCTTGAATAATTAGAAAGTGCTCGTTCGCTTTTCATCCCGGAGATCGCCGACTCAGTTTGCAAATATAGCTCTCGCGTCCTAGAGAGAGAGATTACATTGAACAACCGCTAGCATAATAAGAGAATTAATCTCGAACGTAATTAATTTGTAGTTGAATTAATTGGAAAATAAATCCATATACACTTCGCACAATAATTAATTATAAAATCAAAGTGAAATATGTTTCCCTTAAAATCTCGCCGATAATTTTAAATTGATATATTAATTTAGTCGACGCGAAAGGTTAAAGGTTTTTTTTTTTCGAACGAATATTAATCTCGAGTTAAATTCACTCGTCGAACAGATAATTAATGGAAAATTAAATTATGCGGACAAAGTACGATATGTGCGCAGCTAGTATGAGTGTGGCTAATATAGTTTAACGGAGCGACCGGAGACGAAAAAGAAAGGCCGGCAAAAATGTGTGAACGCGGGCTTTCCCCACACCTTGCCCTAATTTACGCCATCTATTTCCATCATTTTGGCCCTCGCGACACTCAGCTGCCTCGCGCACGTCATTCTCGAAATACACTCATCCACGCACGCGACGTTTACTCATCACACAGAAGTGGACAAGAGGACGATATCGGCGAGACGAGACAAGAGATGCGCAGTCATCGCGCCCGTCATCCTTTTTCTCCACTACGATACGATCGCCCGACGAGAAGTCCATGTTTAACGGTAATAACATTCGCGAAAAAAAGCCGACGAAACGCGGCATGGCACGCCCCGAAAATATACGCGCGACGGGGATATACCGACGTCCGTGACCTCAAACTGTCTGTCTATGTCAATTCCGAGCGACGTCACTTGGTGTAATTTTTTTACCAACTCTTTCTCTCTCGACGTATCGCAAATTGAACGACGACCAATTAAAGGCGTACGGATCCGAAAACTATGTCGAAGCTGGTTACAATGCGGCCTCATGACGATGCAGAATCATTTCGTCCATTGAAGCATTGAAGGTTCTTCTCTCGAAAGAAGAAAATATCGAGATTGAAGAGTTAATTAAACGTAATATTTCGTGAATATTGCATTAACTGTAACGATTGATCGTGCAATGTGTAATCCTCGATGGGAAGTAAATAATACACGAAAACACGGCCACGTCACCGCGTTGTCACTTCGCTTTGCGTGAGATTTCGCAGAATTTAATTTGAGCCGGATCGCTAGATGCGCATAGTTTAATCTCGGAAGATAGGTTTTGAATTACGTGCTATGACGATTGTCCGGCCTAGGATAATGCATACACTTGTCCAGCGAATCTATCTACCCGGGCCTTGAATCGAAGACAAATTTTCAAGGACCTTAAATTATAGACCAAGATACCCGGTTGCACCGATAACCTTGCTTGATTAACTCTGATTGTGAATAGCGATTCGCTATCTCTTTCTAGATCATATAGGCATAGCTGTAATATAGGCAGGGAAAGGAAACTCGGTTTATCAGATACAGCCGTTAAGGACATTTGCACTAGCAACCATGGTAATGAGCTATGGGTAATAATTTCCTTTTCCTTTCTGAAGAATGCAATCATAGTTATATAACGCGGAGCTCTATAAAATTAATTAACCGGTATTAATATTAATTATTCTTGCCATCTTTATGTATGACCAATTTATAAATCATCAATTAAAAACGTAGATCAGTACATATTTTTTAGATTTATGAATTGTCGGGTTTTCCTTTATTGGTTTAATTAAAGCTTAGAGTCAATAATTTATTAAATTATATGTAATAACTTTACATCAGTAAATCCCGTTTGCGCCGTCAAATTTGTGTAAAGCAAGATGGATTACTGTATATCCACACATTTCTGCTAATCGGAGTGAAGCAAAACTTATTGCTAAACACATTCAAGGTAAACACAGCCCACATGACTCCGTCACGCATTAGCAATTCACTTCGCCGACAATCGATTCTCTAACGAACCTGTCAGGAAATGATAATCTCATTAGCATTGTTAATATTACGCGTCGTAAATACTAGCTTTCGGTACTAGGCGCATTAACTTTCGGCATGTATACTTGTTTATGGGATCATGTATTTCCCAGAACGCGGAAAATCACGAGAGACGTTACTCTGTCGTTAATCAGTCTTTTTAATTTACTTCCTGTAGCAGGAAATCCCGAGTATGTTTCGAGAGGCTCTCTCGCGTAAATTATCGCCGATATTTTCCCGCGGAATTATTCGTCTTGTGGAAATGGTTGTTCCCGCAGCTTCCTTTCACCGGATCAATTAGATCTCATTGTGAGGATCAATCGACGTGGCGCGCGAATTGCGTTTCCCTCACGTCTCTGACGTCGTCGGCCGAGTTAAAAGGCGTGATCACATTCACGATGTCGTTCCTGGAAGAGTCGGATGACGCAGATATCGCTTCTACTGCAGTTATTAGGAGTCTTCGGGAATGATGTATGTGACCCGTTGACCCTGCGTGATGCATCTGGGATTTTTGATTTTCAATAGGTCGATTGCATTCCGTTATTAATCCACGATAATCATTCACTGTCGGTCAAAAAAAGCGAAAAATTCGATCAAAATAATTTTGTTACCGTGCACATGTCGGAGTATCCCACATTATATCGGTATATAATTTTTTTTGCCAAATGTTCTCGAATCAATATTTTCTGAACAAAAATTCTGTCCAAAAATGTCATCATCTATCGCGGTTTCTTTAATATTACAATACATTTTTTTAATATTAAGTTTCTTGAATTAAAATTTTGTTAAAGTCTACTTGAAATCGATAGTAATAGTATTTTGTTATCTATTTTTTTTCTACTAAAGCTTTGTTCACGAAAAGCTTCTTATTTGCAATCGCTAATTAGGAAACAGTCGTTTAAAATAGCCACGTAATTAAACATGACTAAATTACATTTTATTTTGGAATATGAATAGTAGATATTTTTATTGATTACTTATATGATTATATCTATCGCTATTTTTAATCTTGAAGAAATTTAAAATTTTCTAACGCGGATACGAGTTGCGAAATAGGTTGTTACAAGATCCGCAGTTATATATTATGTTCGCGGAGAGAATAAGATGATGAATCTCAACGTCAACCGAGCACTCGCGACGCATCTTGACTTAATAGCGTCAGTTATTCGGATCCAAAACATTAAAGCGCGAGCGCCAGCATGCATGCCGCAGTGGAATAAGCCCGCATCGTCGTCATGCATCGGCATCATGCGACGATGCATTTCCACGATCGCCCTGTGACGACGGCCTTCGGAGGTGGACGCTTATATTCGCGCCAGCCAAGCGAATTCCTGGCGAGGTGCCTGCCTGAAAAAGCCGCCGAACGCGTACATCTATTCCGCGATGCGTCGCGGGAATCGAGTGATTAGATCCACGTCCGATTCTCAGACCCAACATTATCGTTTTGCCTCTTCTGTCTCGCGTCTCTCTTACTTACGCACGACGGCTATTTCCCGTGCAGCGATCGCTATTTTCGCGCGCGAGACAAGTCGCCGCGGGATGTGCCAGGTGTTGGAAAATCTTCAAGTTTTCTCAAATGTTGAGGGAAATATAAATAAATCTCGTTAACGTGTTTAATGGTTCCTAGATTCTGAGAACTCTCTGAGAGATTCTCTATAGGTATAATAGTATAACGCACAATGGAATATATATCTGAAGCGCTTGTGTAAGAAAGTACGTAAGTCATTATAAACTTTGAGGACGAGCTATTAGCCGGAGCAAGAAGTGAACAATATCGCGTTCATATTTCGTGCATTATAGAGAGAGGAGGTACGTTCATTCATATACATATTCTTTCGTTATTATCGGAGAAATTGGAGCGCGGCTAATATATTATACAACCTGATATTTGACCGAACGTACCATTTGGCTAATACACCCTTCGACGATCTATAGCCTAGATACGGTTCCCAAGATTTGCGAAACGAGAAATACTCACGAGAGTGAGTAATTTGCGCTAAAAAAAAAAAAAAAATAATTGTACGACTTATTGAAACGGTTGCGCGAATCTTATCGCGCTTATATGCACGGCTGTAATCCATTTTCGCGTGTAACGACAGGTAGTCATTTCGTCGTTCGCAATTTCGAATCAGATGTGGAAGCAGCGCCGCGGGAAATTTTCGCATGCAAATGATATTCCGATCGTCTAATGGCGTTGTATATGAAAGAGTCGCTGATGCGATGCTCCCTGCGACACGTGCTCGCTCATGTTATTGAAAATAATGAAACGTGACTTCTCTTGCGAGATAGCGCACGCGTGATCCGTCCGAGAGACGAAATTCGATTCGCGCGAGATATCTACGTCGAATGTGTCAAAGTGCATTCTCATATTTCTTCGAATTTTCTACGAGTTTAATTAATCTCGCGAACAATGCGAGAAACTATATCGCTTTTCTCATAATGAAAATAGAAACTCTATTACTTTGTGAATGGTCTTTATAGGATTATCAAGTTTTTAGATACATATTTATCTAGAATATATATGTATATGCTGTAATAAATTTCTCTGATAAATTTACGCGAATTGCTTCCGATACAACGTTATCGTTAGATACATACACGATCTCGAAATTTGCATTTTCCTCAAATAAGTGTACCACGATTTGCAACATTTGCCGTTATTATGCGCTACGCTTAACGAATCGATGCACGAACGTCACGTCGGAATATCTTATGAATTTCGAATGTTTCGCTCGATAAACGTACGGCACCGTTCGCGCAGTCGACAAAGTTTATGGGCGACGTTAAAAATACAGTGGAGAAAAATATATCACTTTGACTTCCCGTGCCTCTCGGACGTTGACCCGGAACCCGTGCCTATTTTCGGTCAGTGCTTTAATCGCTCCGCGAAGTTTTCCCTTCGCATCGAGACGAAGGTAACCGATATCGAAGATATTTCCGAGAGAAGAATCTTTCAGGTTTGCGTGGTCTGGTAAGAGAGTCCGGAATTGTTCTGCGAATCACATGCATTCTGTCACGAGACAATGTCCTGGAAATCGGCCAACTTGCGTCTGTGATGCCTCCGCGGTTTCTGCAGCTGCTTCCTCGCGATTCATTCCTCTGCTCTCTCCCCTTCTCATTCGCGCAACGGGAAGATCCGAAGGGATCTTTCGTTGTATACATAATGCGTTTGTTTCTTATTTTATTTTCTCTTTTATATAAGACGATGTCTGCCAAGAACGATCGTCGATTTACTTAACTAAAGAGACCATCTGCCGCGTTGATAAACTTTGACTGATGTTGACAGTGCAGTTTTAATATCCGCGTTCGCTTCGTGATTTTCATCAATCGTGGAAACTGACATTTATAAAATATCGATGACGTAATTGATAGAAACTGATTGATTTACCATGCGGTTCATTTCATTATCATTATTCTTTTGCGGTAAAAAAAAATAATGAATCCATCTAGCTCTTAAATCTATTAATTATCCAAATTTTGTTAAACGCGTTAAATCTTCGCAACCTTTTGCTGCGAGTTCTCGCGCGTTGAAATAACGGATACCACAGCGCGCGTTTCTCCTTTGTCTCTAATGTAATTTCAATTTCCCATGGTCCTCGCGGCGATACGTGATAAAGCCGGTGAGAGCCGGCCAACTTTTCCGTCGCTCGGCACGAAGCCTTCCGGATTAAATCAATAAGCATTTTAGATTGGCCGGCTCGATATCGGGAAAACGATAATAGAGGAATCGCTGTGCGAGCACGCGAGTCAGCGACCTTTTCCTATCCTGCCTGTCAGGGGTCTCCGTCGGATAAAATCAATGAAAGTGAATGCCGGATGCGCGTTGTTTATATTCCGCGATCGACGATCTTCGTAAAAGGCAAGCGGAATCCGAGAAAGTAAGACATCCACGCCTATATTAACGGAGCGATCGCGCGGAAACCTTCCTTCGATTGCGAATTATTTTTCCGAACGGAAATTCATGCTCCACACACACAAACATATTCTCAAGCACGTTGTGCTGTAACACGAAGAAAATTTTCCACACGCTAAAATTATCTACACGCCGTCAATTACGCCCAAAATAGTGGAAGTCGCTAACGTTTCTTTTCAAGCCTCCCGATGTTCTACGACGCAAAAGCGAATCTCGTTCGAATCAAATTTGTGATTTTTCTTTAGACGCATCTTATGTTAATGAAAAAAAAAATATGCCCAAATAATTTATCTTTAATACGCGCGTGTCTATTAACAAAAATTATACTTGAAAATATATTTTTGAAATGAAAGAGAAGTTTTTCTCCGCTTTTGTCAATAGAAATGTTATATAAATATAAAATATATATAATATGTATACTTATTACTTTATATATATTATAAAGTAATTATTTTATATACATATATATATATGGAAGATCGATATTATACTAGGAACGACTGGACATCAAACTGGTCGAAACTAATAATCGAAAGTTAAATATAGCTGCCGTATTTAAATCTCACGACGTTGACCTAATCAAAATATCGCTCGTGCAAACTTCAACTTCACGCCCATTCCGTGCTTTCTCTACATCTACATGAATAGCTCTCCGCTGATAGCGCGATCATGCTTGTGCATGATCAGCTTCTATAGACGGCGACCCAATTTACTGTCGTTAGGATCAATGAAACATCGCGCGGTACGTGGGATACGATCCGCTCCGTAGAAAGTGATCGAGCATTTCCGGCTCTCCGGTGTGGATAGCACTGATAGAATGGCGAGAGGATAGAGAAGGAGAGAGAGAAAGAGTGGTGTGGGAAGAGAGAAGGACAACGAGTGTGTTTTATCGGTTGACGCGTTGAAGGTAAACATCGAACCTACCGCATGTAAAGTTGGTCGAATCTTTCGAAAGGTCAGGTATATTCCCGAAAGAGCGACGCGTACGCGGAAAATTTACGCGCAACGTGATGTAATCGCGTATCTCGGATCGGAGATGGCAGACAGGCTCTTTGCCATCTGCACGAGTTGAGCCGCTGAGTGACGAAGAGAGGAGCCTGAAAACATTGCATGTCCCGAGTATGTCAGAACAGAGTACCGCACTTTCTCTGACTCATAGATATTAGGGGTAATAGGATTGGAGATTGTTTGAGCGTTGCGACATTTGTGGTCTCACAAGACACTGAGGATATTTGAAATATTTCGCAATATTTCAACGTGAAAAATTAAAAATTGAGAAAAGAGATGCGTCATTAAATTATTCTAATATACTTTATAAACTCTCTATAATAATCTCCAAATATTTGCTAATTTTAAAAATTGTCGGAGTAATCTTTTTCTTGAAAAGCAAAATTCTTATAATTTGAAATAATTTACAATACCTTTAATTTGAAAAGTGTAAAAGTAATAAATTTATTAGAATTTTTATTATTAATTTATTGCTCTTATCGTAGCTATTGTTATGCTGTATTTGAGCATTGATACAAAAATATTTTGACTCTTTAACAACACTGGCTTGACGTGTGTCGCCAGCATATCAGCGCTGTTTTGAGAATAAATAAACGCGTAAATTTTTAAATATTTGTTCAAAAAGACAGAAATATATTACTTCGAAATCGATTAATAAAAAGTTAAGATACAAGAGCATAAAAAAAAAACTCGTCATCGCGTAAAACGTGCGCAGCGAGTGGATAAGTCTGAACTTTCCGATAAGATTTAGATAATTTACGTCGCGAATGCAATCGATACGGCCGTTTCGGGCAATCAAAATGCGCAGATAAAAAAGCGAACAGCGAGTCAATCCTAAACGCTACGGGGGCATTATCCAATTTCGCTGATCGCGAATTCGGAAAGCAAGCCTTATTGCGTGGCAGTAGTTGCAGTCAATTTCGTCGGTCTCGCTAGCGCACGAGCAATATTCACTACGATTCCAGAGGGAACAATTTCTGTAATCATGAATGTTCTACTTCGCGAGGTAAGGATAACAATGCAAATATAGAGCTTATATGACTATGCGAATATACAGGTACGCGAAACATGAAACCTTGTATTGACAGGTACGCGAGACATGAAACCTTGTATCAACCTTATTTTGACAATCGGTTGAGGTTGAGAAAAATAATACCGCGTATATTTCGAAGCGTTTCGTGTGTTTTCGCGACAGATAAATTAAACAACTAAGACTTTAGTAAGGCTCTCAATGTGAGATACGTATTTAAATTTCAACGGGCTAGAAAGAACCAGACGTGGATGGTGGGGCGTCAGTTTCAAGGAAAATTAATTTTTTCATTGAAACTGATTAGATAATTCGGCTTCGTTTCTCGCTTTAGCGACTTCGCTCCAATATATTTCTCGCCTACGCTTCTTTAGGGAGGTCAGAGGGGTTTATTAAAATAAAATCTCGAATTGAGATTTATTCAATTACTTGATTTCGCACCAAGGAAAATTTGTGCCCTGTGCACAAGTAATCAGTGTCAATGAAAAATTAAATAATGTTGTTCTTATTTCTCTTTTTGCATGCTCAATATAGAGAGGAATGTGTGTGTGTGTGTGTGTGTGTGTGTGTGTGTAAAATTTATACATAATAAATTATAAATATTAAAAATAAAAATAAAAACTATTTATTTATGGCTGGAAACGTTGAGGCGATAGATTTCCATGTATGAAAAAGCTGTTTCGCGTTCGATCGGCGAAGGTTAGCCTTATAAACATTTACAAAACTATTCCAAGGACTACATCTGTTGCGCTGGCGAAATTCACTTAGCTAGCGGCTGTGTGTATCGTGCCTTTCATTTGGTCCGAGGAATTTACTCAGCTCCGGCGAGCGTGACCCAGTATTCAGAGAGTCCTGACTGTGTACACGCCGCGTGATATCCTTGATCCTGCAACGAGTTCAAGATATTAGAAAAATATAAAGAGGAGAAACAGAGAGAAAGGGAGAACTTGACATCTATAATACAATTCTAAAATATATATACTATTATAAATAGAGAAAACTTGTATTCTTTTATGATCTGGAACAGTGGATGCGAGAGACTTCTATTTACGAGAGCAATTTTATATTAACATTCGATCTCATGAGACGAAAATTATCTTTATAAAGGTTCATAAAATTCAAATTTACTTCAAGGATTATACATCTGTTGCGTCCGCAAAATTCACTTAGCGGCTGGTGTGTATCACGCCTTTCATTTCCACTCAAGGAATTTATCAGTTTATTCCGGCGAGCGTGACCTAGGAACGAATCCTGGCTGATTCGTCCGTTATCGCGGTATCCGTGATCCTGCTACTAGTTCAGGATAAGAGAAAGAAACATGATTCCGCGAGAGAGCAAGAGAGAGAGACGGAGATCGTGAAGAGAAGAGAGAAACATCAGAGAAAAGTATTGTGTGAACGAATGTAACCGTTCCTATTGGTTGACGGCCATCGGTCGACTCGCCAGACCCGGCGTCGCCTGCGGTATATGCCGGGATTACGTCATCATCGTGATAAGTGCACTCGTGTGCGCCTATCGTATGTATGAGTGAAGTATGCCTTAGCCTTAGAGTACTGTATATATTCATTGCACACACGAGCGCGCACGATAAGTAGAGACACCGATGTCAGGATGCATGTGAAGAATCTTGAATAACAAATTGCGTCTGTATGTATTGCTGTGCGCGCAAATTTTGTGATCAATCAGTGATCAATATTTTGGATACTAATTTACGTCACGCGTAATGATATGCGCGCTCTGTCGTGCGTAATGCATCGTAATTATTCTGTCTTTTACGATCATGTTTATATTCGCGGAATTTTCCGGCCGATTGCCCGAGAGAGCGCGACAAAGTTCGTTATCTTATCTATTATTCACGCCAGATCGGCACAGTACCAGCTCGCTAAATTTGCAAACATGGTTGCCTTCGACGGAGAGAGAACGATCACATTTTGAGATACCTGTACTGATTTTCCAGATTTTGCGGTGTAAAATATCGTTCGTTCTGACTTGTCACTTTGCGGCAAAGATATTTCTAATGACGAGAAATGTCGACATATCCCAGCTGAATTACGATTGCGTCTCTTCGCGGATTCATCGCTTGTTTTGCATAGGTTGTTTATGTGACAGCGCATCGGCTGTGCGTTTGGATAACTTACGATTCGTAGACGGGCATTACGCCAAGATCGGAATATAAGCGGTCTTTTGTACACAACTATCGAAAGCGGTGAATTTCCGTAAATCGCTTTTTAATAAACTCGTCGCATCGTTCAACAAACGGTTTCGTAATACGTTTGGAAAGTTTTCGTCGATGATCGAAAAATTCGCGGCGTTTGCAAAGCAGCGAGAATTTCTAAAATTATCAGAGCGTGGCGACAAGATCATTTTCTTGGAAAATCGCGGCTCGTCGTTGATGCCGGAGACGCGTGGAGCATACATCAAAAACTCGCCTGCGCGAGTGACTTAAGACTAAGAATCGCTTGCGAGATTGTTTGCAAAACAGAGATAACGTATTTTATACAAACCTTTTTAACGCGTACACAGGTTCAAATAAGTAAGTCATTGTATGCACGCGAGTTCCGTAGTGCGCGATTACAGATCAGTTCTCTCGTAGAAAAAACATACTCGTTAAGAAGCATGTTTATGATAATAAAAAGTAATGTATAAAGTAATACGTACTTCCTCAATAATGCAAGTGACTTTTTTATAGCTATCTTTGTCAAGTTTTTTGACAATTTTTTTTTCTATCAAATAAAGAGATGAAATATGGCAATGTTTACAATAATGTCTCGCGCTTTTCTTATCATAGCTAATATATGCGTAGATAATATCTCTTAACTTCATTTTTTAGGATATATATTTATGTACTGAGAAAGATCAAGT
The DNA here is from genome assembly GCA_963971435.1 of Lasius platythorax. Taxonomy (NCBI): domain Eukaryota; kingdom Metazoa; phylum Arthropoda; class Insecta; order Hymenoptera; family Formicidae; genus Lasius; species Lasius platythorax. The sequence continues at coordinate 14,905,745 of OZ020544.1, read as the reverse complement.
TTTTTATCTGAATTTTAATCTTTGATTTTTTTCAGCATGAAATTGACTATTAAATTTCAATAAAATTTTTGATAGAATTACGTGATACACTACAATATTTATAATCTACAGGTATTATACAAATACGTATGTAAAATATTATAATAAATAAATAGACGTTATGTAAATAGTAAATACATCAAAGGATATTTTTTAATTTACATATTTGTAAATCAGTGTAGAGATAATAGGTACATAGAGAACACTGAAGCAGATCTTTCATATTCGTTAACTTTATATTGCGATGTTGTAAACCGATCTTCTCACCTTAACAATCTATTAGTCTTATTAGCTACGAATCAGAATCAGCTTTCAAAGTAGTCTCGGACGAAGCATGAAGACCTGATTTCGTCCTAACGAAGTCGTCACCTTGTTAGCAATGTTGGTCGTGTTCTCACACGAGCCGACTTTACGTAATGATTCGCGATAAACAAGGTGTCGAACGTCAATTATTCATTCCGTACATCGGCAAACAACGCGAGACAATCGCTTTTAATTTTCTACCGTCCGTCGATGAGCATTTCATTGTACGTGTAATTTTAAAATCCTGTATTTGTATTTCTCATTATGTTCTCTGGCCTGAAAAAAAGCGACCACCAATCAGGGGAATTTTGCATCATAGTTTTACAAAGTTGTAAATAGATTTTTTACAACTAGCTAATCTAATTTTTCAAAATGACAAAGAATATAGTATATGAAAAGAAGAGAAAATCAGAGAGAATATATAGGTATTTATATAAATAGATCGTACCGCGTTCTCATGCAATGCATCTGTATTTCTTGCGCAACTCAAGTATCTCTTGCGCGCAACAAAGAGCGGATGAATTCAAATGCATCTCTCTTTCATTGTTATGCGAAGATTGGCTTTACGTAACCGTAGTCATGCAGCGAGCTGTGCATCGAGTCGCATGCCGTGATCGCGTGTGCCAGCCGCGACTCGCTCGGGCCTTATCGCTTTATTAGTCGATTCTTTATTGCACCGGCGACCCCGTTGACACGTCTCGTCTATGATAGCGATGCAGACGCAGCACAGCGCGACAGATAAAGCGTCTCTCTATCATCGGCAGCTGCTGCAAGATACTTTATAAGATCTCTCGACGGGATGTTTTATATCATTATCGAGTAATTCTTTTCCTAAATATCTAAAGCAAATATCGCGAACTCGCTCGAAACATTGTAGCCTTAGGTCAGTGTCGGAGACACTTGACATTTCTGGATTGAAAAAGTGGCGATCTTACACCACTTCAATTTTTCGTCTTTAAATACAACGTACTTGATGTAAGATGCAATAAAATGGCTCGTTCTGCCAAGCGCATTCGAAGTGTAATCGTATACGAGGATAGGTTTGGCATTATCGAGAAATGCTAATGAACGAGCGCAATTCGCGACGCACCGACTCGCAATCCTCGATACGCGTTTGTGAGCAGAATTGCAGCGATCGTACGTCAGTGCAACGCCTTTGGCCTTGACATTGGCCGTGGTTACCGAGGCGCGTTTACGTAATCGCCGACGGGCCACCGGCCACGTGCTAATGTAGTAACGCACGCCTAATGTAGCCGGTGCACGCGTGGCCACTTGTTATACGTACCTACTCCCGTGTCACTGCATCTGGAGACGCGAGTCTCGCTTGTCGCGCCTCTTAAGAAATCGTGATATACGACCGTCGCCGTCGTCGTGAACGTGAAAGAGAAACGGGCGTAAGTAGGCGGCCAGTTTAGCCGGCTGGTTGGCACGAGTGGATCGAGAGGTGGTTTTATTCGTGATGGATGCGATCTCGTTGAACCTTGACCGGGCATTATGTCACGCCCGGCATCGAAAGCCGGTATATAATTGCTGCGAGTCGGGATCTCTCGATGCTATCGAGATGCGCGCAAATAATCTCTAATGTCATTTTCGATTGATGAATGGTCAGAGTCTGAGTGCAGAGAATATTCATTTCCTTATAAGCTCGTGTTAAACTCTAAGAATATATTTGATATTTATACACAGGGTGAACTTCCAGAACCACACCAAATGCTGCCCGTTAGTTATTTGGCCAATTAACGAAAATGTGGAGAGAGATTAATTTTTATCGTGTACTTTGCAATTTTTAACATTACGTATCTTTATCTCTATAAGCTTCAAAATTTTAAGATTATATTTTTAAGATTATATTAAAATCCGCTTGAAGACTACAATATTTTTTCGTCTCTCCACAAATTTGTTTTGTTAGAATTTATTTTCAATCGTTAATTATTCGTAAACTATAAGTATCTCAAAATTTTCTTCAAAAAAGTCTGTGTCGAAGGAAGCAAAGAATCTATAATTAAAAAGACACTTGATGATTTCGATTAAATTTTGTAAAAAGAGCGATTGTTCAGATAATGTTTTACGTTTTATATTTATCTTTAAAGTTTTATTTTTCGATGTTTCTAATCGGCAAAACCGATTAACGTGATCGTGTCGGATCTAGAATAGATTGTACATTTTTACCTGCATTGTGTTCACGTGAGAGTCACGACGAATGCACTCGACCGAACACTCGCTTATCGCGTTAATTGTACAACTCAGGCATCGCTGATTACGTAAGCAATCGCCTCATCAAACTTCCTCTATTTTTACGTACCGGAACGTACCGCTGATAATTTTCCGCATCCATCTTTCTCTTTTTTTTTTTTTTTTCCCGAAAAGACGAGAAGCGACCGTAATCTCGGAGGCGGTGCAGATTTCCGCGTCCGAGAATTTACTCGATATTCTATCGATAATTACACGTCCGTCCGGGATCGCCGAAAATATATCAGGCATTTCCCGTGATAACGGAATTGCGCCTTTATTCGCGCGAGCGTTCATCTGCGCAGCAGAACACAAATCCGATTTAACGGAGTTTGCGTGGAACTTAATTGTGACCGGGCATCCTCTCCCGGCGTTGGTAAAATGGACTGATGTGTGCCATTTGCTCCAATAAAGACCGCGACGCGATAAAAATATTATAACGTCAAGGTCAACACACACACATACACGCATACATTCGTATCCAGTTACACTTCGCCACGATTCGCTGACAATCTCTTCGATATTTCTTTCGTAGGCACGAAACGTCCTCCGATCGTGTATCGCCATTGACGATTATTGCGAGGAACGTAAATTCGTACGTTAGTTCTCTCTGATTTCTATCGCGAACAGCGATCGGAAATCGTGCTTACGCAATCGCAGCTAAATAACATTTACCACAAACTGAGAGAGAGACAGATAAATGCATTTATTTAGAGATAGATGCAGAGAAAGAAAGAGAGAGAGAAAACTTTGAAGAGTTTCAACGACGATGAAAAGTTTGAGTTTCCCTACAAATGTTCGATGACACATTCATTAATTTCATATTACGTAATGCACGTTGCGATACTGGCATTTATTAACTTTAACATGTGCGAATAATTACAGACGAGATAAATCCATAAATGATAAACCGCAGATTAACCTGGAATCCGGACGAAATGTCTTTCTGCTTCGAACTGCATAATCCAATGGCAAGTCTCCGGTTATAATCGGTAAATGCATAATGCTACATGTCGATTTCTCGGTATGCGCGTCCGCGTAACAGGCTATTTTCTGTACGTCACTGCTCCTCCAGGGTTAAATCGGCGAGGAGAAGTGACAGTGATTTAATCGCTTTCGGTTTTTGCGGCAAGTTAACGGTTAAGTCGCGGCTGTGAGTCACGATCGATTTCCTTGATTGCTGAGCGGATGAGAGAGGTAAAGAAATCGGATTCTACGGCGTAATCGATCGGGTCTTTCCTTCGAGGAGAAGCTTCGAACGTTCTCGACGAGACCTGTCTGTCAGTTGAAATATTAAGGCCGGACTTCGTGCTTGCACGTGTCGCCCGATGCGGCGAGCGATATAAAACGTCGGCGAGATAAAAAGACATTCCACAAACTGAAATACTTGCACGTACATTACATCCGCGCGCTATATATGTATATAATCGTCGGATAGACATACCAGAGACCGAGTGCTAATTGACGTCAAAGACGTCCGCCACGGAACGGTTTTAATGAATTGAAGAGGCAATTGAACGACGCGTTTCCAGCGCTTTAGGACTCTACGGGCTCTAATTTTAAGAGATTTTTTTTTATTGTCCCAATAATATACAATCTGATGTATGATTATTGTGTTTAGGAAAGGAATTAGGAAAGAAAAATAAATTCCATCAAATTTATTTTGCTCGTATCAAGCACATTGCAATATACTCTATCGCGATACTCATCCCTGACCTAATCTATTCCGCGTGAAAGCCGGCGCGCAGCTATATTCTTTTCGCCGACTTTCACTGTTTGACATTTCTGTGGCGCCGCGCCGATCGCTTTCCAGCGCCTTTCGATTTCCACGCGCGATGCGCAGCATCCGGCGTAGCTTCCTGCGTGAATCGATCGCATCTCCGTGGCCCGAGCACGATCAAAGCCGCCACCGTCAGCCCCCGGGGCGACGACGAGCGTGAACGACGAGAACGATAACAGCGCGACGCGGCGAGAAAGAGGACGGCGCGCGGCGCGGAACAACTACTACGCGCGTACACGCTCGAGCGGACAAAGAAGGCGGCTTACTATTTTCGTCCGCCGTTTCATGGAAGTGTCCCAGCACCCAACAAGCCTACGCTCGATCCCTTCGTATGTAGGTCGCAAAAGCTGCTCCCTCTCTCTCTCTCTCTCTCTCTCTCTTTCTCTCTCTTTCTCTCTCTCCCTCTTTCTCTCGCTGCGTCGGTGTGCGAGCCTTGTTCCAAATTTAGTGGTGCTCTCACCGCGAGAGAGCCTTCCACCCCTTACGACGGAGTTTTTTTGACGCTCTCTGAAGGTTTCAAGGACAGATTCAGAGTCGAACTCCTATTGTGGCAAGTGGTCTTGATTAGATGTCCACGCGGAAAGAGGTTGCAAAAAAGTGCCATATCATTCTTAGAAATTTTACGAGAATTCTCATAAGGAAAGATATTCATTTGAAATATAAGTAATATTAAATTAAATACAAATTAAATTCGAAACCAAACATGTAAATATGTATATGTTCTATAAACTGACTATAATAAGCCGAGAAGGGTTAAATATAAATATTACATAAGTCTTGTAATGCTCTGTTTTTTTTTTATTTATTCTGTGAAATATATTAGATAAAGTGACTAGAGACAACAACGTCTTAATCGGTCGAGGACGTATCCTCTATTTTTGAAGAAACATTATTTGATGTTTCCGCAGATTTTTAAAATTTCGTGTTTGTTCTAATTTTATTTTTGCAATATATTATTAAGAAGGTAAATATATATTATATTCTGTTTGTGACCTTGTTGTATCAAAACTTCAGAGCTTCAAAACGAATATATCACTGTTAATAAAACGCTCCTACGTGTTCCATTTCGCTATAATTTATTCATAATATTAACAATATCTGTTATAGAAACGTTTTAAGAACGTTCGCAATATTTATTAACCATTTGCACGCAAATAATTAATAATAAAAAAGAAACATATAAAAGAGATGCATATAAATATACTAGTTTTATTTTAGAAAAGCTGTGCATCGTTCTTTTTTTTTCTCTCGCATTTACACAAATATGATCATCCTATTTTCGCATAATGTGTGGACGAGTTTCTGCGGTTTTTTTTTCGATAGTTAAAGTTTCAGATTGGTTTCAAGCCGAGAGTTATATTCTACCGAGCCGAGGTGGATCGAACATCGACGCGACTAAAAAGGTGGGGGGTAATCGAACTTGGAACTGGGTCGCGACTGGTTCGATCAACGCCTGCGACAGTCAACCTCGATGCGCCAGTCATAGCTTTATGTTTTTCACACTTGTCGAGGTTTCTGAATCCACAGGAGGGTTGTAGCCCTCCTCTCCTTCGTCTTTTCTTTTCGCTTTTTCGCGTATAAATTTCAATATTCAAGTTCAATAAAAAGTCTCTAATCGCAACCTTTTTTCCATGCGCATCGCTTTGAAGCACGATAAGAAAAGTACATTGTATAATCAATCGGCTCGCAATTATAAAATACTTGTGAGTGCAAATAGGACATGTTGCATATTCTATTTATGCTCACGAGTATTGTCTCGGTAGAGTCTTTGATATTTCTACAATATCCAACAACCGCGTGCAATAGCTTCAATAGTTACAAAGGGATTGTGACTATTGAATTGTGTGCTGTTGCAGTCAAGGATTCTAGGACGATTTTGCAATGTATAGCAGTTCTAGATAGTTTTAAAAATCAATAATAAATCACTCGAGGCAGTCAGAACAAACAAAAAGTGATTATTTTACGATATATTTTTTTTTCTAAACATTTATTTTTCTAAAAAATGATAGAATAATTAAATATCGGGATAATAGGATTATTATAACGATATTAGAATTATTTATTTAGAATGGCAAAATTGTTTTACACATAGATAAAGATGAACGCGAATATTTAAAAAATATCAGTAATTGTTCAAAAATGGAGGGGTGCTAGTCAGAGGGGTGCGAGATCAAAAGATGTGCACGTAAAAACGTTTTAGCTCTTAAAAAAGGAATTGAATGCTGTCACGATTGCTGGCACTAATTTTAAACTTTATTCTTTTCATTTCAATAAAATGAGATCGATTGTTTTCGGCAGCCTTCTTGTCGGAATGTCTTCAATTTCGAGAAGACGCTGCGCGAGTAGACGGAGCGCGTCGTGTTAATTATTTTCCGCGTCTAATTAAAGATTTTCTTGGTAGAGACGCGTGTTGCACACCGGATGTACGGCCTGCGTGACGATGCCTACGGCTGGCCCCGTATGCTAATGAATCTTCCGAGGTCAAAAGAGCTCGCTCTAACGGTCTAAGCGCAGACGGCGCGGCGCTGACTGTTCTCTGGATTATGACTTATAATTCTGTTTAGTTTTCGCGAAAGAGGCTCTGACGAGCGCGAGAAAAACGTTTCGCGATTCTCGCGAAATGCGAGAAAGAGGAGCGGGTACGTACAGTTGGCGTGCGTCTAAATCATTTCGCGGGCGGAAACGCCCGTCCGATACGCGGAAACGTCGCATATCGCGCATGCGGATATAGAAACTCATTCCCGCAAAATGCCCCGGTAATTACAATCGACCGACTTCCCGCCGTCTGCTACTATCGAGATATCAAAGCATGCCGCGCTTCCGTGTCGTTCGTATAGAATCGACGCTGACGCGATGGAATGAGTTTACATGTCATTTGTTATCGGCCAGCTGACTAACATCGTCGTACCGCGGTGCTGAAATATCGCGCGGTGTCGTTGTGCAACAATAAAGCGAGTCTGCGGTCCAGCAATATCATCAAAGCGACCGCCGCCGCGCCGACGTTTTTATTTCGCGCAGAAGCGCGATAAAATCTAGCTCTTGTAAACTGTGGAGGTGCCAAATTTAAGCGCCATTTAATATATCGCGTGTAATAGTAAATTCGTTGCGACGCGCGGTGTACAAATAATATTAGCGATATCGATATATTCTTTTCGCGCGATCTCTTCTCTTCGCACGATGTCGTGACGTAAATGCGTTTCGTCTCTCGTGCCTCTTTTCACGGACGCGATTTGCGCATTAGTTACATAGAGGAAGAAGGACTCTTGTGTGACGAAGGCAGACAGTCGTTCGATGTATATGAAATAGTCGAATGACGTCCGACGAGTGTCGTCCTTGAAATTTAGATCGAACTGCACTTATCGTCGCGAAAACTCGCGGACTTCTTTCGAGAAGCCGCCTCTTCGAAAGGATCCGCTCCTCGTCGGACCGGTTAATTCAGATAACCCGCGATTATATTTCGGCGAATGCAAAAATGTCGCATCTCGACCAGGAGAGAAAGTGATTGTCTCCGAGATAAACGCGTGACACTTTTCGAGTCACGACACTTTGGATGTTTAAAGGAACTCAGAATTCAGGCGAGGTATTGTAAGTAGATATTTTATTTTATTTTTTTTTTATAAGAATAAAGAGAATATTAAGACTCTTACGTATATTCTTACCTATATTCTTGGAGTATGTATTTTTACGTCGCTGGATACATTTGTGCATAATGCGTCGCGACTCTATATGCTCCAGCTGACATTATAAGTATTCCACGGATCGTGCTCGTTACGTATTCAAATTATTTCCGCGGAATCGGTTATCGTCGGCGGAACTGAAAGTATAGCCGGCTCGATACATTCACGATTTCATATCCATTCCGTTCACCAGGGCTTATCGACAAGATCGCGCACTTCGCCCTAAGCGTCGGTTACGAACACGGCACGAACACATTCCAGGTATATATATCTTGACGTTACATCTATGACGGAAAATAGAGCCGGCCGTGGGACATAATTTAATAAAAATCATCGATTTATCGCGCAAACAAACGAATTGCAAGTTGTCACCCGCACGCTTATTTCGATCCGTACGAATGAGATAAATAAATTAAGCATCGTGTTTTCTCTCTATGCTCCGATGTTCGATAATCTCGTATCAGCGCGATCGAGGAACGTTGCATAATCGATGGTACAAACTGAAATTAGTCCAATAAATACTCTCCGAGACAGCGCTCCTCTCTTTTCCACAAGTTTAAAAATATTTTACTCCGATAAATATATATCAGGAGACAACAAATCAATAATAATTACTAGCTGTCGACGGATGATTACTAATTTCATCGAGCAATGAAAAGTTAAACAAAAAAGAAAAAAAAGATCGCGGATAAAAGGGAGGAAACAGGTAGTAATCTTCGCGCTATTTTAATGATGTTTTCCTATGCAATTAAATATGCAGCGGCGAGAGCGAGACACACCAGGTGCCTGCAGATAGAACTCGATAGTGTCGCGATGTCCATCGCGCCGAGTCGGCGGATCGTATCGCGTCTTCGCAGTTCGTACTACATATACGAGGAGAGACGTATTAGAGGAGCGTGGCACTCTACTGTGCCTAAACTCTGCGAAAGTCCTGCGCGCTCGCTCGCGTATATAATTTCGCCGCGCCGCGACCGGTTGTCGATCAAGCGCTTTCGTAAGAAACACCTGCGAGTCATTATCCCTCGCCTACCTTGGCTTTCCCCCGGCGATTTGATTTGCTCGCGCAAAAAAAGAAGAAAAAAAAAAGCAAAGAAAAGAATTATCCGCTCGCCGCTCTAAGCAACGAATGGATGATTGTCTCTCCGGCGGACTGCACGCCAGGAATTCGAGAGTTCGCGAATTCGTTCGATGTGATGAATATATTAATATATATAAATATACATGACGCGCGACGAAATGTCGAGATAAATTATTCTCATTCGTATCTCTCTACGGGGATCGCGGAGTGAAAGAGAGCGGCTTTCTCCCGCTTTTCGGTCGGCTGATGCACCGCGGATATCAGACCACAAAAAAGTCACCGCTTTGGATTAGGTCTCGCGACACGTTCTTATATACCTGGTCTATTAAAGAGATCGGCGAGATTCCCGATCGTGTCTCGCGATTGTGGGAGCGCGCGAAGTAATTATGGAGATGTAACGGATTCTCTCGCGAATAAATTTGCATATTTTGCGATCCGATCGCGTGCCTTGGGCGCGAATCTCATTGAGGGACACTCGATAATACCCGGGACACTCCGCGGACGACATTCTGAACGGATTTTCCAAGTGGTAACGCAAACCGACGCGAGCACCGACTTCAATCGGCGTTTGCCGCGCGCAGCGTTCTGTTTGTGTTGCACCGTTCTCCGGCAAACTCGACTCGACTCGGTAAAGACTGAAAATAGCGACGGAAACCGGGCTTCTTGCAGTTTAAACCAGATATTTTAACACTTCGACACATCGTCGACAACGTATATGCTCATAAATAGATTCTGTATTTTCCACGCTGTTTGTTCGCATCGCACGAATTGCGTCTTTGCGATATGCAGCGAAATATCTTTTGTAAACGCCAAGCATTGCATAGAAAGATATAACACTTATGATATATGAATAAAATATTATATTGAAAAATTAAATAAAAGGAATTTTTTTTCCAAATTTATCTAATCGTAATCGCTATTAATTGGCAATTAATCATTTTTCAACAATTATTGTTTCGTCCTTTAGAATAAGCTGTAAAACGCAATTATTGTTTTTTTTTTCTTTTTTTTTCTATATAAGTCTCAGCGCAATAAAGTAGTCCACACGTGGTATTGTTTTATGCGATAAGATCGAAAGTAAAAAAAAAATAAAACTTTCGCGATCTTTACAGAAACTTTTCGCGAAAGCAGAGGTCTATTATTTACGTCCACCTTTCACCGGCGTCATTTTGTGTTTCAGTGGTTTATTGCGACTATACCGCCTCAGGAAGGTCACTACAGTTCCTTGAAGATTACATCGCGAAGGAGGTACTGCCATGTTTGGGCGACACTCGGGCATCCACGTCCATCTGCAGTCTACAATCATCTCTTTTTAGGTAAGCAATAATGGACCTGGCAGTCCCTGTCCTTCGGAAGACTGAATGTGCTTTACGATTTATGCAGAAATCCGCCCAGTTTTTGCTGAAATTGTATATAATAAAATATAATATGAATAATTAATAATTATTATATGAAAAAAATATTTGCTGGTTTGTTGCAATTTATTACAATGGAATTTTATTTATATTAATTCTTTATTTCTTTCTATTTTCTCATTATTACATATTTATGTCACAAGTCCGTTTTTCAATCCACTTTGCTTTACATTATATTTTTTATTTGTACTCTATCGTTTTATTACTTATTGTATTTTATTATCTTACTTCTCTCTCTTTCTCTTTCCTGTATTCTTTTACAGTCTGTTGTAATAAAGTCACTCGCTCATTCAGAATGTCCCTCTCTCTCGCGCGTGTTCATAGATTAATCTTCATATTTCATTTCCCACATCAAGTAAATGGAAGACTATATCATCATCAGATAAATTTTCAGACACGTTCTCATATCTATAATGCTCAGATAATCTCAGGCACGTGTGCTGTTAAATCGATTACAATTAAATTGGTTTATCGTTTCCTGTAATTCCTGAACGTTATTTTCGTCCGTTCGATCGTGTCAAGACGCGATTCCGCCGAGTTATTCTCGCGACGGCGATTTTACGCGCTTTACGTCGTTTTGCTTGCGATATCAATTTTAAAAGAGATACACACGTGTGTTTCGCATCCGGAAACTTTCCCGAGCGCGACATACATATAAGTTCAATCGCACGTAACGCTCGCGCATGTTTGTTCATTAAAAATTATTTATCGCGACGATGAAGTGCCCACTTGTTCGTTATCGTTCGGCGTTATCGCCGACGACAACTTTCAACCGTGGCGACTCAGAGAAATGTAGATCAAGCCGCCTGTAAATCTCGCTCGGCCGGATCGATAGTATGAGACGGTCTCGTCTCGATTCTTCCGTTTATTGGGGCGCTGATGTCCCAGATCAATATTCATCCCCCCGAGACCGCGGTACTTACCCTGTGGCCTGTGGCCACATGAGAAAACCGTGATAATAATGACGACATATACGACAGCCTCATCACGTGATGAGCGACACATTCAGAGACACGTGTACACAATGTGCAATAAATTTGCCGCGACTCGCAATTTCACTCTCTCTCTTTCTCCTTTTCTCCCTCTGTCTCATGATTATGCGTTGTTTATCTCAAATGATGCATAACAACGCTATTTTTAGAGAAAAGATGTAAGAACGTTGTAATGTTTTCTAATTTCTTAAGTATAATCTATATCTAACGCTATTAAAAATTTACAAAAATTCGCTCACGCGCTTATTATTTCTTAATTATTTAATAAAAAATTATCAAATATATCCTTTATACTTTGATGCGCGGAGCGTATCAAGTTAAATTAATGTTAAACAAGTTAATCTAATTCTCTTTTAAACTACAAGTTGCCCTTTCGAAGTAATTAGAGCTGTCAAGCGGATAGGTTCGTTTACAGGTATATAACGCGTGTCGTGAGAAATCGATAGTAACTATGTAAACTGTAAGGTATGTTGCTGCTCAACCTATGTCTCCCCGTCCCTGACGTCAGACGTCACACTAGATCCATATTGACTCCGCACCAATTGCGCGAGCACGGAGTCTCACGTGTCTCTACCGCTCATAAATACCATGGCATTAGACACGCGGTACTTTATAGCTTTATTATCGTGCACATCACACACAATCACGTCTAAAGCATAATAGAAAGTATTATTGTCGTCACTGTCAATTATCGCTGTCGTCTCTTCTCCGAGGCGAAAAAACAAAAATTGCGCGCCTACAAATTTTTTATCACCTTCATTCCGCTTTTACTAAGAGATTCGGATTCACATGCATTCGCATGTTTACGTTTTGCAGGCATGAGGCCCGAGACATCGTCAGACACGCGGTCGGAGCCGGCGAGCAGGATGCTGTCCTGTTCACGGGTCAAGGCACCGCCGCCGCCCTTCGCACACTTTTACGACATCTCGATCTCTCGAAATCCACCGTGGTCTTCGTGGGCCCGTTCGAGCATCACGCCAACCTGAGGCCTTGGCGTGAGCTCGATGTCAAGGTAGGACAAGCGGCGGATAAATTCACGTGAAAAAGTCGAGCGGCGCGATTCGTTCGCGCGATAAGAGGGAGCGGGCAATAAAACGCGCGACGGCGAGATGCGTCGTTAAAACGGGGCGTGTGATGCGTCTCGTAGGGGAGATGTGCGTGAGCGATCGAATAGTATACGCAACGAACGCGACGTAGCCAGCTCAGACTTTTGGCAACGTGCCATTTATGCTCGCGCGAGAGCGGCCATTCCACCTTTTTACCGCGACCTTATACGCTTGCTTCATTCTTCTTTTATCCGACACTCTTTAAAGATTGAAGAACTTAATTAGAATAATAATGTAAATGTATGTACACAAAGATGGAATGTATATAAATATTGTGTAAATTGTTGCCCGACACTTCAACTCCGTCGAGAGGAATCTGTCCCTCTATTAACATGATTTGCGGGGATAACCTTGGGAAAACATTCCCTATAAATATTTTCAAGGCGCGACAATTTTCAAATAGCCTTTAACTTAAAATAGTCGAGATTGACGCTTGATCGTCCTTTTTTAGCCGTCTAATTGCGGACATACTTGTCGCGTCATCGTCCGCGACGAGTCGTTGATGAAAGCAATTAAACCGCTTTACAGATAGTACGAGTTTCCGAGACCCGGGAGGGCTTCCTAGATCTGAATGATCTCGAACGAGGACTGACTAGAATGCGGAGCGAGGGCGTTGCGCAAATGATTGGATGCTTCAGCGCTGCCAGTTGCATAACGGGGGTTTTGGCAGATGACGTCGCGACGACCCTCCTGCTGCATCAATACGGCGCGCTTAGCGTGTGGGATTACACCACTGCAGGTAATGCTCGTGAACGAGGATAAAGGAGAGAACCGGTTGCGAGTCGATCCGATTCGATTAGCCGCCGCAATACGATCTCCGATACGAACTACGACGAGAGAGAAAAACAAGGAGTTAATTAATCAGCCGGTTGCAAAAACCAGATATACTTTGGTAATTTTGTGTCATGCTAATTTCGGTGCAAAAAATCCTTAAAGTCTTCGCCCGAGGCGTCGATTCATCGTGTATAAATTACGCGTTTCGCCATATACAGAACACTTGTAAATGTAAATATGTCTCTCTGCACAATTAAGATAATTCAAATATATTATTATTGATGACATAATATGCTTTTTATGTAAGCGCGCTCTCGCGTTATGTAACAAATGCGATAGACGATTCGATATCATCGGGATGTGGGAGCTCGACGACGACGAGGCGAATTATCAATGTTATTCTACCGTGTGTGTTTCCAGCGCCGTATACTCAGATCGACATGAATCCGCATTTACCCGGAGTCGGGGAGACCGCGGTCCACAAGGACGCCATCATTTTCGCGGGTCACAAATTCATCGGCGGCGTGCAATCGCCCGGTATACTCGTGACCAAACGGTGGCTTCTGCGAGAGGACGTCGAGGCGGAGGACATGAGGGACTCCCATCGTTATCATCGCGATCCCGAGCTGCGAGAAGAGAGCGGTACCGCCGGCGTCGTCGAGAGCATCAGATGCGGACTGGCGGTGCAGCTGAAAGAGAACGTCACGCCGAGAGCGATTGTCGCTCGACAGGATAAGATTTCTAGGTGAGCGATCTCGCCTCTCTTGGAGGCCGCGGCGCTTAAGAGCGCGGTTGTTGCATGATCGAAATTGCCGCGGATTACGCAAGATATCGCTCATTTTTTCGCACCGTCCAGGAAACAAATCAATGCCGGTCGTTTCGAATAATTTTCTTGCCGCGAATGTCTTCCTGCTTGCGCGAGCAAGAACGGCTCTCATAGAAAGCGACGGCCTCGTGGTGCTCTCTTTTTTTTATTCGCGACTCATAATTTTCCTTCTTTCGGAGAGCTGCCTTTGCACAAGTCCAACTATAAGCTGAAGATATTATGAGTGCAAATACGCTTATAGCCTTGTATATACAAATTGTAGATACAAATTGTCCTATATAGATACAGTAAAGACCGGTTCTATCTAAGACTATCGTAGTTCTTGTCAAAATCAATACATCTTTTCCCTTTGGCAAAATTTCCAGATATGCATCGTTTTCAAGATATCTAATTTTTGAATATGCTAATACAGTACATTTGCTGCTTCTCGATTCTTCGTATCGAGAATTCTGTGTTTAAAAATTTTGATAATTCTGTTATAATTAAGTCTAATATTTCTGTTTTTATAATGAAACACTTGAAGAAATTTTTTTGAGTTAATAAAACAAATTGGTACATAAAACAAATTTATTCTTTACGACAGCGAAATGTTCTCATGTAAATAAAGCGGACGTTATTCATATAATTTCTTCTCATTATACATTCTATATTCAACTACCATGAAGTACTCACGCGAATATTTCGACATGTTTATGACTTTCGGATACGAAACTATTGTAATGAATATCGACGTACTGTTCTTTTAAGAACTAACAAAATTTCGAATGAAGATTCTTCCTCTATTTTATTAAATTACTCAATGTTACGCATTACGTATTGCATATTTAATAAAAAAGAGAAGTAGATGATAATTTTTATAATATTACGAGAGATAATATTACGATTAAATCTTTGCACTAAGGATGACTTGATTGAAAAATAAGATACCTCGAAAACGATGCATTTCCAGAAATTTTGCCAAAAGAAAAAAAGTTTATTATTTTGACAAGGATTATGATAGTACCGGTCTGTATCGTGCTTATACGAAACACCCTGTATACGTAATCGAAGAGATCTACAATTTCGTGAATTCGTCAATTATCTTCGCATAGTTACACGGTATGTGGATAGTTTTGCGCAATACTGAATGATTATCGCTTTCTCTTTCCAGGCAAGTTTTATCCCACGTGCGTACGATCCCGGAATTGATTCTACTCGGTAGCTCGTCGCAAAACGTGAAGCGACTGCCCATCTTCTCTTTCATGGTACGCCATCCTCGCGGCACGTTTCTACACCATAACTTTGTCTGCGCCGTCCTGAACGACGTCTTCGGTATTCAAGCTCGAGGAGGATGCGCATGCGCGGGTCGTTATGCTCACGATCTGATGGGGATCGACCGGGAACTTGCCAAGGAATACGAAAGCATCCTCTTGGAAGAGTATGTCTCAATTTTTTACTGCACTTAATGCAAATAATCATTTAATTCGAAACCTATTTATTTCCGGTAAAGTCAATTTTTTTTGCTATAAACTCGGAAAAATGTATATTCGACTTCAAAGCTGATAAAAGTTTTATTCAATAGATTATAAATTTATTTCAATATAAGTTGAATATGTATGTGATAACAATTTTTATTAGTTATAAATGTTTATAGCTGACAATGAGGTGTTGAGTTATCGAGAATCTAGTAAAACCTTAGAATAAACCTTGGAAAATTTCGTATTGTTTATATAATAACTTGATAACGTTTTAATAACTATCATTGTCATGTTTGATTTAATGGACTTAAAAAAAATAAAAATAAAAATAAATCCATAGAGAAAGAAGATATGAAATACAAAAGAAAGAATTTGTTTCATTCTCTGATGTCGATTATATTCTACGCCAATTTTCTATTACTGCAAATAAACGTAAGGATTATCAGAAATCTGATTTAATTCGCATTATATCGATTTCAATGATTGTTGCTTTCATCGCTTCGTATTGAACGATACCGTCTCGCGTGCGAAAGATTATGTACATCGTATTATGTACATTGTATAGACCGACAATGCAGGAAGTAGTTGTCTATTAAACTCGGTGCGGTGTAATTTCGCGTAATGGACACATGGCGTAGAAATAGACGTTACGTCAACCGCGCGGCAAATCGCCGCGTCTAACTTGGCGCAAGATTCTATTTTTGATAAAAGTGTCATGCACATTGTGCAAAGAGTTTAATACGTACTGTTTTATTTTAGACAACGTAACGGCACCGAGGAGACCACTGCGGAGGGTCTCAGGCCAGGCTTCGCCAGGCTATCCTTTCCCTACTTTATGACCGAGGCGGAAGTTGCCTTCGTACTGGAAGCTCTCAAGATGGTGGCCACTGAGGGCTGGAAGTTGTTGCCGCAATACGTGCTGAATCCCGATACCGGCGAATGGCGGCATCATACCAACAGCGTCTTCAAGGAACGCAAGTGGTTGGGCTCGATCAGATACACGGACGGCAGAATGAGCGCCACGGAGAGACGAGTTTCCGGTTCCGGCATCTTCCCGCAGACTTACGGCGATTGTCTGCAAACCGCCCGCAACATCTTCAACCGCGCGCGTAAAATGGCGCAGCGATATCCGCTGCAGATCGACAAGAGTTTCAATTTCGTGTGCCAACGTATGGAAGCGTTACGTTGGTTTATGTTGCCGAGCGAGGCGCAGGATCTCCTTTTGGGAAATTCGCAGAACGTCAAACAGGACGTACCGTTCAATCCGTTATTAGCCTGGAACAGGTTCAGCAGCACGAATGCCGTCACGTGCCACGATAGTCTGGTGAACTGTCTGACGCTGACCAACGGCATCAGACGGCTCAACAGCGACATTCCGCGCACGGGTAATATGCTCATCTCGTCAACTTCACCGAGACATCGTAGTCTACCGGCGCTGAGCACAGTCAGGCGAGCCATGATCGCGACTACGATCGAACTGAGTCAACCATCGTCATCGAGCGAAGAGGAGAGCTCGAATCAAAATGAACACGGCAATTTCTTCGGTGGACATCGATCACCCGCCACGTGTCCGAATTCGCCGATGCCAGTCAGATTCGCGGTGGGCGAGGCTGTGACCACCTCGGTTCTGGGATCGATATCTCGCACAGTTGTTCGACCGACGAAGGAGCAGAGGGAATTGATAGACGCGACCAATGCTGGACGCGCTAGATGCAATTCTCTGGGGAGCACTACCGACGGATGCAATGTTCCAGGAAATCGCGTTGGTACCGCATCGGCGTCCTCGCCGATTCCGCCGCTTCCCTTGAGCCCGCAGACTCTGACTAGTTTGGGACTCAGTACAACAAACGGTTCATCGAGGCACAGACGTCTTCACTGCAGCTGCAGCAGTCAAACGGAGTTGAACTCATTGGAATTGGATTCCGCCGCCAGCCCGAGTCATTCGATTTCCTCCTTGAGCTATAATCATAATCCGGCGTCACCGCCGTCTTCATATTCATCGACCAGCGATTATACCGAGAGGTTGATAGGCGGTGGTAGATCGTCACCTATTTCCACGAGCACGAGCCAGAGATCCGAGGATGATCTGAGCGCGTACGTAAAGGAAATGACCAAGGAACTAGCGACGGAAATAAAATCGGAGATCCGGGAGGTTATTTCCAAAGTCGATGACGCTCTGTCGGAGTCAAATACATCCGAAAACACACCGCAACATCATTCGCGAGCTCACAGCATGGTTAATCAAATATTTGTGGAGGATAAACAGCAATTGAGGCATGACTCGTTCACAGCCAGTGACATCGCCGAATACTTGATGGAATTCTCGAAAGAAATGGCTAGCGAAGTGAAATCCGAGATAAGGTATTTTATTGTTATTGATAAAAATTTTTAAAGTGTTACATAATATTATAATGTGTATTATATTGTGAATTTTTGAACAGGTGCATGGTGAACGCCGTTGATGGGCTTCACAGGTATTCGCCAGATGCTTCCACTTCAGACGTTTCCTCAAACGGATGCGGTTCACCCGATCGAGGGAGAGTCGTACTTCCATCATCGGCATCTCCGCGTCTTTCGAGCTCCAGAAAAAGCGGTCAGATCGAGATCACTAGCAAGGTCGGCGAACTATCGCAGCAGGAAAGCAAGATGTCTAGTGAATGTTCTTCGGACGAGACAGTCATCTATGTGATGAAGCCATCCGAGAACGAGCAGATGGTGCGCAATCGCTCAAAGACCGAAGACGAGGAAGTGGATGTGGATGATTATGTGGATGATGATCCACAGGAAGGACGTGGCGGTCTCGACATCGGCGACGCCCGGAAGGTCCTACCGAAGATCTATTCGGCTGTGAACTCGGTCAGTTCTCAAGACAGCGGTATAAACCTGTCCTTTCACGAGAGCGATAAATCGATAGACTCGCTGGATCTAAAACGAAGCAGCAGCGCTGAATCCAACTCCGCCCATAATCACGGACGAAAGCCCAGGACGACGTCGATGATGAGTCTATCGACTAAGAGTGGCAGCAAACAACAAGTGCGTCAAAACGACAATCTCTCGGAAGATGAGGAATGCACGAGTGATCTAAGAGAGGAAGAGGGCGATGGTCAGGAGAATAATTTTGAGGACAACGACTCAAGACTCGAATATTCGCGAACTCAATGGCACTGCCCACCGAAAAATGTTTGGAAACCTTCGGTGGAGGCTATGCAGGAATTCAACATGATCCGGGACAACGATAGGGTCTTAGTTTGTCTATCGGCGAACGGCAAAGACTCACTGTCCCTTCTGCATACTCTGCATCAGTACAGATTTTATGCCAAGTCGAAGGGGATTGACTTTGAGATTGGTGCGGTCACTGTTGACACAGGTGGTTCTGACCCCTTAGAAATGATGAGTTATCTAAAAGCCCTGGACGTCCCTTATTTTTATGAGGAACAGGTGACAGATTCGACCAACGCTAACGTTGACAATCCGTTGGACGCCAGCGTCGCTAGCGGCACTTGCAGTTTCTGCGATAGATCGGTCAGGACGCAATTGTATTCTTTGGCAAAACGCAACGGATATAATGTGTTGGCGCTCGGTCAACACTTGGACGATCTCACGGAGAGTTTCCTCATCTCGGTATTACACGGTGGCGTGTTGAAAACCATGAAAGCTCATTACTATATACGTCGGGAGGACCTCAGGGTCGTTCGACCGTTCATCTACGTACGGGAGAAGGCGTTAAGACAGTTTGCTGAAAGCAAAAAGCTTCCGATCTCGCGGGATTTAAAAACTTTATCTGAGGTAAAGTTCAAGTATCTTTTAAAAGTTTTTTCTTAAGATAGCAAAATATATATCGGATTGTAGATACACGCGCGTCATTAAACTCCATTAAGAAATTATTATTACACTGTCATGCAATTAGATATATTTTTATTGATTTTCTGTATTTCTTCTCATTAATTATAGAAACAAAATAGAAGAAAGGAGTTGATGCTCCAGCAGGAACGCGCGTATCCTCGACTGCATTGGTCTGTGCGCACAGCTCTACGGCCCTTGATAACCGCTCACGGGCAAATCACCGCCTTCGATTTGACCTGCGGCGGCAACGATATCGTCAACAGCCCGAGTAGTAGCACCAGCAGTAGCATAAGCAGCACTTGTAGCGGCACAAGCGGCGGCGGTAATAGTAATGGCAGCAATACCAGCAATCAACAGAAGCGACATCGGAGAACCAAGTCGAACAATTCTATGGCGACTACCTCCTCGTCTCAACAGACCGACGAGAACGATGAGACCGACGAGGAGCCCGTGCTCTGAGGCGGGCATGTCGCGAGATGGGATCCCGATCGTCGCGCGGTCTCATCCTCGCGTCCCCGTCGCAGGTGTCCGACGTCGACGTTCGCGCTCGTTAGAAGAAGACGATTGCGCTTCGCAGCCGCGGTCGCTGCCGCTAAAGCCAACGATCAAAGATGCGAGCATGGCAATTGAGCGATGATGGGGAAGGAAGCATTTAAACGCAGCGGATTTCGCGAAGAAAATTTGAAGAGTATTGCCCGCTAACATTATTCGCGTGTGTAATCCTTGCTCGTCGCGCGAGAATCTTTGCGAGACTTACTCGCCGCATCAATCGTTGAAAAGTGAAATCATTATAGTGTGAATAATCGTCTTATTTACTCGAAAGAAATGACTATTATCGAGTTAATGATGATCTCGGATACGAAGAGTTGCTTTCCGTAATTAAATGAACGTTTTTCAAAGAAATAGAGGAAAATAATACGCGGCCGGCAGAATGTTACTTATTTAAATGACGGTAATGTAAGGACGATGTAAGCATATGTCCTCTTTTGTGTTTACGATGAATAAAAAAACTTGCTTGCTTATGGATAAGTTAAGCGTATCGGCAGCTGATTAGCTGCTTTACGCGGAGATACGATACAATGATAATCGATCGATGAACCGATAAGGAACAGAATAATCGACGGTGCGTCGCGCCATTATATCATGTCACGTCGATCGTTGGCGCGGGACGATAAATAGGTCTTAATACGTCGCGTATACGACATATTAAGGGACGCGATACGCTTGAGAGACGCGATAAGCGATAGCTGCTTAATATTGAGACAGATATTATGTGTTATGTATCTTATAGAGAAGAAGTCATGCAGCAGGGAGACCGGGAATAGTTTCGTGAGAAAGCCAAAACCTCGATCGATCTCGCGAAAAAAAAAGATCGTTCCACGACACAATTATATCTTTTTTATATACATATACATCTTTTTTTATTTGCTATGTCGCCGCCCTTTGGCATCGCTCTAATAATTAAGATCATTAAGATCTTGCGATCGAGAAGTTTTGTGAGTTGTTCAACTCCTTCGATCCTTTTTGATGTCTTTTTCTAATGCGCGTTTTTGACGGTATTTTCAACTTTCTCAATGGTAGGACTTGACGATGGGCGTCATTTTTTGCGGTCAGAAAAATGCGTCCTTCAGATGATCTGTCGAGAAAATTCGTCGGTTTGCGGAACGTCATTTCAAATGAATTGGATGCGAATTCGTTGAATCGGTTAGTCCGCTTTCGAGAAGCATAATCGCTCGATCAAATTTCAGTTATCGAGATAGAGATGCGAAAGGACCACATCGAGAGGTTTTGACGAATTCTCACCTGCATGAACTTCGAAAAAGAGAGGCACTCACGCACGCACGCGATGCGTAAGAAATTAACGTATACGCTTCTCGCGAATAAAACGTATTAAGACATTGGAGATTGTCTAAATATTTCTAAATAACAAAAAAAATTTTTAAGACGGGTACTAAAATATGACAATTAAAAAACGTATGAAACATTACAATGTCTTGCTTTCCATGTGATATGGTGCGATAAATACGAGAGGCTTGTAATAAAATTAATTTAAGAATTTGTTAGAAGAGAGACAAGTTTTTCGTATCTATCGGATAAATATTTGAATGGCGATCTCCAATGTTTTAGACTGTGCAAAACGAAGGCTTTTTCTTCTTAACTGGCATCACCGACAACACGATGACACAATAAAATTGCGCTTCTTTTTCAATGTAAGTTTGCTTATCCGTGATGCAACCCGATCTACGCTGTGATCGATAAGTTAAGTTTCGATACAAAAAATAACGACGGCGAATGATGAACGAGTTGCAAATAAGAGTCCGGCTATATCGGCGGTTTCTTGAAAAATGTAATAACGTGATAGATCGTTGCGTGCTACGCTTCGATGGAATTGATGAAAAATATCAATCAAGTAAAATGCTAAAATGCTAAAATCGTCCAGAAATAAGAGAAAAATTAAATTGAACTTTGATCGAAGATGTACCAAATTATTCTAATGTTTCGTCTAACGATAGCAAAGACTTGAGCACGATTGTATTAATAGTCCGGGAATCAATTAAAGTTGGATGAAAACGATTCTTTTCTATATTATAGAAACCTGTCTATTAGATAGAACGATAAACTTCGGAAGATAGACAAAACGATAAAATTCGGTTAATACGTATCACTGCTAATCGGCATTGATGCGATGCGGCTTTGGTCACGCAATAAAATATATGTTATACAAAGAAGATAAGGATTATTTCATAGGAATCGAAACGTTTAACGATTAAAATCGACACGTACAATAATAGAGGATGGATGATGTTACGTTGGGAGGGAAGCGCATGTAATTTGGACCATGTAAATGCCAGTTGACAGAGAATCAGCCGGATGGCATAAAAAAACTTAAGAGGATAGTTCAAGAAAAACTAATATCAAGATTTGAAAGGACATCTGATAAAATATATATATATATAATTCATAAGCCGATAGGCACCAATCGATTATGATACTTATAGCAGCAGTGGTCTTATGTTGTTCACTTCTTCTCTCATGTTCGGCTGTTGTACGCTCGCTAATTGTTAGGATTATAAGTAAGTAAGACTTAAGACTTGTACGTAGAGATCGCATGTACAACAACGTACGCAATGTAGACGATGATCGTATAAAATAATACGTACGTACCGTTTGTGTCGTACTCAGTTTTTTAAAGCGTTCGTTCATTCGTTTGTTCGTTCGTTCATTCATTCGTTCATCGTTGAATCGAAGGTGATAAAAGGCGGAATTAACAACCAAATGCGATAAGCGAAAAGGAAGTCTTGATCTATATGAATCATTGCGAATAGATATTCTCATATTTTCCGAGAGTTACGAAAGGGACATTGTTACTGTAAAGATATGTAAGTTTATTTATCGCTAATAAAAATGAACGTTTAAGAAAAAAAAAATTTTTTTTATAATCAAGTAATCCATTAACCAAGAACCCAAGATTTCAAGCAAGTCACGATTTCAGGAATTTTTAGAATTTTTTTTAATCTGTTAGTGTAAACTGGAGAGATTTAACTCTCGAAAATTGGAAAAGTATCAGAACATAATCAGCGAAGAGGTGACACAAATTAAGATTCCAAGAGAGAATCACGCAATTGCAGGAATTTTTAGAATTTTAAATCTGGCAATCTAAATTGGAAAAATTTAATTCTTGGAAATTGGAAAAGTATCAGAAGAATAATCAGCAAAGAGATGACATAAACTAAAAAATTCGAAGAATTACAATTCCAAAAATTCCTATAATTTTGAATTTGGCAATTAGATCTGAGGAAAGTTAAATTCTCGAGAATCGAAAAATATATTAAAATATAATCAGTAGAGGGGAGACACGAATTATAAATTTCTAAAAATTTTAATTCTGGAGGGCACTGCTTTAGGAAATGGAAGGAATGGAATTAATTCAACAACAAAATGTTTTTTAGCGATTTATTAAATCCTTTAAAATATTTTAAACAGCGTGCGGCTTTGTTATTGGCGTTAACAGTGATATAGTCGTTTAAGGTACATAATACGAGGCCCGAAGAGAGCAAAGCGAGCGAAGATCGACATAAGATTCGCTCGCCCGTCCGGCTTGGACGCCGATGATTTCGGGCGACCATTTCCGAGAGGGATCGTGGAAGGTCCATCGATTTGATACGATTATGCAAATCAGCGGGATTGATCGAGCGACGCGATCTTTCGGCCTCCTCTT
Organism: Lasius platythorax; assembly: GCA_963971435.1. Taxonomy (NCBI): domain Eukaryota; kingdom Metazoa; phylum Arthropoda; class Insecta; order Hymenoptera; family Formicidae; genus Lasius; species Lasius platythorax. The sequence goes on along the minus strand of OZ020544.1, from coordinate 14,882,007 downwards.
TCCCTTCGCTCGGCGATCGCGCCATCGCGACGCATGCATCGGCGCGATCTGTTGAGAATGTGCGGTGCGTTTTGTCTCTCTTAAGATTATTTTAAATGGAATATAACATTATCTAGTGTTAGACGCGAGAGTAAAATTGAGAAAAAGTCCACATACGAGACGGAATTCATTACGATCTAGTCGATCTTATATCTTAAAGTCGCCGAGTGCGGCGTCGAGAGACTCAGAAAAAGATAGAGCCGGCGAGAAACGGTGCCGTCTGATATCGAAGCAATAGGATCGAAAATACGTGCGAAATGAATTATTTATCTCAACTAGGTTAACATCTCTCGCACTTAATGCTCGCTTTTCGTGTCGCGAGATATATCTCATACCCAACTCATTCATTGGGATGACACGAGCTGCACTTTCCGAATAACTTCCGTTTTGCGAGATGAAAGTCACTATAGCCGACCGCTGATGATTTATCCATCGTTTAAACAAATTTATGGCACATCGCCAGAACCGCTTATCGTTGTCCAGCGTGGCGAAATCTCACCGAGAGATTCGTTACCAACTGCCTCATAATTACCTCGGCGGCAATTATCAGCGACTAGTTAAACGTGCCAAGAGAGAAACGCTTCTCTTAATCTCATATTTTATTTATGTTTTCATTCAATTCAATTTACGTTGCAATCGGAATTTTTATTTGATTTAACATTTCAAAATTAATCTGTTTTATCAAATAAATCTTTTAATCTTTTTAAATATAATATGTCATTTCTTTTTTAAATCCGTTATAATTTTTGGAATTATAATTTACAATATTCATATTTTTGCGTTCATTTATCAGCAGACGGCTTATAACGACTAGTAGTTAAATAAAGTCTCACGAGCCATTGAGCCGTGACACTCGTGATTTATCAAGAATCCCCCGCACGAGGGAAGCTCAATTCGTGTCTGACGCATTTTAATATACATCAAAAATGCAAATTCGTGCTGGTGTACTCGCGATCATTTGCAGATAATGTAGTTCAGTGCAGATATTTTACCTATTCACGATGCGCTTAGCGAGACTTTCGCGTTCCAGCGTTAAAATTTGATTCGAAATTGGAGAAGAAGGGTGAGAACTAATAAAACGTAAACGGGTTTGCGAAGTCAAAGTTGAGCCGCGTTTCGTTTGTGAGGCGCAATCGCACGCGATTCGAATTGCAAACGTGAGAGAAGGAATATTTTGTGCAAGTCGAGAGATTGCACATCGTTTTTGCCTGATCTGGCTTATCTAACAAAGAGATGAGGATAAACGTGATCTTAGAACAACGGAGATTGCAGGTCTTCCTCGTCGTCTTCTTCGTCTTCGTCGATTCCCGGCTCGCCGAGAGCATGAACGAATTCTGAAGAATTAGAAAAATATTAAATAGATATTAAAAATATTAGGATAATAAAATCTTTCGTCATGGATCTATTTTTATAATAAAGGGAAGAAAGAAAAAAAGAAAAGATATATTTTTTCCTTTTATTTACTTCTTGTATAGTTCTTAAACAGTTCTTTTATCCTTTCATGTAAGAAAATATAATTCTTTCCTGGAAAGAATTACATTTTCTTTCTATTTTAGATACAGGTCCATCGATCATCGTACGGATGGATCATGCTTGAGAATAGAAATTGAAATCTCTGTTTTACTGCTGCATTTATCATTGTATTTTCTTTACGAGAGAAACTATAATATAATGCAAAAGAAATCTTACCGTAGAAGTCAATTCGGCCGTCCCCATCCACATCCACTTCCTTAATCATATCTTCAACTGAAAGCAAAAGGAAAGCTTCTTATATCGCGCAGACTGTTTTCTTTTTTTCAGAATTACTGAACCACTGAATGAGAATTGTTGTTAGAGCAAGAAACTTACAGATATTTACTTCAAGGTATATAATTGAGCGAGTTTTCGCATATTTCTATATTATCGTCGATTGTGATTGGACGTTTAGGGAAAATAATACGACGCGATATATGTGCGCGATTAAAAAAATGTGTGCGTCTTAAACTCGACGCGAATTCAAGCGAGCATTCCTGTCAGCTTCTCGCACAAAAATCCACATATATAGTTTCTTGCAGTAATTCAATTAATATATCATTGACGCGTTCAGCAATGAGGATTAATTCGTATCACGAGTACCGTCACCGATACCGAAAGAAAGATATTGCCGATATACCCGCATTATTTCCACGCAGAATTTATTGCTACGAAAAGGAATGAAGACGGCATTGCGGCCCGTTACGGTATAACGCTGGCATTCGAGGACTTTTCTTGAAATGCCTTTCTGAAATTTCCAAAATTAATTTTTACTAATAAAAAAAAAATAATTCTTATTAAATATCTTTATTATTAGGGCTTTATTATTATTCAAATTAATCAAGAAACTTTACCTTCGATCACACACATCGTCTAAAACAGATATGTAATACTCCAAGAATTTTTCATATTTTTAAATTCAAAATCTTCACTTATGAAAAATACAATATTTTAGCTTTCTTAATTCGGCAATTTTAATCATCCAAGCAACGTCTCCTAGTTTTGAGCTACGTGTCTGATATCACGTAAGCTAATGCTCAATCATAAAACTCAATTCAAACAGCAATACATAACGTAATATAACGTTGCAATATATAACATATATAACGTAGCAATGTACAATAGTTTACAAACTATAATTCTGCCAATTGTGACGACTGTCCTGAACTTTGCGCGATTTAGTTTAAATTGATTGTGGCCAATCAAGAAACTTGTGTTGATCGTCGGTCGTGCGAGATTATCAAATTGACTTCCTGGGCCGATGAACATATTCTACTTGCATTTCGGCTCAGAAAAAGTATCTGTATTTTTAAATCTCTATCGTTGACATTCGATGTAACGAATTAACGCGTTGTCGGATGCATTGAAACTCACACTTTAGCTTGGCGACAATGCCAACTTTTTTTTGCAACGCGACGAGTTAATTATCAAATAATTATCAAATTATGTTTGAACAATAGTTACGTTGATCGTATTTTCCTTGATCCATGTTCGTTGCTTCTCGTTCATTTTTACAAAAACGTAATTATAGGTAAGTGCAATTACCGCTCGCGCAAGAGCGTACTATGCGCGTTTTCTTCATAGAGGGTCAATTATTTTTTTTTAAAATACTCTTTTAAATATATACACTTTTACGTGCACTTTATCGTGTCAGAGAAACGTTACGCCGGAGCAATTAAGATCTCCCGGGAGAGTTTCGCCCGGGGAGAAACGTGTGCGTGAAACGTGAATCTTCTCACTCGTATCTTTCCTAGACGCCCCATAGTCTATTTTTACTTGTCATTAAGCGGCATGTATTTTTAAATATCGCGGATCAAAATGTCATTCTTTGTCAAATGAAAAGCATCCCTTGCTGTCGATAGAAATGCGCCGAGATGTATCGCGATTCTCGCGCATCTCCAAGGCGCTCAAGGATTCAATCAAGACGATTATCGTAATCGCGATTAATACCCAGCGTAGATCGAGAGGAAACATGTTGTAGTTCGCAACTAGTTGCGGTCCGGATTAATGAGTACATGGCAATGTGTTTCGGAGAACATCCATAATAGCATATCGTCTAATTACATAACTGCATAAATTCTATAAAAGCAAATTTAAGCGTATTAATTAATAAAATATAAATTTGTAATATATCCCGAAGGATATATAAACGTATCTCTTTCAATATACGCTATTCAATACGCATGAAATTTGTGGAAATCGAATTATCAGTAGTTAATTGGAAATATGTCTTCGAGATGATCCACGTAATTCTACGGCAATAGCCGCACAATAATCGATATTGTGGCGCGACAGGGCGTTTACGATGACACGAGTGATTTAGTTGAGTTCGTTGCTTGCTTTATTTGTGCAAACACTTGATTGGCACGAGCGCGAGCGAAAAGCTGACGTTTTCACGGTAAAATAATCGTGGAGCGCGATAAAGACGCGATCTTTAGGATTTGCGATAGGCGTGTGTCAACAAGCGGAATTAGGAAATTCAAGTTTTGTGACTCCGTGAAATAACAAGGGCAAGAGCGCAAATAATATTCCAGAGCAAAGATAATATCTGAAGAGCGAATTGGGGAAATGCTACATTCTCTCGTGGAAATTCTGTTAAATATTGCACAAGAAACGGTATATACAGCATCGTTTTATTTGATCAGACCAAATTGCAATCCAATTTATATTCAGCAAAGTCAGGCTGAAAATGGACTATCAATTTTAGTTATTTAATTAATAAGCTTGTTTATTTTGAAACTAAGTATTATATCATTGAAATTTAATCGCTTCTGTAAAATTGCGAAATCGGATTTTGTTTACTTATAAAATTATATTTGCAGATTTATGTTACTTTGTTACGAATACAATCGACAATCGTTTCTATAATATCGATATTAAATTAATATAATAATGTTAATAATCAAGAAAATTTTTTGCTAAAATAATGTTTAATTAAATAGAAATTGATTCGAAAGTACATTCCCAACTTTACCATGAAATACGCTTTCCGAAAATCAATCGGTTTTAGGTGTGCCAATTTAAACGGAAATGGTCTACTTTGGCTTTTATTGCCAAAGTTTCTCTTATCAAAAGTATTTTAGATGGAGAAGTATTTTAGACGGCAATTTATATCCACGTAATCGCGTCACGTTCATCGCAATAGCCCATCAATGAATACATTAATACTTAATACTTACTCTCCTCCTCCGAAAGATCTTCTCCCAAACATTGCAGTACCGCTCTAAGATCCGACGCAGTGATATATCCACGATTATGTTTGTCAAACACCTGTGCGACAAATAAACAGAAAATTAATTCAATCTATAACTATGCAAACTGTTACTCATTTATTTTTCAACTCTTTTGCGAAACATTACTGTAATATAAAATATCTCCAACGGTAAGAAATAAAAATTTAATTGCGTTGTTTATATCAATAACTTTTATTAATTTCGATTTCTTTAAAATGTTCGGATAATCGCGGATGTAGCGCGAGAGAAATCGATATCTCCTCACATCAAGTTTGTTATTATATCTCCCTCCGTCGTTGAATTTCTGCCGCAATCACAAAGCTGCTTCGGGGGAAAAAAGATACGGCAAATATTATTTTTTTTTTTCACGGAAAATAAGCCTCTCTTCGAAGCTCACTTTACGTTCACGAAGACATTTCGCCTGTTCGTTTTTATTTTCGCTCAATATTAAACAGGAACGTTCTGACGAGCGATGTCGACTTGTCCACGATTGGGAAAGGAAAACCGAGACGGACAGAAACGGAGGGACTGCAGACGAGGGATCAATCATTCTTCCCTATTATTTATTGTACACACGACAGTCTATTCTAGTAACACAATTTGTACGAAATCGAAGCAAGCAGACGCGAATCGAATCGCCCAGACTCTTCTCGAAATAGAATTGGGATTGATGTTGCATCAGAGAATTGCTCTCTTCGGAACGTTCCCGTCTGGTATACCGCTCATGCTACTACATTCAACAGCAATGTCCTGTTCAATGCTGTGATAGATTTATTGAAGCAATGATAGGAGCATTGTCGAAATTCATCAAATTCGAACAAGGATTGCTTGCAAAATTCTTCACCTCCATTCTTCTTCGCTTCCGCGAAGTCTGAGATATACTACAAGAGGTACTTTGGCATTTAGCGTACAAGACAATGCAGAAATACCTGCTATTGGAAGCAATATATTGTTGTGCGCGATATTACTAACTCGTACGAGCATCGCCAGCTTGTTTCACATGGCTTGTCTAAGTTACATTAATGAGAAGTTATTGCAAGTACAGCGTAGCAGCTTGGAATGCGTTGTCGAACTACGTTTACAATCTCCTCCTTGTTCATCCGATATCTAATAGAGCATCCCTTTGTTCCTTTGTCGAAGTAAAGAGGCTTACCCTAAACATCGAACTACAGCTTTTCTGCGTATAATTCAGGGAGACAAGCACCGCAGCACCTGTATTTTGCAAACTATGAACTCTTACACAGAATTTTATTTTTTCTCTCTGGCACTCAGATTTGAAAGAGAAAGATATGAAAAGAAGAGAAGGAAGATTGAAAAAATAAATCGAAATAAAATTTTTCATATAAGATTTGATTTCGAAAAAATTGACATTTAAAATTGAAAAATTAATATCTTTTCTTTTTATCAAATTTAGATAACATACAAAGACATCAATGACGTTTTGACGCAAGGATTATAGAAATATATAAGAAAACAAATTCACTTTATTTTATAAAAAGTAATCGAAAATATGCAATATAAATTATACTAGAAATATTGTATGTGAAATTTCAGAAACGTTTATTTCAAATAAAAGGCATTTTTAATTAATTTATATATTAAAATCCTTTTTTTTTTAATAATCATTAAAAACATTTCTTAAGAAATAAATTTTTGATGTTTCATATTTTATATTTTGATAATACCCGTCACTAGACGAGGTTGGCGATGTTGAAATCTTTGAGAATTATAGAAGCCTAAAAAAACAGAAAAATATAATCAATATTTCTCGATCTTAAAAGTTGATTTTTTTTCAAAAACAACTTTCTTAGATAAAAAATATTATTTTACAATTTCAATTTATTTTTTTAGGAGAACTTCAATCTTATATCACGATTGCCTCGCGATCCATTTTTTTTTATATATCTTATACAAATATATAATTTATACAAAACTTGTAAAAAATATATTATGTATATAAAAAATTATAATATATGAAGGTATAAAAAATATATATAATCTTTATATTATCTCGTTTAACTTATCAATTTCATGAAGCACATCTATGTACATACAGGAAAATTGGTACAATTTTATCTTACGCTGTGTCACAAATATAAATTCTTATACTTATACATGTAATACGATAACGCGAGCTAAAATGATGAAGTATATTTTCGCAGTGCGGCGCAAAGCTAACACGACAGATAGGCAGATATTTGTTACTTTTCCTCGGTGGAAATCATCAAAGTGGTTTCGTTTCCGATGAAAGTCAGAAGAGAAAATGCCGCCAAGGAAATGGGACATAGAAGGTTGGAAAAAAAATATCGCGTCCAGATGGAATAGGTCTAATTGTAAGTGATGTTTCTTATTGCTATTCCCATCAGAATTTCGGAGGACTATTCTGGTTATACATATCTCTAATGCGCCGCTGTCGGCTGACATTGCAATTGGACAATCGTTACAGCAATTAGTAAATCATTTAGTCCAGTGACATTCGATTGTTCCGACTAATTGATGTTAAGGTTTGTTTACGTCGTACCATTCTCTTAGAACTGTACGTTGACAGTCAAAATTTATCAATTTAATTACCGGAACTAATTAATTATAGTTATAATTGTTAGTTTAATTAATTATGCTTACTTACCGTTATAATTATAATTTAATTGTGATTATCAGTTCTATCATTGATTGCAAAGCTTGAATTGCTTTACTAAAAGTTCTAGTTTAAATATATATTTTCTCACATATTTAAAATTGGCGAAATATATATACATATATCGATATTTTTGTTTGTGCTAAGAAAATAACAAATGTCAATTTTGCTAATAAAGTAATGCATATCGTATACGTTTTTAAATTTCTTGTATGAACGAAACATTTGTATAGATTTACGGCATCAATTTGCATATCTCAATGTTAGGGACGTACTGTTTGCTTTTCCTCTTGTTCGTTCTAGACATATACATCGGAGGATTATACGAAAATAAATCATTCCCTGGTAACACCGCCTGTCCGATAAGAGTCGAAGAAGAATATTACGAGATTAACGCGTTCATTAGTATGCTAATGCAAACTGAGGAATCACTTAAATTTTTTTCGGAAGTGCAAACGTAAAACTGCTCGCGCGCACCTTGCGTTAAATTTTCTCGGAATGTTTTATTTTTTTCTTTTCTTCGTTTCAAAAGTTATCCACGTCGAGTTTTGAATCTTTCGCTGGAATACGTCAGCATTTACGTTTCTGTTATAATTTATAATATTTTAAAACTTGAATTATGGCACTTTCGAAACGACGAATGAGATTGCTCGTAACTTTGTAGCATTCGTATCACGAGTCTGAAAATTCTGAAACAGATGTATACAATTGTTCTATCGATATCATACAAAAGAGACTTGTGTTATAGTCGCAACATTCACCGCCGACGTTTTCGCGGTTTGACAGTCGAACCTCCGTGAAAACAGCTACTATGCGCGAATCTTCAACGACTCTCTCTTGCACTTTGCAATTCGATATTGCCTGCAGCGGATACATTCGATTGCTATTATTTGTGTTTTTGTACGCTTGCATTTGTGCGCGGCTATATATTCGTTTTTCTCGCTCCTTTTAACTTGGTCATGTCACGTTGTATTCGCTGTTAGTACACTGTTTGTCTTTTTTTATTTGCCCCAAGGGAATTGTTGTTGCGAATTTTTGAGCCGTTCCGTGCCACGCATACTTTCTTTTTTATCTCGTATTCTCGACTCCTTTGTGTTATGAGAATGGTAGAATTTCATCCTTTTATATATTCACAATTTGGACGGCTCTCTCCGATTAAATCGATAGCGCAATCGATAACTAAAATTGATATTTCCGGATAAATGGCTCTTGTGAAAATCATGATTATGATTTAAGATAAATCTCTTTCAGATGCAAATACAACACTGTTTGGATATTAGACTTCACCAGGTCTCGAATTCAGCGTTATTCCGCGATGTAATCTCGTGATGTTTCTCTCTCTTCCTCACATGAGAAAACTTCCCTTTTCTCTTCTCACGTCATAAATCTTACTATCTATCCGCGATACTCTTCGGCAGGTTGCGGTTGAATCGCCCACCCCCTTTTTACAGCTGCCTTCGAGTTGCTCTTGCATTCTGACCGCTTGTTTTCCACCCTTTATACGTTTCCCGTGCTTTCTCTTCTTCATTTTCCTCCTTTCCTTCCCGCTTCACATCTTTTATCCCAGATATGATACAATCTGCTGGCGTCACGGTGGTGGTCGAGTCGCGGAGATTAAAATATCGACTTTGTAACTACAATACATCGCGTTTGACCCCAATGTCCCGATCGTTAAACACTTTATCTATGCAGTTTAAAAAGCTGAAAGAGCTTCTCGGAATCGTATTTCTAGCAAATTCTATACAAATGTGGAATACAAAATAATTTTTCAAGTAACGACATTAGAGAGAATTTCGAAAATTGTCGCAAATTGCCGTAAATTGTCGCAATATTTTCGAATATCTTGAGGATGGGATAATATAAATTTAATATAAATTCGTAATATATTATTAATAACTCTCTTAATAAAATTTGCTAAGTAAAATATCCGAAAATTATCTGAGAGAATTTTTTTTTATAAAAACGGCATTGTATATGCAACAACTCAATAAAAATTGATGATCAAAGAACTTCAATTGGTGTAGTATATTTTTGCATAAAAGAGCACATAAAGCAAGTTAAAGAAAGAAAAGGTTCTCTGATCCTGTATTGTAAAATTGCGAAATATCACAATAATCCTGCCATCAAACTGTCACTAGAACAAATTTAAACTTGGACGCGTTTTATTGGAAGGCCAATAATGCGTATGCGCGTGCCTAAGGAAAAACCTAAACGAACGATTTACATAATTCTCATAGATAAGGGAAAACGACGCAGTCACTGAATGCGTGTTGAGACAATATGGAAGATCTCACGGCGAACAATCAGAAGACAACCTTGAATAATAAAGAGCTCCGGGAAGGAATTTAATAAAAAAATTCTACATTAATAGCTTTAGAAATGACAGATAACAGACGGAACGCGGGAATTTAATGAAGGGCAATTAGGTTGTCTGAAAGTAAATTCGATAAGACGACTCGCATCAAGATTTGCGGTAACGTAACAAGGATCATAAGTCATATCATAAATCCTACTGTCCGAGAACTCATTTTTATGTGTATTTATATTTTTATTTTATTACAGAGAATCTCACCCCACATCTCTTTCTACGTCTCCGCGAAAAATGTCAGTTTTTTTAAATCTTGTCCTGAAAATGATATAGCTAACGAATATTTATACGAATCAAGTTTGAGTTAATCATATATGTACATCATATTCTGTTTTACTAAATTTACATTACTATAAATAATTTTTATTGTGATTCTATAAAATATTTTATGAAACGTTAAATATTAATATAGAAATTAACATAGTCACAATATTTGATTATGCGTTAAATTTATATACTAATGCCGTATATATCACTTTTAATCAAGATTGTCAAAATCGTGGAATTCTTCGTTCTTTAGACAAACGCCTTGAATGCACCATTTCGTCAGAAAGAAAAAGAAACGAAAATGCAAGAGAGCGACTTGTATACCTTCGAGGGAATAACATCGAAGAATAACACCGACACGGCAAGAATTCGCCGGATAACCAGACAGAGTGACAGAGAAGTAGCTCGGAGAAACCTCGGCAGACAATCCGCAAGAATAGTCATGGCAAGGGGAGAAGCTTCGACAAAAGTCCTCCGCGAAGCAGACGTCATTAGAATGTATTGTGGTGTAACAGTTTGGCATACTTGTTTTCACCACCCAGTGGCTATCCAGCTCGTCTAAGTGGGACTTTCTTTCCTCTCTTTCTTTCTCGTTTCTTTATTTCACTCCGATGCTATCATCGATTACAACTATGAATGCGTTTTTCGAAGATCGACGGAGTTTAACCAGCCACTAATCAAACGCGGAGTCACGTTATTTTAGTTTTATCAATGTTTAATTTTAATTGTATAAGAAAAAATGTTGAGAAAAATGCTGAAGAGAAGATCGCCAATTTGAGGATTAAAACATTCGAGAAGAATGACAATTTATTTTATTGTAAAAATCGACTGAAAAATTCGCCAATTATTTTATTTGAAATACAAATTTAAATTTCAACGGGCTAAAAATTATTTTCTTTGACATTATAAACGTAAATATTATACGTATGCAGAGTAAAATCAAAGAGAGGGTAATGAATTCTAAATAAATTATTTAGATCGGAAAAATAGCAAATGCCAAGTCTTGTTGTCGAAAAGATACTAAGATATTATGATGAATATACATATCTTAAGTGTGTGAGCAAACGAGTGTGAATTTTCGTTAAAATTCGGAAGATGCAAACATCATAGCAAATAAATACGAAATAGTTCGTTGAAATTCGATTCGATTCACTCATGAACGATACATCAAAGAAAGTTTTAAATAAATTTTATTTCGTGTTTTTGTTTCGTACGTTCGTTGTTCGCTCGTTTACAAGTGTATACCAGTGTATACGCACTTTTTAAAGGTCAGTACGACTCGAATACAGGTGGAGGCGCGAGAACAAAGAAGTCCAGACAATTGTAATAAAACTGATTTTAACTACAGGAATGTTTCAATCTTTTATTTTTAAATTTCCTTCAATAATACAAATAAAAGTTAAATTAATAGCACAAAACAAAATTACATTATAAAATGATCATCACTCTGATGTAATAAAGTGTCGAGACTATATTTCTTTTAATTATTGAGCACTTTCATATTTCTAAGAATATATTTCTTTATGCTTTATTTTCGCATCATTAATTCCATTAATTCAATATGGCTAAAGTGCAGCTAAAACAAAGCGTGGTTAAAAAAAATAAACTTACGTTTCCACAAACATAATATACGCTTAAACGTTTAACAATTATTCTTTCGATAATCATCCACATGGGATGAACATCCGAGATAAAGATTTTTTTGCGTAAAAGAATTAAGAGCATCGGACAAAGGTGAAAAATGCCGAGAGAAAAAGAAGAAAAAAAGGAGAGAAGAAGGAGGATATTCAGCAGAGATCGAGATCGAGATCTGGTCTTTGTCGACACAGCGAAAACGAGGGCGAATCTCGACTGACTGGACGGAACACGTTTTCGGTCGCGGGACTCGGTTCACAAGGATATTGGTCAGGGATAGTAAGAAACGGAAAAATGTGTGACCGGATTGCGAATAAGCGCGATGAATGGAGCATGAATGCCGGGACGAGAATTTGTTGGACAAAACGTAGTTCTTCGAAGGCGCGACATATATCTTTCCGGGGAAGAATAGTTCGAGGAGAAGACGTTGCCGGAAACGAGACGAATGTAGCGAATGTTTCGAGCCAGGTTGGGTACAGTTAATGGAGAGCCCCTACGTTCTTTTAGACGAAACCTGCAGCACTTTTAGCGCGGCCTTTTACCAAACTGCTGGAGCTCGAAGATATATTCGCGAAGGAAGCTCGCAGCATCGCTCGAAATAAAGTGCGCGTTAAAAGGAGGCGATCTCAGAGGGAAATTGGCGCTGTTCGTTTTTGCTTTACGTTTTTACTCCGCGGTATTAGATTACCGCGGTTGTGCAGCGACGTTCCTGTTTGACGAAAAGAACCGCGGTCTCTGTTCGTTTTATATCTCTTTCTCTCTCTCTCTCTCTCTGTCACGAGAATGGAGATCTTTTTAAGGTAAATATGCGGATAGAGACGAAATTAGTTAGAAAAGTGAATTAATTAAGCTGCTCTGAGACCGCTGCTCATATTTACCTACCGAAGTCGCCGCTGCGGTTTGATCTCAGTTTTTGCACTTTCTTCGTCGCGAGTCAATCCGATCTAATTAGTGGCGTAGAATATTTAGAGCTAATTAGCAGCGTAGAATATTTAGTCAGAATGTGATCTTAGGCCGGAATATAGTCGGTTAGCCGAATAGAAGTAAATGTTGTGCAACGGGCACAATGTTAAGACATCGAGTTCCGTATTCCGACCGGTTTTATACTTCGTTTTGATTCTGCCGCTTGGATTCTGTGTTCAGCCATCCGGATAGGTTTACAATCTTTCGGGGTATTTCCGGGATAGAAGCTACACGATGCAACTGGGTCGCTACAGGTCTTTTCATGCGAGGTCCTTTCATTGTCAGTCGAGATAAACCTGAGCCAAGGCGAAGACGCGGTATTAAGCAATGCAACGTGCAAAAGTCGCGAAATTCTGACGATCTGGCTTTAGATGCGTAAATTATCGCGTACTCGGCATTTCGTATAATATAATAAGAAGTGTAAATAATTTTGATTTGCTCTCACGGTATTTACTTTGTATAACGTAATATCTTTTCATTAACAAATTAAAATGACGTTCTTCTCACTAGTGTATCATCGCATCAGCTCTCGTGTATACAAAACGCGCTAAATTGCGAACACATAAACAGATGTGATTACTGTAAATTTAATCAGGATCCTATTTCAATAAAATATCATTCGTGGAAATAAAATCTCACTTAACTTCTCTTTAGATGCCGCTGTAAATCGAATTGTATTGGTTATTTGAGCACCTTGACGAGAAACTCATTTATTCCCGAAAGCGATATCGCGTTCAAATGCGGTCTTTAATCGAGATAAAACTCAGAGGGGAATCGACGATTCCCAAAAAGCGACGTAATCTTGTCGGTTTGATCTAGCCCGTGATTGCATCACGTGCGAAGTGCGGGAGACAAAAGTTTTCTTCTTCTACTTCTTCTTTACGAAGAAACTCACGAATGTTTATAAAGGGGAAACTCTGCCCGCGGGAAGGAGCAGGATGTAACAATCGAAGAAGAATCGTCCTCTATTCCGACATGACTTTGCGAAGAATTATAGAATGCTCATATGCGGCAGGAAGTTCAATGAGTAATAATCGGGATCAGCTTGTCTCCTCGCTTGGCCCCTCAATCTTAATAAGCCTTCTGAGATTTAGCGGACTTTAATGGAATTATTATAATCGCTTCTACTCGAGGAGATGAGCGTATCAGAATTGCCTTATCGCCATAATTTTCGCTGCCATTCCCGTTTCAAATCAAAAGGATCCTGTCGAAAACGTCACGAAATTCGTTCGCGCATTTCGAAATCGCAGGATCTGTTCGATTGAAAAATCCGTGAAAAAACATCTCGGAATCTACTCGCGTAGAATAAAATCCAGGGAATGTATTCAACCGAAAAATCTGATTTGAAATCGTCTTGAGATCTATCGGCATATATTGAAACATAAAATCCCGGATGTGTTCGACTGATAAAAAGAAAAAAAAAAACACCTTTCGCGAAGCGAGTTTGCGGCCATATATTACATCCTGTGCTTGTAGGATTTACGACACTTATACGACTTTTCTCGGAGTTTCTCGATTCGGTTAGAATGCCGAAACACGCTCGTCTTCGTGAAGGCGAGGTCAGCGCGAATTAGATTCAGTATTCCGTAAAATCAAGCGTCGTACATTTCTTCGCGACTGAATAGAATCTGACGGTGACTACAGTGAACCGATCTAAGGTAAGGTAACCGGAACAAATACCAGTGGTACTTGTAAGGAGACCGTACACCGATCGAGTGCACTTCTGGTGAAGCCGACACTCCGTGTTTTCCGTCGTCCCGCCGTAACTTCCTCCTCACCATTTTTTCAAGACAAGGTATCCGCGTTCGTGTATATATCTTTCCGAATCTATCTCTTTACGAACTTTTCTTCCTTAGATTTATCTTCTTCATTGGAAAACTTTTACAGATTTTCGATAAATTCCGCCCGCGTCTTTAGATATTCTTAAAGTATCTATTTTTCCCCTTTGTATTACGTTAAGCTATCCAATCTCATTAAAAGAATCGTGAAATCTTGTGCGCTTAACGTGAGAGTTTTAATCGATCAATTTCAATTATAATTGGTAACTTTATGCGATCGAATCGTAGAAAGTATTTTTCTTGCAACAACGGCTTAGAAAGCCGTGCCGCATTAAATGTGCGGAGTATTTTGTGCTGATCTCGATTTATCCATAGTTTAACGTAAAGCGAAAGGTACGTGTACAACGGACAGATGCATTATTCATAGAAGAATATCTTCGTTGATAAGAAGCAGTAAAACGTAAAACTTTATGATCCTATCATCTTTCAGCGTTTTGCACCCATAAAGTAAGAATATAAGAATATAATTTCGATTAAATGTTTTTATGTTGTATCGATATTATCGAGACATTCGATAAAGTAGATCCTAAATCTATCAATTATCTAACTTTTAAAAAATTTTTTAAAATACTTGTGTAGCTTTTTCACCGAAGAACAATTCTGTTCTATTTTTTAAATATTTGATTATATTAATTTATCTTATCCACTCTGATTTATGGCACATAAAACGTATACGCGCAGCGGAGAAACTTGAGAAATAAAATAAGTTAAAAAATCTTCCGCCTACTCACACATCTTCTTCTCGTAACAAGCGAAATTCCTTAAAACGATGACACAGTTTACGTGCAATTTCGCTTTAAGCGACGCAAATATTGTATGCAATTTCTAGTCGATGTATTCATCGAGTCGTTTACTCGCGATATGTACATGTATATGTACACGTAATTCATGCCGCTTTCACGGCGTTTGCGTTTTGTGTGCGCAGGGATACCGTGTAAAGATTTTCTTTATTTCATGCCTCGCATCCTCCCACGTGTCAGTTTAAATAACCGCATTATACATACGTAACCGCGGATATTATGGGGTCGATGTCGTCGAACGCTTTATACATTTTTCACAGTAAACGTGTCGGAAATTTCGATGAGGGGTAAGCAGCGCGGGATCGGAATTTATTTTATTACGGAAAGATCGAGAATTGCACTCTCCGAGAACCCCATTGAGCTCGGAGTTTCAGGTTTTCTGATCCCTATTTCATGATCATCTCGCGAACCCAACTTTTCATATCCGTAAAAATCCGATATATATATATAATTTATTTGCTCGTTTATTTATTTAATATTTATTTATTATTTCTTATAAAAAACAAGTCCCCTTAAACGTTAAGAATATATACAAGCCATATCCAAAGTAATAAGATCGTATCAATATTATTGCAGTGAATACAATAAAAAAAATCAACAAGGAAAAATCAAAAGCTGTTTAAAAAATTGTAATAATTAAATGACTTCGAAATAATGGAGATATAATCATAAAATAATCTTGAACATTCAAGATTTAAGGAGTTTTAATGTACGCAAAGCCCGCCGTACAAGTGGACCGTAATTAATCTAGAGGGTTATTTGAATATACCGTGATTCTGTTATTTCTATTAAAAGTAACGATCTTGAATTTTAAACTCTCAGAAAATAAAGATTAAGAGATACATTTGACGATAAGGACTGATCAAATGTCTCGTCATTCCACCATAAAACATCCGCGTAGCGGGAAACTTATTAACATGATGCATAAAGTATACATAGAACACTCAAGTATTCACAGTGCATGTCGCTTGGCCATTACGAACTTTTGAATTCCGTGAACAATGTCATATCCTAAGGAGCCGCCAGGGCGTAATTTGCAAGCTAGCTGTCGTCTTATCTTAGTCTCCCGCGAAAGAAGCAGGCTCTATCATCTCGTGAAAGGATGTTGGAGCAAATCCTCTCACTTACCTCGTGTAAAGAAGAAGTTGACCGAAAACGATCCGGGTAATCCGATCGAAAATTGTCTAGTTTGCGAGAAAATACTCTACGGTCGACATTAGCGTGTTCTACCTACGTAAGGCAGCGGTTAGAATTTATCTAACAATTGCGTGGATCAATCCAGGACGCGAAAAAGCGGCCGGTCACGCGATCCGGAGATTCAAATTAAACGAATAACGCAAAATTGCGCTTATTATACTCACCCGAAAGGCGTCTCTCAATTCTTGTTCTTCTTGATCTTGATCCGTGGGAGCAGCCGTGCTGGCACCAATGTTGCTTACAATTTCGACGAATTCTTCGAAACTGACGTTTCCATCACCTGAAAAAAATCATGTTAAGGCTATATAAAAATCATTAAATATGATAAAAATCTATATTTTATTGTATGCATAATCGATGCTTAATTCGCTCTTCGCATGTTGTTTTAACCATTTATAGCTAAAGCACTAATAAGTATAATGAATAAATATAAGAATACAATTCATATAAATATCAAAAATAAACAATTAAATCTTAAGCAAATTGAATTATGATAAAAATCTTATATTTTTTCAAAGATAATGAAATTAAAAAATGATATCAATTTCAGAGATAATAAAACTATAAAATGTATTTAATATTTTCTAATTTTTTTTTTAAATGTATATAATTCATATAAGATTCTTCATGATAAATTACAATGGTAACAATAAATTACAATGGTAACAATAATTTCCACAATCTGTTTAATTAAATGCGCAATTTAATTGTGCATGTAAAATACAGAAAGTCCTGATTGCACAGAAATAGAAAACTTTCTTCGTAATTTAAATGCAGGGCCAACATTTCCGAGTTCCCAGGAGAACTGGAAACCTTTTGATTAAAGAAATTAAATCATTCTTAATTTGGACACTCGGTTTTTTTAGAACTCTTCTCAGTTTCTTCGTCAGCGGTGAAAAAACTGATCCAATAGAAGATACAAATATAGTTGCATATTTTGTTGTTTTCTCTTCTGTTAGTTCCGCTGATGTTAAATGTAGGGATGTGTTACACATTTAGCGGGCAATCTACGTCGATCCGAACGCGAGATTTTTTTGGTGCATTTCGATAAAATAGTTTCGCGATGTAAATACTTTTCATCCTTGCAACCATCCTTTTATATCGCGCTATAATAAAAGGAGAGCACACGGCAATGTTCACACAAAGGCGTAAGGAGAGTGCAGAAATGAACGAACTTTACACCTCGTGATTCAGAATAATGTCCTTGGATGCAAAATTTCTTGCGTGAAAAGCCACGACTTCTTCCTCGTGGCTTTTAAGAGAGCTCTCTCTATATAGTTAAACGGATTCTTAATGCGTTGTTTCGTATATGAACGCTTAATTACGGTCTCTTTTTTTCTCTCGCATAGAATTTGTTATTAGTATAAATTTGCCTAAAAAAAGTCATCGTAATTCTTTCATCTGCGACGTCGGTTTAATGAATATAAAAACTTTCATTCTCTTCATTGTTATCTTAAAGGTAATTTAAAATTTATCTCGACAGCAGCAATATTAAAACAATAAGTTATACAAAAGAAACTAATATTCTTAACAAAAGAAACTAATATTTTTAATAAAAGAAACTGATATTCTTAACAAAAGAAACTAATATTCTTAATAAAAAATAGAAACAAAAATATTTTTTATAAAGTAAAAGCAGGAAGAGAGTAAAATGCATTTAGCAACATACATTTCATATGAATTTTTTTTTATTACAAAGTATTCGTCTTGTGTTTTAAAGTATTTCTTTGTAGATGTCATCGTGATATCAGAATATGATAATGATATTAATATCCTAAAATACAAACGTCTATAAAAAGTTATTATATAATTCGTACATTTTTCTTCTTATAAAGCATTTTTTTCACCTCTGCAAACATTTTTTGTTTTCAATAAATAGATGCATTCATATGCATCTATTTATATGTTGGTTTTATTTTATTTATATCACCCAATATTTTTCATTCTGTTAATTTAACGTGGCGGAAAAAGGGGACGAAATAAAAATACGCGAACTTGCAAACAAGTAATCGGGCGGGAAGCCCGACAATCGTATCGATTGCGGCCGAGGAAAATCGAATTGGCGGATGACATTCGCGAATATCTAGGGGAACTAAATCACAATCGCATGCGAATGAAACCCCCGAGCATCGTCCCCATCGAGAATCCGAATCGAACGATTCGATTGGCGCCGGCTAATTTGCATAATTTGGCCGCCGCTTAAATAAACGCGCGATGTACAGTTTACAATCCATTTCGCTCCTGTCAGCCATCCCCAAACGAGCTAATTTCTGTGCAGCTGCAGATAGATTCGCGTTAGCCGCATCACACGTGATTGTCCCCACAGAGTGATGAAGTCACGTATTATACTGTAATTACAAGTGACATATACTGGCTAATCAAGGAAAAGATTAGAATTTAGAACTCAATTTTATATAGATGTCAATATTATCATATTAAAAAATTTGTAATTTAAATATATAAATGTATAATTAATTTCAAAAGAGTGACTAATATATATTAAGAAACTTTGTACTATAATGTAATTTTGATATATGTATTAATGCTTTCTTTTTAGTAAATTTAAAAAATCATTTATCTTACTTTAATTTCTCTTATTTAGAGAAAATTAATGGCATTGACACATTTTGTTTAAACTAAAATTTTTATACAAGACGATGCATGATGCAGTTAATTCATGAATGTACGGAGAAAAGAAGAATATTCTCGTAATGGTTAATGATAAATTAATGAATTTTGCTGCAAACTATCCAATGTTTAAGCAAAGAAAATAAAAAATAAATAAAGTAAGTTTTAAATTAAGCGTTTATCATCAACGTCTCATAAGTATCTTAGTATCTACATTGAGATTTTTAGATACTGGATGATTTTGCAACTTTCTCCTCGTTCTGAATTTCTGCTCTGTAGTTCTGCAAAGTTATCGCTACAATTCTATCCTATGCTACGGTCCATAAGTTCTTATCAGTAACATTTGATTCAAAGGAAATATAAGATACAGCGTTAAACTCGCATTCTATATAGTCGCAAGAAGATTGAAGGGCGAGCTTTATTCTGTTATATACAGTACATTTAACAGCCGTCTTCAGATTTACAAAAAATGCAATAATACAAGTTCTCAAATGTGACTAATATTATCTCCTTTCACTTTTCATCTATCTATTTATATTGCGTCTTTCTGGTTTTTGTATCCACTGCAAAAACTGCAGAAACTGCAAAAATGCAATGCCGAATATTATCCGTCAATTTTTCTGTGCATCTGTGAATCTGTTATTTACTGACATATTTCTGGAAGGACTCTCGAAAATTTTCCTTATACCTGCAGATGATTCTGACATATGTAATTGTGGAAAATGCGCGAAATTTCGCTCCTGAATATTTGCTTAAAATATACAGTACGGAAGTGTGTCGCGAAGGAAACACGCGCAAATGTCGCGTGCCTCGGGCATGCGTCTCTTAAAATCCGACGATTTCCAATAAAATCCGACAAAACCGAGGAAGCGATCGTGCACGCCTCGGCATGCGTCTCTTAAAATCCAAGTGCTCATTTGCAGCGAGCGCGAGAGAAGCGTCCCGCCGTATCCTCGGATTTCCAGCTGCAGTCGACGGCGTCGTAGCCTAAGCGGATTTTAGCCAGGGATAACTGTCGGTGTAAACGGGATTTAGCCGACGATAATGCCGAGGAGCGTCGCCTTGGGATTCCGCGACGCGCGTACCATACACGTCGGCTCTATAAAAGCTCTCTTCCTCTCCGGCATGTCATGTTGCACCTGCATGCGAATCGCACGCTTGCATGTGCATGCGACGGCACGCACGCAGCGTGCGCGCGGATACGGAACACGCGCGAGATAATTCGCGAGTGCTTGCACGACTGGCTGAGAGCGTGTAAACGCGACTATACGCGATACGTTTCTGCGCGGAGAATGAGAACATAAAGTGTATTATAGTGTCGACAAAACGTAAAGTATGTTACGCCCGCTCACTTGCAAATTCGACGGCAATAACATTTCGCGCACGAACGGAGATACGTTGAGATGCGCGAGGATAGTTTACGATGCGCGTCGAATCGCGCGAAACGTGACTATTCGACTTTTCGTTCCTTACTGCTTCCTTGTGCGTTGTTTTATTTGTGTTATTTAAGTTGACATCTTCATTTGCGTAGCGGAATAAGATGTTCAACCTTCAGCGAGTATTGTAAATTTTGTCAAGCTTTTGGTATCATAGAAGCTATGCGACATCGCGCTTAAAAAAGAATCATTGATATTACTTTAAGAGGATGATCTCTTAATCATATTGCTTAACTATATTTTTTTTTATTTGATTATTGCAGCAACATTTTATGCTACGAAAAGTTGTCAAAAATTATACCTAATGTTACCAACAGCACAATGTGTGATTTTACAAAAGTTGTATACATGTTATGTGTAAATATTATATACAATTATATCCAGAATGAAAGATAGCGGCGACATTTAATCGCCGCGAGAGATTATCCTGTCCGCAGAGAATCTCACTCTAGAATTAATCAATAGCGATTACCATCATTGATCTGTTCTACATAATTCCCGGTCCCATTTCCAGATAACCCATAGAACGGTCGAGTATAGGTGGCATATGTATATGTGGACGACACATATACACATAGATACGGAGCAAGACCCGTGTGTAGCCCTCGGGCATTTTCTGATAGCGCGGATTCGTCGCGTGTATTATACCCCCATGTATTACATGCCCCACGTACGTACGTATGTGCGAGCATACAAATTGACTGCGTGTTACGATACCGGGCCCGGCCGGGATTCCGGATGAATTCCATAGGCGTGACTCGAGAGGGGGAGAGGAGGAGGGGATCAGGAGATAGGAATCGTGCCAGCCTCCGTGCGCCTCGGAGAGGTGCCTCTCGGCGGATCAATCGGGTGTAATCCGATAAGAAGGCCGCGATGTTGGCATATTACGAATTTCACGGTCACGTGTCCGGCATAGCCGAAAACGCTGGCCTCAGTTTTTCACTACCCTGTCGTACACGGGATATCGTCGCGAAACATGGGAAAAAAGCGTGAATTAGCTTCGTTTCGCGAGAACCCGCTCTCATCTATCCGATTGCATCATTTTTTTTTCTTGCTTTTCTTTTTTCACTTTTTTTTTTATTTTGTCCCCTGCCGATCCGTGGCAGTCGTTAAAATTCTCATTAAATCCGCGCTCCGATATAGCGATCACTTTACGTAAATCGTATGACAGCTGCCGCTTTTGTGTCCGTCCTAACAGAAGCACAAATTACATAACGAGCAATATTTCGCGACGATGATAAATCCGAATTTTCCTTTCTTAAAAAAAAAAAAAAAAAAAAGAAGATAATATTTCATAGCTGCAGCTTTTCATTTCGAGGCGTGTCAGGTTTTATATGATTAAAAAATCGATAGTTATTGTTCTTGTTAAGAATGACAAACGCTGTTACGACAACGCTTTCAGGACTTGTTGTATTCCTTTCGAGGCTCTCGATTTCTGAACTGTCACGCCGATTATGGATCATTTCGTTTCGTTTGTTAAGTAACTCGTACAACTGGCACGAAAATCATTTCCCGACGGGATTTAATTCTGGCACGGACACGCGCTCGAGGATATGAATCTGCAAACTACATACTGAACTCGGCGTATGAAGCACTTGAGATTCCCTCGCCTTTTGTTCTCCCTGATTTCAAATATCATCGTATGAAAAACAGCGCTAAATTGTAAATAGCTCCGATATCCTCCCGGTTCGCATCGCCAATCAGGCAAACTTCAATTGCGTCACGTTACCCTCACTCTTCTGAGACACGCAAAGCGAGAGGCAAAAATAGAGAGATAAAGAAAGAGAGAGACAGAGAGAAAAACGAAAAAAGCGAAGCGACGAAACAACAATATACAGGGTAATCTAGGTTGCGATACGTCGAGAGACCAATGGAAACGAAGGCGATCCGCGAAAACCAGACGGTATATTTGCGAAACGTTATTAGTTTTCACCGATAGGAGATCCATACGTGAATAGATCGATCGATATAGCGATATCGCTTCTCTCTGTTACGATGATGCATGCCTCCCGGAGAATTAATATTGCGGAATAAAAGCGATAGAAAGACGAACGGAAGTGGAAGTTGGATGGATGGCTGTAAACGCGCTCAAACTTGATCTATATTACATGTT
The DNA here is from genome assembly GCA_963971435.1 of Lasius platythorax. Classification (NCBI taxonomy): domain Eukaryota; kingdom Metazoa; phylum Arthropoda; class Insecta; order Hymenoptera; family Formicidae; genus Lasius; species Lasius platythorax. Next base: position 14,859,343 of record OZ020544.1, on the reverse strand, counting down.
TTCGAAATAAAAAAGTGAAATTCTGACGAAACGATCTTCTGACAATAGGAACGAAGAAAAATGTAACTCAAAAATACTAGTAAATTGCAGTTGCGCAAACTCTTTTTTCTTTGCTTATCGCAAATTAAACATTTTAAAGATTATATTGTAGGACAGTAAAATGATTAAGAAGCAGTTTAGATTATATTTCTTCTAATGTATTTATATATAATAATATATATCTAAATTATTTCGTATGAAAAAGAATTATTTAAAATTTATAAAATTTATAAAATTGGAAAATAATTGCTTGCTAAAACAAAAGTAAATGAAAAAGAAATGTTGTAAGTTTCGTCTTTAGTGAACATAAATGTGAAGTTATTTTTAGTTTAGTATAAATGCGTCGCGAGGGTAATCGAATTAATATCAAATTATGTAACGTTATTATTTTATTATAGAATTAATTATGATGATATGCGCTGTTTAATTAATACAGTTATGTCCTTTGAACACACAAGACATTATCTCTATTTACTCCGAAAGTATCAAAATGGATATCGCGTGTGTACATTATCGCAATATTAAATAATTAAATTAATACTGCAATATATTTAATTCAATTTATTATTTTATTTATATCGAGAAAAATTTATTTCGCTTACGAGAGATATTATTGCTCGCGAACCATTTCACTATCATACGAGTTGGCTATTACACGTATCAAGGGACAACGGTGTCAACTTATTCACCGTGTACGATATGCACCTAACTCCACTATAAATCCCTGGAGCAATGTAATAGTTATGATTGCGATAACTTCGTTCACGACTGTGTTCCGCAACTTGACGTTATTCATAGAGTGGTTCTATCAGGGAACACCAACGAGCAAAGTCCGAGGAACCAGGCAGGTAAACCACTGCCAGAGTTGATTCGATCCGATATGATCGACGATAGTTTAACTTTGCGTCCGATGTGTGGGACTAACGAACGTCGCGTCTCGTGTGCGTATTTACAATCCATTTGTACAATACAATCGAGTAGTTTTATCCAGATTTATACGCTCGCGATAGCACGATAATTTACGACATCGTAGTTGCAACTGCGATGCAGTCGTGCGCCCGTGTGTGGGTGGGTGAAGCCGTAATGCGATCGGGACGACATGAATCTTTGAGAAACGAAAACCGTTCCCCGAGAGTACGTGCCGGAACTTCTTGAAACTTTCGCTTTTGCCGCAGCGGAACGACGTCAAACGGTTCCGCTTATCGCGACCGCTAGAGAGGGAAAAGACTAGAGGGTCTAAGAATCTTGTAAAGTCACGAAAACTCATTCGTAGGAAATATGACGGCCGGCGGCCTTCCTTAATAAATCAAACAGCCACGACAATTGTATCATTTTATAAATGAATAGCGATCTTGTAAGTATGCTTCCCCAATTTTGAGATGTATCGTATGTCTGTGTGCCAGTATCTACAGATTGACTCGCGAATGTTCTGCTGTCTTTCTCATCTTTAGATCTCCCTATCTTTAGATGATTTTTTAAAAATCCTAATGCTTTTAAGAAGATTTAACAGTGTTTTCATTGGTTTCGATAAAATAAGTAATTAAATATTCTCGATACATTTTTATTTTATTTTCTCTTTCTGTCAATTTATTTTACTAATTATTTGTATGTTTCTGGTTGCTTTTTATTTAACATTTCTCAACAGATATGTAACTGCACTTTAAACGCGGCACTCAACATATACGTACAAATATTTTCGCAGAGTCTGACACCACCTTCCTTGTCAGATTATCCTAATATAGTCTCATCAAGTTATTCTCTAAAACTCTAAATAATGCGAACAGGACATATGTCAAAGATGTCACAATTATCGAATAGTCTTGCTCTAATAAGCTGTTGAGACCTAATTCCGGCTTATTAAACACTATAAGCTGCCTTTTGCCAACATATTAAATGTGTATGGCCTGTTTTATCGATGTGTGTGTGTTAGTCTTAGTAGTGCGCGCGAATACTTAGCATAGATATTAATTACTGTCAGACGAAGAACCTCTCAATGTGACTTCCATTTCATGATATATTCAGAGACCTAAAGCTACTAACGTCGGCTGTCTGCCGATTGAATGAATGAAAACGTCAGCATGAAACGCACATATACAGGGTGTTCCAGATTTACCGTATCACCTGTTAATGGGAGATTCCTCAGGTTATTTGGAGACGATTTTTCCTCAACGAAAATGTCGAGGGAGGTCATCATTTTTTGTAAGCTCCCAATTTTTGCCATCATATATCTTAGTAACTAAGCTTTAAATTAAAATTCTATTAAATTAAATTTGACCTGAAATTAACTGAAGAATGTAGTTTTGTTTTATGTTTTGTTAATATTTTAATTCCACAAAGTTTAGTTTGCGAAAAGCTCTTCATTTTCAATCATTTATAACTCGAAAATTATTGATGCCTCGACATTTTCACTGAGGAAAAAATAGTCTTCAAATAATCTCAGGAATCTCCGATTAACGGGTGATACGGTAAATCTGGGACACCCTGTAGATACATCATTCTCTCTCTCTTTTTATACATAGAACATTTATGATTCTATGGTAGCACTGATGGCACAGATTAGTTTCGTTTTAATTTAGCTCGCTTTGTATGACGCGATTCGACATGTATGCATCCATAATTACCCATTTAGAAACTATGGCTGTTACATACTCACAAACATACACACATGTTTGTATGCATGTATATATGGATATAAAATGTCGAAATATTATGCGCGTCATCGAGAAGAAAAGGGGTGGCGAGCGAATAAAGAGCTATATATACATAACAGTCGTAGACGGTGAAATCATGCATTTTCCGTAGTTGCGTAATTTCAAGCAAAATTGAAAAGCTTGGGGGGAGTTAATTAAAGCGTTATTAAAGCTATCGAAGAATTAATTACGCGGAAGGAGAAACAAATTAACTTCCTGCAAATTACTCGTCCGGAATCTAAATATCGCTTTGTTTTGACGTATCGACCGCGAATGCATCGACGATAAAGCGTCTACTGCTTAATACAGTTCTTTCCTCGTTAGTTTAACTAAGGACTAAGTAACGGCCGCGCTTCCTGTTCGTAATCGTATCTCATTTACGAAAAAGATCGATTAGTTAAACGAAACGTCTTTGTAAAATGCTCTTCCGACCGCTCGCACAATAATGCATAAATCCTCGCCAATGAGCCTTTGGCAAAAAAAAAAGTCGGTATTCACCGCGCTAATAACTGCAGTAACAATAACAGTTACATTGGCCGTGATAACCGCATAACGATAATGATATCCTATTAGTGCGAAAACGTGACATACAATAGAATCTCTAAATACAATAGATTCCTCGTTTTCGGGCGATATTACGCCGAACTTTTCACAATTATTTTCCGTGGAATAAAATTTCGCGTGAAATAAAATTTCCGTGGAATAAAATTTCTAAATAAGAAAATTTAATTATCTTAAAAAATTTTACGCTGTGCGATATAAGATATACGTACAGTGATCAACAAAGTTAAAATTCAATGATCCAAAAATTTCAAGAAATTATTTAAAAATGTATTATTTTAAAAATATATGTATATATACATATTTTTTTTTATATCCGTTCTTCGGATAATATATGAGCTATGATAATTTTTCATGTCTGCTATTTTTTTAGGCAATAGTCTCAACTAGAATAACTATAATGAACTACATATACACATACATATACATACACGAACGATGGCGTCAATGCAGTACCTTGTAATCTGTGAAAATGGAATTTTTTCAGAACAGAAAATGAAAAAAAAACTTCTAAGTTTGCACACAATCTATCTGATAGTATAGCGAAGTTTGCGAACTTCCTACCGATCCCTCTCTCTTCTTTTCTCTCTTTTCTTTTTCTTAGCAACATATCCTTTTAGCAACAACGACTTCCGAACCACGTGACTAGGTTGGGAACTCATTTCCATAAGAAATGCGAATACGAAAGAATATTATAGTAGGAAGATCCTAATGTCTTCACGGCAGGAAAAAATATTATCAGTGAAAACATCGGGGTTAAAATGACGAACAGCAATTTCAACGCTCTTATTTCCATGGTTTTATCCACCTAGACATGGCCATTGTGTAATCATCTAATACGGTCATATGTGGCACGTAGGAACGGATAATTTCACGTGCGCGATTCACGCGATTCGCGATCGAGATCGAAACAGTTCGCGAAACCGTATCTCGTAAAAAAAATCGGGTTTTCGAGCGGTTTTCAAATGGGAAAAAGTAATTTCCCTCGGAAATATCCCGGAGGATGAGACGGCTCCGCGCGAAGGTTGACGATTATCGAGATTCTTTTTTGTGCCCGCCACTGCCGTAGCACTCGGTCTTTTTTACGACCGCGATTTTTGTACAATCCTGAGAATATTTCTCTTCCGTGTCGGACCGTTAAATCCCCCTCTTGCTCGCCACTCGGAACATTACCGGAGTGTCGGGCGGGTTAAGGGTTAAAACTTGGAAAACTCTTCCCGCCGCCGAGTTAATCCCCGAGATCGCGGAATTATTATCACTTTCGGGAATCCGCTCAAAAAGCAGCGCGCGCGACTGCCATTCACATGGAATTTTAACGTGCGGATAACGTTTCGTCTCTCCGAAACGATTTACCTCCGCGACGTAATTATTTCACTTTTTCGAGTATACGCGGGCTTCGATTTATATCCGCGCAGTATCTCCATGCAAATTTTAATAATACCTTCGCGTCCAACCTTTTGTCGCAAACGCAAAACGGCCCGGAAGCACGAAATTTTTTGAAAACTCGTTTTCGTCGAGTTGTTTTTCGAAGAGCAACGAGCGGTCGTTTTTCGATGCGGGGATTTTACTTCGTAATTCCCCTGATTAGAGAGAAAATGACTGGTGTAATAGCGCACCACTGTATTGCAGACTAGCAACAGGTACAAGGACTTGTACCATCTGGCGTCAATACGCCAATCTGCTTCCGCTGAATCATCAATAATAAATATTCAAGAAAAAGTATTGAATAATTGCGTATTATGAAATGCTAAATTTCAACAGTTCCAATTTTATGAAACATTTTTATAACAATATCATCATTATACAGATGATATAATAATTATTTCCCGATTATTCACAATATATCGCAGATTTTACGAATAAATAATTTAGTTTCTCTATTATATGTGAGAGCTATTGTGCCCTTTGCAATTGATAAAAAATTCAACGCGTAGCTAAAAAGGTGTTTAAATATAATGATACGATTGAAAAGATTCTGTCTATTTTTTTCCGCTGCTGTTTATTTTGCTCCGAAAAAAGCTATGTTCTGCGTCGAAAAGTGACAGATACATTATCGGAAAAGTCCAAACTATGGTTCGCGCCGTATACATAACAACGAATTCGCTTTCTTCCAAAGATATTCCATAAATCCTACCTCGGAGAGGAAGCAGAGGATAACGCAAAATTGGATACAGTAAAAGATGTAAAAGGATAGAGTTTGGGCGAAATTGAAGAAGAATCCGCGAAATCAAATAAGAGAGACGGAAGATAAGTCAGCGCCGGAGGATTCGTTTATAATAAAGAGTTTCTTCTGGCAAGAACTTGGCCGTTGCCGAAATGGTTCGTGAGAATTAACTACAATTAAGGCCGGTTTGCCGACGGGCACGAAATTTTACGTGGGCGATGCTGGATACGCGAAGAGACGGTAAACTTTCGGGCGATACTCCCTGTTACTTTAGCAGTTCGCTTCGTTACGCAAACTGTGGCACAGTACATACGGGCACCGATTGCTTTATGATTAAATCTTTAATCTTGGCACACCAACGAGATGCTGAGCATGGAAATAACGGAAGCATGGAAATAAGCGCGTGATTTAGCGTTTTATAATTATTATTATAATATCACGAAATCAGAGTTTATTCATGTTATATCATATTTAGTCCATTTTTTCACGTTATATTATAAACAATAGTATTAATAAAGTCATTGCCAAAATTTATGTGGAGATTTGTCGTTCAATTTATTTCCATGCTTTCTATTTAATTCGAATATTTATTGGTCAGTCTGTATTTTTTTCATCGGATATTATACCATTACCTATGTAATCTATTTATCCAGCAATACGTGGTACATGAAATGAAATTTTCAAAATGCATGTATTGTCGGAAAAAAAACAAAAACAAAAGGCGTTGATATCATGTAATATCGCACACGGTGATCAATATCACGCGTTTCGATAGAATGCAGCATTTAAATCTTCATCGAATGATTGAAATGTCAAATAAAATTACATTGCATAAATTAGCCTAATTTCTGCCTATTTATATTAATTGGATAAATCCGTTATAAACACACAACGTAATACGAGTATCAATAAATTGCAGCATTTAAATCTTCGTCGAATGATTCGGAATAATAAATATACAAATCACATATCGATCTAATTTCTTCTTTTTCATAATAATCGGACAAATGCAGCAATAATTGCCAATAATTATGCATCTGTTCGATAATATAATACATTCTCTTAAAACGCGTGGCGCGATGAAAACGCATCCTCTCGCGATAATATTCGCGAAGAATTGAAATGATCAGAGGGGAGAAACATTGCACAATCCCAACTTTTTAACTTTATATAATCTCTAACAGATTGATAATAGAGTTGTCGCTCACCGTCAATATCAATTTCCTGCAGCATCGTCCTTAGCTCTTCCGCTCTCGCAAATTGGCCCAAGGAACGCATAACCCTGCCGAGTTCATCTTTAGTGATAGTTCCATCGCCGTCCTTGTCAAACAGCCTGAAGGCCTCCCGGAATTCTGTGGAGGAAAAGAAGAAAAAAATAGTGTGAGTAACTCCGCTTTGCTTTTTTTCTGGAAATAATTAAAATTATTTCAACTCTCCAATACCTCTGAGAAAATTCTTCAGCTATACAGTCGCACATATAAAATATTCCAATATCTATCGCCACATTTACGACGCAATTTTCTATTTTTTTATTTTATTTTTTTACGATAATTTGACATTCATGCGCTTTGAATAACTTTGAATTTTTCACGTTGAATATCTTGATAACTACTGTGACATCAAGCGTGCTCCCTCTCTGGAATTGTCTCTTTCCTATTCGAAATCGGTTACTGATGCCGATTAACTGACTATAAAGATGGTCGCTAACAGGTTGAATTCCCCGAGCGAATTTGACGAGCTACGACTGTACAAGCCATACGGATTTGGTTCGACGGTGCTTGACTCGATCGTTTAATAGCCTCGTTTCTCGCGTCATTGATTCTCGATGAACCTGCACATTACACGCGTCCGTATTCACGCACAATTGCTGGTTTGAGAATGGAAGCTACGAGTCTCGACGTGATCGACGATCATTGTGTCTTACGCCTGTATTTGTGATCGTTACTTGAATCTCGTCTTAGAATCTTGTATATCAAAATATTTAGAATGTGAAATGTTATATCTTAAAACGCGGACGATTCAATAACCGTATTTCGAATAGAAATTATTTAAATTTAAATGAGAAATGGAACAATTCTTTTTTTTCATTTATAGATTTTTGTCCACTTGGGAACGTAGTATCAATCTTTGCTTTTGCTTTCTTTCCTAATTTTATTTTCAGAAACTTTCGAAACATTAACGATAATATTTTACAGAAAGTCTTTAAATCAATTCCCTCTTTCCACAATAACATTATTGATTACATGAAACGGAACAATTACTGAGACTTTTTCTCAAGAATTGACTACTAAATCGTATCAGAGGGAGAAGTTAAGCTTATGTTCCAAGACAAATTTCACATTTGAGTTTCTCAGTTGAGTTGGAAATACAAATATGATTTCGCGAATATCAAATGGAATCTTAAGATTCATTTATAACCGTATCATGTTTCAAAACAAGTATCTTTGCAAGAACGCGATTATATGCAGATTTTAAAGCCGCATTGTTACTACAGTCGCACGATTTTTAAAGTTAAAATTTACTATCGAGATATTTCGATATCAGAAAAATCATAACAATTAAATAAATATACTGAATGTTTTTGAAATATCTGGACAAACAGAAATAGTGTATAAAAGTAATATATTATAATGCATAAAAAAAAAAAAAAAAAAAAAAAAAAACAAAGAGGAAAAGAGCGAGAGAGACAAAAAAAAAAGAAAATAGAAAATTTTTATTCTGACTTAGTATAAAGATCAATCTAAGAGAAAAATATTTTAATTAATTTTTATATTTGTATAATTCATATTAGGAGATAAAATATAACAATAGCATATGTTTTCCTTTCTTTTTACTTTATGATTCCAATTACAGTGTCAATCGGCAAAGCTGATAATAGTATAGATAATAAATAATAGTATAGAGTGACACTGCTTTTTATATGTAATTGTTTCCAAGTAAGTTCTTTTACGATGATTATAAAGACATAACGCGATTTGCCGGAATGAATTAGATTTGCTAAAGTATGTGTTACTAAATATGAAGATTCGTGATTTCCGTAGACATTTTTAACAATCAAGATCTTAGAAAGTCAGTAGAAAAAAGAATTTTTTTCTTGTAACAGATTCGTGGACAAGATTTAAACTTTGCAAATTTTATTTTTGTAAATCGTTGCGTTGGGCTTTCAAAGAAGTTTTGAACATATTCGATTGAACTGAAAGGTAATCGATCGCACAGTACATGAAGTTACGCCGTTTAAAACAAAGTTTAATAAACAGCTTGTTTGTAGTTAGACGAGTTCAATCAAAGCTAAAATGTTTTTAAGGCATAACTGATAAACGCCTGTTTTAAACTGTATTAAAGACAATCGCGAGCTCTTTCAAAAACATTGTTTCTGATTTAAAGGAAACTTTGTTTAAAATTTATAACCGTAATGCCATTACAATAAAAATGAGTGGCAGACTGCTTATTCACTCTTACTGTATAAATACTTCTGAAATTAATGTCATTCTGCATAAAATACGCTAAAAATTCAAAAAAGAAGAATTGTTCGTCTATTCGTATTCTCGCATGTGATTTTCTTAAAAAAAAGATTAAAAGCATCAATTCTTTGATTAAAAATTTTTCAGTTTGATTTCAGAGATTTTGTAATAAAAAATTCAAGGATAACTTAACAAGAATAATTAAAGGCAAAAAGAAGGAAAGTACTACACGACATGTGAAACGATATTACAGGCATTACAATGCAATCTGTTTGACATCGATTGGAAATCACTATTCGTGCGCCCTCATGTGAGTGGAATAATATTTTCCAGCGCGATATTTATAAAGGCAGAAAGAAAAACAAATCGCACACGTGACGGACAAAACGCGAAAAATGTTCGACGTCTGCTGACACGCTGTATGTACGCAATATAAAATTATTTATCTCACGTACCGGTCTGTTCGATCAATTGGGCCGATTTTCCATTCTCGAATGTGTGTACGTCCCGTTAAGAGCGATAACGACGAAAAAATAATGGCTACGAAACTGAATAAAGTCACAACGCCGGTGCGAAGCTATACGACACACGACCTTTATCGGGATTAACGAGTGATGACATCAAACAGGTGAGATATCGTTCGTTATCCCCCCTGGGTGTGCCAAATTGAATTCACCAGTGTATCTCCATCATCCAGGATTTGATGCCACGCGATCGGATCAAAAGAGTATAGATGAATTTGCGATTGGCTAATCTCGTAATAATGAAACACGAGATTGCTTTCGCCGAAATTATTATTCTGATTTATTTCGACGAATTCAGAATTAAAATTTTATTCTTTTAATGACAATATCAGGGAAAAATATTTTTCGTAAATAAATAAATATTTTCCAAATTTCGATATCAGATGTTTATAGCGCTATGCAGTACATACGTATTTATGATATCTCAAATCTACGGATAAATTGCGCAAAAAATATTATTTCATATGAAGCAAATCAAATTTATAATAAAATTGAACAGTTTTAGCCTCGACTCACCCTTCATCTGTGATTTCGTTATTGGTTTGCTCTTGCTGGACGAAACGTTGCTCGATGATCGTTTTGGCGAAGCCGGCAAAGACAGGATGTTCGTTGAAAGAGGGCTGATGGATGACGAGGGCGCGGCGACTGTTTTCGTTTCCGTCATTAGAGATAATTCTTGTATTTGTCGCCGCTGTTGCAGATCATCGGTGGCGGGACATACCATTGACAAGTTCGGCGACCTCGTAGGAACCATCGACTGCAACGTCGACGATGTCATCGATGACGCCGTCATCGTCGTCGACGTCGGCGTCCGCGGGGGACAGTTCGAGCCGGTGTCTTCTTTCCCCTCCGCTCCATCTCCCGCCTCGCCGCTGCTCTGTCTCGTCTGCAAACAATTGTAAACTGCACTGCATCCACCCTTAAGGGAGTTCGGCCGCATACAAACGCGGACGGGGATTGTCGCGAGCGATTGACTCGGCGTGCACGGTTGAATGATGAAGACGCGAATTTGTGTTCTCGTCAATTTTTATTTCGTTAATTTTGGCGCGAGTTAATCGCAAATTATATTGCCATCTTTGGAAGAAGAATTGATAATTTTCTATCCCCTAAATCTATTCTGTAATCGTTGACGGTGCGTTTTTCGCGTTCTTTTCGCATCATCGAAAGTGAATACGCAAAAGTGTATAAGTTTAATTATTTTAAAAAATTAATATTTTTTAATAATCGAATGTTGTATATCACGTTAAAGTCACATGCTTTTTAACAAGAGTATATTTTAGTTTTTACGAAAAGTAATCTTTCAAAAGCCAGTATTTCTAAATTTCTGCTTTTTGAAAAAACATCTCTCTACATAAAATTATCGTGTTATACTAACAATCTCGATATAAAACTTCATACAATCCCGAAGTTTGGAAGGAAAAAGCCTATTATTTGTAAAGGATGTTTTCTTCAAAGGAGTGCTTAAAAGCTAAATTGTTCATAACTCTTCCGTTGCTCTTTTTATATGTCTTTTAGGATACAACCTAAAAGACTGCTATAACCATTAACCGATAAACGTTGTGAGTGACAAGCAAATCGCTCAAAGTAAGGCTGCGTTAATATTTAATCCGTTCACGTCAAACGTTACTAAGTTACGGAATATAAACTTCTAAGATAGTAATATGTAAGCATATTTAGCACTTTGACGACGCACCTTTAATATCTGCCGCTTTAATGTCAGAAAATTTAACAACCACTAAAATTTACTCAAATATTAATGTGCAGAAGAGACGCGTGTATTTAAGATCTAAAAATATGCTAATGAAAATGCTTGGGAAAATTTTCCGAGTCTATTAACTTTAATAATAAAAAATAACGTAGAGATACGAATAAACCAATATTGTCAGAAGTACCGGACTTCGCCATTCAGATTTCTGCATTCTCTGGTCTACAGCTATCACCGACCTATGTACGTCAATCCCGCGATAACGCGAGGGATAACGAAGAGAGATCCACGATCCACGACACGAAGAGATGCGCACTTAATTATCGCGAGAGTTCGCGGGACGTTGACGAGTGATTAACAGCTCTCCCGAAAGAATGTAATAACGCCCGCGCATTCATTATTTAAATGCAAGAACATCGCGGTGTCATTTGGCAGCGTGATATGACGGGTGAAAATTCACCGACGTCATTTCATTTTATCCGTATGAGCGGTCAGCAGTGAAGAAGGGAAGGAAGGGAAGAGGCGATCTCTGGCAATAACTGTTCTGTTCTCGCGAAACTACGGCGGGCCATTGAATTGCCACTCGCTCTTTTCGGAATTGCGATACTTGTTCCGGTGAGAGTAACAAGCACTTCAATCCCGCACGAAAGCGCCGCGTAGCTGCCGAAAGCTCTCACCATAAGCTTAGCCGGCGATATTTCTCGTTATCGGAGCGTCGAAACGAACGATAAAATCCGGGTAACATGTGATTGTACGAGCGAGTATAAATTATACAAGTCTCAGACTTACGAGATACGACGACTTTACCTCGATTCTTGCATAGAGACAGAGAGAAAGAGTAGTAAGTCTCTTCGGTCTCGTGTAGCTGGACACGTCTCGTTATGTAACCGAGATCGACCGAGTTAATAGGATTCGCGCCGAGAGAATGAAAGGGAAACGAAACGAGAAAGCCGTTCTGGAGGATTTATAATTGAAGATAGGCAGACGCAACAAATACTGATTCAAGATACCTTCAATTCGAATTTAGACGCTGCTTATCTCCTTCCGACATTTCTGGCGGAGGACTCGGAAAAGCTGCAACCGAACGAAACGTCGCTCTTAACGCAACAAACTCGCGTAAACGCGATATCACCGAGAAACACATTTGCATTCCTAAGTGGGAAGTCAAATTCGCGGAGGTCAAAATGCATTTAGCTTCTTCCGAGAGGAACGTCGAAATTAGACATCCACAGAGACTTAGACAGACATCTGTCTCTTGACTGCGAGTCGCGTAAGAAACTTCCGACGCCACTTTGACGAAGCGAATGAAATTCGAATTCACGCTACGAACGTAGCGATATCCAGTTGATCAAATTTCACGAAGGCTCCTCAACGGAAGGAAGTATTACGGCCGCCGCAGGCGAAAGTTTCGTGGCCGGAACCGCGCGCGAGAGAGAAAGTTTCGCGGATGCGCCTGATAATAAAAGAAAGAGAGAGAGAGAAAAGCTCGAGGAAAAACTTCCCGGAAGTTTTCCTTCTCTTTTTCCCCGGTCCGGTGACAAAATTGAATCCTCGTTAAAGCGCCGTCACGTTCCGCCGATCGACATCGACACTTTCGTGTCGCGCGCCTGGCGCAACCTAGATTCCTTTCCTTTCCTTCCTTCCCGCCAGTTTAAATTACATTTCACTGCGTACCTTTGTAATTGCGATGGCAAAATACCCAGTTGCAATTGTCTGTCCTGCGAAGAACGTGAACTGTTTGTATTACGTCGTCTCGCGCAAAATCTCTGATTGTGTATGTGATAGCAGTTTAGAGAAGCGACACATACTATTACGAAACAAAAAGATCTGCTGTATATATATGTATATCGCGTGTGTTTACAAATACACGATAAAACACTCTCACGATGGATCTTCTTAACAGTATTTTTATATGCGAATATGTTTCGTTCATATTATAAAAACAAGAGTGCATTTACTTCCGCTATCACGTCCGACATTAATTAGTTGACAATGTTATTTATTTTCCCGCTTGTGTAGGCAAGGAATTATGATGAAAATTTGTAATAGCTCTTTTAATAGTTGTATATTGGCGCTTAGCCAAGATTATGTGGCCACTGTCCGCGTTAAAATGTATGCTTTTATAAATGCATTGTGCTACACAATGTTTCAAAAAGAGCGGAGAGATTAAGGATTTTATATTATTTTTATCTATGTAGAATTTATATTATTTTAAAAAAGAGGATTAAATTAATAAGATCATGATGCTTTTACGCAAACCACGATCTTATTTATACATTACAACGTAATTAATTCTTATGACATTATTTTTATAAATATCAGATTGCGAGAATTCTCTGATGTTTAATTACCTACTGATTGTGTATGCAATGATAGCTGTATATAAAATGCATTAAAATATATTTATAAATAAATAAATATATATATATATATATATGTCTGAAAAAATCAATTTGAAATTTACTTTCTCATATCTATGGGACAGAAAACCGCTGATGACAACCAAATTTTCCGCCCATGTCAGAGAAATTAATTTGATGTGCAAATTTAACACGGTTGCTTTTTGTGTGGAACAGAGGTAATCGTAGACTTGCGGCCAGTATACATCCACTCGAGAATGACGATATGTCACGGACAAAACGGGCGCTGGTTATCGATAAACAAATGTATCACAGTTGATCGCACTTCGCGCCTCCTCCCGCGAAATAATGATTTTCACTTCATCACCGACGGTAATCGTTGCTGACAGCTGGAGTCGGTTACCTTAATGAAAGTAATTATGGAGAAGAATAGTTCGACGATGTGGCTGTGAATTTCTAACGCTTTTAATTGACAGCTTAAAGGAGATATGAAATTTACATCCATCTTCGCGCATGTCCTTGTTGAAGGCTCTTTCGCATAATTCTGTTCGTGTAGAATTCTGAATATTTCATTCCTGTTTCGAAACATTTCAATAAGTCGCCAAGGTTTACGCTTGTTACGTATCTTGACAAATTTAGAGCAAATTTACAAGTCAGAATAAATTTACACGTATAGCGAAAATCAAGCATAGAATCTTATAAAATTTTGATTGATAATAACAGATTAATTAACGAGTTTTGTGTCCGATTTCTCTACTAATTCTACTTTCTTCAACAAATTTTTAATTTTTAATGTTAAACACCTTGGTAATTAAATTTTAAAGTAAGTTATATTAAACATCCGCCTGAAATATTAACTGCAAAGTTAAAGTTTGTTTTTTACTCTGACTCGCGGAGCTACGAGTTTCATTAAGTTTATGCAAGTTTCTATGTGATTAAAATTTTGTTACGCTTAAAGTAAATTTCTTGAAACATGAGAAAAATGATGGAGAAAGATTATTTACCGGGTGTGCTATAAATTACATTTAAATATATTACCTAGGACATGCGCCATATATACCGAGCCAAATATCGCACGATGATATAACTCCTGCAAAATTCTTCTATTTAAAAGACTTAAAAAGTTCCTGAATTCACGGGAGAGGGGGATGCGCGCAAGTAACGTCAGATAAATGGTACGTATTTTTACCGAGAGAAAACGGGAAGAGAATAATCTACTCACATTTTTCCGATTTTACGAATATATATACCCGTTGGCCAACGACGACGTTGGCGACACGACGGTTCGTACGACGCGGATCTTTGTTCCTCCGTGACTTCTCAAGCATTTCTCAGAGAATTCTCCGAGTGCCGAAAAGACGAGATAGCCGCGCGCGGGCATTTCTCTTTTTAGATTACCTCTATAAACCGGGACACCTTCCTCGAGCAGTATATCAAATATAGTATATATGCCTCTTTCCGACCGCAAAACGGCGGGTGCGGCACACCTGCGGGTGTAACGTGTTCCTGACGCGAAGCCCGTTTTACGAAACGTCACACATATATGCGTGACGAATTCAATATAATTCAATAATCAAACGCATTCGTACAATTCGATAACGTTATATGTTATAAATCAATTACGTTTTGCTATAGAATATATAACCTATAACGCAAAACATTTATTAGTTGTAACAATAATGAACCGTATCAAAGTCTGCGTAAACACTGAGTGCAATGCGATCGCGCCATCAATGTGTGTGCGGACGCAATCGTCACATTTATTACAATAGTAATATATGCATTCGCATTGACTGCTATTGTGATGATTTATTATTTCTTTGTTTTATTAAAAATGAACATAAAATATAAAAAATGTCGAGTTGAATCGCTCAAAACGATTGCTTCGCGCGATAGAAAATGAAACTTCTAATACTTGATCCTATTATTCGATGAAGCAATAACTCATCCTCGCAGAAACGAGGATATATTGACGTGTTTCAACGAATCAGTAGATTCAATTGTTCGTCACTGTCTGAAATTTATTCAGAAGCATTCGTCGTTTCCGCTCTCATGATTTGGCGTATTGAAAATTAATCCGCAATCAATTCAGGAAGAGGGGAAAGGGATAGGAGGACGCGCGAATACATCAGAGGCGCGACCTTCTTCTTATCCCTCGCCCTTAATTCCTTTCCGAATACTTCGCCGCCCAAGGAAAACTTCGTTAACGCCGACGACGACACTAATTGCTTCGCTTGATACTCGTCAGCCGGTAGGACAGGTAAGGCCGTACAAGTAGATACCCGGTCGTCTCGTCGGCTGCAGCGGCTAAGGCCGCGACCATTATCGTCGACCAATCCTCGTCCCTCGTTACAACCCCTTCCCCCTTCCTCCCACGAGGGGGTTATGCCACTCACGTCTTGCGCGAACGCCGGTTAAAAATAGTGAACAGAGGGCGAGTCTCTCCCAATTCTCCGGTAATCCGATCGCGCGCGGACGCTGACGTTAGCATCCCCGTGTTGCATAAACATACGTGATCGGGTTGGTTCTCCATCGGGACCGAATTCGAAATGCGGCACTCGATACGAGGATGGATAAACATGCTGCGCGAAGGAGGATCGATATACAGACGATCGATGAAATCTGGTAAAATATGTCAGCGCACTTCGGTATGACCGATTCGAGCGGAGGCGTATTGATAAAAAGATGCGAACAATGTTTGGCGGACCGTTCAGTTCTACTGATTCATAATGAAGCGCTTTTAGATTTTCAATGAGCGCTCTGACATTCTTTTACAAGGACGTGCTGGCGCGCGGAGATAAACCTCAAGATTAAAATTGAAAATTGAAAAATTCTAATGAGATTATACCGTTGGCGTAGAACATAAGTAATTTATAAATTTAGATTATAGAGCTGAATTGATAATAATCGAGCTATAATATACCTCTATTTTAGCAATTAATGTAATTAACATAGCAATCTTGTGCCAAGCTATAAATTTGCATAATTAATATGCAAATTTATAGTTTGACATGAGATTTGATATCGTACTTCGGACCGATTAAATTTCTGTCCTCTTTGAAATAAACTCTTGTCCGATACATCATACAGGTACATCGAGATTTATGTTGTTAATGTAATCCCACACGCGTTCGCTCATAAATCAAGGAACTCCGAATCCGACATCATTTATTCTTTAAATAAATCATGAGTGCGTCGCGATGACGAGCGAGATTTTGCAACGAGTCCTCTCGTACCCCGCCACCCGAAAACCCAAATACGCTTTCGTAATTCGTTGCGGATCGGACGGGCGGAAACTATTTTCGCGATGGTAATGCTATGCACCACCTGCATAATGCATGGAAAATAAGAGGTACTTGCGCATTAACGTTGTACGAGGTTGAGGTTGCGCTTTGTTAATCCACTGGGATTGGATTGTACTATAAAAGATTGACTTACATATCCATTCTACTAATCTTTTTACGCATATTATTTATGTGTAATGCAACTAATATGTCCTGTTGCAATTGAAGACATATCCGTAAAAACAGGTACAATTGTGCTGACTACTTTTGTAAACAACACTTTGCAGTATATATATATATATATATATATATATATATATATATATATATATATATTTAATGAGTTATTTCTAAGTTCATTCTCTTGAGAAAAAGCACACATCGGAGCTTGTAACTGTCTTACGTAATGCCTTTCTCAAGCCAATGAGTTGAAATAACTAAAACACAGTGAAGTTAAACGTTTGCAAAATAATCAGGAAAATTATGATATGAAATATAATTACTTGGAAACAATTCAATGAAATCAAAATTATAATGGCTCAAGAATATTATTGCAACGCAGAAATAGCTGTAACTATTGAAAATGTGGAGCGAAACAGATTATATGTTTCTATGATCTCTTGTTTTTACTTCCCTTCAGCACTCTGTATTCATATCTAAAGCATATACTACGTAATACTATGCGTATTAAGTTCCCGTTTATTAAGTTCCTGATTAATAATAGCATTACATTAAATAGAATCAGAAATTTCATTTTTCTCCATTGAATCGTTTATATTCAAACGCGAAAATTGAAACATTCATTGTAAAAACGAGTAAAATTTTGAAGTAAATAATTAATTAAGGTTCCTCCCTGCTAATGACATCTATTTATTTTACACTTAATAAATGAAAATTATAAAATTAGAGCAAAAATCAAAGTAAAATGTATAAAATGTACCCAAGCGCAGTGTATTTTTATTTTGTTTGTCGGTAATTTCAAAACGGTTCTTTTGCATACCGTAGCTATAGAATATTAAAAAATATAAGAGTTGGATGATTTTTTTCCCTTCTCTCGCATGCATATCTCCAATTTCATTCTCAACTATATTCCATCGTCTAATATTTGGATTTTTAAATCGCGTGAAAATCGGAGCAAATTTGCATACGCGAGATTGCGCACGTGATGTTCGTGGCAATTAGCGCGCCTGCGGGAAGAAAATGCGCGGTTAAAGAGCATTCGAGGAAGAAGTGGAGGTTTGTGCAAGGAGAAGAAGGCGCGGAAAAATCGCGGCTGAAAAAGGAGATTTACGAGCGGCAGGTGGAAGTACGATAAGGCGCCAGCACTCGATCACGCTGTCCCGCATTTTGATTGAATGAGACGGCGCGAAGAAGACACCGGCGCGGCTCATTTCCGCGCCGATCGCGGGAATTTGCATGCCGATCGGCGAATCGCGGCCTGCAATCCGCAAAGATAGCGTTACAGGACGGCGGGAAACGCGGGTTCGGTACCGACCGATAAAGCGTCGCTTCCCATTAATAGAAGAAGAATTCGCGATGGGGAACGAGGAGGAGAAGGGCCATTGGAGACAGTTATTGATGCCTGATGATAGACGCGAGGATGAAACTCGTAATGGGATCGGAATCGGTGCGCATTACAGCGAACTTATACGGCGTGCGTTACAGCGCGGTTAAAAACCGTCTTGTGAGCGCGACCTACGAGGCCTATTATCATATGAAAGTCGTCGAAGCCTAACTAAAAGCGTCCGTATAAGTTACGGCTCGTAATGTATTTCATCAATAATCAAGGTTTATTATATTTATGACATAAGCGAAAAAATGAAAATTGTAGTAGGTTCGGAATCAATATGAGTTACAGTAATAATCTGTTCGACGATTTACAAGATATATTATCATACTGATTCGTCACTGAAGCGTAACTAAACGTATTTCTCTAATTTATATACCGCAATGTATTTTATCATAGATAATCAATTCCTTTTATATATCAATCCCTGTTCAACTGCAATCCAAATTGCAAGCGATTTCCAGATCGCTGTATCTATTCAAATTAATCAATGACATAATAAAAAATTATATTCACCGGGTAGAAGAAAAGATACAGACGCGACCTAATGAGTCGTTTTGTCAAATCTCATCTCGCATCTTTCTTAGTCCTCCTCGAACACCCGTGACGTCAACGGAGAATCAGCGTTTCGAAAATTCACGATGGAGATAGCAAATCGGCTAATTAACGTAATATTGCGAGTTGTAACGAGCGCAATACTCAGTGCAGATCCATCTAAATGCTCGATCTCGCCGTGATTCGATTTCCCTCGTGTACTAACGCCGTTGTAGCTTAAGCATCGTGTGTCGGCGGATAAGTAATTGCCTCTCGGGTGCGTTTCGATTTAACAGAAGTGCGGAGCGAAAATCCCCTCTCGGCGGATAGCCCTGAAATCTAGGAGCAAAATTCACCAGCATTTTTCAAGATATCTAGATAAGACACAGCCCCCTACATCAGCCGTCGAGTACCCTTGTTAAAGCACACACAAAGTCCCGAATGGTTCCCGAGCCATTCAGGAGGCTAATTCCTGCGAACTTTTACAAAGTTCGCTAAAATTACAACGATGCCGCTCTCGTGGAACAAAGTTATGAATATGCTGCGTAAAGCTAGCGGGAGCAGATCATTTTTTTTCCTACTCTTTTTCTTCCTCGCCCATCGCGCGCGCCTCCTTCTTTTTTCTCTATAATATTCCAGAAATAAAGGAGAAATATTTTTTAAATAACTTGAACTCGGGTTAATAAAACATTTTCTCGGGAGATGATCGCACGATCGATCGAAACGTACGATGAAAGAATGTTGAATTAAATATAATGAAGTAAAATTATCTCTTGTTAAGCGGATTACTATATGCATTTCGATTAAAATTCCGTGCAAAACGATTAAAAATTCTTTTTCTTTAGAATAAGAAAATGGCAATACAATAATCGTACGATGGAGATGCATATATATGAATATATAACAAACAATAACAAACAATAACATATGTTATTGTTTGTTATTGAGTTGTTTTAGATTGTGGATATGCGAGATTACCGGAAATTAACCGATTAATCACCATAACGGAAAGGACGACAAGCGCGTTGAGGGTGAACTCGTTAGAGCTGCGGCTAACCGCCTGTTTACAACCGATTTCGTGCACGACGCATCGAATATAATTGCGATTTCGATAAGGCTAATGATTGTACGTCGTAACTTACATAAACCGATCTGGACTACAATGGCTACTATGAAACGGATATTAAATTGTATCACCAGGAATTACTTTGCGTTGCTATAAAGCTTGCAGCGTAATTTAATCCGCAAAAAGTAATTTATCAGCTTCTCAGATTCAATTCTTAATTGTTAATAATAATTAAAAATAAATACACACACGTACTATTTGAAACCACCAGAATTATGCAACAAATCGTTTATAATGTTTTATAGCAATAATCATTAGTAATACGATTCTTAGTAATTATTGAAGATAAATAATGACTGTGTTAATAAATGATTGTTAGTATAACAATGAAAGCATAAATCATTAATGATTTAAAAAAATAAAATATGAATCGAAATACGATAATATGAGATGTAATAACTTGCGTTTCGAAGAAAAACGAGTTATGCTCGTGTGGAACGCAGGTGCGTAACGCACGAGTAGCGATGGTAAGAAATAAGAGATGGATCGAAAGAAAACACACATACCTCGCCTATTCGCTAGCACTCTGTCTATAGGCTTGGAAAGCGAAATATTGTTTTAACGTATACTTCGGCAAAACCTTTTCCTCTGTGTCAACGATTATACATGATAAATTTACACGTTTCATGCGATTATGCATTAATTTAAATGATATTTATGATAATGGATAAACTAATATGGTTGAAATATTCAGAGTTATTAGCACGATGTAAATAAACTGTCAATTTCATAAAAGAAATATATTCCAACGGTTATTCCATAACACAAAACGGTGGTCAGCTTTATTAAAATATTGATCGACCGTAAGAGACTTGCGGTTTTTATAGTTAAAGTATATCGAAATTTATTACAAGACTGATAAACGAGACAAAAGCGATATGATTCTTAGCCGAGTTCATAAACTGCTACACAAAGGATCTTATACCATTCATTCTATAAGAGCATTTGGTCGAAGGTGAATAAAGGTATAATAAAAAGCGCAATCGCGCGTGAATGTTTGGCGCTCTGCATACTTTTCTTTGCCCTTACTTCATCAATTTTTCGCGATCTTATTTTTCTGGCATTTTGGCGGCATATTCCTTTAAGGGAGCACACGTATTACTATAAAAATTATAATAATGATAAATATATTGTATATTCTTAAAATATGTATTTTTATAAAATTCTAATAAATTAAAAATTGCATATACGAGTTTTCTGGAACGTGCCACATATTTTCTGCGTGATTTGTTTTTATTTCTGAAATATTAATGGCATTGTTCAATCGTGAAATGCGGAACACATTTGTCGCGCGACAAATATTTGTTCTTTGCTTCCAATTTATACACGCCTTTACGGTTTTTTTTTCCGTGCGCATTCAACATCGCAGAATTATGTTATGTAATGAAATTCATCCGTTTTCATCCGCAAGAGAAATACACGGGGCTTCTGGCGAAATCGCACGCCGCAAACCATAGATGATAAAACTTTTTCTTTGGTCGAGAAAAAATATGTCGCAATCAGAGTGCAACGATCGCTCAACCGGAAAGCGAGCAATTGTTAGAGATGTAACATTGTTTCGTTGGTAATGCATTCGACGCGACAAGCTTGAAAAGGGTTTTCATTCTCGCGTATAAAGGCACATACCGCACAATGCGTTGATAATCTGTCAAGTCATGTGGATTTCGATTCGGGGATATTGAGTCGCGAAAAATGTGATTCGAGAATATGTAACACGAAAGTTGAGGTCTCAAAAGTCGAAATCGACGCGCAAGTCGGACCGATATTCCGGCCGCGGATGCGTCAAGTGCGAGGTAGCGCGAAAATCATCCGCGCGTTTCACATCCAAGACAAAGGGATGGAGAATGAGTAGAATGCAAAATGAGACCGGAACGAGGATGAGAACGAGACAAGAGACCGAGGTGGATGGTTGCACTTTGAGAGAAGGAGGGTAACGTTCTCTCGATTTAAAATACGAGACGCTCGGTTGTATTTCTCGCGACTTTTCCCCTCTCTCTTTTTCTATTTCATTCCCTGTGTTCTCACTTTTCATGATTCTCGGTGAAACGAGAGTGCTTATTCGGCAAAAACTTTAAGGTACCTCCTGCTTATAACAGAGAGAAGCCTGTACATTCGCAGGATGTATCCAAGTCACATACTTTGCCTCGTCGAGATCGCGAGTAGTTTCGAAATTTTGATTACGATGTCGCGTGATAAAAGTAATATGTTTTCAGAGTGTAAGATATTTTCAACTAAATTCGTTTATTACGTCACCGCTCACTTTACTGTATGAATAAATTTAAATGTATTTTATATGTATATATGTGCTAGAAGAAATTACGCTCTCAATTCGGTAATAAGAGATTACATAGATATGACCGATTTATTCAGTGCGCTCACCTGCGTTTGCTCTTTACACAATCTATAGAATATCGAGCAACAGGAGGTATACGGCCGGCAAATAGATATATTCCCGCAGGGATACGTCGACTGTGTGCACAGGAAACGTTTCTACGTGTTATCGTTGACTCTCGCTTAAGTTGAACTCGAGTTATGAATGATGTTCATCGTTGTAATAACATCAACGGGCAAAGAGAGAGAGAGAAGAGAGAGAGAGAGAGAGAGAGAGAGAGAGAGAGAGAGAGAGAGAGAGAGAGAGAGAGAGAGAGAGAGGGAGAGAGAGGGAGAGAGAACTATAACTCCCAACTTTTGCTCGTCTCTATCTGAAAGATAATGCGAATGCGGTTTCGTATAAAATTACGACGGGACATAATTCTCTTGAGCGGTCGCGAACGACATCGCTCCGATGCGAAAGACGGACTGAATGCGGCGGGCGCATCAGGTCAATTTAAATACGAACCCGTTTCCTTAACGCATTCAGGGAAGAAATGTGCATTAAAACGCGTCAGTGGTATCGTGAAAACTTCGCGTCGTCGCGCGTCTCGAGATCCGCTTTTGTGGTCGACGGCGAAGCTGTTTACATAAATCTTACCGATTATGTTAATCTCTTTTTTTTGCAAAAGCTCTTCTCGAAAGCGGAATCAGCTGTTTTAAAAGGCCGCTTAAACACTTTCTTTGACTATTCATATATATATATATATATATATATATATATATATATATATATATAAATCAGAATTAAATATAATATTATTATATACAAAACTACGAGTGTATGTGAATAATCAAACAAACGCGTTAGTCGAACTTATGCGATTCTGACTGATGTTATAAGCGTTGTAACAAGTTAGTCGTTCATTTCTGGTATCATTACAGCAGATCTCACTCATTCACGTCAAAGTATGTTGAGTAAGTTTTTTATCATGCTAACGATCCTGCCGCTTCCGCTGTGTGTTCCATTTCATTTTTCAAACTAGAACAAACTCGAAATTATTCGTGTTTGTCAAAATGTGAATGTCAAATGCTGATTAGTAATATGATTTAAATTTTTCATTAACAATATTAGATTTTATTGAAAAGAGAAAATTATATAATTTATTTACATAATGAAATTATGTTGCATGTATGCAACTGCAAATTATATTAATATTTTCAATTGTAATATTTTTCAAAGTATATACAGTTATTAGAATAGAATGTACGTATAAAATCTTTTGCCGTTTTAAATTTAGTGTTTTAAGTTCATTTGTAAAATATGAGATGGAAGAGATATGTTTCACGTATGCTGATAATGAAGTATCGATTATGGAACGCGCTTTCGTAATATATATTTAAAATCGTCAACAAATAAATTGAGAAAATATATTATCGTGCAATATATTTTACGCATGCTTATTTTCTTAACATATATTCGATTTAATCTGTTTTGATGCTCCTGTTTTCAGATAGATTTTTTTTTTTTTTAAAGAAATGCAAGTAATTTTCCAATGGCAAAAAATTTTCTCTCCATTTTGCAGTTTGAATATTCATGTAATCATATGATCGAATGACGTTATTTGTATAATCAAATAACGTTAATTTATGTATAATTAAAACACCATTAAAATTTTGCATCTGGGAGAAATGTGTCCGGAACCTTTTGCAGCTATTATCCGATATCAATCAATTGGGTCAATTAAATTTTTATAAGAGTGTCAGAGAGCGGATTAGGGGAAGGTTTGTCAATGACGAGCATACTCCGTACTTTTGTTCGCGCGCTACTTAAGTTGGGATTATGAAATTATGGATCGCGTTAGTAGAGTAGCCGTAAAATATTCTTCGATATTTTAAGAATAATCATCTCTCGATATCATTCCATCAGTTAATTCGCTTCGTGTGTTTAAAAAGTACGAAAGTATCTTTAAATAATTTTAAATAATTTTGCAAAAATACTTTCCCGAAAGTGTCTAATATTATAACCCGAAAATTAATCTACCAATTAGGATTATGTTCTTTAAATTCACAGATAAAACTGTATTTAATTGAGAATAATAAATAAATATATGTGATACATTAATAAAAAAATTTTAAATATGAAATAAAATGTGTTTTTTTTCAACACCTTTTATTGCACCATTATGCTGCACCATTACGCACTACGCTTAAAAGCAAAATGTCTGTCTGCGAAACATCGCGAGGAACCTGCACAGAGGCAATAAGGATCCAGTAATGGTTCACGTCCTTTCATGCATATGGGGTTTTGTGATAGTATAATGGATCATAATGCACGCTGCCAACGACAGCGAATGATCGGTCCAAAGAACACGACGCGTGATTGCGTAGCTGCTTATACACAGTTCTTCAGACGTATACTTCACCTGATTTCTTTATTCCTATTATCTCCCGCTCCTGCTTTTAATAAAAACTTCACGTAGAAGGATGCAAAAAATCAATACGTTCTATACCTGCATCTCAATACGTGTCAATATGATACACCAGTGTTGTGAAACTGATATCAAAATGTCTATTTGTAAAAGAAGATATGCATAAATTTGATTTCGTAAGCGTGAAATGCATAATATATTAATGCATATCGAAATACACGCAAATTACTAGCGATAAATCAATGTCTACAATCCTACCTTTTTTTTCTGCGCGGAGTCTAAGTTTTATACCATTATTAATTTTCATAAAATGTAAGATGATATTTAATTAAGTTTTTATAAAACGGAAAACCGGGAACGATATGAGAAATGTAATTGGCAGAAACATATATTAAAATATAATTTACATTAGAACGTAACATATATCACAGAAGAAAATGTTTTTATCAAAAAAGTTTCTCATTTTTCATCATATTATTTCGTGAATGGATAGAGCATTACCGCTACCCATTTAACTAATAGCCTGGTATTTCAAACAAGCCCGTATAAAAAAGTGTGAAAGCAATGTATGAAAAGACCAAAGATAAAAATATACATATCATCTAAAATATACACATGCTCTCTAAAATATACACGCTCCGGCATAAATTGTATTCTAAGTGCACACTCATTATTCGCCATATATCTTTACTGTTCTTATGCTTGAAATAATTCTAATAGAAACGTAAAACGCGGAACAGCCGTTATAGATAATATGTACCAGCTACATTAGGCGATTCGCGAAGTACTAGCGAGAGTGCTAGTGGGCAATATCTCACGGTAGGATCGAATGCATTAAAGCTACTGAATTAGTGCACTGGCAAACGCCAGATATTTTGATGCAACTCGAGAGCTGATCGGATAGCGTGCGATCGAACGATATACGAAGATTACCGCGGAAGGTAATCGAATTATACGAGAAAATCCCGCGGCAAAACTTAATATTAATCTGCTATTTTTTGTATGGCGCGTCGCCTCGCAATCCCTGATGTATCCACCGTGCTTACACCTTCGTGTCGCCGTCTTTAAGCTTATGATTTATGCGCGCATTTTGCTACGGGACATTTTCCGAGCATGTTCTCATTTCCATACTTTACATCGTTCCTCGTGCTAAAATCGAATTTATGCACAAAGTACAGCTGCGGATTGTTAATCATTAAGAAGCTGAGAGTTCTTACGTTAACTAACTCTTAACGAAGTACCAGGTCGTCGCGCGCGTTTCTGAGAGGGACGGGCGTATCACCGGACTAAGAGATCGCGTCAAATGAGATATTCTACTTAATAGAGTTTGTCGCCGGGCTTTTCCCGAAGAAACATCTTTGCCCGTTTATACAGAAATTGTATTGCGTTGAAATGTCTTAAACGGCATCGTTAATTAAAGAAGTTAAACTTGAAACCACATATAGAAGTTTCAAGCGTCTTTAATTAGACAAATTACTGAGAAGAGTTTCACGTATGATTGTGCGGTAAAAAGCGCGATCGCGTAGCTTTTTAATTAAAATATAAATACCAGGCGAATACCTATCAGAGAAGAATATGATGTAATTAAATCGGAACAGAAAAAATAATAATCAATTTTATAAATCAGAAACGTCGTACTGGTTACATTGCGAGGGATTTCGACGCCTGGAGGATTCTTCATTCAATTTCATATGAGACCAAGAAAATGACTCCGAAGATTATAGTTGCAAGTATCAAACTAGTCAGGAGATATAATAGCGACATCTTCGGTTTATGTTGTCTAAAATATCTCTCTCGTAAACTATCTTCGATACTATATTACGTACACGTATGACGACATCTTAGATAGATCGAATAAGTATAGCCATCATAATAGTAGTAAATAAAGTAACGACTCTCTGTTGAATAAATGTCGCGATAAATTCGCGAGACAAAGAAACCTAAAACCAATTTTAATTATTAAGTATTAAATTTATAATTTAATATTGAATAAATTTAACCAATATTAAATTTATTTTTAATTAAATCGCCCACGCGCGTCATAAAATGGGGTTAAATGTCACGCGCCTGTATAGCAATTAATTTCTAAACTGTGCAAGTATACGATCGCGGCACAATTTTGCATTCTACTCGATGTACAGCGATCGAATCGCGTCGCGTCGCGTCGTAAATCGCGACGCGTCTCTCGCGAAGTACGAACGACCTATCGGGAGAACTATCTGTACATCGGTAAACCCTATCACAATTGACTCCACAGACGATATTTAGCGCAGTGTATTGCCACGCCGGTCGTATCTACGTCGCGTCTCCGCCTATTTGTCTCGTCGTATGACAACGAACTCGGCCGGAATTTCCCGTCTGCACGGTCGGAACGTAACGTCGCATGATAAAGGCACTCGGGGTATGGCGCCCCAGCAAAAGTCGAGAACTCGCCCCAGGGGACAATGCTCGGACCCTCCTGCTTCTCTCATTCCAGCGCGCCGGGTAATACACGCACCCACGTGTGTATACACACGGTAGATTCTCGCGTCGCCGAAATGTATCGGAAAATGGAATTTCTACAAGGAACTTTACGCATCCCCTCTGAAGTGGCGATCCGGATAACATCGTTGATGTACATATATGAAGTTGGTATGTTAGCTGAATCTGAAGATACACGTGAATGATATCACGTACCCTACATGCAAAAGTGTCGTTATAATCGTCGTTGATAATCGACATCATGTACTAAACATGTTACATCTTGAGGTATTATGTTGGAATTTATTGGACCAAATTTTCGCGCGTGTATAAATGTAGCAGAAACTTTATTCATGCACTTCGTATATTCGATATTTCTCAATCATTTCTCATATTCGCTCGTTTGCAAAGGAAATAATAGACAAAAAATAGTGAAACATTAATGTAATGTGTAAAGAAAGATAAAACATAAATAAAATTCAGAGACGAATTATTTTTAAAAAATAAGTGTTCCCAAAAGACTGCAATATATATCTTAAAAGATAATGTGAATAAAAAAAAATAAATGAAATAAAAATATATGAAAAATACTAAATAAAATATAAAATAATTTTTCACCTAACTTTGATTTTATATACAGGGTGTCCGGCAAGTAAGTAACCAACCGAAAGGTGGAGGTAGATTGGGTCAAACTGAAAAGAAAAGTCCTGTACCATTTTACTAAATTCGCAATAGTTATTGCATTATTAATTAAAATATCTGAGCTAATGAGCGCGTGGGAAGCGGTAGGCCGGAATTGGTAGGCATGTAAGATGGCTTAGTTGTTTATGTCTCTTAGTAACAAAAGCATCATCTGAGCGAGAGGTGGAGTCACGCAGCGAGCGGCGAGCGACGCATGATATTTGTTGTTAAGAGATGTAGACAAATAAGCCATCACACATGCCTACTGATTCCGGCTTACCGCTTCCCACGCGCTCATTAGCTCAGATATTTTAATTAATAACACAATAACTATTGCGAATTTAGCAAAATGGTACAGGACTTTTCTTTTCAGTTTGTTCCAATCTACCTCCATCTTTCGGTTGGTTACTTACTTGTCGGACACCCTGTATATTTCTCCTTTCCATATTTCCTTATTTTCGCAGCAGTTTTGTAATTATACATATATTACGAATATAAAGTTTTTCCTGTACTTTATAAATTACATAAAATGTAATGAGCTAAAATAAAGAAAAGCTCACATTCTCTAATTTATTCAATATGGGGAGAGTATAGCTTTAATTTGTATTTTAGTGTACACGTTTTGAGATAAAAAACATGTAATAGAACTAACATTTAGTACTTTTACTTCAATTTTAAAATAGAAATAAGCCCGACGGTCCATTCAAATCTGCAGAGCAAAAAATTTTTAATTTATTTTACCGGAAATCTTAAAATATGAAGAATGCGAGTTTTATGCTTTGATACTTTTCGAATGTAATTTTTGCAAAAGAAACTTTTCGACGCGATAAATCATCTTTAAGTAAAGGTTGTGGAAATGCACATTCGCGATAGTATAATCAATTGCCCCCCGAAAACGTTTGTGTATTAAAACCTACGCGTACACGTTAATTCACTTTGTCATTTTAATCAGGACTAATTAAATATCTCCATCAAAAGCATTCCATTCATTATATCGAGCGACACACATTCGAGGTTCTGCCACCGCAGGCAAGTGTCGACCAAGCCACTCTCGCTTTGAGCTTCGTAATCGATGAGTTCGTAGTAATGATCTCGCGGTTAACATTAATGCGCGGCGCAAATTCTTATTTCGTATCTATAATATTTTTAATATTTTTAATATTTTAAATATTTTAAATATTTCTCCCTCATTTCCTCTCTCTTTTCCCGAATAACGATCCTCATCTTAGTACATAATGTGATAAGATTATTTTGAAATAGTTCATCGATAACCCACATTCATCAATCTCTTGTATTTCTTTAATCTAATATCATTTTAAATAGCGCTGTAGTTGTCAAGCACACTTGTGCCTATATTACAATTACTTATTCTGTATATATTTGTACGTTATTTGAAGGCTTGTCTTTTAGAACATTAATAAATGCTCCTATTTATTCATCTATCATTTATTCACAAAGATTTGATTTAAAATGAATTAAACTAAATTTAATTCAAATAATATTCGCGTGTGAAGAACGCGAGTCGCACCTACCTGCTTCGATGTATGTAACAATTACGCGATCATTTTCAAATAATATGACATAATACACAGAGGGCTACAGCTTCGGCAACTCTCGAGAGTGCATATTTTTAGCGAATTCCCAGGCACCCTGAAATATTCGTTAGATAGACAAAATGCTCCTCAATTCGCGAGTCTTAGGATCGATTATGTCCCTCGTTTTGCGAGATTCCATGGATACCCCCCTCAATATTTTCGTTGTATGACGATAACGAGGACGGGGAAAGCCTGACACAAAGATTTTCCTTTCAGCTGTATACGTATTGTATTGTAATCCGTTGCTGACATCAATTTTATTCTCTTTTTCGCTACGCTTATTCTCTCTTTCTCACTTAACTACTTCGCTTGGATAGGATATTGGTAGATAATTGGTAGATTGTTAAAAAAAAAAAAAAATGGGCATATCTGGCTCATGCATCCATGTTTTCATTCCGAATTACAGTGGCGCGATAGAGAACATCACGCAGGCACGTGTATCATGCATCACCGATCGTCGCATAATTGCGTGTAAACGAATACACAGGAACGCAGTTAATTGCGTGTTATTTTAGCGTGACAATCACGCAAACATCGCGAGTGAAAAGTGAAATGTAAATCTTTGGCGAGTTATAACGTGCAGCATTTCTGTTTACAACATGACATTTAGTGTTAAATCGGGGATTTTCATTTAAAGCTGACTAAAAATAAAAAAAAAGTTACTTGAATGCTAAGGTTGAATATAAATATTCTATTTCATTCAATATAAAGGAAAAATCCGACAATTAATTATTCAGAATTTTTACGGGACGCGTATCGTGTTTACAGTGGAAAATAACTTTATTCTTTACAAATGTTTAACGAGAAATGGAGCAGATGTGCACCTAAAGTTCCCCGAAATTTGAAAAGTAAATTGTCAAAGCGGATATGTACACACTAACGTAGATGTTAGAAGTTAAGTGTCCTCTTGCTAACAGTCTTAAGCTGTTAGATGTCTGATCCCAAGTTAAATTAGGAAGATTCTTCGGATTTATGTAAAACGTTTTTAGAATACTGTGAGAAGTGTCGAAAGTTAGGAAGAAAAATTTGCAAAGACAAAAAATACACAAATGAGGGAGGGTATAATCGTAATATGCATATCTCGAGGCGGAGTATGCCTCTAATTTCCGAGAATACACCGTACCGCTCACACAGGACTATAACTCTTGTCCTCCGGGAATTAACCAAGCAATTATTGCTCGTGCTCACAAACGCTTCTTAGTAATAGTGTTTCATTAAAATAATAAATATAGTGTTCTACCAAAATAATTAAATCGCAAATTGATTAAAATTAAAAAATTGTACGATTGTTTTTTACGTTATTTTCGTTTTTTTCTCTTATTATTCCACTTGTGCAAATTTCGATTTTGTCAATCCTAATTATCTATGTGCAATCAATGATAGTTATTAAGAGATGAAAAAAAAAAATATAAAACTAAAATTATAATATATAATATAATAATATAAAATGTTGGAGAAATGCGCGTTTTAGTGATTTCTAAACAATTATCTCATTTACAGATTTTACTACCCTTGCATATTTCATCGAATTTTTCAGTATCGATAGATGTGGCACTTGCAAATTTCTACTTAGATTTAAAGCATTTTGGTTTCTTCCTTTAAATAGGTATTGAGTGACAAATATTCGATTGATGGTGCCACATCGACACGATCAACGGTGCAAAGTGGATCGCCAATTATGCTTCACGGCCCGTCAAGCTCTCCACGACGGTGGGAAGCAGGAGTGGTTAAGTTCCGAAGCAGTACGTCAATGAATAATCGTAAATTATGCAAAACGTGAACTAAGTTAGGAATTCTAATAATCAGCCGCGTGCCCATCTTTATTGCTCACGTTTCAAGAAATGAAATTAATGAAATTTGTATGCCAAATATGATGTCTAACATTCGCTATTAATTATGATAATTATGATTTAAAAAAAATTGTGTTTAAAACAATGTTTGGTTAAACTCTGTCGCACTTGAGAAACCAAAATTCGAAAGAGTCCAAGTGTATCCGTAACGCGAGATGAAAAACTTAAGACATTTTATATCTTAATAATTAGAAATTCGGAATTTGACTCATATTTCGTGGAAATTGTGAATTCTATGATAGAAACTTAGCTTGAAAAGCCAATTTTCCCCGTCAACCAGAAATCGGAATCATGTCGATATCTTGTACCTTCCTCGCTGTAACGGCGAACATCGTCACCCTGAAACTTTCCGGAGGCGGAAGGTACAATCGCGACGACTGCTGTGCGACAACTGCGAACTGACTGCATTCAAAGCAGAGCCGAGTACATGTATCCTCCTACGTCGAGAAAGCGAGAAACTAAACGGGGGCCGAGTCAGTGGCCGCGTGGACGTTCGCGGTATGTATCGACGAGAGAGAAAGAGAAAGAGAGAGAGAGAGAGAGAGAGAGAGAGAGAGGGAAGGGGAAATAGCAGAGCGAGAGACTCACCATCAGTAACTTGACCTTGTTAACCAAAGGGGACGTTGTAAGGAACTTGTTGACGGCCGTCAATATTTTCCCTTCCAACGTGGCAGCGTTTCCGGCGTCTCGTCCTCGCGAGCATCCGGGCCCGATGTCCGCCCCCTCACCGGAACTGGGCAACAACTTCTGGCAGTCGCCCGGTCCGAGCTCCCTCTTCTTCAGCTCTTCCCGCGGGCCCTCGTGGCTCCGTTCGTCTCCTGTGCTCCGCCGCACCCTCAACAGTCGCGCTTAGCACGTGTCGGCATCAGAACCGGCCACCGGCTGGCCCGGGATTTCTTCAAGCCCTTAGGGCATCCACCGAGTCGTTGTTCGTTTAGTTCTTATCGTTCTGCCGAGCGCAGTTTCCCCTCGGGTTGGAGAACCGGCCGGAAACCCTCCGACTGTGCCTCGCGAAAACTTTCCCGGCTTCTCTCGCGCGACTCAGCACTTCGTGACTTGCGTGGGACCAACGAAGCGAGGCTGGTACCAGCGTTGATCGGTGATGAACCAATCAATCGATATTAATGATTGATTGACCGATGCACGGCTCTGCTTTGAATGCGCGGTTAATGCGAAGAAATCGTATTCGCCGTTTATGCGTGGATAATTTTTATCCAAAAAAAAATCTATATTAATATGCGATGAATGCGCGATGAATGCGAGGCTTTTTTTGCCCCGAACAATTTCCTTTTTTTTTTTATCTTTATCCGTGTACCTTTGGATATCTATCGCTGAGAGATTACGGTATCATGACATTAGACGATATTTACTGCCTAACTTTGACACACGACAGTAAAGATAGTGTCGTGCACGCGACGTCGGCCACGAGCTTCCGGATGACTGTCACTTCCTCGAGGTCCCGACAGTGGCGCGTTCTCGACGTGGACTGAAGTCCGGAACGGTCCAACGGATGCTGCGACTCGCTCCAGAGGCCGAAGAACGCGCGAGCGCGCGAGAGGAACGCGGCGTGCGAGATATAGGGAGAGAGGGAAGGGGGGAAAAAGAGGGAGCGACGGAGAGAGAGAGACAGATAGAGGGTGGCGGAAGCAAGGCACGAGAGGGAGGATTCTCTCGTGGAAAATGGGGGAACAAAATTCTCTATCTCTCTCTATCTCTCTCTCCCCATCTCTCTTTCTCTCTTTCTTCCTCTCTTTCTCGTTCAACGAAGAAGAGGTGCCGGATGGGTTATAGAAGGCTGTAGAGCTCTCTCGGGGGTTTCAGAGTTTCGACTAACGCCACTAGTTGCTGGTAAACCTCGCAGATTTTCGCGCCCGATGCGATGCCGGCCGCTCCGACGCGATCCCTCTTTTAGCTTTCTCTCTCCCTTTTCTCTGAGATATCTAATGGGTTTACACGAGTTACAGGTTAGCCGGGTCGACGAATGTTTTTTTGTAGATGTTATCGGGGAATTGATACCCTCATGAATCTGACATGATACAGAAAAACGGCATCGTTTGGATAGAGTATAGCGGAATGTCTGCGAGAGGATGGAAAAAGTTAGAACGAGATGAGATTCGACGAATTTGATTTGTGTTTGAATGTGACTCGCAATTTTATTTTAAAGTAAATAAGACTATTACGACTTTGAGTATCATTTGTGTAATTATCGATTAAATGACTAAATGAAGAACGGGATATTTTTCCGTTTTATACAACAGATGAAGTGTATATACATATATGTATATATGTATAGCATGAAAATTGTTAAAATTGAGTTTGTAATTGAAAGATAGCAGAAATATAACAAGTTACAGTTATGCAAGCAATATACTTTATGAAAAAAATTCTATCGGCCGGAAGAGTTTTATTTACGAGTGGATGCACGGACGAGATCAATTTGCCAAACACGTTTAAAATTGATATTCCCGGTATATGTTGTTGATCGATTGTGTTAGTTCCGTTCTTCCGGTAAGAGAACGAGTCGAATATATTTCTTCCGCTCCGAACACTCTTTTCTTGTTAGTCTTTTATCCTCTTTGCCAAAACATCGGCACGATTTGTAAACATATTGTTAAGCATAATATCTCTGTTAAGTAGGATGAACATCTCCCCGAATACGCCGAACACTTTTCCACAATAAATTGATTTCAATCGCCGAAATCGATTGCATTTCACACCATCATTTAAAGTCATGTTAAGGCACTACTTTTGTCGAATCATGGCTTCTTTAGGCATTCTTGAGAATATTGAGAGAAAACTTTTCGTTAGAAAACAACTGCATCGCGGGTAAATCAAAAGTTAATTCACGGCGAGTTGAGAAGCAGGGATAACAGTTTAGAATTTGTGGGAAATTGCGGTAGCGCATTGTATAAGAAATTATTTATGCGGTAAATGAGATCCCCGATAAGAATACCCTGGATTTACTCACTTTCGGCCCGGTTTGTAATTTTCCAAGCGTTTCTCGCGGCCCGAGTTCTTTTGTTGGAAAATTTTTCTTTGTTTCTATGCGCCCGACCATCATCGTTCCGTCGTGTTCCGTCCATATTTACTGCAACGCTCACGTGGGCGGCCGTCATTATCCATATTGGCATTGTTTTCTGACACGCGGGTTGCTTTTATCAGCGCGCCGAGTCTATATCGGCGCTACGACGCGGCGTGCATCCCGTTTTCTTTCAAGAAATCCGCGCTCGCGTTAAATCACGTTTAACGTCAAGAATGGCTCACGAGGCAAATCTCAGCCAACAATGGCCGATCGACCTTCTTTGCCAGACTCTCACAAAGAATCGCACTTCTTTTAGATTCATCGCGAAAAATTGCAGGGCACATCCCACGCTAATGATCAGCTCATTCGTATTCGTCGATAGATAATTTTTCAAATTTTTCCGTTGCTAAGAGCATTTAACTAATTAGCTTTTTTTAAAATAATTGTCTCTAAAGAGTGTTTAATAAATTATGTTAAAATCAAAGAGACGATGTCTCGTAGTAATAAAAACAAGAGATGCGCGGAATGTATATTCTTTTCAATTTGTTTTGTATACTTTTTAAAATAATTTTAAATATGAAAATCACATATCTCTCAATTGACTAGTACAATATTTCTTAGATACAAAATAACTTTTTTATATAACATCAAGCTGATAGTATTATTGATTTTCAATGATCTCTTGAAATTGAGAGCAAATGCAAATTAAGAGTTTCTAATGGTAATATATATGTATTTTAACTGGAGTTATTTACTCAAATCTACTGTATTTTAATCGGCGCGCAAATATTAATGTATAGATAGATAGAATAATAGAGTTATATTCTATTTTTTGCTTGTTCTTATTTTCCACAAATATCATTTAAATATTCTCTGTATAATCATTGTCTCATTATCTATTATACTAACTTTTGTACCACAAGTTTTATAGATACGCAAGAAAAGACTAAAGAAAGGTCATAAATCAGTGGATAAGCTTAATGCTGCCTTTCAATAAGTGCAGCTCATACTTTACATCCTTGCAATACATTGCATGATGTAAGTTCTTCATTTATATCATAAGTCATGAATCACACTTTATTTATATCATTAGTCAGGAAGCATACTTTGCATCGACTTTGTTAATACTGAATTAATAAAGTCTCTGAGATATAAATCTAGTATGTCATAATCTTCGGAGCTTTTATATTCAATTTCATTCTAAAAAGATTAACACTACATTTAATAACCGATAAACGTTGCCGCGATATGATCAATTTTGAATTTATGCAGAAAGCGAATGCAATCTGGTGTACTCGGTGTCAGCCAAAATAGAGTTTGATCAGTGCATCCCGTCGTGGCTATTCGTTGAAATTTGATTGTAAATTGGATAACCAAAATGTTGGTTGAGCCGTTCTTTTTATTATTTTTTTTTTTTTAGTGCAAATGCTTTTAGTATTATGCGACCGCTACATTGAACGAATACTGGCGCAAATTGCATGTATATACGTATACGTTGACGTTTTAAGCTCGTCATGTGCACACGCTGCGCAAAATTGAATTTTTATTCGTAACATTTCGCGATAAATTGCTATAAAGTTGAACTTGGCCAAGAATTGATGTATAAAATCAGCGCGATTAATTTTTATTTGAAATAATTCTAGACTATTTTACAAATTTTCTCTTCCTATTAGAGAATTATAAGATTTAATTTTCGTGGTCCGATGGTCCAGATATAATTTTCAGCGCTGCATATATTACAAGGATGCAAAATATCGCAGAATCAGGGTCATATAGTTAATCGTGGATATGCCATAATCTCCTGTTGCGGCTATAACGCGCACATCACGACTATTATACTGCGAGAGTACATAATGTGTGGTGGGAAGCGCGAATAGATAATCCAATCTGAGGTCTGCTTTGTGCGAATAATACGATAGATGGGATCCTGATTGAGTTTCGTTCTCGTTTGACGGCCGTTTCGGATAGCTTCCGAATTAGAGTTATTGTTGGTGCGATCTATGTATATCGGATCAGAAAAGTTTCGACAGACTTTTGCAAATTGCATTCGTTGTTGGACAAAACTATCGTACGGTTTTGCACATGGCCGACAGATAATATGTTTAATTTTTGGTTATATAAAATATGCAATTTTCAAATATAACGAAAATTCTACAATGTATTAGAAGATTAAAGATTACCTTCGTTTATGTATGGAAGAAGTTGAGGCCATCTCTCACAAATCCACATATTTGCTTGAAAAACAGCTCCTCGACGCGAACGTGACTGTATGATACCTGACAATGAGATGTTGAAATATATCTCAAGTAAACAAACATATTACACAAAATGAATATAGTAACGCCCTCTATCTCCGACAAAGATTCAAACTCTCAATCGGTAACAACATAAAAGAGGTCGATCGGTAACAACATAAAACAGATCAATCGGTAACAATATAAAGGAGTATAGCAAATATAGAAATATAAATGTTTAGGAAGAAAATTATAATTCTAATGTTTTTCTCTTACAGTTGCACAATCAATTTTAGGTTGACAAGAAAAGTTTTTAATGAAAACGATTTGTATTGCATCGTATGAATTATTAGGGACACTTCGATCACACTCCATTAATATTTAATCGACAATTATATCTTATATTAATGATAATTTTTGATAATACTTGTAGTATTTTGTTAACATAAATAGAATTTTTAATTTTTTTGTTTGACTTATGAAAATAAAGATTAGGAACGAAAAATTATGTAGTCTGAAATTTTGTTACACGCAATTCTATCAGTTAAATTAATCGCCGATTAGATGAGTTAATGAAAGTTTAGTCGAAGTCAGCTTTAATCTTGTATAATAAAAGTAAAGAGATTTTAGCATTATTAACAATTGTTAAATTGAATATTATTATTTATATTATTTATCTCTTGCAAAATAAATTATAATAGACGAACTATATACCTTTTCTTTTTTATCTCGAGACGCTGTATCTTGCCTCCCTTTCTCTTTCCTCTTCGAGAAATCAAAATTTCGAGTCATGATGCACGAATATCTAGATAACCCAAAGATGCCACTAAAAATCTGTAAGCGAAATTCACTATAATGGAGGATTTGCATTAACGTCCAACATGCCGTTAGCTAAAGTCCCTAGAAAGTACGATCTGCTATTGGCTATTGGATATCGAAATGTCGGGCTCCAGGAAATATTTTTCCTCGTGGTGATGATGATAATTCTATTCGTTTTGTATAGTTGGCAGCAAAGTTCAACGATTGTTGGTGATTTGAAAATTGATGCTATTTATTTTACGAACGTGTTGATTATTTTCATTTAATAATAATGTGGTTATACTTTTATTTAATAAAAATCGACAGTTATTGAAACAATTTGTAATATGCATATGCAAATATTGTGCATACGAATGTGAATGTGCATGTTATAAATCATTGGTCATCGGTTCTTCAGCTTTTCTTCCAAAACACTACATTTTTGTTATTGGAATATTTCTCCTATTTGGCAATTTGTCGATCCTCCTTTGTTCAATATTTATTTTCATTATTGAAAATCATCGAGATTATCGTGGAGAACTACAAAATATACACTAAAATAACATTTATGAAAGATAATAAAAATTACAAAACACAGAATATAATTGATTATTTAAGTGGTATGTACGTTTATATTTACAAACTATCATATAAATATATACACATATTAAACATTATTTAAAATTATAATTTTTTTTAGGCTTGTATGCATGAGAAAATAATTAAAAATGACATCTGACTGCAACTTGAGGGACTTTGTGAGTGACTCACAAAACTTTACATTACGACTTTCTGAAGATTCTATTGAAGATACACATGATTTTGATGCAAACAGTAAGACAAAAGATAAGGATGATATTATTGTCATTAGTGATTCTAGTTGTAGCTCCTCGCCTGAGTATAATAGCAAGTCAAAATGGAAATTCAATTCTAATATCAAAAAGAAGGGAAAGCATCAGAGATTATATTTTTGGAAGACTTCTTCTTCAGAGAGTGAACAAGAAAAGTCTAATTTGCCATGCAAATCGGTTATCAGATCTGACAATAAATCTCCAGATAGAAAATATATAAATAAAAGTACAATACTTAATAAGGTATCTTATACTTCTGATGAAACTGCGAGCAATGGCAGTATAAATATAAATCATGACAGAAACACTAAAGATCAAATAAATAAATATAATGATAAAAAATCCTACAAAAGTCCTATATTAATGCTTGCAGAGAAAAAAATGATAGATTCAAAAATGAGAGAAAAGCACAATGTTAAAAAGGCAAATGAAGTAATTACGCCAAACTATGCTATGTATAGTGATAGTTCCAATGTTCCTAGTAGACTAAATAAATTTCCAGCTTATTATACACCACAACAAGATAAAACAGGAAAAATCAAACTTACAAAGCAAGATACTCACAAAATTTTAAAAAATATAAAGTCCACACAAATTGTGTATAATTCTCCCAGAGAGAAAAAAGAAAGCAATGTAATAATTGATGAGAGCACAGATGAAGATGTAATGCATCCAGCTATATCACCTAGTTATAATAAAAAAATAAAGCACAATCCCAATGGCAGTCCTGATGTTATTGATACAAGTCTTAAGAATATTATCGTTAATTCACAAATGGATTTGTCAAAACCATTCAAAACATGCAGCAAACTTCTCGACATATTAAGGAAAGAGGATCTTCATGCATCTTTATCTGAAAAGAAGAAAACACAAATCGTAAAATGGCTTATGACAAATTCGCCCGATTCTCTAAGCGATAGCTCTTGCAGTAATATACCTCCGAGTACTAGAAATAGCATAGATTCTGGAAACAGCAGTCTAGAAAGATTAGAACGTAACTATGAAACTCCAAATAACAGAGAAAGGATCAACAAAGTGCAGATTGATAAGAAGCAAACCACAATTGTTAATTCTGACAAAGTGATTCATTCACTCTCGACGCATCAAACTACACTGGATCAATATTTTAAAAACTCTAACAATAATATTTCTAAGTTTTGTACACCAGATAGACCAAAGTCTTATTTGAAAATGTATGCTGACAAAAAAGCTTCTTCAATAAACACACCTGAAAACACAGGTATGACGAATTATGCAGATATTTTGGATAAACTCTATGGTAATTCATGGAGAAATAAAGCTAATGTATTACTACCGACAACTGAACCACGAAAGACATGTAATCAAGTAACAAGTAGGATTATCCAAACAGAACGGTAATTTATATTTTTACATGTGTAATATTGTTTTATTTTGATAAAAACATGTCTAATAAATAACACTTTATTGCAGGAAATCAAAGAATAAATATTATATAACAGATTCGGATTCAGATAAGTCTGACTTGGGTAAGAATCTTCATATTTTATTTAAATCTGATTTGCTATTGTCATTTTCTTTAAAAAATTTGGTTTTAGTTACAAATAATGTTAAGTTAAATCGAGGAAGGAATATTCAACAAAAACAAAGAAAAGTTGACAGTTTTATTAATGATGAATCGTTATCAAGTGATAGCGAAAGTATGTATCACACCGCATTAACAAATCCTAGAACTTCAACAAATAGGGCATCTAAACCCATGCCAGTGTCAGCTTCAATTAAAAAGTATATGTTATATTTATATTATATTTGTCATTTGTATTGATAAAGATACTGAATTTAATCACATATTATTTTGTTGGTGCAGGTTGCAAGCACTATGTGATACCGATACTGAAGATGAAAATGATAAATCTAGTAAGTCTAAGAAAAATATACACAGAAGAAGATTATCATTTAGCAATGATGAAAGTTCTAATACAAGTGAATTTGACCCTGGAGATTATGTACCACCAAAAAATATATGTAAAAAAGGTAAACAATGAAAAAAAAATTTCTTTAATCTCATAAAAATAACCTCTGATATATATTTTTAGAAGCTACTAGAATCCCACAACAATCCAGAATTAGATCAATTGCAACAGATAAATCTGTAGGATACAAAAGCTTTTTGACATCTTTGTCAAATATGATTCCGATAAGTAATACTCATCCAGATGCAAAAAAATATAGATTGGATTATAAAAATAATAAGGAAGAATTATGTAAAGAATTGTATAAATTATACAATGAGAAAGTATTCGACAATCAATTGCCTCAAGATGTGCCAATTGAGTGGAACATTCGTATGAGAGGAACTGCTGGATTTTGTTACAATAAGAAATCTGTAAGAACTCTTAGTGGTGTCGTTAGATCTTCAAGAATTGTATTAGCAACAAAGGTACATTCTTTGTTTCCTTTTTTTATATATGTACATGGATATAATCAATCAAGTATAATTGAGGAATAAATTATGTTTTATAGATTTTGGATACACCAGACAGATTAAGAGATACCTTGATTCATGAGATGTGTCATGCTGCAGCTTGGCTAATAAATAATGTCTCAGATGGTCATGGGCCCTTTTGGACAAAATGGTACATTATGTTATAATGCTTTTAATTGACGTATAGTTCAAATATATAATTAAGTAGTATCTTAAACTTTATAATAAAATAACATTTTTATAATCTTCATTGTGCAAAATGTTATATAATTTATTTTTATTATAGGGCTCAAAAAGCAATGAAGACATTTCCTGACTTGCCACCAATTCGTAGATGTCATGATTACGAAATTAAAACTAAGTATACATATCGATGCACAGGTTGTGGATACAGGTATCAAGTTTTAAGTATAATAAAAATTTATTCCCCTCCTGTATTTTTAATTTCTAAAACTTTATTTCTATTTATTATTATTGATTTATGTTATTTGTTGTAGTATTGGAAGACACTCAAAATCTTTGGATATTGAAAACAAACGGTGTGGCCATTGTTTTGGAAAATTTGAATTGCTAATTAATAAAATGACTAAGTCTGGTGTTAAGCAAGTACAAACTCCAAAGAGAGAACCTTCTGGTTTTGCACTTTATGTGAAGCAGAATTA
The DNA here is from genome assembly GCA_963971435.1 of Lasius platythorax. Taxonomy (NCBI): domain Eukaryota; kingdom Metazoa; phylum Arthropoda; class Insecta; order Hymenoptera; family Formicidae; genus Lasius; species Lasius platythorax. The sequence goes on along the minus strand of OZ020544.1, from coordinate 14,817,969 downwards.
TAATTCAGTGAAAAAAGAGAAAAATAATATGAAACATGCTGATGTGATGAAGCTCTTAGGTCAGCAATTTTCGGCAATTAAAATAGCAAAGAAAGATAATCTATCTAGCAATTAAGAATGACCCAGGGACACCTGGTTAAATATATATAATCAAATATTTTATGATCAATTTCAGAAATTGGATATTGTCATTTTTGTAGCATGTAATGTAGAATTATAACAGACAACATTTTAACAGATTTCACAAAGTTGCCAACTGTATATATTTAGATCTCTGTAATTCTGCATGTGTAGTTACAGAGGTCATAAATGTATGCAATTACAATATGTATATATATTCAATTATATTTTAATACTGGTATTTTCTTACTATATTGCAGGCAGTTGAGAGAATATGAAATATTTTATACATATAACATACATTATTTAGGGACGCATACAAGTACTTTTGTACATATGATATATTAAATATAGCTGAGACTTGTAGCAGTATTTATAATAAAGTGCATTTAAGAATTTTCTCTTGTCACCATAAAATTCTTTAATTCCATAATCTATTACCTTTTAATTTTACTGACAGCTTTCAAAGCTGTCAAATTATTAAATTAGTTTATTCTTCTTTATTCATTAGATTTCCATTCTCTTTATGGAGACACAGTATACCATCACTTGTCACATTTTTATTCTATGACATTTGGTGACGTTTCTGAGATAATCAACAGTCACGATGCATAAACGTCTAGATATGCACATCTCGAATACGTTCGAATTTCGCGCAACTTCATACTTTAATAAGGCGTTCATGAAGCCAAACGTATTTACGACGTCTAAAGTATGTACACACACGTAGGCGTGTTGTTGGGGATTCGCCCTAAAGCGAAGGGCGGCGCAGGCGCGTCGCCTTCGCGGTGCGTCAGTAGCGCACTCTAAAAACAGTCGAGCCGAAGATGGCGACGTGTGAGCGGCGGCGTCCGCGCGGTGTTTAGGTCGGGAGAGAGTGAGAGAGGGTACCATGTTGCCGCGGTCGCAGTGTCCGCAGTGTTTCCGTGATCCGCGTTAGGCTCGGTGCAAATGTAGGAATGTCAGAGGCGAAACGGGTACCCCTGCAGACCCTGGAGTTCCCGGAGTCCCTGGGCCACGCGACGAAGAAGGAGAAAAAGGGGAATATGGGCAAGCAGCTCGCGCCCTCCTTCCGCTTCACGCTCACCCTGCCCGAGTCGAACGAGAAGACATGCCCCGAGTTCAACTATTCACAGCTACTCAAAACGGCCGAGGTGAGACCCCGCGCAATTAGCTAGTTAGTTCTCGTCGTCGGCATTAGGCGGAAAAAAAACAAAAAAAAAACAAAAGACCATACGTGTCAAGTTCCACGAAACGTCGCGGAAACATACGGAGAGAGGAGAGAAAAAGAGAAGGAACGATCGAGCGCGTGTATCTGTTGATGACGGGAAGGTATCACGGGAGGTAGAGCGACTGCGAAAAAGCGCGAGAGAATCGCGCGGCGTTTCGACGAGCCGCTTCGGCGCGTCGCTGACGCCGATTGTCACGCGGCTCGTTTCACGCGACATGTGTGCTGGTCCGGTCCGCCGTCGCGATGTAAAGACTTCGTCGGCACGATGGCTGAGACGGGCGAAAACGGGCTCCTTGATCGATTCGCGGTCGAGCCGAATCCGCGCGTTGTCAACGTCATCGCTGCGGGGCAAACATATGCACGAGACTGTCACGAGGCTGCTGCGCCTCGTCAAGTTTTGCGACTTAAAGACGATGCGCCTTTCTCTCGCGCGCGAAAACGCGGCATTCTTCAACGCGGCCTTTTTGCTCGTAAAACGTCTGTACGAGAGTTGCCATTGCGCGACGACACCATCCGGCGTTTCATCTCTCCCCCTCTCTCTCTCTCTCCTTCTCGGGGAAAAGAAAGAGACAAGGCGGTGACGGCGATGCCTTATTCGTTTGTGTGTAGCGTCTACGCCGGTCTATTTCGCAAGCCACGTATTCCCTTTCGTTGGTCGTTGTATGTAGGAGGAAGATAGGTCGGAGAGAGGAAAAGAGAGAAAGAGAGAGGGATGGATGGATGGAGAGAGGGAGAGAGAGAGAGAAATAGCGCGCGACACACGGCGTAAACGTGTGTGTCGCGCGGAGTCTCTTATTTCACGCGCGCGCGAGAGAGCATGTTGCGGGCTCTCCTTTCTGAATTGTAGATCGATGCACTGGAGGAGACTCGTGACCGCCGACACGTATCGAATACGCCGCTCGAAACGTATGTCACGCACTTTCGCGATTCTCCCTCCCCCTCCTCCTCTTTCCTTATATATATACATGTAATAAATAAAATTTAATCTAATCTGTCTCGTTTCTCGATAGTTGAATAATTGATGCCGAAGTTGGTTCTTGTCAAAAAAGTACATGGTAAATAATTATACGGAATAAGATGTAATATTATGTTGTTCGAGGCATTTTCTCTAGCCTCATAATCGAATTAACGATATTCTTTATGTGCATAGAATTATCGGTAATGTGGACAGTCACCCGATACATACGCATTGCCTATGATTTCAAATACCCGGATACACATACGCATATGTTCATAAATATGTATATATTCAAATGATTGATGGATAAGCATTCAGGTATGAAGAGTGTACGCGGTCCATATTGACAGCATTATGTATTTATAATCACTTTTGGGTTTGGCAGAATGAATGAGATTGGTAAAAAATAAGGTTGAGCAAGAAATAAAATAAATTTTTTCTTCGAAATTTTTCTCACTCTCGTTCTGTTTAATTTTCGGATATACTATTTTATTTTACCGATAAGTGTAGCTTTGTGTGCAGTTTACAGCTCGTTATCTGACAAAATTTGTTTTCTTATTAATTTTTATGAATCAAGAATGGCAATGCAAAGTAACAAACTGAAAGTAAAAATGTAAAATTCTTCAGTGTTTTAATTTAGGGATATCGATGTTTGTGATCTAAAAACTGTTAATTATATTAATTAAAAATAAAGAAAATATGTCAAAAATAAAAAAAATGCACAAGGATGTGATTAATTGTAAGATTAAATGATGTTTCGGCATCTCTTTGCCGTTCTGTTTTGGTCGCGCACGTGTTTCGAAAGCGTGATACAAATTACCAGCGAATCAAATTTCGGAAAAACGAGGCGCGTACTTTGAAAATTTACAATGTAAAATTGCTCGCAATCTCCACGTTTAAAATTACTCTCGATATTATATCATGCAATTAAATGTAGAATAAATATTCGCAACTAAAAAGTCAATATTTTATATCCTGTCTTTATCTGATCTTGACAAAATTCCATATTCACATATACAAATTTAATGAACGTGGCTTGCTTTATCAAATTTTTTCTCTCTTCCTCCCTCTTTTTCTCTCTCTCTCTCTCTCTCTCTCTCTCTCTCTCTCTCTCTCTCTCTCTCTCTCTTTTTTATTATTTCCGAACCATATGGCACGCTACAATATGATATGCTCTTCGTGCTCTCTTCTTTAATTTAATTCTGCTTTAAATTTTTTTAATCTATTAAACGTGAAAATCCTGTTACTGGGTTAGTTCCATGTTTTTGTTAAGAATTCCGATAATAATTGTGAAGCGATATGTTGAGAGAAAAAAGGGAAAGTGTGATATAATTATGCAGTTAGCAATACATCTCATTGATTAATTAATTGAATAATTAGTTCGGACGCGGTTAATAAAGTTGATTCGAACGAGAGATGTACATGTTAAAGATAATCGTTTCTCAAATATCAACAATTGCATCGCTGGCAAGATCAATCACTCGATTCAGCGTCCCTGTATCAGGAAGTCAGGAGGCCGTAAGAGGTGGTTCGCGACCGTGACACGTACAAAAGAGCGTGAAAGTGTAAGGATGATGCTCTAGTTGCTGTATGTGCTCCTGGTATCGATGAACACATCGAGCACCCTTTCAGAGACGATTCATGTCTCCTTTTTTTTTTAGGATTGTTTACCTTCTCTCTTGTATTCGATAGATTTTTATCCGTTTTTATTCTTTTCATAATATTTTCGCAAATTGAAATATTTAGCACCGCAACAATAATAATTGTATAAAGGCTTGTTTTGAGAAAGATAAGAGCATTGTGTGTGTGTGTGTGTGTGTGTCATTTCAATTTTTGGTGTTAATATTTTCGCGATGAATTGAACAAAAATAAATTTTTTCCTATTTAATCCTTTTATTTTAAAGAGCCACATTATATATATATATATATATATATAACTTTACATACTACATATTCGCTTACGTAAAACACGATAAAGTTATGCATTTCTATGGGGAAAAAAAATATGTTCTTAGAGTGGACTAGAATTTCATTGCGGCCTGAGTAGCAAAAACATTGTAAAAAGAATTTGAAATTTGAAACGTTTGATTATTATTAAATATATATTTATGTATATATGTTTGAATTGGATGTGAGTATAATGGGATGGAAATACTTGCAAGTAGATGCACTTACAATTAGATACAGAGTATTCTCTCTGAATTTTTCAATCAGAATTTTTTATAAATTAGTGAAAATGATACAGACAGAATCGAGAGCGCGCAATTTATTACTGAGTCTGGTTTTTGCGAGCGTGTAACAGTACTATGCATACTTGATAACGAATGAATCTATTTGTTATGTAGAAAAAACGAAGAAAAGAACAAAAGGATGGGGAAGAGAACGCGACCAACGGATTGGACCCATTCGATGATGATGATGAGGATAAGCTTAGAGACATGGCAAAACGATTCGAAGCGAAATATGTATGTTGATGTGCATAAAATTGATTTTGATCGAATCTGCAAATTCGATTAATATAAACAATTAATATATTTTTCATTGATTTTTAGGGAACATCTACTATGGGAAAAAAAAGACACAAGTACGATGATTACGTGGACTTGGGCGCAGGATATGACGAAAATGATTCCTTTATCGACAATACTGACGCTGTAAGTAAAGTTTATATTTTTTATGTATAATTTCAAAGAGATATAATTTTTTTCTAAATATAATTCTGTTAATATTTTTTCGACAGTATGATGAAATCGTACCCGAAGAAATGACTACAGCGCACGGGGGTTTCTACATTAATTGCGGGGCCCTTGAATTCAGAGCAGCCGATAGACATTCGTTAGTTCATAATAATAATAATAATAACAATAGTGACGATGATGAAAGTAGCGAAAGCAGCGAGGAAGATACTGAAGATGTAGATAGCCCTAAAAGAATAGACAAGCGAACCATTAGTTCATCGGATGACGACGAGACAGAGGATATTACTAGTGATAATCCGCGAAAAGTAATTGAGAAATATATGATATCGTTAGTTTTCTACTCAAATTTTACTTTAAATAATGGTTTTTTATAGAGACGGAAAATTGAAGAAAGCGGTGAAAAGAAAAGTAACCACGAAAATAACAAAAAACGGAAAAAACCACCAAATCATCAAACCCAAGATGCACAACAAAATTCTCAACAAGACTTAGATATTTTGAGACGAAAGGAGAAGAATGAGACTACGGATGCTGAGGGTGGCACAGGTAATTTCTCATTGTTGTTCTAATTCTAGTTATAAATATCCGATTTATACATATTATGTATGAAATAATTTTATGATTTTAGCTTCGGAAGATCAAGAGGAAAAGAAAAAGCCTGATAAAATAGAAAAAAGTAAGATAAGTGAGAAAAAGTTTGATATAAAAAAGTTTGAGAAGAAATCGTCCAATAGTAATGGATACGATGCGAAGAAGATAGATCTAAAAAGATTGTGTGGTAAAGATAGCAACATCGACGATGCGATAGAAAGCGTCGTCAACGCAGCTAGAGGAGTCGAAGATGATTCGAGTCGTGATACAACGGATTCGGGAAAATCTCGCGTTTGTCTTTATGTCGAATCTGACGGAGAAGAGATGGAGAATAAAGAAGCATCTTTGCCCGAAAATCTTCCCGAGGATATAAAAGAAATAGTGAATAAATTAAAAATTCAGGCGGAGAATAGCAAAGACAGCAAGAGCAAGTTTTTCAATAGCGCGATTAACGAAGTACTTTTTAAGTAAGTCTCTATGCTATATATAAATTTAAAAAAATTACGAATCATGAAAAATATTCTAAGACTTGTTACTTTTATTACAGTCTAGAGAAGAAACTACGAATGTTGAATTTGCCTAGCATAAGATTACAAACTTATGGTCATCTAGTGCGTTTTTTGCCCTGCAGCAAGATTACTCTTCTCAGTAGAGCTAAGAAACTTTACTTAAAAGATGCTGAATACAGAGTGAATGAACCGATGCAAAAGTAAGATTGCAACTATATGTGTATATATATATATATATATGTTTTTTTCGCAAGTTTTTTTAAAATCAGCTTTTTTATAGGAAGACTTAGTTTTTTTTTTTATAAAGCACTGTGTTATTATAGGTATATTTTTTTATACGGGCTCAGACTTTTTTTTTTAAATGCTTCACAAAGAATATATATAATATATTGCGATATATATATATGATATAATATATATATGAGAAATTTATTTATAATATTTAAATTATTTCTTGTATCTTTCAAAGTTCCGATTTTAGCAAAGTTTGTTAATTTTGCAGATTAAAAACGCTCATTGATAATGTCATGCCATCAGTTATGGACAAATACATGAAGGAGTGTCAGAAAGTTGCTGATGAAAAGTGAGTATTATTATATCTTATAAAAGTGAGTTTTATTATATCTTATGTATACTTGATGATTCGATATATACTACAGCTTTTATTCCTAATTTTTGCAACAATTGTATACTTGAATTTTTGTTTTAATGATAGATTGTTTTGTTATTAATGAACTATTAATTTGTTATAATATTAAATATAATCTAGGACATGTAATTGAATAGCGAAAAAATCCAGTTTTCCAGCATTAATACATATAAATCTACAGTTTATAATTTCTTAAATATAAACTTATTGTAATTTTTTATTTCTCAGTCCTCAATTATACTGGGAGATATATCGGTACTGTTGGTAAGGCGCCCCTCGTAAGAGGAACCCCTTTCTATTCTCGCCTCTCCGACTGCTCTTTCTCTTTATCTTCCTCCTCTTTTTTTACTGCCTTTTATCTTTTTCCCTTAATCTATTCATGCTTATATGCTTTTGCTCTCTCAATTGTTGATCGAACATCCATATAATTAATTATGTTCGCATATGGAGGAAAAGACATTACATTTTATTACTTAACGGTCATTATTTTTCTCATTACATTATTGAGAAAGCAGAGGAAGATGCGGGGCTTTTTATCATCAGTATCAGTGTTTAGTTTATCACTAGCATCATCTTTTGTATCAATCGAATAAATTGCATTTGACATGGGACACAATTCGACGATTAAGCGATTTGATTATGTACTATGTTATTATCAAAAAGAAGATTAAGATCGAGGAATTCTGTCACAACAAATGCTAATCATCATTCTTTGTCATCGCGACAAATCATATCATGAATTTTCTTAATATTATCTTTGTTCGAATATAATCAATTAATCAATTTCAGGGGCTTTGAAGGATCTCCTGCAGATGCAGAGAGTAGCGACGAAGAAGATGGTTCCTCTAAAAATACAGAAAAACCGAAAATACCACGAAAACGATTTCCATGGACTGATGAAGCCAAGTATGTTACAAAAAAATATCACCTATGTGTGCACATTCTGTTACTTGTATTTACATATACAAATATATAAATGTCAATTTTAGGAAACTAGTCCTTGAAATTGCTAACGCCAGGAGACATTATTTCAAAATTCTCAGACCAAGAAAGGAGAGTATGGAATCGTTTGTTGCCACCTTTATGGATACAAATGTTTTGCCATTGTGGCCAACTGGTTGTGTACGATTGCAGACTTTGTTAAAATATGCTAGTCCTGTTGAACCTGTGTAAGTAATAAATTACACTGTTAATATATTTATTTCCATATATATATATATATATCAGTTGCTCTCTCTCTCTATTAGTGTGATAAAAAGACTTTCGCTATTTGTGCTTTGCTTTGCGCATGAATCTATCCTATTGTAGTTTCTTCCATTTTTACAAAGTTAAAAGGAATATGTATGCATACCTGAAAAGTGAGATCCCTGAAGATTGATTTTACTAATTTTTTTACAAATTTCGCGATCTGAAGCGAAAATCAAGAGATCTGGCACGTTATCCTCACATGATGTCAAGTAGTTAGTTGGGTGCTTCATTATTTGTTCATTGTATGTTTTAGGTGATTGTAGTGGATTAATACTGAATTTCTACTTCACTCATTAACGGATTCCTAAAAAAAGTCGTATTCTGCAAGAATTATATTCAATTTAATGCATTTGTAGACTATGAGATTAACTCGTATGCAATATTTAATGTTAATACTAAATTGTTTTTTGAATGTTTCCTTAATTTCTTGTACATTAGCAAAATCACTCAAATTATTTGTATTTATTTGTATTCAGCATACACACAATTTTGATTTGATTATTATTTATTTATTTATTTACCATTAAAATGTATACACTAAGTATTTTGCACTTTTTTTTGTTATTACAATGCTTGGCTTCTTCCTAATATTATGCAATCCTTTAATGTCGTTTATTTATATGTTGCTTTATCAATATCAATAAACTGATATGATTTTAGCATTAAGAAGAAATTGAAAAAGTCAAAAGAAATGGCCAATGCAAACAATATTGCCACTTCTGGGAATATTCAAATTTGCAATTCCGTTGCAAAAAACGATGCGGCAAGCACGAATAATGTTTCGTCTCAAGAAACCGAGAAGACAAACGTATCCAAAATTCAAATTAGTGGTGAAAATTCAACAAACCTTTCAAGTCAAGCGACAGTGAAGCCTAACGACATCAATGCCGATAGGAAGCAACATAGTAGTAAACATAAAGATAAGCATGTAGAGAATAATGCGGGCCAGCAACAGGAAAGCACTATTGTCACCATCAACAATTCTACAGTTGGTAAAATTTCCGTCGTACCTACGGCACAACTAATGGCTCATAAACCAGCCAAGAGTCACGTTGAAAAATTTAATCTCATGGATCTAACCAGCAGCTCTCTGTCTATCACACCTGTTAATGATTATCACAAGTCATCAGCAAAGACCACTGAAACGAAGAAGGATGTAGTTTCCATTACAGCGTGTCCGGAACCCGTGAGTCATTCTAAACCAAACGAAATTTCTCAAACTGGACATCATTCCGTGTATAGACAAGATTCCTATTCGTCAGCACAGGTATTGAAACACAGGTTCCTGCAGGAGAATGCTGACGCTAAATGCGACAAGAAATTAGACGATAAAGATGTCGATACAATGGTCAATAAGACTGACAAGAAGGACAAGAGAAGGGAGCGATGTGTGGAGGTTAAGCACAAATCGTCACACGACCCAAAGAAAAGGAAAAAGGATCAGAAGGTGATTGAGATAGGGCCTATTACCCAAGATGTAGTGCCTATGCCACAGCAAACGACCCTTTCGAAGGAGGAACAGGAACAAAGGCAAAATGAGGAAACGATCGCTGCGACTAATTACCTCAGCCAGATCATAAATGATGATTCCCCGCCGCGAGGATTAACGGATAAACGGAAAGACGGTTTCATTACAGATGATACTTTAGGAAATATGGTACAACCGACAGAGCAGGAGAAAGATGTCCAGATGGTAATGAGATCGTTAAAGGAATTACAGGAGTTACAAGAAATGAAATACTCTCCCAGTAATTCGCCGGTCGGTGGTACTACTCAAAAGCCTGGTAAATCGAACACATCGTACATTACTTATCAGGAGGAATATCAACGATTGTACCTCAAGAAGGAGGATAAGGTAAGATCTAAGGAAGAAGCGCAATGGTAGAAATGATATTATATTCGGTTTCGAAGCGTGAATTACTTATGAACACTCGCGACGATCAGTTATTATTTTCACGAGAGATAATAGGCGGGACTCTCGATATTTATATAATTGTTTTTTTTTTTTTTTTTTTTTTTTTTTTTTTTTTTTTTTCGTATAAATGATTGAGTGAAAGCTGACCGAAACTTCTTCCATTTATACGACGCGCCACTATTGACGAAATAAAAAAACATGCAACAGTCGAGTATAGGTCTAGGTATCACATATTGCGTGCGGCGTTTTTAAATATTTTGAAACAAAAACCGCCAAATTATGTATATAATAAATTCGCTAGCGGTAGTGTCGGTTGTATATGTACAGAGTAAGTATAAATTATAAAACTCTAGAGTATTCGAAAAAAGTGCGTATATACTGAGCGAACGACGAATGAACAACAAACGTGAAATCACATGTATTTAAAGTTTTTTTTTTTTTTTTTTTTTTTTAATATATTGTTTTATAATCGGACGCGAATTAAATGCCACCGAAATATTTTGTTTGCATTCGCTTTGGCGTATGTATTTTTGAAACTTCTGTAACGAAAATTTTCATATTCGCTGTTCGTTTCTAATTCGTTCAGTGTATATACATTTTAATAAGTATCTGTATATAAGTGAGCAGCGCGTCCAATCGTCTCCGTGAATTGGGTGGTCTACATGAATTTTATTTTCATTTATTTGACGAATCGCTTGATTTTTTATTGTGATTTTTTTACCGATTATCCAGTAATTGATGTTTATATAATATTCTCAGCTACGCATATGACACTTTGTTTTAATTATAAACGTAGGCATTAAGAGTGCTCCTTTTTTCTTTTTATAAATACTGTAGGAACGTTACACAACGTAGGAGAGGGACGGGTTATTAGTGTAACACAGTAACCGTTTGCTTTATATCTTATATTTTTTGACCACCCTGTGTCACAGAGCGAGAAAAAGGTGTGTATTGTTCCTTTTTGCGTTTCGGCTGTCATTGTCATCATAATATATGTTATACGTCAACAAAGAGAGAGAACGAAGTTCAGTTTGGAATATACGTTCTGAGAAATTTAACGAAATTATATTATTGCCTTTCAAATTTTTATGGATAAGAAACGGATAAGCGATTGTGTGGAACTAATCAAAATGTGAAATCATAGTATCAGATCTGTTATTGCAAGAGTAAAAAGTCAAGGTACAATAAGATACTTCCACTACATTATCTTTATGCTGAATTTTTTTTCTTCTTTTGTAACATCACAATAAAATATATGTATCTTCAACGCTTTAGAGTGTTGGAGGATGGAGTGCGATTATTATTAGATTAGCTCAAGAATGTATGTGCGAGCATTCGTTGCTTTCTCAAATTGCAAATTTGTGTGGCTTTGTATACGGCTTGACTGAGTAATAGATATAATAGATAGCGTGGAAGAGAGAAAGAATGTGAAAAAAAATAGAGAATGCATGAGAGTAATGTTTGGAGAAAGAAAGAGAGAGAGTGAGAGAGACAACTAGATTATTTTTGGAACACACATGAAGATGACGACTAGTACTGTATTATATACCATATACCTTACCCTCCTCCCCTCCCATTTTATCCTTATAATACTTAGAATACGGTTAAACGTCTTGTACAATTCCGCATTGAGAATTTTCACTAAGACGACTTTTAAAATATAAGTTTTGAATATTTTTTACAAAAGTTATACGATTTTTCTACCCTTTTCTTCGTTGTCGTATAGATTATTGTGATATATATTGCGTCATTAATGTCTCTTTTTATTACTGTTTTTCTTTCTGCTTACAATCTGTACTGTTCATTGATAAATACAGTATGCGAAAAGATCCAACGCTGTCATGAATAGTGTATATGATAAAAGCGAAATTTCTGAAATTTTATAAATTGTACTTGCATTACTATTATAATTATACTTCCTGTACAAGCTATTCTATTGACTTACCAGAATTTTCTGGTCGTAAATTTAAAATGTTATCATAAAATATAAAATGCATCATCGTTACATAGACGTTAAAAGCATTCGTACAAGTTCGGAAAATCCATTCGTATTCTGAATCGAGCAATTTCTTCTCAGTCATTTTATATTAATTTTTACTCTTGATTTTCGTTCTTATGTATTTATTGCACGATAAAGAAAACTGTATACAATTGCAATCATGATTCAGAATTTCGAATATTATATAGCGGATAAATCGGTTGTCATTTTCTAAGCCAATTTCACAATAGAAACGAATAGAGAAGCTCGTTTGTTCTTTTGAAATTATGTAAATATATAATAAAATTTATATTATATATATAATATATATAAGTATATATATATATTATATTATATATTTAATATATAAATTTATATTATATTTTATGTAATTGTATACATTTTTATTTTTTACGACTAATTTTGTACAGAAACGAGATAGAAGGTCGAATTCCTCTCGCAATTCGACCTTTTTGCCGAATATGATATCTGCAATTATTTTCATCAAATTATCTCAAGAATATTATACAGCTGATCTCGTTTCTCATCGATTGTATTATCAATTGCGCGCGTATTCGGAGAAAGCTTCGCTCCTCCGTCGAGCGTCGTCGCTGCGATCGCGGATCTCGTGACGTAACGCGACTCAGCGGTTCGAAGAGCGAGCGGGGGTGGCGGAAGGGTAGGGAGGAGACGGCGGTCCGATGTGTGACCTTGCAGTGTTTGTAAACAGACACACGTTGCCGTCGCGAACTGTTACGGACGATCGCCATCGCGAGCCACCCCGTGTTATTGTTGTTCCCGAGGAGCGGCGTGCGAGGGGCGCGCGCGAGCCAGCAAATGGAAATGGAGCCGATGTGCATCGTGGAGAACGAGATGGTGAGTTCGTGACTTTTCAACGATTGGTCGCGCGCGCTGACAATGTGCTCGCGCGTGACGGCAAACCTGCCATAGGAGAGAAACGACGGGCCTTGCGTGCGCGCTCGGCGGGATTACACCACGTTGTGCAAAGAGGGCGCGGGATGGATTTTAGACTCGCGTTTTCGCATTATTACGGACGATTATCGCGTACGACTTGCTCGAGCGAATCGCCCGATCTCCCTACATTAGGTGATAGCGGGGCCACCCCAGTTCGCATTGACGGAGGTCGCGGGGCGGTGGGAGTCAGGCGGGCGCGCGGGCGAGGGGTTGCTGTTTAGCTGGCCGATATTTCGTTCATGCGGTCAAGCTGGCGCCTGACGTAGCTTGACATTTTTCGCGACAGGTGGCGGTGTCTCTCGCTCGCGTCTGCGGTCTCTCGTCGAGCGATGGCGCTAGCTCGCTCATTGTCGATTGTCGGCCAGTTCGATCGATTTAGGAGTTACGGTGTGTATCGCGCGCGTGATCGCGATTCAAATCCCTCGTCTCTGTCGATCAGGTTAATATATGTATGTATAGGACGTTGGAAGTTTTCGTAGCTTCGCGAAAAGTTCGCGCGATAGCTTGCGGCATCGTATCTGTGATAGATTTCGAATCGCTAATCGTTACGGAAACGAAATTACGTCGGAACAGTCCCGTGATTCTCGCGATTATATTGTCCGAAAGTGAATTTTGCGCGCGAAGGGATTATCGCGAGTGTCTTTCGTAAAGAGTGAAGTTGAATGTTGGTTAGGTTAAACATTTGTGTATCAGTCGCTATTATTACGATTTCATCGGAGATCTGCTTCTGTATATTCGTCGATCGAAATTGTCTTCGTATATTTCAAGTTATTTTTTTCATCGAGGTACAGCAGAGAGTGCAATGCGATCGTCGCCAGGTATGCGCATTTATGTATGTGTTTTTTCATCATTTCTCTAATATTTATTAAAGTATTTTGAATTTTCTTTTCGTGTCGAATACACACATATACACATACACAAGCGTTTAATAGTTCAGAGTGCATAAAGTGTAATTGAAACGATAGATCAAAATTACTGCGACGTGATTGGTCCGCTGCTTCGACCGTTTCGATATTTCGAGAATCGCAACGAGTTCGATAGATTTCAGATCGCGGTCAGATCGCGAAACGCGCCGCGGCGCTGTAGAAGTCGCGCTCGAATCTCTCCGTAATGTACTTCTCGCGATTCTTCTCCTCCGCAAGTGAATCTCTCGCGCGCGAAAAATCAATCACTCGTTCTTTCGTAAAGTGTCGGGGATGGTGTTCGTCATGGTGCACGTCGGACGTCGGACGTCGCGTACAATTCTTCCGGGATCTTCTCGTTGACGGGTGGCGGGGTCGCCGTTATATCGAAATCGTAATTATAAGATGGCCGCGTAGCTCCGCGGGACGCCGTGCGATGACGCCAGCGTCACCTTCGCGCGCTCGTAACGTCTCGCGTCCCGCCGCGCCGCGGGCGCGCACCGCGCGCGTCACGTCCCTGCTGAGAGTCTCTTAGCCTGTGAACTGCGCAGTTGACAGAGCCCGCACGACGCGTAGCAGCGCACCGGTGAGTTTTTCCTCCAGATATTTTTCGCGCGCGGGCATCACCGCGTCTCCCGCCGACGCGACGTCGCGACGCTGTCGCGCGGCCACCGTCGGCGTCGCCTATCGCCGGTGTCTCGTCGCGAATTTCGTTCGTCGCACGCGCCGAGAGCCGCGAGAAAACGCCTTATATGCACACGCGTATGTAACGTTTCGCGGCGCGGCGCCCTCCGTGCTGTACTTACGTGTCGGTGTGCCGTCGCGACGCGCGACTATGCATGCGTGTGTGCGGCTCTCTCTCTCTCTCTCTCTCTTCCTCTCTCCCCGCCGACGATGAAACTGGGACACGTGCCCGTTCGTTCTCTCTCCGCGACGATCGTAATTCATAAAGCGTCGCCGACGGTGACCGCGAGAAACCGGTCGATTTCGGAGCCCGCCGCCGCGGGCTTCCGCGTCGCCTGTACGCGACGCTACTGCGCAATTCAGCGGTACGCATATATATCGGAAGCGTCGTCCGAAAGAGCGGTCGTTGTTCGCGAATTTTTGAGCGAGTCGCTTTTTCGCGGGAAAAATCGGCGAAACAGGGCTATTTGACGCCGAATAATCGGGAGCTATTTTTGGAGCAAATTGTTTTGTGACACCGATTTTTACATGCATGTAATGTTATCTTACTTGATAAACTGTCTTATTTTGCAAAAAAATTACGTCATCGTTTTATCAGGTTTTATTCCGTTGAAAACGAATCGTGAGAACGTTGTAATTAGACTATATTTAAAGAAGTTATATTTAATACTTGTGTGTCTCGAAAAATCACAAATGCAATGTAATTATTTTTATCTAGAAATTACTTGTCACTCAAAATTTTAAATCCTTTCCTGAAGCAAATTATTCATTTGGATACGCGCTAGATTAGTGCTCATCGATTATTTTGACTTGTATCTATTGATTTGATACGAAATTTGTATCTTTCATAAATCAACAGTTGTTCTCCTTAAATTGTGCGTATCATAAATGTATATATTTAATTAATCTTTTGTTGAAACTATTATCGGCTATTAAGTCATGTTTCGAGCTACTAAATCGGTTTTTTGAATATGTTAATATTTTTTGTTTGAACATATGGTATTACATCTGATATCAAAATATTTAGATTTAATATGATAATAATCTTATCTACTGCGTATTGCAACATTGATTAATTCATATCCTCTTGTTCACACATTAATATCACTCACTTTTTGTAGCTTTTTATATCGATTCTTGCATCCTCACAAGAAAAAATTTATCTACATACATTTTTTTTTTAAATTACTGTGTAGTACAAAATAGCGTGGATGACATTAAAACAATTCTGAAGTTTATTTCTCTTATACTTTTATACTATTAATATATTCTCTTATATATTAAATATTCTTATTAAACCACCTTTTGTATCTATTTTTTTATGTATCTTATCACACACAATGCATTTATTATTGGAAATGAAAATATATAGACTGGGGGGATTTTTAAAAATTTCACTAAAGAAAAGATCTAGATTTGACAAACAGTCCGTGAACGAAAGTACATATACATACTGATTTTTTGTCTAAAACAATTCGTATTACGGTACATTACAAGAAAATTTACTAACTGCCATCTCGCGCGGTTAGTTGAGAAATAATTGAGGTTTGTAGGCGAAGGCGCTGAGGATACGGCGTCTTTTAACGAATCCACAATATTTCCTTCGTATCACGTCCTTGGAAATAAGGTTCGCAATCTCGCGAGTCCGAGCGAGGGAATTACGATTGTACGTGATCGCCGTTGTCCTTCGTTGCACTTCTTCGAGGCATTGCCGACAATGCGCGCGCTACATGAAACGCTTCGATGCCCGAGGTAAAAACATTTAATCGCAGTCGCGATAATGAGGGGGACGTACGCGATTTTATAAAAAAGGGAGAGAGATAACCTTTTGCGATGCAATTGTACGTTTTGCGCAATTTCTACCACTGTCGTAGCGCGGCGTAGACGTAATTGTTATGAACTAGCTATTTTCATGCAATCGATTCAAACATTTCTCGAATTTAACAACTGCGTCGAATATAAGTAACAACAGCCTCGTTGGAAAAAATCGATTTCGAATTGTAAAAAGAATTGGTAATGAAAAGGACATCCGATAGTTTCTCTGGGACACCTTGTATATACATGTATATACATATGTGTGTGTGTGTGTGAAACATTTCAAGATATATTTATTCAGTTATCTAGTTTTATATATATATATATATATTTGCTGAAATTCAACGAGAGAAAGATATATATATGTATATATATCTTTCTCTCGTTGAATTTCAGCAAAACTTTAACAATTCTCATGGGGTGGTAGTTCGCGTGATTGTCGGTATTGTACGCGTTATCAGTCTCGTTATCATTATCACCACCGGTGGTACAACTTTAAGGTGTTACCGTTGCCACTGCTGCTGGGGAACATCATCGCTCCGACAGTAATGTAACGAGCATTCTCGCGTTCTCAATGCCGTCACTCGGTCTGCGCTTGATCTCAACGAGCCATGAGCCAGGTTATCACGAGAAACCTTCCAGATGCTGTACAGTATTGTACAAAAAAACTTCTCGCCAGGTGCAATATCTGTAACGAAATATACGACGATGTTCCCAAAGGGTGGGGCTTTAATAATATAATTTTAATGCTTTAGTACAATGCTTTTAATTTAGAATTATGATACATCGAATTTATCAGTGATATTTATAAAAGTCAATTGTTTTATTTTTATTTGTTTTTTGAAGAGCATTCAAAGTATACAAGTTTCTCATATGTGTGTGCATTTTTTAATTATATCTACTTATCGTTATAAATAATTACAACTGTGTAATATAAGCTCCTTTTCTTTTTATTGTTAATAAAATCTTTCTTAGTTTACTTTATTTGAAGAAGCATATGCAAATTTATACACAAGACAAAGTCATGTGAATCTCTTAATCCATACTTATTTCTCATACTTTTGTATTTTTTGTTTAGAAATAATACATTAAAGAACGAGTTTTCAAATAACAGACAAGTATATTAAACTCTTTTAAGGATTTATGGAATTTTTTAGTTGCTCAAATTTGTTTTGTCGCGATTCGGTATATATCGTCTTTTTTATAAAGTTTCTTATAAATTCACAAGTTTGTTATGCGCTACATCTGTTTCATAGTTTTGTTGTTCGATAGAAAAAAAAATTATTCGATGCATCATCGAATCGTCATACACTCGACGTACAAAGTGCACATACATCGCGCGGTTCATCGTCTTTCGAGTCGGCGTATTGAATCATTCTTATTTCCGTTTATATGCGTATTGCCTCGGCGATTGTAGTATATCCCATCGATGTCAACGCGGAGAAAATTTATATCCACCTCGAGAGATATTCCGAGATATTCCTCTCTGTCTTCAGGATCTCTGTCCTCTTTCACGCACATGTGTATGCATTCTTTACACACACACACACACGTATATATATGTATATATCGTTTGACTTTCATAAATTATTGCCGACGACGTAGACGAATGCGATCGCATAAATCCAATCGCGCTCTCTTTGTCTCCTTATCAGCCACGAATGCGAGCAGGAAAATGTTACGTTCGCTTCTATGTACTTTCCTCGCGCTATGCGCTGCTATATGATAGATACGAAGTCGTGTGCAATTTTATCTTAGATACCTCGAAGAACGAAATTGTAGACAAAGTAAAATACATAGTTGAGAGTCTAACGTTGAACAAATCAGGGTGGTAAAGCGAAAGATGGGAGGCAAAGCTTACTAAGTTATCAAGAATATCGCGATAACGTTGCGATAGTAATTTTTTCCTTAGTTTTATACATTTTCAAAATTTACAAATACATATTGTACCGACTTTTTTTAGTTTACTTTTATGCTAGTTTTCTTATTCTAATTATACAGTCGTTTGTAGAAATGCGATGGATTACGCTTTTTATTTTATTTTTATATCGAGCATATTTTTGGCGCGTGGATAGGTGAGAGGCGTACGAAATATGCGCAGCAAGGGGCGACGAAATTTACGCGATTTTCGCGCTCACGCAACGATTTCGCTCGCACTAGCCATTGTGCTCGTGGTACATCCCCGTCCATTGTTGTACATAACGTCGCTGGAGCAGAAGCGGCGCGGCTGGAAAATTACGAGGGAGCTTTCTCCACCTCCCTTTCCGTGCCTCCTACTCTCTTCCGGTTACACTAGTCGGGACGAACAATGACCTGGAAAAGCTCAAGAAAGCTTTAAATCGCGACTGTACGCCCAGAGACCAGCACTCTGTAGTTTTCGTCGCGTTTTCAAATGGTAGAGAGAAAAGAAAGAACGTGTAATATTGCGTAAAAATATCGTAGAAATACCGTAATAATAACCCAAAATCAGATAACACTTTTATAAAGCGATTTAATTGTATAAGCGCATTCTTGAAAATCCAATTTTATAACCATCGTTGTCCACGCGCGACCATCTGTGTGGTCTGAAATCGCAAACGTTTTACTGTGAAAAAAAAAAACATTACCGAGTGTTTTTAAAGCGTCACCGAACTTCTCAGCTTTTCCCCCGAGCACGAAATCCGCTTTACCGCCCTTTAAAATCGCCGCCGATGGGATTGTAACTTTCGTAAAAGCTCTCAGTTGATGTAGATCGTTAAAAAGTCTTGCCGTACGAACGAGACGCAATGCGACGACGGGGGCTAAATACGGTCTATATAAATTCAGGACCCGATGAAAATAATCCTCTGCTCGAGACAGATAAGCGTTGTTGCATATCGCGCGCCGGGGGAAATGTGCGCGACGCGCTGCCGTTGTATAAACGGACTAAGGGGATTGTGCAACCATCGAGGTAATAATAAGGTCGTGGGCACAGTGAATCCGGTAACTCTTGCGCTGCGCATTCACCGCCCGCCGTTTATTATCGTGAGCGACGCGAGCGAGAGAGAGAAAGAGAGAGAGAGAGAGAGTGCGTGCATTCGGTGCGATGGTATTGTGAAATATTGATGAAAACTTAAGTAAATCGTACCATATCATAAATTCAGTGTTTACGCGCGACGAAGATTAAGATTTTATCGGGCGCGCAAATTCGCGGGATTTTATACCCGCGTGAATTTTAATCGCGAAAAGTCGTCGACGGCTTTAATCAGAGTTCCCCTCTTCCTTACCGAGCGGGTGAACGCAGTTTTTTTTGCACGGTTTAAAATATAATATCGCGGCCGTGGACGTTTCAAGCTTTCGATGTCAAAGGATTCTTCTCGCAGCAATAAATTAGCGTTAATCCCCGCCGGGTGATTACAAAAGTTTGGACACGCGCGAAATTTTCGTCGTAAATCATTCCGCAAAATGAGAATTCAAGACGAAAGAGTTAAGCGCGAAAAGTAGCCGGCTTTTACCACGCGACCACGGTGGTGAAACGTTCCTATCCTTCACTTACGTCTACTTTGTTCCATTTCGGTCCACTTTAGTCCAATTTGTCTAACGTCCACATTTTCCGTCGAGCGCCGTCTTAAACAAAGTAGAAAAAAAATATAGTAAAACCAACTGGAACCCTCTTTTGCGCGCGTGTCTTTTACGGAAGTCCGGTTTCGCCGCAATATTCTCTCGGGGCTGTTTTCGTCTCGTTGGAAGAATAGAAAAAAAAGGATGAAAGCGCGGAAGAGGGCGAACGAAATTGCGCTGCTTGGCCAGCAAACTTGGTTACTAAGACAATTAAAATCAGTCAAGCTAATAAAAGCGTGTAAAGCAATGTTGGAATTTGAGAGGGAACTCGAGTGTAAAAAAACAGATAATCCCGGAAGTAGAGCGGAGAAAAACGAGTTTATACGAGAATATAGGCGATTCAAATCACGAGTTTATAAGAAGAAATGGCGTATGTGACAAAGAATAGGAGGAGCGGAACAGTGCAAAAGCGTAGCTAATGCATTTAAGAAGGTCAGACTGAGAGGCTGCAAGTTGGGAGTAATAATGAAAATTAATTGCGAGCACGCCATATCCTTCTCGAAATTCGAGAGTATTATAACTCGAAAAAGCCGGCGTAAGAGCCGGCAAGTGGGCGGCACAAGAACGGCGGTCGTAATTAAAGAGTTTTCTCTCGAAAAGCGATCACTCGAGACTCATTTGGTGAAGCGCGAAGTAGGAATGTGGTCTAATGAATGGCTTTTGCTCGGGGTTTTAAATTACTGGTAACCATAAAGGAGAGAGCACGTCGTTAGAGTTTGATTTTGTGCGCAGCGTAATATAATCTATCCGCACTTTTCGTTATTAATTATCGTGTAAATCTGACGCGAGAGAACGTCCTTTTCCTTCCCGATTTTACGACGATTATTCAGTTTGAATTAGAAGAAACTGTAAATTTAATCTTTTTGACTTTTGCGGTTTTTAATTCCTAACAAAATAATTTAACAACCCGAAAGAAAGTTAAATCCGGAAAACGTTGTCGAAAGAACATATTTGAAAATTAAAGTGATGAAGTTGGTAATCTTCGTCTGCTGAAACGGATCAAAAGATATTTATATTTTAGAGTAATCTTTAAGCAAACTGATTTTGAGCAAAGTAAACTTTTCACATATTCTGCATTTACACACTTGCAAGTAAAATTTTAATTTTAAAGTTAAATAGATTTGGAGCTTTTGTAGCAAAAACCAGTTTTCAGTGAGAATATCTGCATTGTTTTAATTTAAAATGAAATGGTCTTTCGCGCATTTCTAACATGTTTTTACATGGACTTTAATGTCAGATTGTGCATTAGAAATTTCATTTTATGAAATTAGAATAATTCGCGAATTTAGATTTTAAATATACATGTGTAAAAAGACTTTATATTTATTCACAGCAGTCTTGTGTAAATTATATTTGCCTACATAATATTCCACTTTTATCTCATTATTTTTTAATCCCGTGACACTTTTAATCTTTAACATTATATATATTTTTTAACAGAATCGCAATTTAAAATTCTGTTAAAATAAAGTTTGCTGGAAATAAACTGAAGAGTACGATTCTGTCATAAATTTTATCTTCTGAAATTTTCTTAGTCAGAACGCGCGCGTTCGCGTTATAAATCATTAATTGCGCGAAAACTATCAATGTCTTGATGACCTTATTCGATTAAAATTCAAGATTCTGCGTTGAGTCTGTCATTAAAGAATACATACCCCGAAAGTTATACATTTATCCTGTAGATCTATAGCAGAAATTTAATACCTCCGAGATTATACCGACTCTGATATCTCTCAGATTAGCGTTAACGGACGTCAGTGCATTCGGCCTGAAGGTGTAAGGGTGAATCATATGGCGGCGGCGAGAACCGTGTCGCTGCATCTCCGCTGGATATTGTGCGCAATATGCTTTACGGGCATCCGGCCTCCGAGTGCAGCGACGCAGTATCGAGCATCCGGTAACCGTGGCAAGACAACGGTTCAGAGTTCCCATTGAAGTGTGCCTCAACTTGATTAATGTTAGAGCGGGGGAATATACGCACAGTGTCTTAAGTCCGGCCGTTGAACACCATTATTGTTTACATATTTTCTAGTTAATCTCCTTTCAGTCCTCCCTTTTTAGTAATAAAAAAATTTATTTTTTATATACTTTAGAGTATGTGGCCGATACGAGTGCAGAAAATGTATCCATAAAAGATAATAACATTTTTACTTCGCTGCTTTTAGGGCAAATACGTTTTTTTTTTTTTTTTTTTAGACGAGTTAGCTTTCGTAGCAAAAAAGCGCGCTGTGTCTGAAAGCGGTGTGAAAGCATTATACGTAGAAAGGCTTGCAGATTATGAAGCAGACTATCGCTTTTTATCTTTTTGACATTATCGTAGTTCAATCCAAAAAGAGTATTTTCTTAAAAAAGTATTAAGTTGTGGTATAATCGTGAAATGATTGATTAGAAGAGTATTGCATTTTTGTATAATACTCCTGTGATAAAGTATTTTGTGTGCGTAGGAACTTTAGCTTCTAATACATTTGGACCGCAGAAAATCAGAGAATATCGATAATACGCTAACAATTTTTTTTTTCCACGTAAATACAAATTAGAAAGATTAAAACAGATATTGTCTTTCCGGAAACTTATACTGGCGGCCGTGTCCAATTTTCTCTAACAGCATCAAATAATCGAGTTTTAGGTAAAATGAAATTACTTTTTAAACGAGAAACATTGCTTTGCATACTTGTGCTGCTAACAATGAGAAACGTCAGAAAAATATCGTAAAATTTTATGTTCGTACGACGGGAGCTTACATTTCGCCTCCGATAGCTGACGATCGTTAAAATTGCAAGCGCCATGAAAATTGGTTACATGTAAGTAGAAATCGATTGTATGAACGTTCGCGCACGAACGTTGACACGTAGGCGAGAAAAATATCATTGAAAGATTTATTGCATATTTCTATTTTATGCTATAATATATCAACAAAATGTAATGTCCGATTGACATATGTTTCACGAAGGCTATCAATTCAAAAATGTATTATATGCATATATAATGCATGTTTCTCTGGACAAAGTTATTTTATATTTTATAATAACACAGATGCAACTCAAATGCTTGTTTCATTGATATTACCAGACAGATTCTATAAAATCGATAGAAATTTGCTTGAGAAACATGCAAATTAGGTTTCAGATTTTAATATTCTATTTTCATTTTCCGTTTTTTTTTTCCATTTCTCCATGCATAATACCGAGAGACATTCTCATTCCGGAATTTATACGATTATGATGCAAAGAGACGTAATCAGAATGCGCGTTTCGCGCGTCGATAATCATCAGATATGCTTTATGGAAATTTTCCGTCAATGCGATACTCTCTACTCTGGCACGCCATTTACAGACGCATTATGCACGCGCCTGCACTCATTCCGCAAGTTGCGGAAACATTTTCCTCGTCGGAGCGACGTTCGTAAAATGGTCGATTGTCGAACTCCGGAAACGAACGGATTGTTTCTTCGTCGATCGGATGTACGTCGATCAGATCGTCGATAGGTTGTCGTATGCAGGAAAAGGAGTCGAAGTTAGAATCTGTGTATACGCTCGCGGGTGTGTCTCTGCGGTTAGGATGTGGTTGCGAGTGTGTGACACGATAGAGACAAGGAAGTAGACGGAAATGTCAGTGTCAGCGAATGTCTGGCAGATTCCGGAAGGGTTTATAGCCGGTGGATCGTCAGTATTCCATGACCTAGATACGATTTCATAATGATTGTAGAGACATTCGACGGTTTATTTTACCTTTGAACTTATTTTTTCTCATGTTAGAGACGTAATATTCTGAATAACTTAATAAGTGGCTTAATAATAATGTCAGAACTTCGAAGCGATAATTATCTATACTTTTATAAACGATTCTTTAAAGATGTTACATTTTTTCAAATATCCATATCTAATATCGAAGTTAAAATCCATGCAAATAATATTTGATATAGAGGATGGTTTTTTATCAGATATTTTAAGTCTTCTTTCATTCGCGATTCTTTGTAACAGGCTGTTATGGTAGATTAATTATAAGATATTCTTTATTTTTTGCTAGCGGCAATTTGCACTTGACGTTACACGCGTTCTCGCATATTTCCACTTGACTGTGCACCTTGTAACTTTTAATTAAAAGTTTGTTTTATTTACTGAAACAAAACAATTTGAATTTACATAATTGACATCTAATATAAAATATTTAAGAATATGTAATATTGTCATTTACATAGTGATAATTTGTCTAGAAGTTTAAATTAATTGAAAAATACTATTCTATTTAAATAGTTTCAAATTAATTGAAAAATACTCTGTTTATATTTTAGAAAAAATTTAATTTTTATAACTTCTAATTTTGAAATTTTCAGACTATATCGCGAATGGCTTTTTTCTATTAACATTTATATTCATACTGGGAAAGAATCGTCTCTCTATGGCTTAGTCAAAAAATCTATGATTTAGAGATAATTCTATATTTCTGAGACAATACGAGAGATAGTACATTCCGTAACGAGATGTTTACATCCCTATCGCTATACGCCTCGTCAGCATAATATTGCAAGATGTAAAAAACGGTAATTAACAACTCTCTGTTTGTATATGCTACGTTCTCGATTTACAGTTGCATAATTCTGCTCGTGAGTTTTCGCGTTCGAAGTTATGACGTACGTTTTTTCATAGGCGGGAATCAGTTCCAATTATCTCGCACAAAATCGTGGAGAAGAGAAGAGGGCGGGAAATAGGAAAAGAGAGGAAGAGAGCGTGGTAGTCGATAAAGAGAGAGCTTAGGACCGGGTAAAGAAACCGGAAGTGGAACAGAAACGAGATTCGGGGAGATTTAATATCAGATAAGATTGAGAGGAACGGACAGGTCGGAGAGCGGTAAATAGCGGTCCTAAAGGGAGGCGGAATTTGTATTTTGTCACCCCTGAGCGCGTATGCATATCTAAAGGCCGTGGTATGCAACAACCGTGCCCGAGGGGCGTGTAAATTTTAACGGCTCGTGTGTACGTCGACAAGATAGCGGACGCGTTCTATCTGGTGCGTGTCCGCTGACCGCAGGTTTTCCGTATTTTCAAGGCAGCGGAATTGATGTGCGTATATATATATTCTGGCGTTTCCGTTTCTCCCGAGATCAATTTCTTCGTTTTAATGGTCACAACTATATATTTCATCAGGATTTTGATTAAAAATTGTTGAATTATATAAAGTAATTAAATAGCGTTTATATTAAGATATTAAAGATAAAGTCAAAACTCTCGATAGTTAGAATTTCTACGAAATAATACGCTGGCTTTATACACTCGCGAAATTGCTCCTCCAGGTAATTGTGCCGCGTTGAAATTATTTCTGCATGCAGACGCTTGTTTTTCACTACGACGCGAAATGAGGACCGCGCGAAAATGCATTTCGCGAAAATATATGCGCGTTGCTTTCTTGTTTGACTTGAAGCAGTTCGTATGCACAGCAAACATATACTTTACATAAATAATATCCTTGGGACAATGAGAATACAGTTTATGATTGACCGCATTGAGACTTATAATAAGATATATATATTATTATTTTCCGTAGCGTCTCGAATGTGCGATTTTGTAGACAGTTTATATGCTATCGAAGTGATTTACGAATAATTATATGTAAAATATTCTGTAACAAGAAATATATTTTATCACTCTATATTCAAACAGAGAAAAATATACTTAAATATATTATACTAGAAAAGAAAGAATAAGTTTTTAGAGGTTGATCTTAAATTATTTCACAGAAAATAAATACACGTGTGTGCGCTATATGTTTATGTTACGTTAATTTTAAAATATAGAACCCAGTGTAGAATACTCGTAAAATAGATAAAATAAACAAAGTAGTAAAAAATATATGCAATAATAAAATAATACGATTATCGATTAATCGATAATCCGGATTTCTTTTCATATCTAAATTTTGTTAAAAATAAAATCAGATTAAGAATTGCACGCAGAACATAAAAGAAGAAAAAATGCAATAGATTGGCTGTGCAGCTGTTCGAGCCAAAAATCGCGTTTGCCCGTCTCTCTCTCGATTTCATCTGACGGGCTGGATCACGACGATGGTAAAGCCTAAAATTGACTGAATGAGTGACTGTGACAATAAAATGGACGTTTGCCAAATATCTTTTAGTCGCGCGCGCGTGCACACGAATATTAAACTCGTGGCCACGAAAGAGGAAGGTGTTATTGTTGCTCGACGAGGCCGCGATTGCCATCTTTGCGTTTATGATTGGAGACAGAGAAGACGCGATTTCATCCCCGAGAGCTTTTCACGGAACGGAGAACCCCCGGCTCGATTCTCAGCCTGCTCTCTTTGGTGACACAATGAGCTTTTGTTTCCATTGAAAATGACACCGCCGCGTGTTTCGCTCAAGATATTAATCGTGGCTGGCGAAACTCCGGCGCGGATCAAGCGGCATTATAACGGTTGTGTGTGCGTGCGTACGTGCGTACGCGGCGAAAGACCGCGGCCTGATTGAATCGTAAATTATCCCACGGCGAATTATTCATGGCGCGCTTTCGCTTTGGTGAAGTAGCGTAATAATCCAACCATGTGTTTTGTAACATGTCAATTTTTAATGCTTCATCTCGCGCAAGATTTGTCATCGCCGCGCGGCCTGTGCGCAAATATACCCCTACGGCACGATCATTAATCACACGAACGCCTCTCGATAGAATTATTTACTAGCATTTCTATGTACATAGTCGGGAACAACCGATCGGCAAAGCCACGGTAAAATGGATTGGTTTCAAGCGAATAGCGCGACTTATCTTCTTCTCTCGACAGTATCTCGACTGTATTTGAGAGCAAAATGTATGATGATTTTGCTCATAGCTCTATTAATTTTTATAAGGTACTACATTTTTTCATAATTAATTATCTTGTCGTTTGCAGGAGGGATCTCGCGGTGATCGGAAAGAGGGGGGCAAGAGGGGACGCAAGCCTGGAAGGAAGGCGGCGGACAGGGCGGACATGAAGGCTAAGCTCGGTAAGTAGTTTCATGAAGTATACCTGTTGACATTCCAGACTCTTAGTTGAAACAGTATGTTTCGTCCCTGTTTTACTTGTAACGATGCGAGATTTTCTCGATAATAGATTGTTTATCCCGTTACGATTAAAACTGTAATAAAATTGTTTCGTGCCAATTTCGTAAAACTATGTTATACAGTGATTAACTGTTTTGATTAATGAGGAAATTTTGAATCATTAATTAAGCAATTGTCATTAAGATTCATTAATTATAAATTGCATCCGCAGTTTGTCATCGTTAATCATTGATCAACGTCGCCGTTAATAAACATCTGGTAATCATAAAATGATAGATTATTGCTTTTATTAGAACCGCTTCAATGATGTAATCTGCGTCAATTTATATTGAATTAAAATCATAACATTCCCTGATTACTGACAATCATGATCGATGATTATTTTTATTACTTATTAATCGGCTATATTTAAATATTAATCAATATTTTATTATAAATTTGAGATTATCTACTAATTAATAAATTATTGAATTACATTTTGGTTATCTCTGTCGTTCTGCTATGTTGTATTGACTGCTATAGGGATAATATCAATTATATATGATATTACTACTGATATAACTTGTATCGATTTTATGTCGATTGATTGCAATCAAAAAATTTTTAATAACAACATATGATAAGATAAGAATATTCCGTTAGACTTTTGATATAGAATTATTAAATTTATTTCAGAAAGAATTTCTTGCACAACTCCGAGTCACAAAAATTCGCGCGTGAAAGAAATCTCAAAGAAATAACAAAGCGAGCAGATATCGGCTGTTGTGGTTGGCTTTATCTACCCAACGTCTCGACTTGTGTACGTTTCGCTAATCCAAGGTGCAAAAACTCGCGTAAAACAGAAAGACGGCTCTACGGGACAGTAGAAACGGACACAACCGGTAGATATCGGTCGCTCGCGCCGGCTTATGCACATACTCACTGGCATCTCGATGCCACCACCGTCTCTTGATTAAAGCATTTGATAGCGGAGCTCTCCCGAGGACCGCGTATCCGCTGATTGCGCGAGTTGCCGTAGTAACGTTTATCTCGTTCGCGAATGAATATTTATACCGTCGTCGTCCCGCGGCGGCTCCTCTCGACTGCCAACGAACGCGAGGATTACGTCGCTGTTCGGCTATTTTGCAATTCTGTCGTTTTGCGGAAAACCGAAGCTCGGAGCCGGTACAACAAAAGCGAGAAGGAAAAGATGAGATAGAAGGAGTGTGGTGGATGAAACTAACTCCCTCCGTTGCGCCCTGGCAGTCGCGCGGATCACAACGATGAGAATAATTTCGCGGGATTATTTCTGGAACGCGCGCGCGCGCGCGCGGTCGTCATTCGGAGAATGAAACTTTATATAATCGTTCCGCGCGCTATTTTGTGTTCTCCTCTTTCTTCCGCCTTCGTTCCCCGGTCCTTTCCGACCGCGATGTAGCCTCCTTTTCATGGGAAACGCGCACGATGTTCGATCTATACACATGTCCCGGATGATCACCCGATGTTCTCCCAGAATTATAATTTCATACTTTGCAGCAGATGCTGTTAGCGCAAAATTTTGCGGCAAATTATTATTAATAATAAGTTTTTAATATGCGAAATTAAAGATTATTTTCTGTCAAAATCTAGAGAACAAGATAATTAATTAAATAACAAAATTGTGCTATTAGATTTACACGTTCAAGATTTGATTGGCCAAGGCCGTTTTATTATCGAGTCATTTCGCAATTCTTTATAGGACAGACTGATTACAAATTGTTTCATATGTGAAGTTATTTTTCCGTTAAAGTCATTAATTTATTTATAAGATACTTTCCAACTTCTCATTTTATTTTTCACTCTGAATAATTCTGTTGAATTTACAATTGTTCTCTATTTAGACAAACGGCTATTTTTTTTTTAATCTCCTCTACGTGCAGTGTATTCGGCACAATTACAGTCCGTTAAAGGATTAGAACAACTGTTTTCCTCAGTTTACCTTCTATCCATCGTTAAACAGGCATCCAGTGTATACTTGCATACCGAAAGAAATTGCGCGTGAGTCTGTTCCGGCACCGTTCTTGGCCGCGTGAATGAACGAATGAACTCCAGAGCTCCATTTTATCCGGTGCGCGCGGCTGACGGAACCGGCTTTATTTAAACCCGCTCGGGGTTCGCCTCGATTCGGTCCAGATGTCGGCCGTCGCAACGAGATCCCGAATGGAGCCACAAATTGACTGTGAGAGAACGCTTAATTTCCGCGGCGCGCTAGTATCGATTTTCCCAGGCGTGACACCGATCGCGCGTGTCGGTTTCAATCGACGTCGACGAATCTCTTTCCGATAAAATTCACGGCGCTGGCTGGACCGATTCACGCTCTACGAATCGCGAGAAATCGACCTGATCATAGACAGCGGGCAGGGGTGCCTCTTAAAAGTTCGCAATGAGACGAGAGACGTTTATTGCCGCTGTAAAAAGCGGTCCTCGATGGGCCATGAAACGATTGCGAGTCTAAAAGATCGTAAAAGATGGCTTACTTTACACCTGACGCGCCGTGATTTTTCTGAGAAAGAAAAATTATTTCTGCCGTTTCTGTCTTCCTGTATTTAGCAATATAGTAATCTGGAAATTTTTCGATATCTCGCGACAAGAACCTCCGAGTCTACAAACTTACAAATCTCCGATCCTTGTTGCTAGAATTTAATGTGGTCTTAGAAAAAAAAATATGGAACTTTTAAAAAAAGAACCCAAAAATTCAATATCCGAGGGAATTTCGGAATACATAGAAATCGACGATCTGATAAAATTGGAGAGTTGCAGAATTCAATCGCAGAAGATTGGAAAATTGGAAGTTTCAAATTGCACGACGTGCGCGCGATATCGTTTGTGTAAATTGTTCTGTTTTAGTCTCGCTTTTCATCGAACTCGATTTTGCTCGACACCTGATATGCGATACGTTTATTTTCCTCTTATGTTGGAACAAAATCATAGCTTATCGTCCGCCTTCGTAAAAGTTTCCGCTGTTCGGTCGCATATGCCGCGGCATTACCATGCGTCTTGCGCGTTCTGCGACATTATTAAATCGTGAATTCTTGTAGAGCTCGTGATATATATCTGCCACTTGGCCTGCCATTACGTTACAACCTGACGCCGAAAACCAGAGAAATTTATGCTAGGCGCAAATTCCGTTGAAACTTTAGTCGCACCGGTCTCGGGGATCGGCCTGCGCTTTGCATGTATTGATTCCTCGTATTAATATGAATCCGTTCCCTCACCTCGATACGTTTACTCTTCTATTACAGAACGAAGCCGGCAGAGTGCGAGGGAGTGTCGCGCTCGCAAGAAGCTGAGGTATCAGTACCTGGAAGAGCTTGTAGCAGATCGTGAGAAAGCTGTACTTGCCCTACGAAAGGAGCTCGAGATGGTGAGTCATATTCTCTCTCGACATTTTCCATAACCGAATGAATGAATTAAAATTGAAAAATTCCCAGGAAAGAATCCAGGGTAAAAATAATTTATTTCTTCTCTGAAGAAATATTGTTCACTAATATAAATAAGTTATATGTGTCAAATTCTCGATCAAATTTTAACTTATATTGACAAATTTATTAGATATGACGTTTTAATTGTAAATAGTCTTTTCTGTTCTCATTTTTATTGCTCTAGAAAGTATTATATATATATCATTTTATTTTATATATATATATATATATATATATATATATATATATATATATATATATATATATATATATAATACTTTTTAGGGCATAGAAATAAAAATAGAAAAAAATACTTATTTGCAATGTAAAAGCAAGTTTTCTTCTTTTTCTTGGAGAAAAGATATATGCTTCAAAGTTTTCCGAATTACTTATATCTCAAACATCACAAAGCAAAGCTAATTCTTCGGAAGCTGGAGAACCTCGTAACTTCTTCTTTTCCATCATCTTTCTCATCACCTTCCTTAACCTTCTCTCGAAGTGCAAATTAAGTTACTCGAAGAAATGTAAAGTTCTAGCAAAATACAAAGGTTCGCTCTTTAGCAATACGACTAGGAATATCATTTGTATCTGGATTGCTTCTACAGAGAAACATTTATTAGAATTATTAGGATTTATTAGATTTATTGGAGTTATAAAATTATTTACATTAAGTCCATTGATTGATCAAGAATGAATTTTTATTCTTGTGGATGTTTGCGAACGAAATTCTTCGCACATACTTTCGTGATTTTACATAGAAATTGGCATTTTATTTGTATTTGATTGTGCTATACTCGATAAATATGAATCTGAATATTTTATAAAACTAGAACACGACGGAATGTAATAGAGGCAAAAGTTTTGCTTATAAAGTGCTCGAAATTATGAAATCGTATTATCTATCTATTGATTATTGATTGGTATCGGGTTCGTTCTTTGCTTTTCATCGAATGAGACCCTTGTTAACGAAGTGCTCTGAAAATATTTGACATCGATGTCTGATAGAAGCTAGTTGTATCGTTTCATCGAAAGTTCTTATATCTACAAAGCCGCGAGTATTGCGAGCAAGAAGAAGAGTTGAAAAGTTCCGACAAGACAGCGCTCCTGTCCGTCCACGAAGTCATTCTCAAATCCTTCCGATTCCTTCGTTTGATCTCCAGCACACAACGGCTTAGTACGTACAACGAACAAGATTCGACTGAGATGGAGCTTACGTTACTTTTACACATCACCATTTGTTATCTTTCTGCAGTATCGTCAGTGGACGCAGGAATTGGACACCGGACAAGTCCCCGAAGGACTACAGGCGATGTTAGAAGAATTCGGCTCGATGAAGCGCGAACAGTCCAGCAACAACTAAGCTCAGGCAAGGAGGCGAGGAAGTGACGTCGAGCAGTTTACATTGTTATTTCGATCGAAATCTCCCTCCCGCGTAGTCGAGCTTACTTTTCGTCTTCTCTTCTCTTCCTTTCTCTTTCTCGGTTCTTCGAGGCAATAGGGAATAAATAATTGGCTTGTAATTTGAAATTTCCTCTTCCTCTATCCCGTTCCTCTATTCGTCGATCCCTTAAAGAAACCGCGAATGTAGTCGATTTTTCGGTTTTTTCGAGAATTTTTTCGTTTTCAAGCGACCAGAGGGATTCCTCCTGCTATTTTCTCTTGATTTTGTCACGAAAGGTGAAATCGGTTCGGATTACCTCGTTACCTCATGCGTTACTTTTTTGTACGTACGTTTTGTTATCGTAACTCGTTGACACATACTTTTTTATGCTCGTTGATTAAGGACATTGATCGGTCGATTATCTACGGCCTCACGCTTGAAATATACCTCCCTCGTACGATTGTTGCAGTGTAAGAAAGTATAGATATATCGCTGTTGTACGCCTCGAAGGAAAAAACAATCGTTGTGTATCATACAAAGTCTATATTCAGTATTGTCTGTTTAAAGAGCGTCGTTGCGGGAGTTTCTCGTTGACTGTTTGCCGTTTGTTTAAACTTTACTGATTCACGGTATTCTTGTACCGTGAGAAATTATCATTTTGTACAAATCAGCGCCATAACAAAAGTTTATTCGTATATGTGTGCACGGAAGAGTCTAATTATCGAATAAAACCGATATTTTTCGATGAAGATTATCTTATCGACATTTATTGTTCCCCATTTTCTTTACTGTTTTTTATACGAGAAAACGTCACAGAAACGTTTAGAATTCTCAAATTTTCGTGCTTGAAAATGCAGCATTTCTGTCACGCAAGGATTTCCGATCGAGCGAAAATGCGAATTTTTTTTCTGGATCTCGCGCAAGAAACGCATATCCGTCGGCGTTATTTCGAAATCGTATTTTAGATACTGCGATTTCGCGACGCGCTTTTGCGCGATAAAAATTTGCATATTTTGACATGAAATATGTTGGGCTATGAAATCTTTGCTGCCATAGATTGCAACGCACAGATGCATATCATCTCTTGCGTTCAATCGGTGGCTTGTTGAAAAGAAGAAAAAATTGATAGATCCAATATCGTTGTTATCGCGATTGCGTTCAGAAATTTGAAACGACGAATTTGGTTGCACAATTTGACTTCGAGATTTAAACAGCTCGAACAATAATAGATGAATTTAATGTCGCCATGTAGTAATGATTACGATCATAACAATGTTATGAAAGGTGACATTTTATTGAATTTAATGTCACGAATAAGAGTCTATAATTCGGTACAATAATTCAATGACATTTCTTTTATTCTTAAATGGAAATTATTGTTTTTGGCCATTTGGCATGATAAGCGCGAATATCAGATCGATTTATTCAAATATTTAGCTTTATGTCGGTATTGTTAAAAATTTAATGACATTTTTTTATCTTTGACGGATTACTGTTTTTTTGGTCACTCGACAATACACGGAAGAGTGATATGCGTGAGTATCAGATCGATTTATTCAAATATTTAGCTTTATGTCGCTATTGCTGGAAATGTTTCGAAGTGATGTTTCCGAGATTTGATTTCCTGTTTTTCAAAAGCTGCTATTGATATGAACGAAATAACACGGCAACGAAATAATAACGAAATAACAGATAACGCGAAAAATGCGAGGATTATATTGGTGCGTATTGCTTTAATAGAATTTTTTTGCCCAAATATATCGCTATCCCTATAAATCACCATTTCATCATGATGCACATGGGATTAGACTTTACTTTTTTATTAAGAAGGGAATATCTCGGTTTGGTTACGTTTCTCCTACATTGCAAACATTGCTCCGTAGGAAAATCTTGCTGGTATATAAAGCGATAAAAAAAGAAAGTGCATCTCCTTTTTCTCGCCATAAGCAAAATAAATCAGCGTGTTAAGCGGAGTGTAAGTTGAAATATTGCCTCGTAAATATCAAATTGTACTAAAGTACCGAGTAAAGAACCGAGTGGCTTCGCATTGTTATTAAGCTTGCTACGCAGTGTATAATACACTTTCCAACATGACGGCCTTTGTCTCCGGAGATGATATATTTTAGACGGTAATTTGAATGCAAAATAACTAACTTCTCAGATAAGAGATTATTATACGAGTCAATTCTGTTTAGTAAATTATATCGCATAATATTAGTAACACATTAACAATATTCATTATATTGAAATTTTAATGAAAGATATTTATTTAAAGAAATATCTCTTTTTTGAAATATTTTTTGCGAGAGAGTCAATTAAACTGCATTACATAATTACTAAATAATTCGATATACGTGTATGCACATTTTATTAATAATATTCCGTTTTACAATGCAGAGTTTAAAAGTAATTTTTTTTCACGTGTAATTGCTATAATTGCCTCGTATTTTTCACGTTATTTCCAGCAGATTACATTCGATGCTCATTCGACCTTCCTTACGGATTTTCGCGAGGCACTTGCGTGGATTGTAAAAAACTAATGGCGCATATGCACACATCTGCACATACACGCGTGACTCGTACTCGATAACGATATGCAATTTCGCGCACCAACCGCGCATGAACCGCGAACATTTAATTCCGTTGTCGTGGAAAATGCGCGATGGATGGACAGGTGTGTCGGGTGTAGAGTCCATAAAGTGTAGTGTTGCGGTGTGAAAAAAAATGGTGACTACGGTTTGGGGATGCGGAAATAAGGAGAAAAAATATGGTTATTTAACGGAGCGAGGAAATACTTCTGGCTTCCGCTCCCTGGTTCTCGTGTCGCTTGAAATTTATTATTCCGATAGCCGTACTCGAAAATGTTTTCAGCCGGTCCTTTCGTTTTTTTTTTTCTGCGATCGCGTAACATAGCAAGAAGTCGCGAAAAAGTTCGTTGCACTTTGTATTTATAGCATGTCTTACAACTTGCAATTATAATTTTAATTCCCTGAATTTGAAGATTATCTTTTCTTAATGCGAAAATATCGGGCCATCAATAGTTTGAAAAACCGCAATTGAGAAAAAAGATTTTTTCGGAAATTAAATTTCAAAGAGAGATAACAAACCATATTTTCCAATTAGAATAATTTCAAATAAAGTTTAACAGGATTTTGATTTCAGACTTAATTATAAAAATATATAACTTATTGGAAACATATATGAAATTTACGAAAGAAAAATTGACTTCAAATACGTGATAAATTCTTAAAGCGTTGAAACAATGTCAATTCGTTGATAAGTTTCGTTAAAGAGATCGCGGTCGACGTATAGTCGATAAAGTGGTGAAGAGAAGAATAAGTAAATGAAAGCTATTTTGTGCGAGACGAGCGACATGCAAAGCCCAAGAACGTGAGCTGAGAAACGACAAGTAATTCCATCCTCGCGTCTTACCCGTCTTTCTTTTTTTTCCTTCATTTATTCAAGGCGATAGTACCTCTCGGTATCATCACCGTCGCTGCTATTATTGCAAATAGTATTACACGTAAGCAGATCCTGATAGTCAATCTATGATATTTCATGTTTTAAAGATACCGCGAACAACGTGATGTATAGGATTTGAATTATTCATGCGCGTGACAAAACTTAATTATTTTTTTATACACTTATGAAATTAAAAAAGCTTACAAAATAATTTATTCCTTGTGAAAGCATTAATATTGATGCAATTTTTGTTCGTGAATTTGAAAAATGTCAAAGAATTTATAGTGTATTTTTAGGTAGCAACAAATTTTTATATGGTTAGCATTGAGATTAGAAATGCGCAGAATATATTTATTCCATTGTAAGAAAATTTGATCTGAAGATAGGCCATTTTTTGATGTCGAAGGAATTGAGATGTGTCTTTATCTTCGCTTATTATAAAAGATTTATTTTTCCTGAGATATATCAAAATGTCAATTGTCTTGCGGAAAATATAATTTTTAGATCGAGATTATTTGATTCAAATATTAACGAAAATAAACCTTTTTTTAAATGTTACAAATAAACGAGATTGTATACGTCATTACTACGGACATCTTTCGTGATGCGGTGTTTTGCGCTATTCAAAGCTGCGAATATCGCTCATAAATATCTACATTGAAAACACTCATCATTATTTACGAAATATATGCCGACATAAATTATATATAAAATTATGTACGTTTATGGTGACAGGGAAAGAGAGAAGTTCTACTTCTCTCTTATTTATGAAGCTTGCGAGGATGGGTCTTCTTTTACAGCTGTTGAGTAGCTAAAATAAAGCGGTGACATATATATGGATATCACATGTTTCATCTTTCGCGAATACCAAAGATCGTGTTGAATAATTAAACGAGCTACTTATACAGCATATTTCATAAAATATGCTTAACGTAAAATCTCACAGCTATCTCTCTCCCAAGATTTAAAATTAATTTTTTATTTATGAAATTTAAGCTAAAACATAATTATGCTTTTTTAATATCGGAAATTTTTATAGATTAAGTTATTCGAAAAGCTATTAGCTTTATATAAAAGAGGTTCTTCTTTAATTTTTAAATTACTGGTATTTTTTTCTTGTATACGATCTGTGATTTAATCTAGATACTATCTCGGCAAAAAATTTCCAACCAACACGAACCGAGTTGAATTATATATCTGACCGATATATGTGTTCGTTCCTAATCCTTAAGGAATGGAATGTATTTTCTCTTATAGGATGACCACTTACGAACTCTCCGATAGATCGAACGAGATCAAGTCGAGGATACTTCTGCTGATTCAATCGCGTTGCGATATAATATTCACGAGCTTGGTTTCTGGCGGGTTGATCTCTACATCTTATTACTCCGTGATAACCGGCGGTTGTTTAACCCATGAGACCGAAGGTTTACGAGCAATCAAGGTTTACGATTGACCGAATCATAAACCCTGCTTCCACCGCGACGAGATGCGATTCTTGATCATATAAGCCGAATCCCGAGCCGTTGGCCAAATTCCGAGCTATATGTTGGTCAAATTCCGTACAAATGCGGCATTAATTCTACAGCCGCGTCTCGCAAAGCGGGTGGCTCGCCGGTATCTCTCGATACCACCTCGAGGCATTGCAGAGACTATTCAGGATTCATATTTGTTTCGCTCGTAGTCCGAAATTTCGGAGAGATATACTTGATCCACTTTAGTGGAACTTGGCTGATCTTAGATCACCTTAGGCGCTCTCTATGCACTTAACTGTTTCAAATAGAGCGCATTGGTTAACCAGTGAAACTATTGTCGTATTGATATAATAATTCTGTAATATAAGTATACGTTTACTATAACGAGTCGTATTGATATAGTAATTCTGTAATAATAAGTTTACGTTTTCTATTAAAGTAATGCGAAAGATACAATTTGTTTAAAATTTCTTAAGTATAAATATTCCAATGTATAAAGCAGAATTATAAAAATATTTGAATATTTTAGTGCCATCATTTATTTGAACAATTATTCGAATATTTATTTTCTATTTAAAATCTTTTATTTGATTCGATTTTTATTTGAATCATTTATATACATATATATATATATAAATGATATATTTGAATCATTTATATATATATAAATGATTCAAATAAAAATCGAATTAAATTAAAGATTTTAAATAGAAAATAAATATTCGAATAATTCTATAATTCTGCTTTATACATTGGAATATTTATACTTAAGAAATTTCAAACAAATCGTATCTTTCGCATTACTTTAATAGAAAACGTAAACTTATTACAGAATTACTATATCAATACGACTCGTTATAGTAAACGTAAATTTATAAGTAATAATTCTTCATTATCTGTAGAAAATTATTTGGACATTATTTGAACGATAGAACTTCATTACTTTATCCTATATAAGTATTATATACATGTTTTAGATAATTATTCGGATAATTATTTCCGAATAATGATCTCTGAATATAACTACTTCTTTCAATCAGTTAAAAAGTGAAAAAATATTCATTAAACTATATACTGAACTGTATATAGAACAAATTTGTTAATGCCATTACAAACCTATTTCTGTTAAGTGCAATAACTTAAGCGTGCAAATGAAATAACGTATTGTATTTTCTCCCTCCTTCGCTTTCTCTCCATTTCTGTACACAGGATGTGGCTAGAGAATTTTTCTAACTTTAAGACAGCTTTTTACTTCGCGGTTCGCGTTCACTTTGCAGAGCACTCAGGAATATCGTCCGCGAACTTTTTGCAAATCCAACAAATTCCGCCCGGGAAACGCGAGCGGCCCGGGTGAGTAACGCCGCGAGGCGTTTCTTAAAAACGGCCGCGAGGTATAACTCGCCGGTTTCATATTATACATCCCGAGCCACGCGTATTAAGGGATGAAATTTATAGGTCGAGTTTCCACAGTAAACTTAGCCGATATCTCGCCGGGAGGCGAAACAAAGAGTGCTTCTCTCACTCGGAGGTTGGTGCCCGCCACCACCGCACCGGAGACCCTCCCCTCGTTTCCGCCACCTTTCTCACGTTCCTTTATTCGCGGCTAGTTTACCCTCTTCTTTTTATTTCTTCTCTTATCCCCGTTCGCGTCTTCTCTCTGTTTCTGCGGCGGAGCGTCAGCCAAATGACAGCAAGAAAAAGCTGAAGACTGCAACCGAGGCGATGGGAAACGTTTGCGAATGGCAAGGGAGTTGAGATAGGATGAGAGAAGGTGGATCATAAAGGTGCAAGGTAGACGTTGGAAGATAGGGAAAAAAAGCGGTCGGTTCCGAGACATGGCCGTGGGATACGCGAAGAAATCGGCCGTGCATTCAGCTCCACAATTCGATGGAGGAAAGAAGCTTAAATGGTTTTTCCATGACCGAATCCGGCTCTAAACGTGTTGAAACTTTTTAACGAGCTCGTTAGGGTTCCGCGAATAGCCGGGAAATTAATTAATCCTTGAAAAGCCGTCCGCTCATCTAACGGACACACGACGTTCCCGCTCTCTTTTCCAATTTCTTTCTCGTTCTCGCTTGACTGTGCATTCGCACGTGCGCCTATGATTGGTGGTTGATTTTGTTTTCTACGGAAAAACGTAAATTAGTCCCTTCTATAAAATTAAAATCCGTTGAAGGATTTTTTTTTCCCCAGATTTTTTTTCCAAATACGTATAGAATTACTAACGATATAAATTGATATTAATATTATTTTTATTTTTTTGAACGGGTAAAATTTTTGTAAAACATACATATAATATAAATACGAATTTATTGATTATAATATATCAAAAATTATTTTTTGTGTGATTTATCTCTCAACACGTTCTAATCTGGTTCAATTTTCCTCAAAAATCAATAGTCCGCGCTGCAGATCTTTAATAATTTAGTTTGTTAAATATGGTAGTGCTACTTACCGAGATGTCGGGAAAGGACCGAAATAAATGAGAACTCGGTCGCTTTCGCAACAACGGCTTTCATTCGATCTGCCGTAGATTTATTTTAGATAGACCAGTATAACTTTCGAAACCTTATAGGATATTAGTTACGAGGCTCGCGTTTCATCGATTCTATTCTGTTCGCACGAGAATGGTCATTAAATCGGTCGAACGAGATTCCGTAAGAGATCGGCTCGGTTAACTCTCGATTGTATCGTATTGCTATAAATGAAATCTGGCATTTCACACATTTTCACACATTTAGGTATCTTTTGTGAAACGTATTGTTTCCTGATAGAAACGTAATTAAATTTCTGTTTTTTTAAAATCTGGATAAAAAAACTTGCGGATATGTGCGTTTCTGACATTTTTTATTTATTATTTTTTTTTTTTTTAACAATTTGCGCGTTGAAATAAAATTTGCCACGTAGTTGCAAATTAACGTGCCACATTGTTATGGCACGCAGGAAATCGTGCATTCGAGGTTTCGAATGCATAATCACCGAGCTGGTCGCTATGACAAAATTTTGCCGCAAAACAATTCACGCGAGGGCGTGAGACAAAAAAATCTTGCGATTCACCAGAATCATATGCGACGGTGCGGTAACCATGGTATAGAATTAAAAAGTTCATCGTTCAATTCGATATACGCCGACATATACTTATCAGCGTATCAACTTCGATCGTGCAAAATCGTAGGAAATAGTATACTTATAGTATACTTATAGTATCGAGCAATGTATTCTCGTCGATTTGGTCGACGCTACTAGAGAGAGTTACTTCGCGATTAGCCTCATTCGTAGCGTCCTCGGACATCATGATTGGTCAAGCCACCATCTGGAATCGTGGTCGGCGAGGCTAAAAGAGGATGAGTTTTGAAGAAAAAAAGAAAAAAAAAAAAAAAACGCAAGAGAGGGCACCGCTCGACAATCGAGATACGTAAACTTTTAGTTAAATCCGTTGATGCGACTTCGTGTACGCTTTTGCGTCTAGATTAAAAAGTATCGAGGACTCTCGGTGACCTGGTTCTTCGATCCGACATGGCTGGCTTGACGTGCTGAGAGGAATAATATGTTTTTCGACTTCAGGTACCATATGTACAAGTTGTCATTCGCACACATACATGCACACACGCACGCATCTCTCTCGTTCACAGTTTTATACTCTCAATAATCGTTCAACACTCATATACGAATCGTCCGTTTTGTCGCGCGTACAATCGATCATGATGTATTACATAAATTATTGACTAAGACAGTTTTTTTTTTGGTTCCGGCTTCGACGAGGAAATCGCTGAGTACAAATTTTAACATCAAGTGTATGCCCGTGGCTAAATTGTTAAACATTTATACAAACGCGTTGGTCTTTGTATCGCAGTGATAAGGTGCTTGTTTCCGCCTCGTTGTTGCGCCAATTTCGACGCCTCACTCTTCGTTTTTAATTGTCTTTAAACCGTATTGACACTTTGACTAACAGTCAGTTGGCTCTTTTATCAACGAAGCATGCGCGAGGCATGTTTTCTCATTCAATCATCGCAATGACGAGTGTACGTATCAGTACCGTAACGCTATAATTAGATAACCATAGTAGTTTTCCATTTATTTTACAAAATTGTACTTCCTTATTTATTAAGATTTATCCCAAGTTTAATTTCGATTGCAAAGATGCGCGTTATTTTTTAAGTAAATTTCTAAGTAAATTTTTTAAATTAAATAGATGAGTGAAATAAGATTAAAATAAGCGAGCGAATTACGATGTAAAAATTCTACTTTGAATTATGTGGAATTTGCACATTGTTATGTAAGTTCCACATATCATATTATTAAGCAAGTTACATTGCGTCATTCTGCGTGTATTTCATTACATACAGCATATATTTGATTTTGCTTCTACGATAAGTAATTAAATTGTACAATAGCTCGCCAATAGCTCGTTCGAGTAATCAATAGTATTACAATAGCAGCACTCGTGCTAGTTTCAAATTAATGGACCATCGCTTCATTAATACTCTACAATGTTATTATTGCTATTATCGATTAGGCTGGATACGGATAATAAATATGATGAGAATTGTTTCAGATGTGAAGCAAGTCGATTAATGTAGATCGAATTAAAACTTTTAAATTAAATCTTAATTAATCTCTATACATATATACAAGAGCAACTAGCCATAATTAATCAATCCCAATTGCAATTTTTTCCGAAGCGCCTCTAGCTAGTTGTTGAAATTTATTAATAAATGATTTAGTAATAATTTATTAGTGTTTATTACTGATAAATATATTACTAGACAATAATAATATATAATATAAAAGATTATATATAATCTCGATAATCTTGGTTCATATATAAATATAAATATAAATATTTAGTAAGAATTATAATAGAGAGAATATTTTTAGACGCGTGAAACAGATCAATCGATAGAAGCTAAAAGACAAAAGTAAAACTTGCAAGTTATTTTATCTGTAAAGAAATAACTTGACAATATGCTTGATTGATCTAATTGAAATTCTTATTTGCGGCTTGATTTGCGCCTTTAGTCACGGTACTAAACGTTTCACTGGCCGTCTCGATATCCTTCGCGAACACTCGCATCTCACGGCTCTGCGATCTCTGGCGGAAATCGAGTTTATCTACCTACTTACGTACAAAGATGAGAATCTTGGATAACGTCGAAAAGGATCGAAAAGATTGAGAGAGAGAGGGAGGGAAGAGTGTGTGTATACATGTATGTGCAACGGACATCCTTGGGAGGGATCGCGAAATTGGGGGGGTAAAGATGTAAAGGGTGAGTTTTACTTTTGCTGGGGCAGTGAGCTTTTTCCTTCTTCTTCTTCTTCTCTCCCTCTCTCTCTCTCTCTCTCTCTTTCTTTCTCTCTCTTTTCATCCTCTCTTCCTCTTTGTTTCCGCTCCGATCATTCGATCGTTTGCGTTTTCGCCGAGAGGATTCCGACAGCTTAAGGCGCCATCAGACGTTTTATGTTATAACGGCAGTAATCGCGACCGATTATGTCCTCGTGCGGGATCTCCTCCTCCAGCGGCTCCATACCCTCTGAGGCCAGGTTATCGCGAATCTGCGCACATACAGAGAATGCTACGATGTAGTAAATGTGATTTATTGACTGTTAAAGCTTAGCTTACGGTGATTTATACATTTTGGCCCTTTAATACGCGCTACATAGTCGTCGACGTCCATCGTGCGCTCGGCGCTCTCGTGGAACAATGCTACCAATCATGGTTTACAGTCGTCGATCACTTATTGTAATCCGCGTACGCATCTATGAATTCGCCGTAAGTGGATCAATAGTCCGCGATGACGACAATACTTCTAGATTAGGAATTACGGAGGGTTTCGAAGCGGTTAGATATTAAGAAGATTAAATTGCTCGCACACAAACACACATGCACATCAGTGAGCGAATCGATATATTAACAAAGCGCTCATCGCGT
This sequence comes from Lasius platythorax, assembly GCA_963971435.1. Taxonomy (NCBI): domain Eukaryota; kingdom Metazoa; phylum Arthropoda; class Insecta; order Hymenoptera; family Formicidae; genus Lasius; species Lasius platythorax. The sequence goes on along the minus strand of OZ020544.1, from coordinate 14,775,384 downwards.
GCTTGGAAGCCAGTTCTCCCCATTTTTCTTCCGGTGCATTCCGGAAGAGCCGGTGAAAAAAAGCCGATGAATTTTGACGTCGCGCCGGGCTTCTGAAGGGCGCGGCGAAGATGGAAGACCTTGCGCACGTCGCAAATGTGTTCTCAGGAAAAATCGCCAGGCGTAGGAAGTGGGGAGATAAAAAGGCGCCACCCGGGATGGGCTACGATGAAAGGCAAAGACGAGCGCGGGCGCAAGGGAAAAAAAAAGCTCGCGCGGTACGCGCGTATTTCACACGGGCACGGTGCCCATCAATTTTCGGTGAAGCCCATTAACCTCCCACGGGCTTTACTCGAAAACGAAGCTTTCGACGGCTGACGAACGCATCGGCGATGCTCGCGACGTGCCGCTCTTCTCACCATGATGACAAAAAATCGCCGCGAGGTATACGATGGTCAGTCAGAAGTTATTATATATATATATATAAAATATATAAAAAATATATGTATATATAATCACTTCTGACATTATATATATCTCCGGCGCAAGGAGAGATAAACATATTAATAATTTACTATATATATCGACATCAATTTATACGATATCAAAACGAGATTGATAATTCGAAAAAAAAACTTCGACTTCTCTTTTAATTTGATATTTGATATTTGCTAGGCTTTTATTTTCTTCAGTTAATTATATCGGGATATTCATTATAATTATAATTATGGAGTTTGATAATATTATGAGTAGATGTATAATACGTTCTAATTAAACAGAACGAAGATTGATGATGTTGCATCTGCGTCATTCGAATGAAACGAATGAAAGGAACGAATGTTTCGCAGAGAGGCGAGAGATATAAAAAGTGTCATCGAATTTAAAATCGTTTCTATGCTTTTTTCCGGCGCTTTGCGGAGTAAAACTTTTTTATAGCGTGAAGAGAGAGAGAAAGTTTTTCTCTGATTCTCGTACGAAAATAATTCGGTGTAAGCCGGAATATAAAGAGCTTTTATTGATTAGGAAATACCGGCCGCGCTTTTTTCCACTCTTTGTAAAATTTATTTCGTTTTCATAAAATAAGAAAACGACATTCTCCGCAATCCGGGTCAATTTCAGCGGATTACATATTAGGGCAGCGTAGCATAAATTTCATTCTCGCCTAAAATCTACCCTATAGTTTTTTTCAATTAAACAGAGCGCTACAGCAAGACAGTACAAATATTTACTATGGAAACGTAACTGCAATTTTTCGGTCATTGGTTACCTGCGCTGCGAGGAATCAATACTGCACATCAAAGAGGATTGGAGAATATATATTCTTCAATCCTCATACACGTAACTCAAAATTAAGAAACGAAAACAATTTTCCTAAAATAATTTTTATAAATAAATTGTGTGTGTGTGCGTACGTGTGCGCGCGTAAAAACTCTTTGTGTTGTGTGTGTGTGTGTGTGTGTGTGTGTGTGTGTGTGTGTGTAAAAACTATTGAATTTAATTTTTTATCGATAAAAAGAAAAATATAAGAACTTTAAGAGAAATTATAAAGATAACTTTATTATAGCACTTGAGATAAAACTTGCAGTTATGTTTAGCTCATTTTTTCATATTTTATATTTTACATATATGTTCACATAATGTATATAATCAAGAGAAATAGTTTAGAAAAACTGGACATATTACATGTTATCTTGAGCATTTATACATGTAAACTTCGCTTAATACTAAATAACGTGAATGTACATAAAGCTTCATTTTGTTGTCTCTGTTTGGATTTCTAATTAAACGAGTACAGAGAGAGATGGCGACGCGCATCACCGGCGACGAGGCAAGAAGAGAAAATAAGTGGACGATATAGGAGGACGTCGACAGTCTAATCAAATCCACTTTTATTGTCGCGTTCACGCCTTGTGTATGTAATGTTACGGTATTTGCGATATAAACTCCAGCGATATGAACGCGTCTCGCAGGAGTCTAATAGCTTTCTCTTCGCAAACTGCTCCGCATATATTCTGCTCTAAAATTGAACTTTTTTCTTCTGGACGTGTATATGCTCGAAGAAACTATTGACTGAAACTTTAAGCGTTAATGGACGTTGAAAGGTTTCCCTTATAAATGCATGGACAGTCTCTCTTCTGTTCATACTTTCCCAAATTGAGCTGCATGTAAAGCTATATAAATTTTCATTTTAAAAATGAATATTGTGGAATGGAAATTCTATAGTCTTTTTTGATTGTAGAATTTTAATATTTGAATTCAATATTTGCATGAAAAATTATATATGTGATACGATTGAATATTAGAGCTTCTGTGCCTTCAAACGACATTTTCATGAACGAAAATATGCATTATGCAAAATGTGAGATTGAGATATTAATGGACATTGAAGTACTTTGCTCATAAATGCAAGGACAGTCTTGTTACAGTCTATATTCCTATCTGAATTTAATTACTTGGAGTTAAAGACTTTCAATCTCTCTTCTCAAAATTAAAAATGTCATAAAATTAAAACTTTTTTTAAACTGTTGCATTGAACTAAATATATTTTCTGTGCTTAATATTTATATAAACTTTAATATAGAAGCCTGAAAGATTATACTATGATATAATATATAAATATTTTATCTAAGTTTCTTCTCATTCGTTAGAGCATTTTATTTCGTTTATAATTTTACGTACCATAAATATCGAAGCACGTAAAATATATTTGATAAATGTGATGCATTATCGTAATAAAAATATCTATTTTCAAGAAATACAAAACCATAATATAGATTAGCATGTAACTATAATATATCATATAATATCATATTAATGTACTTTATATACGAAATTATATATATAAAGTATATTAATTTTACATTATACAGTTACATGCTAATCTATATTAGGTTTTGTATTTTTTGAAAATAGATACTTTTGTAAATGATAATGCACCACATTTGGAGATATATATTTTACGTGTTTTTATATTTACGCTATGTAAAATTATGAGCGGGATTAAATGCGGACGAATGAGGAGAAACTTAGGATGAACATTGCATAGGATTTTAGTGACAAATATCGATGGCAGACCGATAATAGTGTGGTATGCATGATGATGGCTGTTTATCAGTGGTTTCGTTAACGAAAAGAATATATCAATGAAAGGGGAAAATTTTAAGAAAGATCAAAATTTAATTCCACTTTCTATAAATGCAGCGATAACTTTTTTCACAGTTCCTGAAAAATTATATACAGATTTAATCATTTTAGAAAGGGCATTATTCTTTATTATTAAAAAAAAATATATATGTAGTATATATATTTAATATAATTAAAATATTTTATTATCAGTTCTATTTTTTCTGCTTCTGTACTAATGGCTAAAATAATGGTTTGTTATACATAAATATATGTGTTTATAAGAAAAAAAAAGACGTAGTGAAAATTTTTATTGCAAAACGTTTTTCAAATAAATGCCTTTCTAAGATGAAGAATCAGTTAGTATAATTATAATTAGATAATTTAATTATAATTTTAATATGTTATAATTATATTATAATTATAATTTATCTTAGAAAAGTAAAAAGAGAGGAGGAACTGTAGAAAAGAGCTTTGTTCGCCATTAGCGTGTTTCGAAATGCCTGACGATTTACATAATGCGAGTGTGTACGACACTGATTGCATTACGCCCAAGGAATTTCCATTGCTGTTTCCGGACGACTTCTTGCAGCGAGCGTTCGGTGGAGGCGTCGCGGTCTTACGAAACAGTATCAAAGTTCCTACGAATTCCGCTCCCCGTACAAAGAACAATAGCAGAATTGAATTTCAAGGTAACGTAATCGCCATCATTTTGCTCACCACATCGCGCCGTAGGCATGGCCATTATTTCAGCAATTACGACGTTTCTCGCCTGCCGTGTAACCCGGACCGCCACCGTCGGCGATGGAAAACGACGATGAGATGAGTCGAAATTGCTCAAAGGATTTGCCCTTCGCTGAACCTCACCGACTTTATTGCGATGAGAAAAGCGAAGAGCAAGTAAATGTATGATTATATGTATATGTGTATATGTGTGTGTGTGTGTGCGCGTGCGTGCGTGTGTGTGTGTGTTTCAGGTAAGAAGGTACGACGATTTCTCCGCGAATTTGCATATTGAGAATTAATGGCAACTTGCCGTCTCTCGGTTAGAAGAAACTCAATTCATAAGCGTGGAATTTTCACATGCTACAAATTATCCCCGCGAGCATAAAGTCACATTTTCATATTCCAATAATCAAGTAATATTCTTCGGAGCCGGATCTGGAAAATTGCATGCGTCGAGAGAATTAAATTGGGAACAATTTGAAAGGGCGCGATTTTTATATACGCGTAACACGCTTCCATTAGGCTCGCATTGTGTCGTGCGGATTCGCAGCTTTTTCGCGCGATGCCTCGTTCCTCACAGTCACGAGCGCATTTTTTTTGCGCGATACGACGATATAAATCATCCCGAAGAATTTAGAGCATAATTTTAATTCGCCGCGGCTATCCGGCGCGATCGCGCGCGCTCGAATCTTTGTTCTTACGGAAGCCGACGACCCCGAGAATTGTTAGGCGAATGCGAAATTCACGCTCTCGCGCGTAATTTACCGCGGCGCGTTTATTATGTTACAATCCGAACGTGTAATACACATTCTTCTCTAAATATAATAAATGACTCTTGCCGGACAAATAACCGCGGGTTCCGTTGACTACACCGCACCGCAATTAAATTATCACAGTAATTTCAACAACGGCCATCCTGAGTGTCCTCAAACATCCGGAACATCCGGCACACATAATTTCTCACATCATTCCTGTCGGGACGTGTACCACCGGGTAATATCTGGACTGAAACATTTTCAGGCGCGACGGAATTCTCGTAGGACGATCTGCATTCGACTGCACTCCGCAAAACCGGGCATTTAATGTTGAAATATACGGGACATTAATCGAGTGGTCAAAATGTAGAAGTAGGATTAAATTAGAGGAAATTTAATTTAATTTCGGTTAAACATTAGAGAATGACGTGGTGAATTTTAACGATACGTTTTCATTAGCGAGTTTTGTCAATACTATAATCAGATAAACAAACGCGGACGGAAGAGATTCGATCAATTATACGATTTTTAATCCTTTGAGTGCTGCAGCTTTAATCCCTTGCATTTGCGTTGATAGCTGTTATTATTTTTTTTACATAAACCTATGTAGAAAAGAATTATTTTATCACTTTCTTTGATTATTTTCTATGATTACTTTGATTTTATCACTTTATTTGATTACTTTCAACATTTTGTTAAACCGAAAGTAATAACGATTTCCGTAACTTTGCGCGCAAGAAAACGTGGTTCGAGCGTTAAATTTTAATTAAAGCATCGACGAGCAAAAGGGTTCCAGATGCAACGATTCACTCTTGAACGTTCAAGCTTATCTTTCGCGAAATATTATAAAGCGTCAGTGTTGAGCGACGTTGAACGATACTTCAGAGCCGTTTAATACACACGTCATATGTAGTCGTGGCAATACGTGCGCGCTTACAAGAGAGAAAGAAAGAAAGAGAAAGGAGAGCACACACCATTGGATAGGTTAGTAGATCCTGCCAGCTGGTTCTACGACTGGCAGGGCTCCAAGGGAGCAAAAATCGTGATCCGCTCGACCGGGTTCTCTCTCGTCTGACGATGCACCACGCGCGCCACGCCGGATGCATGATTTGTGTGCTTTATTAAATCCGATATTGGTCGATTCGGGTAACCCGAACCAGGCCATCAGTTATTTCGCGGCGGAAACGGGCGCTCCTTTCTCCATTCTCTTTCTTCTCGTCGCAGCGACTTTTTTACCTTCGACACGCGTCCGCTTTTTTCATCAACCGAGAAGCCGAATGCGCGGCAAAGAATGGTCCTATTCTTTTCTCTTTTTCGAGACTGGAAAGAGTAATTTACCTGTTCCACCGCCTTGAACACCCGTATAAGATTCAGACCAGCCAGTTTTTGGATGTCTCTCTCCGACCAGCCACGCGCTAGCAATTCCGCAAAGAGCTCCGGATACTTGCTGACATCCTCCAGACCCGTTGGTGTCCTGAGGCAGAGAATTTAGGATGATTTATCCTTTATTACGATAAGACCTTATTGAGATTCGCAGATGAGATTACGACGTGATCGATTAAGATAAAATTGCAATAGATCGAGTTATGTCTTCTTTTCAGGCGTGAAAATTTAGAAAACTCGGGACATTAAAGATATTCGGAGGCATTTTCGAAGCACATAATTCTAATAATATATATTTAATTATTCTCTTGAGATTTACATTGTTAACATTAAGCTTCTAATATTTTTATCAAACATATTAGTTTTTTAATACAAAATCCTGATATATTTAATATTATGAAAATAACAATTATTTTAATGTAATAAATTAATCAATATTAAATTAATCAAAAATTTCGCGTCTTTCTTATATTATTAATATATGAGCTATAAAAAAACCTAACAAATTTTCTAGCGGCAGTGAAATGATAACCGGTAACTTGTCAACCCGCGGTGACTTATTAGCCGCAAATGCTAATAGAAAGATACGGGACGAAAATAATTTCGTCTCTCTCCCCCTTCATCTCTGAAAATATTGTTTTAAAACACTGCATCCATCGCGATAAATTTTCGTCGTCGAGCGCGCGCTCGACTGCGCCATAAAAGTCGATATGGAAATAATGTCCGTTCTGTAAAGCGCCAGCTTGTGAACGTACGGTGCACCTAAGACCACAATTTACATGAATATTTCTGCTCGATAAGATAGGGCTTTAATGAAGCAGAAAGCTCCGGGAGTTTAAATTAGAAAACTGCTTGAAACTTTTATGGGTCCACCTTCGTACTTTGCGTATTTCTGTATTATCTTAATTTTACTGCGTGCACAATTCTTCGCGGCGATTCTACTATCTGTTACATGCACTGAGGTGTGGTGAATTATATTTTCGTTCACATTTTTGCATTATTCAGTGCGTATAGGTGCGACCTTGATGCGCGGACGTTGTCATAAAAAACTCTCATCTATTATGCATGCAAGAGAGAAAGAGAGAGCGGTGTGAAATAAAAAACTTAATTAATATGTGTCTGTACGAGATTAATGATGCGGCTTTTATCATATTTTTAGCGTGATTGGAGATAGTGTCTCTTCGTAGAGACATCTTTTGCCGATGGACTCTTTTATAAAAGATACTGGAAATAATCATGCTAAGCCCCACTGTGATGTTTATTATTGATTAAATATCGTTTATTCAAATTCTTCTCCATATTCTCGCATGGATAAATTTCTCCCGAACAAATGTTTAGTTTAAATTATTTTGCAAAGTACCCGGGCGAAATTCTCGCGTTTCACGATATGAGAATTATCTCTGCTTTCAACCGTTGCGTTATGCTCTGCCTTCAACCGTTTCGTCTAGAACAATTATTTGCAGACTATCACCGCTATAAAAATTGAATGTACGTACTGAGGCATCAAGCAGAAGAAAAGTGAATCCGCGCGGAAGAAGGTCAAAGTACAATAATGAGCTAGTCGGAAAGCAGTCACGGATAAATTACACGAGTTACTTCGGGCGGTTTATCCTTCATTACTTTAATTACCAGTACGCCAGGTGACTGCGGCGAACTTACTTTACCGCTGAGAAAGGCATGCCGAGAAAACAACTCCTTTTACCTTACGCGATCCTTACTCATAAATCTAGGGTGAAAATGTGTTATTAGACTGAAATTCTCGAGCCAATTTAATGCTGGAGCGCAGAAAAAAAATATATCTCGCATGAAAAAATATTCCCTGTAAAAATACTTCTGGAATTAAAATAGTAAAAAGTTATAAATCTCTCTATTTTTTAACAAAAGAGATATCGTTTCGAAAATATATCGCCCTTTAAATTTTACTTCTATTTTGCCGTCTTCTTTATTTAAAAAAATTCAAGAATTCTCACGAATATTTTGCAAACTGTCTGCTGTCTGAGAGAATGAAAAATTGTAGAAAATTATCAATTTAAATTTCAATCATAGCAAGGAAGAGATCTCTTCGAGGTTCGAGAATATCGTCTATCTACTTTATTTAGGTTTTAATGGGATAATTCGAAAAACATCGAACCCAGCCTTCATTCTCACAATCGTTTACAATTTCGTTAATTTATCTCCGGAATCGTTATGTCAACATAATCGATATCTTTCTCATGAAGATACGTTGAATCGCGGCGCGAACGACGAGCGGGGACGAAGCGATAAAAGGGCTTTAAAATGAATTTCGACGTTCTCATTATGGGCATCATAACGAGAGTTCGTACAAGACCCGATGACAACGGGGCGGGATTGGGACGGAGGAAGGGGAACAGGCTGCTCGCTGACAATGGACCAACAAGAGCGGTTAGACTTATTCACGGCGCGTCGTGCCCCGGCTGAAACTGGCAGTTATGCAATTGTATACTGTACGCACATCGGCCGACCGCATCCAGAGGGCCGTTATTCCAATCTCGGAAATTTCCAAATCGGGCGTGTCCATCATCATAAACTGACTGTAAACGCGGGATAAACGCGCGCGATCCAAGAGGGAATATATTGTGTACGCTTACAATCCATTACATGTTTTCATTTTTGTCTGATATATTGTATGGAAGTAAATATAGCAAGGAAATATAGAAACTAGAATATTTTTTTAAAATGTCTGTGAAATCGGTATGAAATCGGATGTGTTGTCTTTGATATTCATTTAAAATGACGATTGTTATAGATTTTTCATTTTTCTTGAACACTTTCGGGAATATCCAATGGATTAATAGATATTTCGTTTATGTATTACGTTCGAGAATTTATGAACTTATTTTTTTGTTTGGTTTTTTTTTGCGTACGTAGTAATAAAACTTGTGCATGGATCCTCTGGGGCTCCGTGAAGCACAGATTAAGAGTATTTTATCTAGAAGTTTTTAAAGATACGAAACTCATAGCGCATGATTTGTTTCGACCATGGTTGGAAAAATAACTGGGAATATTATGTTTAAAGAATATATATCTGATACGATTGGACTGCGTTATATTTTTACAATATTTTGCTCTTTAATGTAGATTTTTCTCTCAGTTCACAGAAAATGTCTATCAAAATGAATAAAAATAATGAAGAAATCGAAATTATGTGCGGCTATAAACCGACTTGATGTACAATCGGAATTGATGGCGTATAAAGATTGTTATGTAACAATAGTTACAGATAAATAATCAAACACCGGGCGATTGTCGTCGAAAGTATTGACCTGTCGCGAACTACTCGTCGCAGGTGTCGCCCGTCTATCCGAGAATCCGCAGTACCGTTGTAGAGAGTTGTTGGCTGATCACGGTCACGAATGTTATTCACAAAATGTTATTCACGAAATTCCCAATTCTGTCCGTCGTCTCTCTACGTCGACGGGATTGAGTCGACCATGTACGCGAAAAGCGTATACGTCGTGTTCGCGTTCTCGCGCACACGCAAATACTTCTCGCCGCGACGAGATACCCGGCGGGCTAAATCTCCGTGGTATAAAAATATATACGTGCCCCCGTGCGCACGCGGACCTTGTAAAAATCCAGCTATCGAGCAACGACAACGCGGTTACCGGACATCGATCCGCCTTTCTCGGGACGTGCGGGCTCTTTTTGCTCTCCCGTCTTGCTCTCGTACCTCGTCTATTTGCCCGTCAGTACGACCGAATCGAATTCAAAAATGCCGTTTCCACGGGAAAATACGTTTCGCTCAAACCCAGTGACAGTGATTTATGGGCGAGGCTGAAAAGCGCGAAGCTCGGTGGATCGCTTCGCGGAAGAAGCGACATGCGGATCTCGATTCCCCTAGAGAAAACCGAGGAAGTGTCCATTGACGTTTTGTCCTTTTTCGCGATCGTGACGTGGATGTCAAGTGACAATAAGACTTTAGATGTAACAATTAACTTTTTATATAAAGCACTAAATATATATATATATATATATATATATACACACACATATGTATCATGCATCAATATTTCTCTTATGAAATCGGAGCCAATTTTTTTCTTAAGAAGCAGATGACAGTTATTTATTTTTTACAAGTTTTAAGATTTTACATTGCATATAAATCGAATTCAAATAAAATCTGCTTTAAATTAACGAAGAATGAGGATTTATTATCTGTTTGTATCTATTTCCCAAAGATCATTCATTCTCAATCATTTATAACTTAAGAAGAATCTTTTCCAGGTCTTTTTCTCTCTTTGTGTTTACGAGAACTATCTTTTTACATTTTCCTTCAACACACAGTTGCAAACTGTGCACATGTAGGTCTTTCATCATCCTTTCTCTGTATAGACTTCCTCCTAAAACTTTAAACTTGATACACCGTCTTTGTTTTAACGCGACGTCTATGCGCAACGCGAGAACTGCAGTAAGTCAGTTCTAAATTCTTCGCGCTCGTCCATAAACGACCGTTCTACGACGCTACTATAACCGGCTGGAAACTCGACGAAGGACCCCCGGTATGAATTTTAATCTAGCGTAAAAGCTTATTGGCCGGCAGGACTATCAGCGGTGCCATGTCCTGCCAGTTTTAACCTCCTCGTTTTCGCGCTTCCTGCACGTCCCGTCGTCTATTTCCGCATGACCCACTTTTTTCTACCTTTAGAAATAATTAAATACATCCTCCGACGCTTTTTCCGACCCATCTCCTACGAATATTACTGTTGCTTCTCACGCCACGTGTGCGCCACCGGTTCGTGTAGCAAATGAAACGAATACCTCCCGCGATTAGCCAGCTGAAATTTTAATGACTCACTCCCCAGTTTAGACGATGATTTTCTTTTCGACTATCTCAGCGCCACAATTTTTTCTAAATATTAAATGGAAGTGTAAATATATAACTTCTATTTACACTTTGGCTAAAATATCAGAATTGAATTTTCGTAGCGTTTCTCTCAAGCATAAATTTTTTATTGAATTCGATTTGAAAGCTGATATTTTTAGAATTAGCGCATTAACATTGGATCAATATTGATTTTCAAATAAGATATCAACTTGTTGGCTATACGTATCATTTCAATCTTGCATTTTATTATTATCCGTGCGGAATTATTTGCAGCTCTGTCGCAATGGACACGGCGAAACGATTTGCAGACTGAAACGGTTGAAGTAGAAATGCAACGAGCGTAACAATAAACGAATTAATCGTCGAAGAATAAATAGCATCGTGCTTCCGGTTTTCATGAATTTCGAACCAATTTCCTACGTGAAGGCAATGAGTCGCGAGCCGCACACGCGGGATCGAGGGTTCCCCTGTGAAATGCTTTCCGCGATTAGCTCGTTGAAATTTTAACCACGCGCTGTCAACCGGTGGGGTTAATTTAACGTGCAATTAAGAACGCGGCGTTTCTGTCGTGCGGATTCAACGCGACTGTTTCTAATGCAGTAGCCAGTATGGCCTGTGCATGAAATTGAGGGACTATGCGATTCGTTTCCGGGACAAATTGTTGATTAATTTGGCAAATAGTTGCTGTGTAAAATTACCGGCAACTCCTCATCTCGGATTGTTTATTATTACTTTTAATCATTACGGCCTTACTTAGTTTATAATTATGCCGACCAAATTTTTTTAAGAAGAATTATAGTCTTTTTTTTAATCTTCTTGAATATCTCCGTGGATTTTTTTTGCCTGATTTTAAAGGTTTTATTCCTTCTTCGAAAAATACAAATGTCCTTTGTATCGTTTTATACTAATAGAAAATATTTATAATAAATGATGAGAGATTATGCAGGGAATTATGAAGGGGAGAAATTATGCAAATTTATGCAAATTTCATATTACGGCCTGTCAGCAGAGAAATTTTCCAGAAAAAAGTTTTATAGGAAGCCATTCATTGGTCTCTGCTCGTATCGGCTATTACGATTAGGACGTTAAAATTTTAACCACGAATTGTGTCAGCCAGAACGCTTCATCGTACAATTCGCCGTACGTGATCGTTCTGACCGAAAATAACGCGCGATTCTAGCTTCGAAATTAAATATACTTGCGAGAGAACAGTTTTTGTCTGCAATGAAAGCACGTTATCGAATTTATTTGCGGCGGGTTCGCCGCGAATACGAATAAAAGTCTGTCCGCGGATGAAATGCGCTTCGTCCTCCTAAAAAATTCGATCGATCATTTTACTTTTCACATGTTCGCTAGAAAATATATATATCATCAATGTTCCCAGGATTTCCAATTTTCAACGTAAGCTCGTTACGGAAGGTTTGAAGGAAGGAAAATAGTAAACGAGGAAGAATGGTGTTTTTCTCTTTTTTTTCCGAGTTTTTCCATACGTGACGTCTTTATATTTTGCTTTTTTATCGGATAATTTTTAACTATCAAACGCAAAAATGTGTTATGCGCGCGAGAAGGTTGGTATTTTTTTTTCTATCACGACGAGTGTAACACTTTAAATCCCGAGTTGCCGCGGCAGATATTAAACTTCCTTTCTTTCGTAGCGCGAAAAGCTGGAAACATGGGGTGGAGGAAACAAGCATTGTTTTCATTCCGATGCGACATCTTTTTCGAGATTCCGGTCTTTCGTATAGCCACCAAAGTACGTTCTTGTTATTCGCGTCGTTCTTCTTGAAACCGTCGCATTCAGGGATCTCAGACTCTGCGAGGAAACCGTGACACGCTTAAGAATGAAAATAATCTTTACGTAGATTTCGCAATGAAAGAAATAAAAAATGCAACGTCGTGCATCGTGTCGCACGCGGAAGTATTCATATTATCAATTTTGATTTGCTATGATTGAATGCGAAACCACTTTAATAAAGTTTTGATTTGTCCAGTGCTCTTACCGCAAATAAATTGAATTTAAATGAAACAATATCGAGTTGTGTGGATTGTTTCGCATTTAAAGTTGATAAATTTTAAACGACTACGCAATATCAATCAAAGAATTAAAAAATTGGAAATATTTATAACGTGAAATTTAAACATTTCTTCTCAATAAAGTTGGTTTAATAAAATTTAGTTCCCATTTCGTTAACTGAATGCAATTAATTGTAACAAGGCAATTAATTACAAATGTTGCATTCCCATGCCGTTTTTTAAAATATTCTCTTATCTCTAACATTATTGATAAATATTAAAAATTAATTTACAGATATTTACATGTAAAAATATCGTTAAATTAAAATACGATATAATATCAAGTATCTATGTTTTTATTTTAAAGTCACGGTAATGGAATATTTATATGAAAACTGTAAAAATAATTTGTGTAAAATAAAATTTTGGGTAGAATATGTATTTTCCAATACATCAGTAATTAATGATTTATATGATTCATTTATTAAACTTCGTTTGCCTGTTTTGCAGTTTTTCTCTGAATTTCACGCTTCGATGCAATTTATTTGCTCGTGAAAAGCATAAATGGAAGCTCACATATATAATAAATATATTTAAAATGAGAACACGTACTTTTTTTCATTTTTACGTTGCGCCTCTCGTTGTATCGAAAATTAACATTTTAGACTTAAATTTAAATTGAATTTAATTCTTAAGTTCAAGTTTGTTCATAAATTATATTCGCAAATACCGTTATATTTGCTGCACATATTTACTTTTCCGATTCCCCACATTTGTATTCGACATTATCGCTGTACAAAAATACGGGAAAAACCGTATATCGCGACGGTTCGATCAGCGGCGTGCCTTTTACGTCGTTTTTCTTCTTTATCGTTTGGTCTGCAAATCACGCTTCGATGCATCCACGCTGTTTTTCAATCCTCTACCTCTACCATATACATCAGACACAACCACGTGTGTTTTTTATGCGGATCCCGGGAACTCAACAACTTTTTAGTCATCCTCTATCGCCCTCAATTTACTTATGGTTAGAGCTGTTTTTCTTTATTCATCTCTCTCTCTTCTCTCTCTCTCTCTCTCTCTCTCTCTCTCTCTCTCTCTCTCTCTCTCTCTCTCTCTCTCTCTCTCTCTCTCTCTCTCTCTCTCTTCTGCTTTTTCATGCTCTCTCAATTTTTTTGTGAAAATTAATGGTAGGGGCTGCGTTTTCACAGCAATGCTTGCGCTCCAAGAGATCGGCATTTTTAATAAAAGAGGGTTGGTCATATGTTTACTCGATTTTCACATTTATTTAACAGACTTCGTGTACCTCCATCTCGAGTTATCACGGCAAAGAAGAACTCCGTGGATTGTTTCTGCACTGAACAGACTGCGTGAGAAGCGTAACAAAGGCGGGAATAATGGACGGAAATAATGTCGGCCGTTCGGTAACAAACGGCTGAATACTGCATCGGGTATCTCGCGAGAACGATTTTATATATGGAATTCTTTAAAAATGCATCCGTACAATAATTTTCCTCGCAACGTTGGGAGGAATAAATGGACTTCGAACGATATTTATGAAGTCATCTTGACTAAACATCTTTCGTGTACGCATTATTTTCTCTCAATTCCCATCTTACTTTCGGATTGTAAGCGAGATGTATCGAGCCGAATAGTCTGAATATCTATCTGAAATCGAAACCAGTAATCTCTTCTCTTCTCATAAATTTTGGGGACTTTAACTATCTCCGAGTCTCACAAATGATCGGTAGCGCGGTACGTATTGATTTACACCCCGACCTATATCCAAAGGTAACCGAAAACTTTCCTACGTTTGTACTAATTTACAATCAGCTCGACGGAACTGGTACGCAGAGGGAAAAGCTCTTACGAATTCGCGTTATTCTTATTTGGATAAAAAAATCGTATATTTATATTAATGCGAACAATGCAACTGCTATTTGAGATATTACTTATAATAAATTAGTTGTTATCATATGAATGATCATACACACAGAGATAATCACTGTTAAATTGATCATCTTCATCGGTTACTTTTGAATTGTGATTATCTTATTACTTTAATTATTTTCTTCAATTAATTGCGGCATACACTTGATGGAACACAAAAAATTTTTTTGCTATTCTCCTCTCTCTTTTCATATTTTAGAAACTCTTCCATTATTATCCATCGCATTTTGACGTATAATTATATACTTCAAATGTGTAATTACACTTACAAATTGATCCCGTCGTATCCAGCTCCGATGCCGACGTGATCCACCCCGGCGATCTTCCGCACGTGATTGATGTGTGCTGTAACATATCACGAAAATTGCACGTATTACGTAATCGTCGTAATGCCCACTGCGCTTAGCGTACTGCGATATACGGAACTCATTTGCCATGTAACGAGGAAAATTACATTCGCCACCCTAACCGCGAACTACCGCTACAGACTCGCTGAATGCAGACCGGGCGATTTTTCAACGACGATTAATATACCGCGTCACTCTTTCCCGAGAGCCACAAAGAAAATTACCTACACTTACACGTTTCATTCGTTTCCATTGTTGTGTCCCCCGGCAATGCATTTTTACACGTTTGATGTGCAACCTTTCCCCGTAGCTGCATTCGCATCCAGGTTGCCGTGGTTGTTAATCATAATACAGCGCGAGGCGCATAATAAATTGCGCTTTGAATATAAGAGAATTGCGCTTGTGCAAATTGGATAAGTAATTCGTTGATGTTGCGCGGACTCATCTTCCTGTTTATGTAAGTTGCAAGGGATGGTAAATTAATTAACAATTACTACGATTGAATTGCAAAAAGTAAGAGGGAAATTCAAAGAAGCGTGCTAGTAATTTCCAATTGATATATCTAGCGGGCGGGATTCGAGCAAATTATGTTTTGCTTACTGTTGGCTTTGTATAATCACGTTTGTAAATACAATTTCCACCACTAGATAAATTTCAAAGTATACTCCTTCTCGCGCGCGTTGAGGATGGATAAAATCGAATAATAATTTGAACAGGTATAATGAAATCGCGAATGCGTGCATAAACAATGAAAATTTGCATATCCGTCACACGGATGTTATTGTTAACTCGGGAATTGCAAGCGCGCGCGTGCACATATAATTTACATCTCGGTGACCTAATACATCACGAGTATAATTACATTGGGCGAAAAACACAAAATTCAAAAAACAATTTTATACTCTCATCAGAATTATGAACAAATTTCACATCTCAGCTAATTCAACAAATCGCATTACTTACCACGAGTTGTCATACAAAGGAAAACAATTCATTATATTTTTGATATATTTTTACTAATAGTATTTTAAAGTGTAGATACTAAATAAGATTATTCTTTTTTTATATTAAACAAATGAATAAAAATGCTACTCTTATATATATATATCTCATGATTCAAGTTTAAACTTGGTATAATTGATCGATATCGATATGGTTTTATTAATCTTTGTAAATATCATCTGGTGTCGCGTCAGTAAATCTCTCGTAAAAGTTCAAGATGGATGTAATATTCAAACACTACTTTAATTTTATAAAATTTAACGTTTTAACAATATTAGCTATCTGATAATTATTATCTATTTTTGATCTATTTTCTTTATCTCTCACACACACGTACACATACAGAAAAATATTTATCTAATGATTATTAAGGCATTTATGAAAGCTCGCCTCATATTTCCCTCGTATATAGGTACGTAATAGTATACGTAATAGATAACGGCATACGTGCATTTTCCACGAACGCAACATGCATAATCAATCGAATAAATGACATAATTCATAGTCGATCAGACTGTAGAATAATGGCGTGCATCATTGCACCGTAATTTTGTTCGAGCTCGAGTTTCTGCGAAGCGGAACATATCAGAAACGTCATAGATTTCGATTTTCGTGTTTACGCCCCGCGTTGTTCTCGCGCGTTATCTCCATTATATCGTAAATTATATGTCGAACGGCTCTGCGTAACGCGGCACGGTCTTTCAAAATTGATCATTATTCGTCGAATCATGTCGTTATCAAGCATTAGCTTAAAATTACGTAACGCGCGGGATGCTGAGACCAGCAGATAACCCAGCCCAGCATCAAAAATTCTGATTTCAATAATAATAAAACGAGAAATTCTGCATGTATCTGAATATTTGGATACTACTTTTTATATCTCTCATGTATTTTTATCGAAATTAGGAAATTATTTGCATCATAATCTTAGCTGTGAACGCGGCTAACAGAACAAGAGAGAAAAATGAAGATTGTTCAGATTTGTATAAAGATTTTAAAATGCTTCACCTTTAAAGAAACGAACGACTTTGTGGCGCGATTGTTGCATGTTGTCATAAATGGAGGGAATTGCATTTGCATTGCATCTCGTGTATCGTAACAGTTATGCCATTAGCAGGTTGCCGTGAGATCTTTCGATTTGCATGTACGATGTAAACAGCACGTTGACGTTTGTTTAAGCAGAGTAACGTGCGAATGTCTCTCGAGATGCAGTGTAGGTGTATTTTGATGTTTCGCTGGAGAAACACGTAGAATATAGTCGTACAAAGCGGGAACGAAGAAACAGCGCGCTTCTGTAAACGATGTAAACATTACTCACGAAGCGAACTATTACCATATATTTTATAATACGAAAGCGATCAATATTATCACGGATAATTAAAAATTTCCCATAAAAAATATTTTGTCAATGGATCGAAAGTGATTTCGATGAGAATAAATTAATAATTTGTAAATATAATCGAATATTTGTAAAATTTCTCGAATATACATAATTCGGAAACCGTGCAATTAAGGGACGCAAATAGAATTACGTGTCGCACAAGTTAAACAAAAGGGCGCATATGGATCGAAGGTATCTACCTTCCGCAATCGTGAATGTGTATCGGCGGAGTATGACAGATAGGTGTATACTCTTTTCGCGCGCAGTTTCAACGTGCGCAGACTGCGAGCTCAAATCGAGAAAATTGCATTCGCACTGTAAACAAAGAAGCAGTCATTCGGCAAACGTAATGCGGAGAATTGCGAGCTGCGATAGCGCGCACCGCGCGTTATTATTAACCGACGGCGATTGTTGTGCGCGCGCGAGACTATGGATCAGCTGCGCTCCGCTGGATGAGCAACGCAACGCAACGCGACGCGAGGCGACGCAACGGGTTGCGGAAAACGAGAGGGAGGAAAACGTGGCGAGCGTGGTGAGAATCAATCATAAGCGTAATACCGCTCCGAATGGCCAATCCGACGAAACGCGCGAAACGGCTCACAATCCCGAAATTATAATTGTGCACCCGGTATATAACGCACATTTCCCGTTCGCGTCCATAATTTTCTTCCCCGCTTTCCCACGGCGGACATAATTTTCTCCGCGGCTCTGTAACATTCGATGTAAAGCAATTAGAGATGCCGCCTGCGGAAGGAAACGATTATTCAGGCACCCGCACTACGCCGGATTACGCGTCCGATGCGCGGCCATCCGGGCCAGCGATTATTATTCAGGCCGGTGATATTCATTCTTTCTTTCGTTTTGCTGCGCGTTTTCCGAGATGCGCGCAGTGCAATTTGACGTTTCGATTTCACGCGAGTGAAATTCACAGCGATTGTATCCGAGGACGAGATGCGTTCTGTACCTCAGAGCGATATTGTACGTCGCATCTGCTTATTCTTATGGAAAGTGCATGAAAACACTGGGAAATGGCGACATTGGATTATTACGATCCTAGTAAAACTACAAATCTTGTGGGGTTCTCCGAGTTTGCATCCCGCGAGATCCCGGGAGATTAGCGCAAGAAAAATGGGCGAAATTAAAGAATTTATTATCTCGCGTCTATTATCTTCGTGGATTAAGAATTATGGCATTTCTCCCACGCCGCGCATTTCCTCGACTCCAATTTAACGAAGAGCGGGAGGTAAACGCCCCGCGTGTCGATCTCGCCCTCCTTCTTGTAGATCTGAAAATTCACGTTCCCGCGTTCATGTACAAAAACTGACACCGCTTGGCAATACCGTGGAACGGAATTGGCTGCTCCCGCGGGAAAACGTCACTTTTTTGTCACATTTGCCTGCAGAAACGCTCGGGTTTTCACAAAATGCATTTGGAACTGCGGTTTAGCCGCGCAAAGTGTGAACTTTGGATTACGGTTTCGCACACACACACACACACACACACACGACGGCCCCGGCTTTCGCAATCGATCTCGCTCGAAAGGATAGAGTTAACTTTATCAAAAGGGGTATACTTGAAATGCCACGGGAGAAAAGTTACAATATTATACTACAATGGAATGGAATTTTATCTTTTTTCTCAGATTGCTCTTGACTATCTAAATTAATAATTTAAATTGACTCGTATTTCGAACGAGAAATATGATATTTCGTTTTAATTTAATCTCAGAGTATATCGGAGCTACATGCTCTCGATTAAAATTCCGTTTCTACAATCCGTATATTTAATTGTATTGGATATATATACATATACACATATATGCTCACACAGAGCTGATTTGCATTACCGATGCGGTCTCAAATGTTAATGCCTTCGAAACTTCAAGCCGCTCTACAATAATGCAAATAAGATAGCAATCTGTTTGAAATTGGCACCTAACGCTCATCTAGCCGCTTTAGCAGAGAAAGAGCTTTGGAAATGTTCGCTTTACGACGTCAACGGCGACTTTGAAAGCCTAGGTAGCTTAGTCGTGGAAACCATGTCAGTCGTGAAAAAAGAAACTAAGTACAATAATCTTCTCAATTAACCTTTACTGTGAAATATAAGAGTAGACGATTGTTATCGCCTGCTCAAAGCTACAGAAGATAAAAGCGCATCACAGTAACGTTGATTACAGAGAGAAAGAAGTTAATGAAGAAAATTTTATTCAATGCCCCAATTTATCTCATTTCGAAAAGAATACATGTGGAAAAATATAAATGCGGACAATAGCCAATCCTATTAGATATCGGATCGTATTACATGCGCGCGTTGTGTTTTATTTTTTAAATACCGAGATAATGGTACATTTCGGTAAAGAAATATCACGCGCTTTAAGCATGTATAATATCTACCTGGATAATTGGATTTTATTTTCGAAAATTTTATTATCGTGTTTTATTATCGCAAGCCAACTGTAATATCCGTTGTTACGTGTTCCGATATTAGGTTTCGCGCAAATGCGAAGGTATTAATAATTAAAATTGAACAATTCTTACCTGCTACATCCTCGAGCGTCGATTTTTCGCCACAGCTGATAAAATGGGGGTAGAAGGATACCATAACTATACCACCGGTCCGCGCCTGCAAACAAAACATTCATGTTTCTCTTAATCCAATCTTTGAATAAACTATGGAAAAATCACTTATTTATACTTATTTGAACAAGATGACTCTTTATAAACAAAAAAAAAATATATATCCAAAAATTATACTCTATAGCATATGACTATTAATATAATTTATGAAATCTAGAGTTTATATAAGATAAATTATCATACAATATTAGCAAAAACTACAGATATAGAATCATTCAACCTGAAGCAACTACATATAAATCCGCTTCGTATGAATTAAAACGTTACATGCATTTACTATCTTTGAATTTTCGTTATCTAGAGGTACTTACCAAAAGTTGCAGCGCGTGATCAGGCACATTTCGCGAGGAATTGCAAAGAGCGTGAGCGCTGCTGTGACTGAAAATCACCGGTGCTCTCGATGTCGCCATGGCGGCTAGCATCGTGGGCACCGAGACGTGGGAGAGGTCCACCATCATCCCAAGTCGATTCATCTCCAACACGACACTCTGAAAAGTCCCTCCGACGTTAAATAGTTCCGAATACTCGCGAATTCTCGCTCTCGCGATATGGCATCGAGACACTGCGGATTAAAATACTTCGAAGAATATCGCGGCTTCAACGTCGAGAAAGGTACGCCTTTGTATCATCTCTCGAATATTTTTGCGATAGACTGACGCTAATCCAGATTATATATATACATATATATATATATAAAGCGACTCGAAGGGATTTACTGTGTCATCTCGACGACAGTGTAGTCATGCAACCTTTTATCAATTCTTCTTTTCACGATTTTTTTATAGTCTTGATAAATTTCCGAGTGATCCATTCAAGAGTATCTTTTCTTGTTTATTTTTATGGCTTCCTTAAGATTAAGGTCAGACTGACAGAGAAGGTTAGTTAGGTATCTGCCGAGTTACTTTCCGAATTAAATTTCGCATTGGTGGTGAAGCGAACGGACTAGTTTATAGTCCGCGCACGTGAGGTCAGTGACACTTATTGCGCGAATCGGATTGAAGTTTAGAACGAATTCTTTCTGGAGCTACAATTCCGAGGAGAATGCCAATGCGAGGGACAGTGACCCGTTGAATAAATCGAAATGTCGAATTTTCTAGTGTCCACCAATCAATATGTTTAAGAGATAACAATATTATGTGTAAGATTTATAAAACCAAGTTCTTAGTAGTTTATATTACAGAATATAATGCGATATTTTTTTTAAACTCTAATATAAAGTAGCCTTGTAGTAAAATAAGATTTTATTTTAATAATTTAATTTATTAGAAAAATTAAAATCAGAGATCTTTTGGAACAGTTTTATGTTTAAAACAGATTCATAAAATTATAATAAGATCACTCTAAACGAAATATTAGCGTTAAAGAGAGATATATTTTTAAATACATGTGTGTTTCATTAACAATGGTATTTGTATTTTTGAAAACCAAAATTAAAACTCGCTAAACGCTTTGGCACAGAAGAGTTATGTTAGGAGCTCCTTGTTAGGAGCCAAGTTGTTGCACGAATTCCGATTTCTTTCCTGTACGGAGAACGTTATCTCCGTTAAACGAGAATGCTTTGTTAAACTGGCAACGTGATAAACTGAACGTCTAAGGATTCCTTCTCGGCTTTCTTATTCCCCACAGCTTTGCCATAGTTGTGCTTCTGCTCTTTTTTTTTTTCTCTCGCAAGTCGTGACGAATTCTTAGCGTGACTTTCGTCTCGTTTTCATTGTGGATGCTTCAAGTACGAGGGAACGAGAGACGGAATTCTCTCGTGATGTTGACGGATAAATAAAGAATACTTCAACGTGTGCAGGGGAATCTTGTAACAGATTCGAGTGACGTGTTAAATAGAGAATTAATAATTATTTTTGAGAAAATTAGAATGCACGTCTCTTTAACAAGATTTAAACAAATTTTCAAGAATTAGGGAATGTTAGCGAAAAATCTCATTGCATAGGATCGTCGCAAGAGAAGAGTGCGGTTGGGATTGGATACGTGCGAGTGACACGCGATAGGGTGGTTTTGCTGGTCAGAAAAGTCTTGATGAAAAGGAGAGAAAGAGGAACGAGAGAGAGAGAGAGAGAGAGAGAGAGAGGGGGAGAGAGAGAGAGAGAGAAAGAGAGAGAGAGAAATGCGTAAGCCTGGCTGAAGCGATTCTTTTCCATTATTCAAGCAATTTATTTTCTGAAGAGGCATCTCATGTGTTTGCGATCTAACCAGACTTTTCACTCCGTTTACCTCTCCTTTATCTAGAAACGGTAAATTTTAATGGAATTCACAAACTAACGAGACCAGAACAAGAAATGATTGCGATTAATTTATTTGCAGTTCTGTTTCTACTCCGGCAGAGTGGATGCTTTATTTTATTGTATTGTTTTTATAGTAAAATATTTTTTTATCCGCGCGAAAGAATGCAATTTATAAGTCATTTAGGCATCAGGAAATGGAATCACGTGTCATCGTAGATAGAATACATTCGTACATAAACATTTGATTGATGAAGAGGAGGGGAGTCTCTTTTAGAGGACATTATTGCCCTAATCTATGAGCTCGCTACTCCCCTAGCACATTTATAGTAAATTTATTTCTTTTGGAGGATGATAATACATATTTTTTCTGGTTATTGGGAGAGTTCACCCTCTAGGATCTCCGGGGTGTGTTAAGGTGGCGCAATGGCGGTCGACCTATCGGCCGACAGGATGACGAATAAGCTTCATTCTCCCATGAGTCCTTTTGAAAGGTATCCACTCGTATCATAGATACGTTCTTCCATTCATTGCTCCCTCAGGTATTTTTTGGAGCGAAAATCGAAGAAGGGGTCGGGACGTTTATTCATTTCTTTTTCACCCCTGTGTTTAATTTTTTTACCTTTGACCCCGAGACGAAGCTAATTCACTTCGACCAGAAATATTGTAAATTACAAAATCAATTTTTTTCAATTAATACTATTATTCAATAGAAGTAAAATTGTATTTTATATGGAACATCTTCAATTGCTTCAATTTAAATTTCATTAAAACCTTCTTATAAATTAGATGTATTACAGTTTAAATTTTAATATATTAGAAACACTTTATATACATTTGATGTAGATTTGAGACATTTTTAAATAGACTAGATTGAGATTTTTATAAAACAGAACTTAACAACTCAACAATTTTTTATTTACTTTCTTTTTTTATAAAGTAGAACTTTTATAAAATAGAATTTAACAAAAATTTCAAATAAATTTCTTTGAAATTAAAAACCATTTTAAATAAAAAAAGTTTTAAAACGATTATCTATAGCAACTATCTCGGTCATCGATTCTATCATTGAGAAATATAGCGCGTTACACACAATTACTCCGATTAACCTATGTACATTTTCCGAATCTGTGACATCCAAAATTGAACTTTCCGAAATTATACTGGTTTCAATCCCCGCAATTCCAATGTCGCTTTCCGGGGGATGCATTTTCCACTCGAGAGGTCCGCTCGATCGAAGCGGACTAGCTAAATCTCGGACAAGATTCCAGTGCGGATCGCTTTCGCGGAGACAAAGGATCAGCGGGTGACGTCTCGCCTTGGTCGCATAGGAAATTGCGCAGTTTGAAATGTCGAAAGTTTTTCCGATGAGTGGTCTAACAGAATCGGAGCCGAGAGCAAGTC
Organism: Lasius platythorax; assembly: GCA_963971435.1. Lineage (NCBI taxonomy): Eukaryota > Metazoa > Arthropoda > Insecta > Hymenoptera > Formicidae > Lasius > Lasius platythorax. The sequence continues at coordinate 14,751,608 of OZ020544.1, read as the reverse complement.
GGACTGAAAATACATACGCCTCTGTCCGCGTTTGTTCGCCCCGCGGGTATATATATATATATATGTATGTACGATATATATATATATATATATATATATATATATATATGTGCTCGTGAAACGTTCTCGCTTTGATTGATTCAAGTTGGCGGCGACGACGAGATGGCCGGTCATCCTGCTCTTTCTCGATGGTAAAACTTACCACGTCTGCAACACAGCCGCGCTTTACCGTCAACACCTACGACTGCCGTTATCGTCCAACTTCAGTTTGCGAAACTGTCGACGCCCCACCGACTATTTAGACGCGAACTCCTAAAACAAGCTATCGCATCTGGCCTCAAAAGGGCGCGGCCGGTCAACCCATAACGCTTTCAGAAACTTATTGGCCAGCTGTACTGCCATATTGCGTCTTTGCGAACATCCGCGTTGCTCTTTTGGTATCTGGCTGCGACGAATTAATTCAGAAACTGTTGCGGAAACTGTCGCAGCTTTCCTTTGGTCTCGGATTGCGAAAATTGATTCCGCATAAATCGACATACACGGCTCGCTGTATATTAGTCGCAGGTTTTGTGCAGTTTCCATAATTTGTATTTAGTTTATACTATGAAGATACTGTTTATATTATATTTTTACTAAAGAAAATATTATGGAATGCGTATAATAGTAAATAATCTCTCCTTACTGGCCTTTTTGTTTGCAATAAATTGTTTTATTTCTGATTCGAAGAAGCGCGCGCGAATAGCTATTGCAGACTTCCGATAATATTTCAATATAACATTGCAGTTATTAAATTCGGAGAACCGAGTTCACCGTTATGTTAAAATGAATTAAGTCTTATCTGTATCTCGAGCGACTTCGGCGAGAATGAAAATCGATTTTGGTAGCAGCTCACTAAAGTTTGCCGATGGGTATAAGAAAGGAACGCGCCCGCGGCCGAGGATGAGGGACAAGAGGTAAAAAGCGGGATAGTTAATAAAGGGCCAGTGTGTTCGAAAGTTTAGCGACTACAAGATGGTCCGTGGATCTCGGGATTTAAGACCGAGTGGACCTTCCGAAAGGAAACGATAATGCAGTTTTAAAGAGCTCGATATAGCTCGCGAACGGTAATGCGCGAAAGGCGCTGCGCGAACTTTATGAAATTAAGGGAGGCGGAAGGCTGCAATATTGATAACGTCGCGAAGTCGACCGTGATAAGTAGTTAATACCGGTTCTGCGCAAGGCTCTCAGATGCGAGACAAGTATTTCGACGGCGCGATTAATGCTCTTACGTCGAAGCCCCTGAGAAATGATCCCGCGAAAGAAATATCGACTATTCCTCACACGTATAACCCATTTCTTCTAACTCTTATCCTTTTTTCGCGAAATATTAACCTATTGTCCTCGGAAGTGTCTGGGATAGTGCGGCATAATAAATCACCCTTCTACAGCTCGCTCGCTTTCTCTCCTTTCTTTCTCTCTCTCCCTCTCTCTCTTTCTCTCTCTCCTTTTATTCTTTCTCTTTTCCTTTTACTTTTGCGGAAGTTTTTATCCTGTTTATTACAATCCCATTCGATTCCATCGAAGCTTCATGAAGCGATTAATCATAGAAGAAGTAAAGTTGTGCTTCAACAGCAACGTACATCAAAGAGCGGAATGTTATCCGCATTCAATAAAGTGCCCCTACATAGGAAATCATTATATATTGTTTAATCTTATTTTGCATATTATTTATCGGAAAAGGCGTTTATTCGCCCTTAAACGCATTCAGGTCGAGAATGAACGACGCGCAAAAAAAAATTACTCGCCCTACATTGGGCCTGTGATCTTCCTATACCTTGCTCCTTTTCCGTGATTTTAGTCTGCGCTCTAAGGGCTTTGCCGAAGCAATTAAGCGAGAGCATCAGGGTGTGACTGAGTGTGCTTTTAGCGCGAGAGCAGCAACGATCCGTAGATATCGGCCACTTTTCGTGTGTGCGCATGCACGCGAGATGCATATCGTATTCGACGGATCATTCTCTAACGTGTGCGCGCCTATAAGCGCACGTCGGGAGATGCGCACACGTCGCATCGATACAAAGAATCACGTAGAAGGTTGGAAAACGTAGCTTCGGGGATATAACAGGGAAAGAGGTATACCTTGTGATACTGAGAGCGAAGCTATCTTCCGCTTTTCTCGAACGTGGCAGATCATGGAAGCGCGATAGTCGTCCTCTATCTTCTTTCGAAAGCGCTGTTGTAGATGGCTGATTAAATCGCTGATTCAATCGCTTTGGTACGATATAGACAATTCAAAATCAAATGACCTAAGTATCGTCGCATATCTATCGCGTCACTCCCTGAGATGTTAAAATATTGCGTAAAATCCTCTTGATTCGATTATATAAAAAAATAATAGTATAAATATATAAATATGTGCAAAAAAGTAGGTAGTAGCTAGGGTAGATATAGAAAATTAATGCAATCTAAAAACAGTTAAAATATGCTTAATTTGTCTCTGAGACGGTTTAATTTACAGTAATAAGAGTTCTCATTCACAGAGTCTTCTTTTATTGCTGTGCTTTTATTTTAAGGAAGCTTTTCTATATTTACGTGCGATTACTAGTTCACAGTTATTAAAGAAAAATAAACACTAGGACCTTTTCATTTAATTTTTTTTTGCGGCGAATCCATTCAAGTACAAAGTTGAAAAGAATTATGCAAGCTTGTTTCAATTTGATCAAACTCATGATCGTATTTTTCATGTTACGCATTAAGTCAAGTTAATTTTGAATACTACAGGTGAAATGCAATTTAACGCATCAGCGGTATTTGCCTCGTTCTTCACTTGGTTGAGCATTCGCATTTCCAATTTTCGGCAGTCTCTCATTGTAAAATGCAAATCACAAAAATACTCGGTATAATCAACAAATGCGCGTACCAGTTCCAATTTTAAGATTTTTATTTGGTTTCAAGGTGTTCATTTTCTACACCTTCAGAGACATTCCTCTTTTTTCACGCTCATTTGATATACATATATTTCTTTTTCATCGTTCACACAGTTGCGAATAATCGTTCTTTTAAGGACGTTGATGTTGGAAGTAAAAACGTGTGAAATATTCGCGCGCAAACACTGTTTAAAGAGGTTTTTCAAAGATGTGGGAGGATGTTAATCGAATTTTAGAAAATAATTAAAGAAATTTCTGCAAATGAAGTATTTTATCTACGGACTCGACCTGTACTTATTCTAAAAAAAAAAATCTATTTTACGCGAAGCTGAGTCTGACGCTTTAGTAAGACGGGGGTATTCGTTTGGAGAGATTCTAGATAACAATTACAGACCGGTAAAGGATTTTGCAAATTGCACTGTTACATTTTAAATGATCGATAAAATACTTGTGCGTATTCTCAATATCGCAATTCCTCTTTTCTCACGCGATTCTTCTCTCTTTTCCTCTTCACAATTCGACACTTATTTACGTATTTCGTTACATTATTTGCGACGTGAGTCGTGATAACCGCGTTTTTCTTTTACGAAAGTTTTCCCACTAGAATGATCACCAGTCCTGGTCGAGGGGAATGGACTGGAAGGGAGTAGGATGAAACGGTCCAGGTATCGGATCCTGGTACTTTTCTCGTAAAAGGCGGCTTCCGTACACACGACTGCTTCATTGCTCACTAGACGAGCAAGGCTTTGATATTATAGCGCACAAGTGTTTCTTTTAATATCTTTATATGAAAAGAAAAAATGTATAAAGATTATCTTATTTCTATTGTAATAAAACAATGATAATATGAAAATATCTCGGAATTGTATGACAAAGGGAAGACAATAATTCTTAGAGGAATTTTCATTTCAAGACAATTAAGACATTGCAGAACATAAATATAACAGGAAACGACAACTAGTTACGAGAGAGTGTATTCTGCAATAAGGGCTTTTCATCATAACGCGAGAGTCAAATAATGATTTTAAAGTAATGTTGAGAAAGCTTAATGTATACATCAAAGGGATCGGAGGAACGCTCGTTAAAACGAAGGGTACGTTCTTTTATGGCATCGAGGTAAGGAGATCCGTGTGACGGCTTCTCTTTTGAAACTTTAGTTCTTCTGGGATATCGTCGGGAATTTTCAGCGAGTGTTTGAAGACCTGTTTATTGCTCAGGTGTAGGTGAGAAATGATGCGGATACCGGTTCGAGGCATAAAAGAAAAGCGAGGGATCATATATAAAGCCTCTATCGAGAGACGGGTGTTGCAATATGGGTGGCAACGAAGCGGAAAAAGAGTACATTCTTTCTGGATTGTTACACGAGGGCATACAGATACGTATATACCTACATATATACGTATATCAAACTTTATTATATGAAATCACGCGTAGAAACGGACAGGATCATAAATGTATTCACCTTCTTGTGTGAGTTATACATATGTATATATATATATATATATATATATATATATATATATATATATGTATATGTTTAAGTATACATATAATAGTATATGTATACAGAATATGTATACTGTATATAAGAATACAGTATACATATAATGTATATATATATGTATATATATATATATATATATATATATATATATATATATATATATATATACACACACACACACACACACACACACACACACACACACACACACGTGTGTGTCGCGTGTGATGCGTGTGTGCGTGCGCTTCACACACGCGCTTCTAAATAGATATATAAAATTACCGATTACACACAAATATATAAGTAGGACATGTAAAAGACATACATGGATTTAAATGTGAATAATTAATTGTTTACGATTTGCTTTAATGCACTCAATATATTTTCTTTTTAAAAATATGGAAAATATTTTCTGAACATGTTGTACCGCGTTCACGTGCTTTGTATTGTTGCGAAATGACTGTTTTTCGCGTCATAAAAGTTACGTTTGAATTATTCCGGTAGATTTCCAAATGGAAACTCTCTGGAAAACATTCTACTTCATCCATCCATCTTGATCGCGAGCTTTTTTACGGTCGAGCGGATCCTCCGTGCTTTCTGTAATCCGTGACTCGAAGCGGGAAACGCCCGATTCCTTTTCCACTGGCGAGCAGAACGTCGGCTTATTTACTCGAAATCGTGTCGATACGTAAGTAAGACGAACACGACGTAAATGGGTCGCATGAGAGAAAGAGAAAGAAAGAGAGAAAGAGAGAGAGAGAGAAGAGTAGACCGGTAAAATCTGTCGTAGTCTCGCAGATAATGCGCATCACCTCTCACGGTTTTAGTAGCGTGTCGGCTGGTTTCACGGTACGCGAAGATTTATAATGTCCCGATTCTCTCTCGGTTCACCGGAGGCACAGTTAGCCAGCGTGCAGTTAGGTCGATTTCTTTTTCATCGTCAAGAAACGGGAAGTATCGCGGTAGAAACTAGGAGAGGTCGACGAATTCTCGAGTACTTGAATATTCAAGGAGTCGTCGTCTCGTTTTGAATATTCGCGAGCGTTTCGAATATTTATAAGATACAATTCGATACATATAGTTAAATACATAAGATATCCGCGACTCTTCCGCATTATTTATTAGTGACAGATTCTAATGGAAGATTTGTCATGAGAAATAATGCGGTACAAATCGAGACGTTCTATATAAGTATGCATGGGAAAAGCACAATTGAAAGATTAAGATATTTTTCAACAATGATAAATGAAAAACTTTTACGTAATTTCGGAATTCCGCAGTTGGATATCGAGGAAATATCATTTATAGCGTTGAATATGACGACGGCAGTTTCGTTGACAAATTCAGTAGATTAAATCGCGCCAGTTTGATTGTTCCGAACAGAGACACGTCGACTCGACACTGTCCCAGATGACGGAATATTGGGACAGTTAAGCCAACCAACTAACCGAATTGATTGCATCGAATTGTTGCTAAGTTGGAGAGAGAGAGAGAGAAAGGATCCCTCGACTATTCCGAGCACCGAATCGTATCGCTGACGAGTTTGCTCCTTGACAGAGATCGTTCGTGTTCGACGAATGGAAGTTTTGAACGTTTGCTTGACCAGATGTTTCGACACTCGGATCGATATAAAGCTTACATCGGTTATTGATGCCCGACGAGCTCAAACTGTTCACTCGCGACGAACTGTAGACGAAATCGCGTGAAGTTCTAGAGATTTGTGTATAAATGAAGTTGTAACTGCTTCGCGGTTGCAAGAACTTCTAATGATCGATTAATTAATTCGACACGTCACTCGATTATTCTCGAATCTGAATGCAGCCGTTTAGCTTGAAATATTAAATCAAACACGGCGTATAGCTATCTATTTCGAGATCTTATAAAAAATAGCGCATCTATTGATTGAAAAGATGTCAAGTTATGATAAAAAGATTTATGATAAAAGATATCGATTTTTCAGATAAGCAGTTGTTATTATCTTTCTCTCCATCTAGATATAGGTCATCTAGAAATAAAATGTTATACATTTTTTTTTGTTTATCCTAAGCATCAGTATAATAACTCGTTGTCTGGCTGCAATCGACGCCCGCGTCCCACGAGTTCCTATTAAACTTTTTCCTTTAGCCGTTCTATAAACATCGAAACGATCAACTTTCAGATCAACTTCAACCCGTGCGTTGCCTCTGCGTTCGGCGAGGTTGCAATTTTCAAAATGAAACCACGATCGGAGTCATTATTGGAACGCCTGTTCGATCGGAATCCTTTATCCCGCCGATTGTCTGCCCAGCTCCGGTCGAGAAATGCGCGGCACGGTTATTGCGCGAATCGTCCCCGAAGGTAGTCTGGCATCGTCATTTCCCTTAGTACAATGGATACGTGCCGCGCAACGCGATTACCATGTTACACGATTTCGCTACTGATGCAGCTCGGCAAACAGCCGGTCGGAAGTGCTTGTCTGATTTAAGCTAGCTATATATGTGGATCATGTAATGGGAGGGGATAGAGCCCTCGCGGTACTCGCGGAAATTTCCTTCGGAGGAAATGGAAACACGTCGAGAGAGAGAGAGAGAGAGCTCTTTAGATCTTAATCGGTACCGCGTTAAAGTCGAATCTCACGGTGGATCCGTCGCGACGCGAAGGGAAAACGATAGGGACGAGGACAGGAAAGAAGGGAAGAAGAGAGAATCGCACGGGTTAGCCGCGCATGAAGAGACTCCGTAAAAGTGAAATACTACTGCGGACGCCCGGCAATCTCGGGAGCTTGGTGACAATTTTTTATCTTTACGAGCCTGGCATAGCCGTTGTTCCTATTGCATAAGTGGAAACAAGAAGAATTATGCAGTTACGTAAATTATGGCACCGCCACGGGAAATGGCTTCCACTGGTCTCGCTACTCTTGCGATGTCACCACTTGTAAGGAGTGATGGTTTAAGAAACAGATGAAAAAAGGAAAAGAAAACGAAATAGAGAACGGCGGGGAAAGAAAACAGAAATAAAATAAGATATTGTGGATCAATTTAGCGAAATGTGAAACGATTTTGTGGAATTAAAAATATATGTCGTAAAAAAGTATTTATTTATCGATCTAAAATTTTTTTTAAACATAGCAAAGACCTAATGGTTGTTTAAATTTGAATTTACGATGTATATTTTCACTAATATCTTTATTCGAAAAGTCTTACTTTCTCTTTCAAATAGTTTAAAGTAAATTGCTCCGATAATATATTTTTTTTCGCTCAAATTATTTCAGCGTTATTTACCGGATTTATTTATATATTTAAAATTTACCGGAAAGACTGAGCGCGTACAGAAAATTGAACTAACGCAATTATTTTTGCAATTTGAAAATTTAGGAAGTACAAGAGCACGATATTAAAAATTCGACCTGTCGATAACAGAGATTTCAAGTCTGGTTTTTCGCACCCGTACATGTTGCGAGTGAAAAACGATGGAAAGTCCGTGGTTCATTGAATTGCGAACGCAACGAAACGCACATGCGTGTCGTTAAATTTGTAAAATGAAAATCTAACAATATTTTGTTCCATCGCGCATCCATATAGGAAAATATTCGTTTATAATGTACCGTCAAAAAAAAAAAAAAAAAAAAAGAATCAAGATCTAATTTTCATGAAGGAGATGCTAAGATTATAAATTGATCTTCTTGGTAGTACACTGCTTATTTCATCTTGGATTCTTCTCTCATTTCGCAATTCGTCTTTTCTTGCCTCGCGGCAGATTTAGCAGTAGAAATTCATAAAACTTCCCCCGTGAAATTTCCCAGTGTGTCAAAAACGTTACCCTCGGGGGAAATAAGAAGTGCCTAAGACAGTGGAGGGCAGAAATAGGGGAGGCCCTTGGGAGGCGTGGATGAGGGGTGCGGGGTGAAGTGAGGGGATCCGTGAACATAAATAGCTGACGTGTCAGAAGCAGGTTGAATCGCTCGAATAGCGCACAAATTTGTTCGGCCAATTGCAGTCGATACTTGGGAGTATCGAAGTCAGTCACTAAGCAGAGGACCGTGTATTGGTGCGGGCAGGAGCTTTCGTCTCCAAATCCTTCCACCTTCTTGACGTCATGTCGATATTGGACGCGGAACATGAGTTACGATGCTATTTGTTGGCGACAATAAAAAATAATTTGAAGATATTATTAAATTTTAAGCGCGTCACGAAATATCTAGATTTTGATCAATTTGTGTGATTATTATTAGTTAATGTTCGACGATAAGCAAAGCATAGTTTATATTTGTTTATAAGTTAAAAGCAAAAGAGTTAATTATGCAGATTTTGAATTGCAAATCTCTGAGAAATAAAGGAGGTGTCGTGACAGTCGTTTGCATATTTTCTTCAAGTGTTACGAGAATATTACAACTCTCTCGCGCAAGAATCACGGACGCTGGCCGCACTCAAGTTCCCCTTTTCAGTTGCAAAATAAATAATCTGAGGAGTATGTAATTAAATGAAAAATCCCGAGGAATCTCTCGCAAAAATTTAACTTAATTTAATCTCTGTTTAAAAAATGCAATTTTATATTATTTCCTTAGCGAATAAAAATTTTCTCTACATCTGATTTTACTGATATTTTAATTAAACGCGTTAACACTATATAATGCAGTACCCATTTCGCTTCTACTATATTAAAAGTATTAACTAATTACAATCCATTTTGCATTTGCGATTGCAAAATAATCAGAGGTTATTTTATTCGTTTATTTTCTTGAAAAAGGATTGCCATCGAAATTCATCCATACTTCGTTTTACGCTATCGCTATCACCGCTAAAACGAATCGTTCTCGTCTTGTCGCGATGTTCCGGTTCTACTGGCGACTGCGAGAACCACCGACGACGAGTCGCGAATATGCGAGCGATGTAAATTCCGCGCGTCGACGGAAGTGCTCCGTTTCGGCTGCAGTTACATACCCCTCCCTCCTGACCTCTCCTCGTCCCCGCGAAAGCATGCTGTGGCTTTCGGCGAACGTCTGGAAAGCACGTCGTTTGGTATTTTCCCGAATGGCAGAACGAAAGTGGCTTGGGCCGTTAGAAGCGGCGGGCTTTTTAGGAACAAAAGAGAATTCGTCACGGTTAACGCTTCCTCTCTCGTGTGCATTAATAATTGTAAATTTCAGCTGTAATCCGCGAGAAAGTTACATGCGATTGCATTTTAATCCTTTCAATGCGATAATACATTTGAACGCCCAGCAAGTATCATGGTAATTCTTTTGCGTTTTTAAGATTATAAAGGAAAGATATTTAATTTTGCAATAACAGAGATAATAATGGAATTTTCTTATTTTTAGGATATTTTGAAAAAAAAATATAACAGATATTTCTTCTTTAAATAATTTATATACTTTTATCGGTATATCGATTTCTGGGCGATCACGAAAGTTTTAAGCGATTCCCATACCGATACACAATCGGGCTAATGCAATCAAACTTCTTCGGAAGCCCGGGTAAATCCAAGATTCCGTAAAATCGTACCGACTCGAAGATTTTCTATGAATTTTTAATCGTGCACGTCCGCGGAATCGCCTACCAGAATCCGGGATTTTCTACCTTACGTTCTGTACGTGGAATAAGATGCGAATCTACAGAATGCCGTTAAAGCATCATGAGAACGTGACACGAAACACTCATTGCAAAAGAATCAACGGAAGAGTATATGTGTTAGATAATCGCAACATCTGTCATAGTTAGCAATCCTTTTTCGTTTCCAACAAATTGGACGAAACTTACTACAATGTGTAGGATAAATTTAAAAGGCAAACAAAAAATATGTATATATATATATCTCGGTATATATTACGCCCGTTTTTTTTTAAATCTCTTACCTTTATTTCTAACTGCATTAGATTTAACAGTTATAATCGATTGTTATAACAATTTTTGCCATTATATGAAACGAAAATTATCATACATATGTTGAAAAAGACTATCGAGGCGCTTGATTCCTTTGGCAGGCGAGTTAAACGCGACAAAAGGTCTCTCTTTGTCCCAAAAAGATAAGTAACGGCGCACCGTCACGCCATTTCCACTGAATATTTGAGCAATTTCTACGTCCGCAGGTGGCTTACATTTGTACTACATCCCTAAAGTCGTTTATATGCGTCTTCGGTCGTCGAAAACGCTCCTGGGATCTGCCACTCTCTCTATTTCCTGCTTCTGACCATTTGCCGCGCATTGAAGAACGGCGGGTGATATCCGTCAGTACAGACGGATAAACGCGCAGCGGGAACGACCCCCGGTCTTACTCTACCCATAAAATATGAATGAGCTTACTAAGTGCATCTCGCAGGAAGATCTCGGGAAAATTCCTCCGCCGCCGTTTGCTACAAGCAACGTCTACTTTCGTAGTCGCGACGTAGATGCATCGGCATGAATAGAATTAAGTAATTTGCTCAATACTTTCAACAATAGTTTCTACTTTATCTATAATAATACACATCTAATATACATATATACACATATCTAATACATATAGTATTTTAGTATTTTCATCAAAGAACAATCAATATTATATCCTGTTTCTTAGACATATAAAGAAGTGTTTTGCTGTGAATAAGATCTTTTATTTAAATGCGAGTCAAGAAGACTCGAAAATAAAATGTTGTAAATTATGTATGGAAGTACACAATATTTTTAAAGTATAGCAGAAACAAAAAGGCAGGCGAATACACAAATGCCTATTGTTACTTGAATTTAGTTAAATCCGTCACCCTTAACACAATCCCCATCGATAATGGAACAAGACTTTAGGTGGTTCTCTGCATTGAAGACGGTGAAGTTCTTAGAGTTCTGTTTGAGCGTGCAACTAACAGCTCGAAGCAGCACCGTGGTGCAAATTCAATTCCTCCTTGATCGGCGAGGACTTAACCATACCACTGTCGCAAACACAATCAAAATTTCTGTTACGGAACATCTACGATGGTTAACATCTACGTAGAAATCGATTAATTGGAAACCAACGCGAAAGTGCTTCAAACAAGCTAAATAGATATTGAAATAATTAAGGGCATAAATATATAAAAATGTGAGTCGAGAGAAATATATAGAACTTTACTTGCTTAAATCGAATTTACAACGCTACTTCTCGAGTAAATTCATTTGGATAATCGAAATAAATTCAATGAGCCACTCAGACACAACATTAATGGCGCCAATGGAATTGAATCAATTATTGCAATTTCACAACTTGGAAATGACCGAGGAAAGTTTATTGTCGCTGTTTCCTAAGCTCATTCGGATCAATGAAGTCTGTCGTGTGACAGTCCTGTTGCTCACACTATTCCCTAACGTAAACTTTCGCAACGACTCTTCTACGTGACACTTTCACGGGGAAACTTACAGTTTGACAAGCGGAAGATATATCCTTGAAAGGTGAGAGGCGGCATTACCCTTAAGTGATTGCCTAGAAACGGCCCTCTCGTTTGCGAATGGAGTGGTATCCAAAGTTTGCTCTAAAATCAATATGGGATCTTGTATCATCGTACGCGCCATTAGTTGCCAAAGTTGCCACTGTTTTAATCACTGTTTGATTTTCTTTAGATTTTACTTCGCTGTCATTAAAATAAATTTTATCATAAGTTTTTCTTGTTTGTATTTTATAAAATATTTTAGTAAACTCTCGATTTTGTTTAAAGTATATTTTTAAAAATATTTTCGTCCTTTATGAGGAAAGGAACATTCTTTAGAGCTCTTGAAGCTTTCAACGATGAAACTTACATATTAAAAGTTAAGTAGCTACTTTACCGGTAATGGACAGAACTGGCGCATCAGAGAGTTGGAGGGAATTTGGAAACGACCACTAATCCATTGGACTAACCGTCCTTTGTCATGTAAGTGAACAATAGTGCTGTAGAACTTCGAAACATGTTCTATCCATTTTAGTAGTTTTCAGAGGATCAGTTCGATTGGTAGATCGCTAGAAATTTAGTTTCGTGAAATTTAGCGTTTGTCCTACAAGAACGATTCTTTTAAAATGTCGAAACATCGAAAGTAGTTGGATTCATTCGTTAATTATATCAAATGTATAATAGTAATATCACTTTGTTAGTAATGTCTCTAATATCACGTGTTAAGCTACTTGTGATTGGTATCTGATTCCCTATTAGAGAATAGAGATATTCAGAGGACTTGAAAACAACAGTCATACGACACTGTATATGTCGCATTAACATAATTTCGTTATTTTTTACAATCAAAATGTGATGCAACGAAGAAAATTGTATCATAACGTTTGATGCTATTACTTTGATGTTATAGCGTCAGCTTTTCTGATGCATACGCATAAACTCTCGCGAAATCACTGTGGTAATAAATTCGATATCACCGTTCCCAATGGATCTTCGATTGGACCAAAAACATTTCGGTTCCACTTTGGCGAAACCATTTTTCGTTTAAATTCTCATCGAAATCCGTATATTTATGGACGACACGTCGATACAAACGGCACAGAACATACCAGATTTACGATTAAACACAGTTGAATATGGCTGACGCGGTCAAACTCGGTCATTCTGTCACAACGAGCATGGAAGAGAATGCGCATTTTAATTCTATTTGACACTATAATCGAGCTTTGAAACTGTTAGTCCAGAAAATTTTGAGAGATTTGTTTTGAAAAGAAATACATCAGATTATAATATATTGTATTTCAATATGTAACATCATGTTATATTTTTTTTCTATTCTATCACTGTTTTATAAAAAATACCAAGCGTACGATAGCGCTAGATGCATATACGATATTTGTGTACAAAAATATAATTTTATAGATTGCAAAAATGTATGTTTTATAAAATTGTGTTCTCGATGCCATAATCGTGAATGTGAATTTATAATTTTACAAAATCTCACGAACAACGCGTTATATTTTTGCGACGAATTTAGAAGGAATGAAATATTATATTGCTATATGAATAACAATATTATATGTACTCTTATTTGTGTCGTGTTATATTTTTCGTTATATCTTCGCAAATATAAGAAAATTCGTATTGTAACGTGCATATCGGAATAATACTATATGAATTTCTCTATGTGGTTTTCAAGGTACTCACCTTGCCGAAATTCGAGAGACCACCGATTTGAGGCACTTGACCGGGTTCATCCGCCGTGCTGCAGTCTGCCCTAACGAACCAACAGGTCAGTAACTCAGTAGCGACAATCGTGAACGTTATTGCGATAGAATCCTCTCTAATCACAGGTTTCCACGCTCTCGTAATGCCAACGATAACGGCAATAGTATTATTCACAGAACAGTAGCTTGCACCGAATCACACACACACATACACACAATGAATAACTCGCAATCATATCGCAACTAACTCGTCTCTGTTCCAAATAATCTCGAGAATATTCTAGTATGCGACTTCATTAAATTTATATTACACAATGTAGCGTTCATTAGTTTCAATATGTGTGTTCGCGAAGTAAATCCACAAATATTTCAATATTAGTATCTTCAACTTTTAAATTTACATTTATTCTTGGGAAAAAAATAAGAGAATTTTTTTTCTACACAAAACACATATCGAAATGGTCGCAAGCCACTATAGATAAAAACGTTACGCGCGCCGTCTTTCAATTTTTACATTTTTTTAAAAGCCGATTAAATTAAACGCGAAGCAGTTCAAAGTTTTACGAAAAATCTAATCGCCTTTCGGATTTAGATATATAAAAATTGGGATAGATTGCGCGTGTGTAAAATACTTTTACTGGATATGACAAGCCCGTGTAGTGAAAAATTTAAGGGATTATTTTATCCGCAATTTGCCGAGTTTTATTTCGAGATAATTACGAAAACGTTTCTCTATGGTCGTTGATAGGATCGATAGTGTATTTTCCTACAGCGTGATGTATTGTTAATTGGATCCTGTCATGTAACGTGCAAGTAAATGACGTTTCGTTGAATTGGATGGCTTGTATGTGAAAGAAATTGACCAGTTTCTGTGTCAACACCGAGAAATAGATTTCTCTAATGTTTTCTATACAAGTCATTTTGCTCGATTCTCTCTCTACAGCATATGCATCTTTTAATCGCGTATTGCATCACGTAATGCATTCCAATTCTCTACGGCATGTTACGCCACGTCTAACCGCGATAACAACTGGCGACGAGACGGGGAAAGGGGGTTAAATATCTTATGTAGATGGGATTATGCGAGACATACGACGTGCTTTAGGCGTCAGCTCGAGGACTCGAGGTAATACCACGTTGACAATCGCGCGCATTAGTGTCGATATCCTCTAAGCTATCGCGAATAGAGCAACGATGCGGCGGTAATAATGATAGCGATAATCGATAACCATCGATCGTCGTCTGTATTAATCCTCGACTCGAGATCGGTTTGAAGTTTCGGCCGCATTGCCGGATTTAATTGCCAACGATAGACACGCGCCATTAAATCACCGATCTTGCGGCTTTCCCTGTCGTTCGAGTGATCGGATCGAAGCTGCGTATCGACGTCCTCGTCGAACATCTCGTCGAATCGAAGTTAAATCGTGCGAGCGCGATTTTACGAATTTATGATCGCACGCGCCTAGAGAGGCGGCATTTTTGTTTGGCCAGGCGTCGTAATCGCCCTATCTATTGTAGTCGTAAAATGCCGAATGCGTTCGCCGGACACGTATAATATTGTTACAATATACATTAATCCGCGCGGGGGATTTATCATGTTACACGCGAGATTTAATTACAAAGCAACGGGCAGGGATGCATGAAATATGTTGGCCGTCGTGTTCCGCCTGCCGCGGAAATAAATCGCGCCGGAGGTCGGTCGCCGGCAATGTGTCTATTGTTAACAATTTTTATCGATGCGGCTTTGCGCGCATTTCCTCCCGGCGATATCCTTAGGCTGGGCTAAATATACTCATAAATGAACTGAGCGAGTTGATCGCCGTCTTGCGTGTTTCTCATTATACATCGCGTAATATAGCGCTCGTAATGACGAGAGTAGATAGATATTATTCGGCGAAATAACCTGAAATTCTCTTTTATTCTTAGGTACACGAGATATATTGAAGGCATTTTAAAAAGCAGCGTTTTAGATAATTTTGCCCTCCTCGGGATAATCCTGACCCGATGTAATGAATACATTGCTTAATTGAGTGAAACGGAAACTCTAATCTAGAAGTGATTTTTAAATAACAGTATTAGGTCGCGCAAAGTGAATTTCGCGAAAGAATTCGTCCATTATTAATCAGACAGAAATTTGTATTCTTTATCGATCTTAATAAACATCTTTATCGAAAAGTTTCAGGAGATAAATGACGAAAGTTTGGAAGAATGATATAAATCCATATTGATCATAAACACAACAACGCGATAAAATCGATCTATAATAGAGCACCGATTTCTGACTCTGGGGAATGTCGTAAAACAGAGCGATACTATAGAAATACAAAATTTAAGGAGACAGATAAATTGGAGCTCATCTCACTCGTACAAGAGCGGCGCGTCGAAATGCGCGATGCTTCGCGATATCCGTCGATTCGCTCGGAAAGTTTTATATTGTGCTCCTCTTGCAACCGTCTCATCCGAGAGAAGTCTTGTAAAAATAGGCCGGCATTCGCGAATTTGTTCATTGTTTGTCGCGTGTAATAATATATTTCTACGACGTGTCTGCCGCGGCATCAGCTGGGGCAGACGACCTGCGATTTTAACCCCGCTCGATACTCTTCCTATCTCGAAACAAAACAACTTGACGTGATAAAAGAAAGACCGCTGTGGATTACACCGGAAAATTTCACGCTGAAACCTGGGATGACGCCATATAATTGAATTACTTATTTTAGAAAGGACTTTATTCTAAAAGTAACGAAAAAAAATGCATTTTTATTTTTTATTATACGTAATGAAAAATCCTTTTATATAGAGGTAGTGATCTCTTTATATGTAACACATATTTGTATATAGAAAAGTTAATGTCAATCATTAATATAAATGTAGTAATAGAATGAGAATGCCTCTTCTAAAGGTATATTAATGCTACTGCATTTTCATGTTCCCTGAGAAATAAGGATTTCGGAATAATGTCCTCTCTAGAATAATTGACTTAAATATAACGGTTCCTTTTTTTTTTATTAACCAAGTAACTTTACTAGAGAATTAAAATTTTACGAATTAGCCAAAATATTTTGGAAATGCAAAGGATATATTAATCTACATAAAGTTGGATAATCCATATAACAAGATCCCACATAATCTCTCGATATTGCAATCGCCATCTTTTTCAATTCGACCTCGGAGGGCCAAAACTACGAATTTTGCGGATTATTGTACACACACACACACACACACACACACACACACACACACACACACACACACACACACATACACACACATACACAGTGGTAACGTTGATCTTACGGTTCGCGCACGAACTATTATGGGAACTTTAATCCGTTTACGTTAAACGTTTTACCGCTCGCGTTCAAAGCGATAGCTTTTAATGCACGAGGAATGAACGAAACTGTGTACGGCTTCGAATTACTACCGTCGACCAGAGGGTATTTCACTCCAGGTAGAGCGGATGAAAAGTCCCGGCTGTAAAGGCATCGGCGATTGCACGCCTGCCGCAATGCTCGACGTTATTGCGCGTTTGCGGCCCATTTTCGGCAAGCGGACGATAAAATTTTACGCTGGTAATCGCTATTCATGCACCAACGCGCGTCGGATAATCAATTTTTATTTCGACTTCTGACCCTGACGACTTCCTCGTTCCTCATTTGATTTATTGTACGCTCTCGCGGACACCGTATTTACGTTTTACAAAACGAGATACGAAATGCAGAAGCGTTAATTCGGTCTTCCGATCTTTGCGTCTACAAACAACGCAACAATGACGAACTTTCTCAACTTATATATCCCCGACATGAGAAAAAAATGTATATACATACGTATACATATAATGTATTCGAGATTTGATAAATCAGTTTTATTATCAAAGAATCATACGCGCAATTTTCTATCTTAATGAGATCGCATTTAGTGCGTTTAACGCCTCGATTTAAGCGAAATAGACTTCCCGCAGCGCGTTGCGCGCGTGCACTTTGTGAAACTTAACGTGATTAAGGCACGAGCCTGTGTACGTGTATATGTGTTCGCAAACGTATAATGGCGACGACCACATAACGAGATTGCAGCTCGTACGATCTCGCGCGAGTGTAACATCGTAACGGGACGCCGGGTGTAACGCTTCTAGTTTCCTTATTGTCCGCGCTTTACAGCGCGACATTCTTATGGCTTTTATACCGCATTTCTGCATCGGCACTCACCAAGGCGTGTTGCACGTGTGCGTGAGGGTGAGATACCTGGCGCCCAGCTCGTACAGCATCCTCAGAACCGCCAGACTCGCTCCAACGGCGTGGCCCCCCTCGACACCTATCAGACTCGCTAATCTACCCTCTTTGTGCGCCTTCTCGATACCTGAAATCATACGTTATAATTTACTTTGCGTATCCCCCGTCTGCTCGTCGCTGTTATATTCACGGCGTAACAGCGTAACTTTGAAGCTTATTTGGAACTGTGAGCCCTATCACTATTACGGGCCATTATTCTCTGACAGGGTGGGGGGGTGGATTTGTATCACACGCGCCATGCGAAACCAGTAAGCCGGGGAGAAATGTTCCAGACGCGTGTGTTCAGATAGATAAATCCCGACAATATATGTAAACGTGAACGTTTTAACACTTCGACGTTCGCATTAGAGGACAGCGCGTCAATGTTGAAAACCAATTTATATTTTGTCCATTAATTTTTACATCGTCGAAAGAATAATCTCATTCCCGCGATCCTTCGCACGTAACGCTAGTGACGCGCGATGTCAAATAATGGCTGGAACGCCGTTACAAAGTTCCGGCCGTGCTCCCGATAAGTAATGCCGATGGTAAATGGATCTGGGAAAGTTTGCAAATTCTGTTTGCGCACGACATCGGAAAACAACGACGGAGTCGCGCTGAAACAACATTTTCGACGGACATACGTACGCTCCGGAATTGTTCGAGACGAAATACCGTCGGAGAAAAATACTTTAGCGTTAAGCGCGATATTCTAGGTTGCGTGCCCCTCTTATTCCGCACGAAGGTCGAGCGGAATAAACAATACGAGTGTAAAATTCAATTATGACGCGCACAATGCGCGACGCACGTGGATTATAATTAAGCGAGCTTATCCGACGTCTCCGATCTCTTTGGATTAATTAAATCTTTCAAATTACCTGTCGTTATCGAATGTTTCATCGCGCGACGATCGTTAATTACAAAGTATAAATAGAAGTTAATTAAGCCGACGATGCTCGGGCCACTAAAATCCAAAATCCGTAATCGATCGAAGAAAACTCAGCGGAGATGGAGTTAGAGCTCTTAATCAACGGGTAATCGGGCATTATGTCATTCCGCGAATTCGATTTGCGACGTTTAATCACTTAACCAAATTCGCCGGCGCAAGATCCGGTCGACGGTATCGAGGAATTCAATTTCGCGGTATGCGTTATGCGGATTTGATTAAATTCCTTATTGGATACGTCGGATTAGGGAGCGTCTTGCCGTCAATACATTCGCGCAGTGTGTGTATAGTTTTATCGTTTTTCCGTGCGAATTCTTATTGCCCGCTTGAGCGTACTTCAGTATCGGCTTACGGATAAATTTGATAAAAAAGGAGAAAAAGCAACGCGGTAATTTATCATCCAATTACAAAGAATTCACGGCAGCTAGGCGGAAGTAATACACTTGACGTCAACGGATTACCGCGCTTCTAAAAATATCATTCCGGAGCAAGGTAATATCACACACAAAAGCAGTAAACCGGAATACATAATACGTCCTGTATGCTCGTTACAATATAACCTGGTATGTATTTTTAATACGTTCTCACATATTAATAAATGTCTATATGTATCACTCGCGTAATGGTCCAACGATCGATAACTGAAGAGTATATGTAGATAATTGAAGAGCTCATTGTAGGACTCTCTTGCATAAATGTTTTCAGAAATAACTTCAATTTTCTGAACACAATTTCTGAACACGCTATTTTTTAAGTCGACGTTTTGCAAGTCGAAATTATTATTTTACTTAATTTTTTTTTGTTAAAAAATAAAGGACAAATTATGTTAAAAAAGAGACAGAAACTGCATTATCTTTAACTGAATTGTTTTACATTCTTCTTGGTATAAACGGCGCGACGCTTACAGCGTTGGCACTGACGAATTATAATTTTGTTCCTACTTGCGAAAGTTCGTAAAACGAAAGTTTATAAGTAGAAGAGTGTCTGTACTAAAATTTGCATACTTTTTAAATGTATAATCCCGTTTTACGACGAAAGATCGCGGTAGCTATCTTTCAATAGCCTTGTATGAAAAACTTCCGACATGTCTATTTAAGTCACTTTAGAACCAGGATCCTTCAACCCTCGCGGAAAGTTCCTTTTTTCCCTGTCTCTGTGAACGTTAAAAAGTTTAACAATGCGCCCTTTTTTTTTCCTCTGGAATCAAATCGAACGCGTCACAGCGCAAATGTCATTTGTCGCGGCGCGGTCGCTTTAATTTTTCCCGCTGACGTGGGCGCCGATTACGTTGTATTACGGCTTCTAATGGGCGAATGGACGAAAAAGGAGAGACGCGAATAAAACGCGCGCTGTCGATGGGTCCTTGATTTAGTGCGCCTCGCGATTTATACTTTTGCACTCGCTCGCATGTAACGCTGATACATTTGCCCCTGCGAATGTATCGGTTCGTGTATGCTCTCGTACGGATATATCCTATGAATGTATCCTACGTCCGTACGTGCACGCGAATCTATGTATGCGCTCGCACGTATATATATCGAGGCGAGTGTTCTTCGACATTATCGGAGGAGCTACGGCGAGCTCCATGGTTTCAGAACATTCTTCCATTCCTCGTGGAATTTCTCATCTTCCGCGTTCTATCGGCGCCCTTTCTTCCATCTGGCAGATTGCTACCCTAAAGTGCTATATTTTGTACTGCGCGCACACGCGGCGTACTCTCTTCGCGCGACTCCCTTTTTCCAGTCGGAAGAGATAACGCGCTACCGATGTGCATAAAATTTGCATATAATTTTAAAAAGACGGGCATGCGGTTTTCTTTACGGTGACATATGATCGTTTGTCTTCTTATCAACACTCACGTAATGCGCTATGAATAAAGTGAAGACGATGCTTCGAAAAATATGAATAAGGACTGAGTTATGCGCGTAAAGTTGAGTACGGTGATTTTCTTCTTACGCATAT
The DNA here is from genome assembly GCA_963971435.1 of Lasius platythorax. Classification (NCBI taxonomy): domain Eukaryota; kingdom Metazoa; phylum Arthropoda; class Insecta; order Hymenoptera; family Formicidae; genus Lasius; species Lasius platythorax. The sequence goes on along the minus strand of OZ020544.1, from coordinate 14,730,950 downwards.
CGAAGGAAATGCGAAACGGGAAACGAATATCGCTCCGAAAATTAAATGTAACTTTTTTTTTTTTAATCTATACGGATACACTGATAGATTTATATAGACAATACGCACTGAAATTCATTTCTTTTCAGAAATGTCATTCACGAGATACGTTTGACACTACAATATCGCACGAAAGCCCACAACAATGTACGGCGAAATTACAGCGAATATATATCTACGTTGTCTCTGAAATACCTTGGTCTTTTAATCAGCGGAGAGAAAGTTGCGACAGGGGAGTATGGGTCTGTCGGTTTGGTACAATCAGATGTCCGTACATATGAACGTGTGCGTATTTCATGTTTATTTACATATGCATGTGAGCGGCGACATGCAGTCGTCGACGTTCGGGGTTATCGAACGAAGTATATCGGTCGGCACATCGGAACGACATTTTTCCATTCCGGTTGGAATTTACCATCCGGCACATCTTTCTCGCGTTCCATCATCTTCCCATCGGATTTGCGTTACGCTTAGACAGCGCGCATTGTGACAGCGGGACAACGAAATCCAACGGCAAATATTTGCTCGCCAAATATAGGAATATTTTCTAGAAATTCCTGGCGCATATACATCCTCGCGAGATATGACGTATTAAAAATAATAGAAAGAGAGAGAGAAGAGAAAGAGAGAGAAATAAACATACAGTAACGAAATGTTGAAAGAGAAACAACAATAATTGAGACGCGGTTAAGAATTATGGCAGGAATTTAATGTTGTTTATTAAAAATAAGGAAAAGAATTTGACATATTTCAATAAAGTTCAGGAATCTGTGAGGAATTTCCCATCAAAGAATCTCCGATCTATATTTAGTAAAATACACTTGAATCTTCTCTGTTTATGATTTCTCTAAATAACTCTGTCAGCAGTTTCATATTATATAAATATATCGTAAAACACTTGATAATGTAATAACACTCGGATGTCGCCACTTTTGTATTTAATTATGTATACTCATTTCATTTGTACCAAAACTGCAATTTCTGTTTATAGTGTTTGCAGAAAAATAAATACAGCAGCTATTTCCCGTAATATTAATCTTAATGAACTTTTTTGTAACGCGAATCGGTCTTTGTCTAGAAATTCATACATCAAACGAAAGTCAATCGATAAAGCGATAAGACTATTTACCGAGACTGTCTCTGTTCTTTTTCTCGTTTCCTCGATGTCGCACATTCATTACATTGTAGTCGTTGTTGTCGTCGCCTTTTTCTGTCTTTTCTTTTACCGATTCAACGTTTCTTCCACCCTTGAGAAAAAACCTCTCGAAGTCTTATGCATTAATGATATGCTTATTATGTTTAAATGTTACGTTTATTATAACTATAGAAATTAATGTAACATTGAACATCTTCACTGCAGTTTTTTTCAATGAATCAATTATGCGGAGATATTATTAATTCACGATAAGAATGGAGACAATTTAGATTGCATAAACACTTGAAAAATCATCAAAAGTTTCTAAATAGACAAAGAGAAAGGAGAGAAAGTCATAAAAATGTCTAAAACATTTTTCAATTTTCCTACAAACTTTCAGAGTATTTAATTATCTTATGGCATATTCATCGAAATTTTAATGGGATAATATTTTTTTTTTTAAATGCTAATATTACTATCCAATCCAATTTATTAAAAAATAACTACAAAATGGAAAATGACAATTTCGAAAGCTATAACAATATGTTGTTGTTATTGATGGACATAGAGCAAGGAGAGTGATGAATTTATATTTATTTATATAAATGTAATAATTTCTCTGTATAAAATACACCATGAAAATGTTATTGATGTGATATTACTTTGGCATATTTTTATCAATAAACGAAATTGGACCGCCGTAATTCTCTCTTTCTCTCTCTTTCTCTCTCTCTCTCTCTCTCTCTCTCTCTCTCTCTCTCTCTCTCTCTCTCTCTCTTTCCTCTCTCTCTTTCTCTCTCTCTTTTAAATTCATGAAATCATGGAATCAAATAAATTTCATTTCTCATGCAGACCATTTTTCGTTTCTTCAATGCGGTGATACGTGTATGCGTAAGAGCTCCGTCTCTTCCGTGTAAGAATTTCTTCTCTAAAAATAGAAAAGAACTGACGCGAGAGGGAAGCGTCTCCCTTGAATCGATCTTATTACACTCTCGCTTTTTTTCTAATCCTTTTGTGGAACTTCGCACCTGGAAAACTCGACTGTTCTGGCGGATCGTCCCGAAATGGATTCGACGAGGTCGAAAGACACTTCAGAAGACATTCGAAAGATGCTTCTTACGTTGAAGAAGCGATTGCTCGTTTTCCGCTTCGCGCTTCCTCTTCGCTATCTAAAGTGCATTCTAAATTCTTGAAAGGAAAGTCCATAACGAAAATGACAAAGGACGGGGAACGACGATTCTCGCTGACACAATGCCAAAGGATCTTAAACGTGTCGAGGACTCGAGCAAATAGATAACCCCATTCGATAATGAAAATTTAATGCTATGGCGATTTCGCCGGTTCCAGGCAACGGACGCGCCCTGCGGACGACACATTTCCGCGGGCTACGTTTCAGTCGTGTTTTTATTTTCGCGAATATTCATCAACATGCGAAAAATGCGAGACACGGAGATTACAGGAGGAATGCGGACGTGTGGATAACGGCTGGGAAAACAATTTCATAGGCGGGGGATCCAAAAATCTGTTTGCTCGGACGAGGAGAAATCCTACCCTACATCGGCTTTATCTCTGTAATTTTAAACATCGCCAGGTCTGTAGAGAGTAAATTGATATAGCGAGCAATTATGCAAGATTGATCCCGCGCTGAGTAACGCATTAATTTCCGGGCGAAACTCGGATTATCAAGTAATATGGTCGGCATTAAAGGGTTAAGTGGAATATTCGTATAATAAATCCGCGGTATAATAAATTCTCTGACGAATGAAAAATAGCGAGTTTTTTAAATTGATCGGCTCTCGAAAGTTCTCCTGCGGACCTTCGGTCACATATTTTTCTCAGAGGCGGAGTGTCGATCGAGCGAGTATTCAATCGAAAATATTTGAAGTACTGAACGAAGTCGAGGTCGATCCGACCTGGCCGTACGCCAAATATACATCGCGAGGCGAATTTTCATTCTCGCAAATTGCGATGCTTTTGCAATGTTTCGAGCTAATATATCTCATTTATGTACTCCCGATTTTATTTTGCTGCGCTCGCGAGCTCATAGGTGCGCGGAAAACTAAAAACTACGAACCTTCCGCTGTAGTAACGAGGACCATATTTTCCTGATGCTTATTAACCAATCGGCGAATAAGGTCTATTTGTTCCAGGGCCAACTGCACCGAGTCAAGATGCTGTGACGAGCAGGGTACATATGCGGACCAGAACTGCAACAATAAAACGGAAATACGTGAGTTAATTATTCAATTAATTAATTTATATTTGATTGCTTAATTTACGAATATGTTGATGTTCCCAATTTTTTAATTTTTAATACAAAAAATCGGATATAATATCCTGATATATTTTATTCTGTTCCACATACAACAAGCGAATGAAATTGATTATTATTTAATTATGTAAAAGATACGTAAATTTTATATCGATGAGCTCTATCGAAAATTCATCATATTAATGGATATATTATGACGATACTGAAATGTAAAGTAAGCTATTTTCATGCTAAAGCTAAAATCGATAAAAATGTTGCGATTTATTACAAAGGATTACTTTTATTCAATATTGGTTCATGGGTTTATTCTGATTTAAAATACAATAACGTTAATCTCACTCGTATTCTAATTACGAGATATTTCTGACACATATATTATAATGCTCCGTTTTAATCCAGCATCTGATAGCGCGTTAGGAATATATAATTAAATGCACATTACGATAGTCTACAAACACACAGGATAATTTGCATTTTAAATAACCAGGTATCGGCGACGATCGTAAATAACAGAAACTTTAAGAGTCCCTTTGCGTAATGCATTCAAAAGCAAGAATATAACGGCCCGGTTTGTGGAATAATTTGGCACTGAATGTACCGTCTTTTAAGGTTACGCTCTATGCATGACATGTACATGGCATTACAAAAAAACAGCGCGACTTCAAAAAGGCACGCGATGCGGAGATCGCGATTTCTGTTTTTAGCCGTCACGCGAGATGGTCGCGCGGCGATATAATTAGTTCTTTTACTCGTTACGACATCCGTTTGACATTACAGAATTTATGTGCATACTTTAGCCGGTTATCCTTATAGCCCGTAATTCAAACAACCCCGCGATTAGATTTCTTTCTTTGTTGCGCTTCATTATGTTCTTAAATATACTTTTCGCAAAGAAAAACAGGAAAACGTGATTATACACAGAGTTAATAAATTTTCATCAAGAGAGAAGTGGTTGATATCTCGTCAGGTGACACCGTCGGAGAACTCGGACATGAGAAACATTAAGTTCGTGGTTTTTTGTAATCGAAACGAGGACGAGGTGTCTTACTTTAGTGCAAATTTTTCGCATTATATTATGCACAAGTGCGCGCATCGCGTCGTCGGCGAGAAGTTTTATTCAACAATGCGGAAGAAATTTATGCCCGAGGCGTGAAGTTACCGTCGCGGCGCCGTAAATCAACGGACGAAGAGGCGCGAGGGGACTCTTCCGGTTTTTCTTCCAGTATCGCTTCTCGGTCTGCAGTTGACAGGAATTGCAACGTCGCGAATCGCGAAGCCGCCAGCGACGCCGCTAATAGTGACGACTTTAATCGCGCGCGATGCCAACCACCGTAATTACGTTCGGGACGTCTGTATTTCGAGTACTTCGGTGACTTTTGCCGCGAGACGGCTAATTGCGACGCGTAAATAATTCAACGGCAGAGAGAGAGAGAGAGCGGAAAGTTTAGTCTACGCTCGCAGTTGTATGTCGGTATGCCAAACGGAAACGGCGCAAGACGGAAAAACTTTTAACTCGTAATTGCTCCTGTACATATAGCTGGATGATTACTTGCGGCGGTACTGCCGTCGAAAAAAAAAAAAAAAACACGTAGACTTGACGTTATCGAGTATACGCGCGGTATTTACTTAACGAGCGCATTATCGTGTCAGACGTGACATCTTTCGTGCCAAATGTGTTTCGCTCACATGTGCTACATTATTTGAAATTACAGGAACTGTGTGCGTGATTATCAATGAATAAAATATTATTCGCCATTAATGGCTTTTTTCATTCTTTCTTACGGATAATTACGGAGAAATATATGTTCGTACGCAAAAACAAGCACTATCGCGGGTTCGCAATTGCATTCGTGCCATCAGCAATCCCAATTCTAGATGCGAGATCTTAATTTCAAACGTCACGACGGAAGAAATTTGATTTTAAAAGATGAACAGCGCTACGTAATCTCGCATCGGGGAAAATGCAGGGATATTAAGCGAAATATACGTCGACGTCTGTATTAGTGGTACAATCGCCCCTCGTGTCCCTCTTCACGATACTGTAAGGAGGCAGTTACCGCAGCATTTTAGGTCAGACATTCACAGAACGTGTCTCCGTATGTGTGTATGTCTATATATGTGTGCGAAGTTCCTCTTTTCCCTTCCGCACCTTTCTAACTCAGCCGCGCGTAAGAACGAGCAGTAGTCGTGGCGAGTTTTAGGTCAGACGTTCGTAAAAATACTCTCCTCTCCGCGTGTATACAACGTGTCGTATCTGCGATTCTACTTAAAGGCGAGCTGTGGTTGTAAGGACCCCGTGCTCTCTCTTTCTTTTTTTGTCTTTATCTCTCTCTTTCTCGTCGCGGTACGAGATAAGTTTTAGCAATTTTGTAGTTGCGCAATGCGAACTGGCTATTAAGACGGCCGTTTTAACTTACCTCGCGGAGATCACTTCGCGAAGAACTGCACACGTGAAAATCGATTTAAAGAATTGCTTTTTTTATCGCGTTGCTTTATTAATCCTCGCATCTGGCGCCGTGTAAATTTCAAACGTATTTCGCGTTGTGATGTCATATACGGATTTCTCTAATGAGTTTTTCGCAATATATTAGAATCGCAAAAATATTATTCCCTATTTTATCTACTTGGAAACACAACGGCGAACTATGGAAACAAAATAAATACAAATTGAATGCTTTGATATTAAATATCCACGAACAATTAGGAGCAGGCTAATTAAGAGTCGAGCGCTGTAAACGGTACGCAAATGATTTATTTTGCGCAAAATAAATAATTTTTAACAATAAAAAAGAATTTGCACACCGTTTACAGCGCTGCGCTCTTAATTAGCCCGTTCCTAATTGTTTGTGGATACAAAATAAATATTTTTAAATATTAATTTTTTAAATAAAAATATCAGTCTTTTATTTATTATTTGTTGGCGAATTTATTGATACTGAAATCATTCGTATACTCGATCGATATACAATTGCATTTTTATATTGCTACTCGTTTAGTTATTGAATGTGAAAATATATAACGAACAATGGGAAAAATAATGAAATTCAATTTGATAACAGTTGTCAAAAAAGAGAGATAGAAAAAAAAACGTATTTCGCCGCTGGCGTTCCATCTTCCATCAGTCTTTTTGCAATGCATCTAAAATTCCGAAACAACTGCGCGAGACGTAAATTTTCTCCCGTCTTACTCCGAATTGCTTCTCTTGCTGCGAAGTCGCCGAAGGTGTAACGCAAATTCCCATCGAGAGATGCGATAAATCGGGTAGCTTCGGCTCATCTCAAGTTGGAATGCACTTTCGTGATTTGTGATGTGCCGGAAATGCCGAGAATCTCCCGGATAGACAGCCCGAGGGGCTTCAAACGAAAGTACTTGTATCGATTCTTCAAGTATTCTTTGGATTCTGCGACGCGTTAGTGTACTGTGCGTGAGGACATATTTTGGCTCTCTTTTATAATAGATCTCCATTAAATGAAAATGAAACGTATGCGTTTTCGAGAAAATCATTTAAAAAAAATCGTATATATAAAAAAATTAAAATAAATTTTATATTTTTCCTATGTAATAGCACAAAATTTTGATGTATGTATTTATACTCTAGTCTGCTGCGCGTTTGTTTGAGAAAGCCTGTATGATTGTACAAAAGGATTGTTACAAGGGAAAATCTTGTCAACGTCGCGATGTTATGTAAGATCGTATGTAAGTCGACGGCACGCGATCAATGGAGTAACCTTTCATAGTGGATACCAGTCAGCCCGTCTGAATTAACCAGGACAGTGATAGATCGAGGCGGGCCTCGGTTTGGTTACCGTATACATACGGTATATGCGTTATGTATACGTGTTATGTGCATACGTGTGTATGTGCGTTCGTCCCAATGGACATAACCGAGTGGTTATCCCTTTCGTCCTGACGTTGGCAGACTGGATACCTTAAGGGATCTGTCGAGATCGGAACATAATCTGAAATATATATAGACGGTATGAGATACTCTTTGCTTTCCCTTCTTTGATATTCTCTCCAGTATTGCTATGTTCGTCAATATTTTTGAAGTATTGCTATGTTCGTCAATATTTTTGAATAACCAATCGTGTTTTTAGAGAATTATGTAACGAAAAAATTAAAAATTATCGATGAAAATTAGATGGAATTTATATATATATTTTATTGGACAATATTATAATCATTATGCGTGGCTTTATTATTATTATTATAATACGGTATTCTATGTGTGATATCACCTTGCGCGCTTTTATTCAGTTTAATTACAAAATTCTCACGTTCCAATATTAATCGCATTATTAATGATTCGCGCGTATAAATGTGATATTTATATTAAAAGAAAAACTCTCGCGCAATTATCCGACCATTGTGCGTTGCGTTATCGTCTTCATAAATTTTTTTTTCGTAATTACTGCAGCTTGCACATCTCGCGCGATCGCAGATTGGCATTAATTATGAAAAATTGCTCGTAACGCACAGCGCTATGTTGCAACGATAAACACGGCTATGCGCTCTACTACGTCATTATGCATCAAATTAATATTCCATTTAATAACATTAATGATTTCATTACATAGTGATGGTAAATGGCGCGCATTTACACGTCTTCCCATTAGCGGTGGATGCTCGTTTGGCTTCCCTTTTCTCATTTGTTTGAAGTAAGCGGATATCTCAACGTTAAGGTGAGCGACTAAGACCTCGATTTTTCTCAAAGGTGCCTCGTTCCATCTTTGCGCTTTCACGAGGGCCGACTTTTCGGATCGCGACAACCCCTTTTTATCATGGCACACACCACTTCGTTCACAGCTGCCATAACTGCCGCGCTTTCTAGACCGGCTCCTAACAACTGAATCACGCCGAGACTGTACTAACGAGAACGATGGTATTCTCCAAGATCTCTTGAGAAATTTTGCTTTCCATCGACGGGGAATAATATCGGGCGATTTTCGATACTACGCTTTTATCCGACATCGCTCGGAAACGTTCAATTTCTGTGCATCCCGCTGCGCGCCAAAGTTCCATTGTAACTGAAAGTTTCACGTCGATGTAACCCCACGCGATGTATTATTTATCTTTACCAGCGTCACAATACTGCACGAGCAGCGCGAGTAACGCGTTTGCGTTAATTCGTAATGGAGATCTCGCACATATCCTTGTACGAGGTCTCGAATCTCGTTTGAAAAAGGCAGATTTACGCGCAGGACACGCGTGGCATCTCGAAAATGAATATCGAGAGAGACCGAAATCCTCTAATCCTCCTTCCGATTTAATCCGAGATTCAATGCGTTTAAGAATGTATTATATATATCGCGCTCCGTATACGCTGCATTTCCGCGGCCGTTCGATATCGGCTCTCTTAAATGGATTCCGCGCCCGCTATATCGCACTCGTAACGGGTCTGTGACCGGTATTCCCGCTATTACCGTGCTATCGAGTCGCATTGCTTATTTAATACGAGCCAAGATCCTCGTTTGAATGTACCGCGGGCTATATGCCGACGATTTACATATATGCAGCACGCTCCATCAAATTCGACGTTCGAGCACGTTCCTGAGGAATATTTTTGTATCTTCGCACGCATTTTCCCTCGAAACTTTCTATCGGGGGCTACTTTGCGTGCGCTACCTTGCGACTGTATGTGTGCGCGTCTTGTCTTTATCTCTTCTCCTTCTTTTATGTTAACTCTGGACTATATACTTCACGTCTTTAGAGACACGGCCGCGCGCGTTTCAAGTACCGTAAATAAATTCCCTGCTTCTGCTCGTCTTTGAGAGTTGCTTTAAACGCAATAAACTCGCGATACGTACAAAGGGGAGTAATTTTTGATAATAAAAACGCTTCAAATTGTAGGAAATCTTATCATTGAAAAGAATTCGTGCAGCATTTGCCACGAGTATTCATATTATTCATGATGTACTTCAATTGTTAATTAATATTTAATATCGATTGATATACATAAATTTTTTATTTCTTAGACTATTTTCATATTTCTTTAGACTTTTTCTTCTGGGAAAGTCGCGTTTATAATATTGTCAGTATACCAAAATCTCTTTTCTAATCTGTTTACTTATCCTGATCTTCCCACTTTTTAGTTTCTCGTAGCGAATTATTTTAGACAGCCTCTTAGATGTAGTCAGAAGCCGTTCTCGATAGACATTCTCCGTGCAAAGTTTCGCGCGCTATGTCGAAGTTTATTCGTAACGATACCGAGCTGCACGAGAAGGATTTTCGCGGGATTAATCGAAGGTATTTCGGGGCAGGAGGAGGGGGAGGGGGGGATCGTGTCGTGGTAAATTTTCGGCGGCGCGTGAAGCACGGCGAGCAACCGAAGGAAATTAATTGCCCAAGTTCGCCTCGATTTTCCTCGGGTCGTTAAAGAGCCGTTTCCGCCGTTAATTGAACCAAGAAGCGATTTTTTACGGTCAGATCTTAATTGCGATTTTAGATTAATCCCCGATTATTAACGATCGCTCGGTGGGAGCGTCGCGCGCGAAAGCTTTAACTGCGCGATCGGAAAGACCGAATTTATATTCGTTAAATTCACGGTTCAAAAAAAGAGATCGGATCCGCTGGTAATTCCGGATAAGTTCGCGTTTATCGGAAAATTTCGTCCACGGAATTGTTCCGAGCGATGTAACACGATAGATAATTAATTCTTCTATCACTGTGTCAATATGTTCGATAATAGCTTTTTTTTTTTATTACCGTGGCATTTCATATTTCATAGCATGTAATCCTCTTTGTGATGTAAATTTTATCGTATTTGTTAGGATAGGAATTACGAGATATTCGCACAAACTCGCGCATCGCGCATTGGGATATTTCCAAGCTTGGAAGCGTTACGCATTCGTGTTTAACTAAACGTAGATACGAAATCTTCGTAAAATCGATTAATTGCTATTAGGCGCGGCACCGTTGCTGTTTGATTTATGGCCGAGTTACGTACACAGCACGCCATAAATTAATAATCCCATGCTTGGCATGAACAAAACAGGCTTCACAGAATATGACGTACATTTCATTGAACGGCCAATTGCACGCGATTCTGAGAGTCGGCAGGCGCTTAAATTTAAATCAGATTGCATTAACATGACTTTAAATTAGTTATAATTGTCGATGATTCTGCAGGTCGAATCCTACGTGCGAACATTTAATTGCAATTTGGCGGTACTGTAGCTTCGAGACGACATGCGATTCCCTCATTCGCGTGGATTTAATTTTCACTCACGAGCTACGATGAAGTTGGTGAAAATAGCACGTTAAGCTCGACTAATTGCCAGGTTTGTTTATGAAAATTGAGGAAAATTAAAATTATTTCACGATAGGATTATTTTTTTCCTTCATTTCTTTTCGTAGTATAATACGATACACATTTTCGTTGCTAAAAATAAATATAATCATAATATATTTGTAAATTTATGTCTCTAAATTGTGAAATTATAGTCTTAAAAACGATAGAAATACTCTCTCGTGAGCGTAATATGTATAATTAACGCAATTAAAATTTTATCGAAAAGTTGATAATTATGTTTGATAAGCATAGCTTTACAATAATTTTTTCAAGAACTTAATCGTATTGTACGAGTATATAAATATTATTTATGCTTATATATAATTTATTCAATTCCATATAATTATAAGTATTCAATGGTATATCATTATAAAGTCAAGTCACCGAAAATCTCAAAATATTATTGGACTCTATTTTCAAAACTAAGCCGCTTTTTGCGATGTAAATATTAACAGTAATTAATTGTAGTAAAGTCGAATGCTTGATATTGAACGGGAAATTTTCGATACATTCAATCAGTTCGGCGATTGGTTCGACGAACTTTGGCTGAAGTAATAACTTCGGGGAGAACTCCTGTTATTGCCGTTATTATTAAACTCACCTGCGCTGCAACCATGCCTTCCTTTAATCTCTTGAGATCTGTGTGGCTCCAGGCGCTTCGTGACCAAGGATGAGTGTCCCTCAGGTCATCAAACCTGAACTCCCTCAGCTGGTTCTTCAGAAACTTCCGTATGTTCCAGGGTAAGTCGTTGTGCCTGAAGAAAAAAGGAGAAATATCGATTGATATACGCTCCATTCGTGATTTTTATGCTCTTTAAGCTTTTTGAACTAAACATAGCATATCACTGTGTGTCAAGCACAGTTGGATAAAATTCCAGTGAAACAAGTGTTTTTTTACGCATGATAAGGAATACAATTTTGCGCTTGAAAATTCTACCAAATATCTTTTTTCCAATAAAGTTACTAGATTACACGAATACGTGTAGTTTTCCAGAGAAAAAACGAAGCAATGTAATTCTTAAAAAAAAAAAGAGACGATCGACACAACTTGCTATTACAGAATATTTCAAATTATTTCGTAAAAATATTAGCTGTTATACTATATGCATTTATATAATTTTTCATCATTTGTTGGAGCTTGTGTTTAAAGCTTAATTGCTTCTAGCGTTAATTGTTTTAATTTATTTAATATAATATATATATATTTTTTAAATTTATTTATTATAATAATTATATATTTGATTTATTTTTTCAGTTTCGCTTTAAAATATTAACTCGGTAATAATGATTTGCGTAAATGTAGCGAAAGGATATATTAGCTTCACGCGAATTTAATCTAAAGTGCATAAAAATATCCACATATTCGCTTGTACATACGTAAATGGAAAATTTTTATTTGAGAAAAAGATCTTCCAATGCAAGTATATGTATGGCGTTTATTAATATCAATTCTAAAGATTATTTTCATTTCTCGTCGGCCTAAATTCATTTAGATATTTCATTAATTAATCTAATCATCAAACCGAATAACTATATGTATAACCAAATTAATTATAATCTGATACAACAAATGGGGGGGGGGGGTTGTATTTATTGTCTATTTCTATAGCTTTTATATTTTTACCATAAACACTGATATATAATAATTTTTAATCAGTAACATATATTTAATCGATAATATATTAACAACAATAAATAGTATAAACTATCATAAAGATATTAGAATATCGAGATTAGAATATTATAAAACACATTACATGCGCACACATTTACTTCCTTATATTATATATCCTTTAATAAATCCCAAAATTAAAAATAGAAATGGATGTACTAAATGTGTGATCATATCGATGCATATAAATATAACATGTCTTCTGAAAAGAATATCATTTTTTACATGTGTCCTTCTAAGAATAAAAAGCGAGCAAAATAAAATGTATAATATAGGATATCAAATATAAGTGCAGTATTCGTTATTCCATATATTAAAAAAGATTCATCGTAACGTACGTGAAATTGAGATAATCCGCGAGAAGATATTGATACCGAGTTTATTATTAATAGCAGTTTTTTTTATGTTACACTGTAACATTGTTCTTTGTCGATTTTTTCTTCTAAGAATTTTAATAATGTATAAGCATACAGCTGAGAAAACGATAAACTGATCAAACATTTTTATTTTACGTCACGTTATTTCACGTAGATGGACGAATACTGTCAGGATTGCAAAGTAATATGTTGTTACAAGTTGTAATGCCGTTACTGTTATAGTTACTTTATTAACTATATTCAATTTGTTTAATATAATAATTATATATTTAATTAATTTTTTCAGTTTCGCTTTAATATATTATCTCGGTAATACACTGATTTGCGTAAATGTAGTGAAAGGATATATTAGCTTCATGCGAATTTAATCTAAAGTGCTACATCGTCTTTTTATTTTCTATTAAAACTCGTTCCGCGAAAGCCTATTTTTCCTAGAAGTCAAATTTTTAACGCTCGGCAGCGATCGCCGCCGTCTCAGCCAATCACGGCGCTTCGTTGTGCCGCGCGCAGTAATATCGGTTAACAAGTAGCGCGGGGGGGAAGGTAGAGGAACGCCAGTTGCGCCAGGACATCGCCGCGGGCGCGACATAGTTACGCTTATTCCGAAAAAGTGCGCGTTCTTTTGCCTTCGATCGTGCGCAATCGATCATCCGTATTCGACGCGAGTATAGCGGGAGAATGTGCGGGTATATGTGCCGGTGCTATCGTTTTCGTTTCCGCGATCGAACCGCGAGTTTCGTGTAAATACGGAACGGCGAAGAAAGAGAGCTCGAATATGGCGTACGTGATTATCGGAGCTTCTATCCCTTTCTTCACGGTCGACGCGGTCGCGCGAAAAGTGCGCGTCTTTTTGTCTTCGGTCGCGTATCGTCGGTCACATCGTCTCTCTGTTCTCTATTAGATTTCGTTCCGAGAAAGCCTACTTTTCTTAGAATCCGAATTTTGGACGCTCGACGACGAGCACATTATCATATCGGCCAATCGTGGCGCTCTCGTTGTCGCGCGCGTAGTAATTTCGGTAAATACGCGAGACGCGAGGTGGCGCGAGGGGGAGGGGGAGGGGGGAGGGGGGGAAGAAGGACGCCAGTCGTGTCAGGACATGTCCGCGGGCGTAACGGTTATTCCGTAAAGCGCGCGTCCTTTTATCTTCGATCGGCGCAATCGATTATTCGTACACGAGTATAGCGGGATAATGTGCGGGTATATGTGCAGTGCTATCGTTTTCGTTTCCGCGATCGAACCGCGAGTTTCGTGTAAATACGGAACGGCGAAGAAAGAGAGCTCGAATATGGCGTACGTGATTATCGGAGCTTCTATCCCTTTCTTCACGGTCGACGCGGTCGCGCGAAAAGTGCGCGTCTTTTTGTCTTCGGTCGCGTATCGTCGGTCACATCGTCTCTCTGTTCTCTATTAGATTTCGTTCCGAGAAAGCCTACTTCATCGCTTCGCGAGTGCCAGTGTTTGTCGCGAGACGCCGCGCCGTCTCCAAACACGTATTTCGCGCATTGATAATTATTTCAAATATTGTTTAACATCGCGCGTGACGAGTACGGGAGTGTCGAATCTAGCGACGAACGATCGTCTCGATCTACCCATTGGATTACGCGGTCGCGCATCTCGTGATTATTTGCAATCGGCGTTCGTCGCTTCGCGCGTTCGAGTGTGTTTGTCGCGAGACGCCGCGCCGTCTCCAAACACGTATTTCGCGCATTGATAATTATTTCAAATATTTTTTAACATCGCGCGTGACGAGTACGGGAGTGTCGAATCTAGCGACGAACGATCGTCTCGATCTACCCATTGGATTACGCGGTCGCGCATCTCGTGATTATTTGCAATCGGCGTTCGTCGCTTCGCGCGTTCGAGTGTGTTTGTCGCGAGACGCCGCGCCGTCTCCAAACACGTATTTCGCGCATTGATAATTATTTCAAATATTTTTTAACATCGCGCGTGACGAGTCGGGAGTGTCGAATCTAGCGACGAACGATCGTCTCGATCTACCTATTGGATTACGCGGTCGCGCATCTCGTGATTATTTGCAATCGGCGTTCGTCGCTTCGCGCGTTCGAGTGTGTTTGTCGCGAGACGCCGCGCCGTCTCCAAACACGTATTTCGCGCATTGATAATTATTTCAAATATTTTTTAACATCGCGCGTGACGAGTCGGGAGTGTCGAATCTAGCGACGAACGATCGTCTCGATCTACCTATTGGATTACGCGGTCGCGCATCTCGTGATTATTTGCAATCGGCGTTCGTCGCTTCGCGCGTTCGAGTGTGTTTGTCGCGAGACGCCGCGCCGTCTCCAAACACGTGTTTTGCGCAGTGATAAATATTTCAAATATTTTTTAACATCGCGCGTGACGAGTACGGGAGTGTCGAATCTAGCGACGAACGATCGTCTCGATCTACTCATTGGATTACGCGGTCGCGTATCTCGCGGTTATTTGGCTGTAGCTGCTACTCGCGTCGCGAATTGTTAGCGTCAACAGCTCGAAATTATTCCGTATATTTTTCGTGATTTTATACGTAAAGAGTGACTTGCGGCTGAAAGCCAGGCTCGGGAGGATCGATTATAATATCAAGTAGACTGAGTTATTGTAAGTAATCGCACATTTTCAATGTTTGTAACAATAATTTGAGAATTTAACAGAGTAACCTAATCTAATCTAACTTTGTAGTTACGACATACTAGAGAGTTGTATCGTTGTATCAAGCGCTGTAATATTTTCAATAACAGTATTTAAATGTATCTTATTTAAGCGATTCGTGAGCACAATTACTGTCTTAATTCGTTATTTCTGTATATTGATTATCATAAAATAATATAAGTAAATTCACAGCGGGAAGTTTCGATCGATTATATTTACGTAAAAGGTTATTCGCTTTTACGGTAAACGCCTCAGTTCTTGAACGTGTACGTACGATATTTACATCCTAAAAGTTAATATAATGTGCATTATGTATAGATAATTACTTCAGTCAATCTATATTTGTCATTTTCTTTGTAGAATGAGAATGTGAAATAGATAAAGGAAACGTCGACGTCGGGATGTAATAGCGACATGTTACGAGTTCACGAGTTTGAAGTATCGAGAGAGACAGAATCAATTACGATCGAGTACTACATTAATGAATACGCTATCGTGATCGTTGTGCATAGCGTTCTCGGAAGGATCTGTTTACGTTTGCTCGATGCGAAGGAGTGTGTGGCACACGTGCTCGCCCGACGCGACACGAGACATGTATACATATATATTCAAACAGCGCCGCGACCTTTCGCAGTCTGTCAGAATATCAGAATATGCCGGCCGGTTCGGTGCGAATAATCGACATCGAAAATGCGTAATTTATTATAAAGCACGATGCGTGATGTGCGTATCATCGAAATTGCATATTTTTGCTACGGACAATAATCGTAACAAGGTAATAAGTAATGCGCGTGATCGTAATTAATCTCTCTCTCGATATTCGTAATCTATCGCTATTGCATTTTGATGCGCGACAACGACATTCCTTTCATCCATTTCACATTAATCGCTTCATGTGTAATAGTTATATAATTGTTATTATTACATGTTAATTTAGGTTATGTCGATGGCGGATACATGTCTTCGAATCTGTTCACGGATCTGCTCGGATGTCAACTTGATTCCAGAAGCTGGCGAAGCTGGACAACGAACATTGGCTGGTGAGTGAACTCGTATGATTTAAATTTAGTTTGAATATTTGCTGTTAGAATTACTGTTGGAATTACTACATATCTTTTAATTGATATTTATATATGGTATACAGAAATCTCAAAAATCATCATTTTCATCTATAGTCTTTTTGAAAAATACATTATTTTGAAATATTAATTGAGAGTAATTTTGATTTATATATTTAATTACAAAAAATTATTTGTATATTTAATTACAAAAATATTTAGCTATTTAATTACAAAAAATTATATATTTAATTACAAAAAATTAACTTTTTAAAAATTAATATAATTTTATAAATAATTAGAAAATAAAATTAAAATTTGATATTTCTCTCTCTCTCTTATTGTATATACAATATATATAGAAGATATTGTGTATATGTGAATTGTAAATAAAAATTTACATAAAAATTTACAGGTGCAGCATGTAGCACGATGCCGATGCAACTTGGTGAGTGAATTTATTTGTCATATGTACATATACTTATATGTATAATAATGCCCGAGAATTTACATAATATAGTTTTATTTGAAATACATATGCATATTAATTTAATTTGCTAACAATAAAATCGTGAATAGCATTTAGTTTTTCATGTTTATGTTAAATTTATTTAGTTTTATTTAGTTTTATATGAGATGATAAAATTTTATATTTTAGAAATATGTTTTAAAATTTATGTTTTCTCATTTTTCCCCTATATATATAATATGTATACATATTAATATAATTGAAAAATATAGAATATTGCACAATATAGATAATAGAATATTGCACTAAATAGCTTTTTTACACGTTATTTATATGTGAATTTCTGTATGCTTTGTAACTTTGGGCATTATTATACTTTGCTTTTTTTTTAAATGTGCATGGCTTACGCATTCTGACAGACGCTTTGTCGTTCTTAACTTGCATTCATTACATAATAAATTAGTCTCTCTATTTTTTTCGAAGACATTCGCACGTTGCAATTTTCGTGAAGCTTTGTAAACTCACATATTTCTCCTAAGTAACTTATGCATTCAGTGATAATAGGATGAGCCTATAATCTCTATTTTATAATTTAATTTACGATAATCTAATTAATTTTGAGACATGTGTATAAAATGTCTATTAAATTGCATCAAATTTTGCTAAATGACTGTAATCGTTAATTCAATCGAACGGCAGACATGTCTTCTTCTAAGAAATGAAAATTTCTCGTCTTTCTTCGTGTTGTAATAATTGTTGAGGAAGTAATAATTATCTAATTAGCTTAAGAAAAATGCAAAATTAACAGACTCGTCGTGCCGAAACGCCAGATATTCTTTGCATTTCCGGAATTTACTCTAATCGTAAGTCAGCAGACAGCGGCATAGTTTAACGTAAAGGAATTTCCGGTGCTCCGTATACATACGCACACACACACATACACACACACACCGACAACGAAGAGGCGCGCGCCGCTTGCGTGGATATGTACGTACATTGTTACCCCAACAAATCTGCTCCGAATCAGCGATGGATCTGCCGTCCGTTTGTAACTAACCGCACCGTACCCTCTCGAATGCACTTTGCATGCGGAGCGATAGGCGCCTAACTTCCACCAGAATTAGATAACCAAACGAGCATTTCGCGTACATAGCGCTTCGGCTTCCTCCCTCTCCTCTCCCCTGCTCTACGAATAATAGTTCGATCATTTTGGAGAATATGCGAGCGTAGACGGAGAGCGCGCGAATATCCGACTTGATTTAAATATCAAGGACGGGCGCGCCATTCTGTCCGACAGCATCCGAGTGCATGCTTAGCTTTATGGAGGACCGAATAATTTTATTATCAGAGCATAAACACAGACCGCGTTTTTTCATACGTTCGTTTTGTGCGTCCGGTGCACTCTGAATTAACGTCAAGTAGTTAACTTTGTTTATCCGAAAAGCTTTATTCCCGAAAGAAGAATACTTGCCAAAGGTGGAAATAATTTCGAGTTGAAAGAGGGATAGTAGACTGTTCGAGAGCTGCTAAGCCGCCTGCAAATGTATATGTACACTGGTTGGCTAAACAGATACAATGGAGATTTCCTGTGTGCATATATATGTGTATGTATATATGTATGTATATATATATATACATATATATATATATATATATGTATATATATATATATATAGCGAGAGAGAGAGTGTGAGAGATCTCGAGTCCTTTTGTCCATTGGATCGCCCATGCAGGATAGTGTGACCAAACGCCGGTAAAGTCCTTTGTTTCATGTGGGCTACCACACACGCAGAGTCTCGAGACACTCGAACTATATTGTGTGAGAAGAGATGTGTGCGCGAGAATATCCAATAAAATGTATTTCAACAAAGTACGTACAACTCCATGTGTAATTCCGAGCTCCGCGTATAATTAATCCTTTAATCGACGTTGTTCCGTTTGCATCTAGTGATTTACTTCTATCATATTCTACATTATACTGCAGAGAATTTCGGTACGACGATGTAATCGTCATTTGGCACGAATCGTTTTTTCAGGACGGCCATTAACAACACATAGGAAATTTTTAGTAATTCATAAAAGTGCCCGCGTGGAATTTGGCGTGTGGCCAAAATCGTGTTTGCATTTGTCGGTAAAAGAACGTCATGGAAATCAACGTACTTACTTATTCGTTTTAGCCGCAAACGATTTATTATCTCTTAGTTAGTAGAATTATAAAAGTTGGCTATTTATGTAAGATAAGCTTATTAGCAACTCGGTTCTTAATTTATTCGCGATCTAATTTATTTACCATAAAATGAAGCATCTGTCAGAATACACGTGAGACAAATTTGCCTAGCGTATACAGAATAGTAGATGATTATAAATTCATGATTTAAATTATCATTGCAAATCTAATATAATCATTATCTTATAATTGCAAATTATAAACATTTGGTTTTAATTCAATTCGGAGTGTATAGGCTAGAGGAATAATACGTACATGATTTACGGTAGCGCACGTTACTATTCAGTTAGTGCAATAATAATTATGAAGGTATTTCCATGCTATTAAAGTACGTTTCCGTTAACACTTCATACATATTCAGCAGAGGGCGTGCCTAAGAGGCGAGATATATCCGACATTAATTTCGGCTTATAGTACCAAAACTTCTGTACTTATAAAAATAGAAAATTGCAGAGGCTTTAGAATTGTCTTATTTGACAATTAATATAAAATAATAAATTGATCAGAGAAATATTTACAGAGTACAGACCATAAATATAAATTGTTTCTATTCAATTTCGAGTTAATTTAGTTACCGATTAAATTTTAAAGATATAACGTCGATTTATCTCACAATTATTGTTTTTCCGCGATAATAATTGGTCGTCGATTGTGTATCTCGTGTGCGTAAATACGTATTGTATAAATTCTGTATTGACAGCTCGACATTTAACGTTAAATATCTATATCTCTTGAAAAATAATTAATTGAAAACAAGCAAACGTTAAAAGCGGTCGAGAAAGGCGGTAATGAAAATGAGAAACAAATGCGAAAAAAACGATGCAGCGCGATTTATAAATTATCCCGCTAAAGTGCGGGGCACTTTCTAAGCATTACTACTTAAATCTCAAGTTCCCGAAAATAACCAATTCGAGCTAAACAGCGTAATTAATAATTGCGAATGTATCTCTCGTGCTTTAAAATTTCCTCTCCTCGTGATCTTCTCATACATATTCAGGAGATACAACACGTGCCTAAGAGCCCCGAGATAGCTCCGGTGTCGATTTCGCGAAACTACCGACGAATTTTCGCCGTTTGCCAAAGCGACGAGGGGAGAGGGACGGAGAGAGAGAGAGAGTTACCGGCGAGATCACCGGTTAAGAGGCGGTGGGTGGTGTGAGCAGTGGTTAATTGGCAAAGCGCGATAAGGTGGCTGGTCCTCGTATATGCATATGAATGGCGAGTATATTCCGTTTGCTGGCTGCGGTTACGTTACTCGACATGCAAATAAGTTTTCCGGTCTTGGGTGCCGACGCGATTCGGAGCCATCGCCTTTGCAGAACGAACGGGGAGTTTAGCGGCACGATCGTTTCCTGGGGGTTTACCATGGCTGAACGCTTTTCGCTTTAAAGTGGCCATTAAAAGTAATTTCAATAAAGATCGACGTCCGCCCGTTTTAACTTTATTTACACCGCCTGTCTCCGCTGCGGATACACGCAACTGCCGTATCTTCCGATTTTTCCCATTTAAAATACGTTTGCTGACAAATCGCTTCGCACGTGTATCTCTTTTTGGAGATATCGATTGCAGCTGAGCATACATATCGATGTATCGAGATTATTTGTCGACCGATTTTTTTTCCACAACTTTACGAAACAGCGCTGGTATTGCTGGCTATGGGAAATATCTCACAGCTGCGCTATCAATAAATGTCAGTCAACATTCCAAACATGTCGGGCAACGTGAAACAACCCTTTTTTTTTCACCGCAACGGCCGTATTCAATATTGAAATATTTAATAGAAATTGATTATAATAGGAATAAGCAGAAATTAGATTATGCGAAAAATGTTTTTCTGTCTTAACGTTTTAACTTGTTCGCTATTTACCTTGCAGTGTCACTTTTGTGATATATTCGCGGCCGCTCCCATTTGATTCATAAAATCTAATCCACCATATTCTAACCGCGAGAGTCACTAATAAACTTCGTTAGTACCTCTTTAAAGTTTCTCCCCTTCTCCCGGGAAACTAACTTTTGCAACGTTTTAAGGCTTAATACTTCCCGTAACAGTGACAATTTATTTTGTGGTCCCACGCTCTATTTGCGTGCTACGTCTCTATTACACATTAATAACTTTTTTTTTATTAACCCTACCAGCATATGCAAACGTTACTGCCTCATATATTCATATATTCATGAAACTCGCGAGGGCTATGTCATATCATGGGGTAGAAGATTAAAAAATTTTAAACGTATTGTCTACCGTTTTATCACGTCCGACACTTTTATATTATGTGTTCGAAGGTTGCATGAAATTAAATTAATAATTAAAGGCAGTGACAAATATATAGTATATTTTTCTTTTTTTTTTTTTAATGTGACGAAACATTTGCCGCATAAATTAGTAAATCATCATTTTTTATCAGATCACTTTTTATTATATTTCGTGCTTTTGCACATTTTCAAATCTCTTGCCCCTCGCAATTTTCAGTCAAGTGATACAAGTTGAAATATCACGATGTGAAAATTAAGCTCTGTCGATATGACATTTGCGCGGGATGCGAACTTTGGCTACCTTAACGAAGCAAGGTAAACAAATTTTCTCAATTTACCATTCGAACGGGAACGGAATCAATGAAATTTCGTGACAGTTGTTCCGCAAAAGTTTGCGTCGCTTGATTTTCGTCGTGCGCGCGTATCCCATCGTTTCGCCCGATTCTCGGACCTTATTCGGGAATTTTCAGTCACGTTTCTGGATTCAAGATCCAGATCCGATTTCAGAGAACAGGATCGCGTCCCCGAGAGATCCCCAAGAGCGCCGCGCCGTACGCGTCCGAGCAACTCCATGAAATCGAGTTATGCGTTGCTGCTACATTAACTCCACCGGAAGTTGATGTCTCTGTCGGTTCCTGCCGCGTACACATATATCGTAGACCGTGAGAGCGTAGTGCTGAAAATTAGCCTTACTGCATTTGCCGTCGCCGATCACCGTCGTAGCTACGAAGATTTGTCTTCCTTTCCGGATATCTGTCCGGACAGATATTTCTCGTGAATTTGCTCGCCTCTATTTGCTTATCTTGATCTTTCATGATCTTCTAGCTATGAATATATTTCTTGCTCTTTCCTTATATTCTATTATGTCTATTTACTTTCTTCGATTTTTTATTCCATCTGCGGATGATTATAGCTGCAAATATTTTCTCTCTTTCCCTTGTGTTTGTGCAAGTTAATTTCTTCCATACGCTAACATACTGACTGAATCGCTTCTATGCGCTAATCTGTCAACCGTATCTATTTTCGCCTTCCTGTCTCCTGGTCGGTTTATCGTTTACTCTCTCGGCATTTCCTATGCACTGAAAATTACTTCGTTAATCCGTCTACTATCCCGAGCGTTGGCCGAATGAGATCCCGGATTAGTACCTAGCGTGTTTTTGCCCGAATTTCGAGATGCCCCCGATATGAGCGCCGCCATCTGTCTTCCCTCCCATGCGAAATTTGCGGCTTGGAAACATCTCTCGGAAGAAACTTAATTAATTATAACGTTGACTGATTTTGATTAATAAGCATTTTCTTTTTATCCGGCACTGCGCACGAAGGACTACGTGCGTCGTCGATATATCTTCCCCCTCCGCTTTTACTCCCAATTTTTTACGGATTATTTGATTGAATCCACAGCGACGGCTCTGCCATTATATCGCTTTGTAATCGACGTAGCGCGAAATTGATACGTAGCTCCTACGAGAATGACTTTTAAGGTCACGTTGGCCAGCCATCAATCGATCACGTAAATCCCGTAGCGAGCGAGAGGAGCCGCCTCGTTGCGTTATAATGCGATCTCACGGTGACCGGCCCTTCACGATTCTTCCGTTTCTTACAAATGGATTTAGTGGACGGTGCCAATAATTCGTTTCCATTCTTCTTCCCTTGAATTACTTCGTACAATGGCGGATTTAAAAAACGGGGGATACGAGAAGATGGGATCTCGATCGTTATCAGACAGAGGGTCTCCTTCGAGGTCTCCTTTCTATCTCGCCGCACTGTTAACGAACGTCCGACGAAAGCTCCCATCGAAGTTCCGCAAGTCTGACGACTTCGCAGCTCGTTAATAAAATCAATTATAACCAAAGGCGGCAAAAAATTAGCAAAGTCGTTTGAGGATGTTCGCGGAAATTTTAGATTAACGAACCCGATATCGAACTTTGCGTTCGGGCTACTACTGCTCATTAGTTTCACAAGACACCACGCCTCTCCTAAAGTAACATTTAAATATTTTTTGTACTTTTTCTTTTATGCTACTTTTCATCACAAGAGAGCAGAAGAAAGAATCTATTGTGTGAGTAATATTAATAATACTTCAAAAATTTAATTATTTATGTGAATATGAAAGAAATGCAATTTTTTCACTTGCTTCTAAAATAATTTAATTAGACTAGAATGATTTTTGGTATAAAATAGAGTTTGTGTTACTCTTATATTTTTAGATTCTAATGATAAGTCAAGAAAATAATAAGAATAACATAAGAAAGAAAATGTACCACTTCTGGAAATCCTCTTTTGGAGTATCTCTTTTTTTTTTATGAGCGATACATCGTTAACTCAGCTTCCTGTTTTATAGCTCCTTCTTCTAATCTCCCTCTTATCTCGATGCAAGTAGAGATCGAAAAGGAGAATGCCATTACTTCTCACCCCCGTCCATATCCGCGAAAGCGGAACGGGCTCGATGGTTCGATTGCGTTCGATGAAATCGCTTGCAATCGCACGACGAAATAGATTTGAAGTAAATTGGAAATGCCTTGCGGCTTTTCTGATTTTTATTTTCGTATACAAATGTTATAACACAGCCAGATGAAGGAGCGGAGCTAAGACTATATGTAAAAATATAGTTTCTTATAGTAATCATTTTCATATTTTCCAAAAAATCCAGTCTCATTGTTCGAGATGGAATAATCAGACATTGCATGTTTAGTTTCGAGTCCAGCGTCGATGATGAAGTTTTACGACTATTGCGATCGTGATTATTCTCTAGAATGTTCGATTCCGGAAAGAAAGTTACGATCCTATTGAATTTGATGCAAGGAAACGTGCGTATGACATCATTCCATAGATCTCTCCGCGTTTGACGGTTTTATATCTTGCCACATGTGAGAAATACAATAGTTTTCTAAGTACGATATTTTCTTGAGAGCAGTCAATCGGAAATTCGCGTACAATGAAAGCAAAATGCCGTAAAATAACGTATTCTTTACATCAGCAAAGCAAACTTTGTCACAGTGCGCGCGAGAAAAGTTTTTTTTTTAATAATTTGATATATTTGAGGAAGAGTATCGTATTTCGTCAATTTTAAAAGAGACAGGTCATGTAGTTTCTGTGGAATTTTGAAAATTTTGTTTAGGGAAAGCTATTTTCTCATTTCATGTCTTCCTATTTCTTTCTTTACATTACTTCCGCTTTTTGCAGAACGAAGAAGCTTACATGAGCATTTCGCTTGATATCGCGAAATTTTCCTCGACGGGTATAGACCGGTTAAAATGGCTCGCATTTTCATTATTTCGACGACATTACGCCAATTTTGCTACCGAGAGCATAATATGCGTCTAATTATGGTACAAACGCGCGTCCTACTTTCACGCTGCTCGACAGAGAGAGGCAACATTTCCATTAAATAGATCACATTTCGGCTTGAAATTTTCTGCGTGTGTAGGAAAGCGTGAAATTGCTTATCGCACGTAACGTCTGCCGCGGCGCGATGAAAGAACACGAAAAAAACCTAATTGCAAATAATTAAAAGCACTCGGGACATTCTCACGACCGCTCTCCCGAAGGAGTCTCGAGAATGTTACGGTCGAGCTGAATAGTCGGAGCGTGCTGCTAACACCGGGACCGGTTTCCGCAATTCTTTCCTGCGGTAGCGTCACTCGGAAGTCTTTCGGCGTGTTACGGCGGCATGTTGGAAACCACCCTCGTTGAATCGTACCTTTCCGTCCTTTAACTCACGATCCCACCGACCCCACCGGTCCGGTTTAACCGAGAGAGAATTACGAAGAGGGTAATTAAATATTTCCGCGACGAGCGACGAAAGCCATAAACAGCGGTGGCGTAACAAGGTTATTATGGCCGTTGGTCCATCGCGGTTATCAGGTTTACGGAGGCGTACTTTCGAGATCTCCGAGACTGTCGGTCGCGAAATCCTCCTTCTGATGCGGGAAGCTCGTCGTCGGTTTAATTATCCAGCGACGCCACATTAAGCTATTTCAATTACAGACCGAATGTACTAATTTGACGGTGTCGACAGAATTAAGGACCGTGTTTCGTGTTCTCGGAACAAAATTACTAGTGCAATTCTTGTAATTTTCGGTGGCCTTTCCCCCACTATGCGTTTCTCCATTATTATTATTCTTTCTTCTCTAAATTATTAATAAATCTTTAGTCGCATCGGTGAAGTGATCTAATAGAATTTTTAAGATAATCGCACATTTTTCTTCGTCGATCATGTACAAAAATTACGCGAATATTTTGGATCGAATAAAAATCCGATTCACATGTCGAAAGTATCAAATATACACCAGGGTCTTGAGAGTTGAGCTTCGCGGGAGCCGACGCGAATCTGTAATGCGTGCGGATGCGAGGATAAATGCGCGACCGATTGCTTCGCAATCCTTATACGGCACGTTACCGGCTTCTGCATCCCGTATCTCGTATTCCGTATCCACTCAGCATCCATTTGCGCGGATCTTTAAGCGTTAATATCGGATCGAGATAATCGCGCACTTTAAGTACATTCGAGCCATCTTATCTATCGCATTTACCGTTGTTTGTTTGGGTAAAACTCAAGCTCGGCATTCTCCGATCTCTCGGAAACTTGGCGTACAATTTTTCTCGGTTTTACCAACGACACGTGGCGCTCGTCGCCCGCGGGTTGCGCGAGGCACTTCTTTTTCAGGCCGGAGCAAGAGGGACGAACTATTATTTGGCACACAATGCGTCCGACGAGGCTTTCACTCGTTATCGGTAACGAGTTGCCTTCGGCTTGCCGACATCGGGGAAATCGTTGGCGCGCCTCTTCCCCGATGTCTTTTATCGGAGCTACTTTCGAGAGTTTCACAGAGTTTGCTCCGAGAATCGGTGTCCAGAGCGGAATCGGAGTTCGAGTTTCCGGAGGAAAGACGTGTTTCGCAGCGGCGAATGGTGATTATTACTTAAAGTTTACTTAGTTGGGTTGATTTTGCCGGCGCGATATTGCCGTGCACATATACCGCGTTCTGAAATATAATTTTTTAAATTATATTTTACTTTACATAAGCGTTGCTTGTTATAATATACGTGAAAATATATGTCAAAGTATTTAAATGAGAAGTAACGACAGTGAAAACATAGTAGATTTGAAACTCTCTGCGAACATATGTTTGGAAATTGTTCTTATACAAAATGGAGAAATATCGGACGTTAGATACATCGATATAAATACTCCCATGGCGAATACACGCGAGTGTACATATTTGTATACGGACACGCGGGCGAAGTAGAAATATACGGAAGTAGGTGGAAGAGACACACGAGTTTGTACCAGCAAGAGAACCGGAAATTCGTATCTACCCTCCGGTAACCCGAGAAACCCGGAGACCAACAGCCATGGGCCACTCTCCCGAGTAAATTTCATTCTCCTGGCGTCTCCTACCGATGCACCTTCCACTCCATTCTCTCGAGTTTCTTTTTTATTCTCTCCTTTCCATTAACGTCCTTTCTTTTCTGCGCTCGCAAAACTTTCTCATTATCTCAGCGAAAATGCGCGACTCTCTTTCTAAGACTGGTATGATTCAATTGGTTCTTTTTTTGTTTCGAATAAAAGAAGCGATTCCGGTGGTGACCCCGATAGACTGGCGAATCCTATTTACGCAGTGCTGTTTGGTTATTTTTAATTCTCGTTGCATCTCGAGTTTGATCTTATTTTTGTTTTTCGTACGTCCCATCTTCGTGGAATTGGTATCGTTGGTTATCCATAGAATACCAAGCGGCATTGCTCTCCAATTTCGAACATTACACGGTAAATATTGCAAAACTGCGAAGAAGTTTCGAACTTTGTCTAGGAATTTTTTAAATATTTTAACTTGTGTCGCGCGTGTACATAGTCCGCATCAGAATAATTAAAATACTATTTGTTCAATACGTAACTTCTATAGATTTATTCGTATATAAATCGAAAATGGAATAATAATAGTTATGAAAATGTTGACTGCATTATATGTCATAATGTGTTCTCGCTAAAACGAAAATATTATTGTATATTAATATTTTAATAACTATTATCACACTCTTTCGATTTATTCACTCACTTATGTATATAAGAATAAATATATATAAGAGTTAAGGTATCCACGCGAAATATAAAATGTCTCGATTATTCTGCCTTTAATTTCTTTATCCAATCTCGCGAGTTCCTCCTGATTATTATATTAGATGTTAAAAATCATTTACTTTTACCGCTGAATATGACAACAACAATATTACTCTCAAGTAATAAAGGATCAGTCAATAGAATGCTCGCGTAATAGAATTGTCGGTAGTAAAGACACGTACGGATGTAACACGTCATAGCAAATCGGACACAAGACGGATGTTCCTTTGAAGTCTAATTCTCGGTGTAATTAGAATCACATCTGGCCATACAAAGTCGACCGCGTGCATCGTTACGATGACATTGTTCTCGCCGGCTATAAATTCGCATCGGGTTGTACCACGGCCAACGATTATACGGTGGAATTCACGTTATTTGTCGGATTTTCGACTTTGCGTTTTTCGTCGCTCGTCAAAGTGACAAAGGGGCGAACGGGATACGCGAAAGAACAGGCGAGAGGCGCGCCATTCTATTAGCTTTCGTCAGAATTTTATGACGGAAATTTTCGCGCGGACTTTTGTTGCATTTGGAAACATAACCCGATTATTTTGCTGCATAACCTGATTATTTCTGATCTGCCGTCAAGAATTTTTGCAGAATACAGCGCATCTTGATTTCGTATGATGTTCGTTACAAACGCGCATTGTTTTAAAACTAATATTACGTTAATTAAGAATGACAGCTTTTTAATATTTCAGATTTTTATATATTTGCGAAAGTTTTCCTCTCTATTTTTCTCGCGGACGCAAATTACACTAGTTTAGCACATATATTTCCCGTCTGTAGCTGCTTTGTGAAATATTGCGGAACCAAAATGGCCGCAGGCGTAATATATAATAACAAATTCATCGTCCACAATTCGCGAGCACAAATAAATTAAAAAAATAATAGGAAACATAAAATAAAATTATTTGATGTTTATTGCAACTCAAACTTTTTGCGTTTAGATTAAGAGATTAAGAGAATTATTAAGACAGTTATAGACAATATAATTTCGCCGCAATTAAAGACCATCGAAATTAATAATCTTGCTTAAGTAATTATACTGCAATAAAATTAATTTAAAAATATTCAGAAAATATTTGAAAAAGAATCCATACATTTTGGTGATCTGCGTTGAATGTTCTGCGATTTGTTGAAATGTGTCCGGTTTTTACGTAAGGTTTAACTTACCCATCTATCAATGGCACGTCCCTGAGAATTCTGCGAGCTGCCGCGAGGCGATCCCCTGCGTGGGCCGCGAGCAGGATCCTCGTCAGTAGCTGACCAAGGACCATCACGCCCACCACCATCCTCATCCTCCTCCTCACTGGACCCGCAGCACGTCCTTACTAATGTCCTCATGCCATCACCGTTAACCCACCGGCTCACCCGCAGCACTTCCTTCAACCGGGTTGCAGGATGGCCGAACGTAACAGGATCCTTCGTCCCGATCGCGTGTCTAGTTAATTTTTTCGAAAAGATTATTTAACGCGACCATTCTTCAGCTAGTCTTAAGATGAATTTTTTGGCGCGGCGACGATTTATTGCAATCTCCCGAAATTTTTTTCGAAAACTCTTAGACTCGATTCTTCAAGGTCTTAATAGTTCTGGGGGATCGAGATCGCACCGGCAATGTTTTTCACTGATAAGATCTTTCGAATCACGCACTCGATTTTATCACCGCGCATGTGGAAGCCGATTTCTCTCTTCCTTCGCTAGGATAACAGAGTTCAAGGATCAGCGTTTGCCTACCTCTTCAGAACCGGCTCTTATCTCTAGCGCATTCGTCTTCGCACATTCTCGAGCCCACCCCAATTTCTCACATTCAGCCGGCCCGAAGGTCTACTTTTTTTTCACCGCCGCGATAGCTACTTCAAGCCCTCCTTTCCCCTTCGTTCCACCCAACCTTCCAGATTAACCTACCGCCCTCATCGCCATAGACTCTGTCCGTTGCAGCTGCTGTCTCCGCGCTTCTTATTCCGTCTGGTTGCGCCTCTTCCGATTTCTTGTCTCTCCGATCGGGATACCTCTCTTTGCGCTCGTCCCGCCACTTAATATCTTCGCGCTGCAAAATCAACGTCTCTCTTATTGCAACCGTCGATCTTTGAGATCGCGGCGCATTTTGATCGATTCATTCAATTGCTACCGTAATTCGAAATTCTTTCGGCCACTTTCAGAATTAATCTTTCGAAGTGTGCTCCGAATGCGTCGTTTATCACTGTTGCTACTCGCTCGAACGTTTGCGGTTTGATTCTTTACCGGCATTCATTTTCATCGATTGAGAAATCAATTGCCTGATGAGCACTTCCTCGATCGAACTATTCTTAATCATTTACGAAATGTACTTCTTATGCTTTTCTCACTTTGATCCCATCCGCTGCAAATTCTTCAAAAGCGAAGATGATTGTCGAAGCGCCGAGTCGCCTCAGGGATTTGCTTCGATAGTTTGCACAGGACAGGTTTTCAGAGGTTTCTCCCGCTTCTTTGTCGTCTTTCTACTAGCCTTTAAGGATTGAAGGTCCTTCCTACAGAATAGCGTCCTTATCGATTTCTTCGGCGCGAGAGAGATCTAAAGCCGCTCGGTAATCGAAGACACGTCGCCTTCCACGATTCTCGCCGATGTAAAGTGCTGCTGGTTGAAACCACTTAAGCAAGGTTATCGATGTCGATGGTCTTTAATTTACGTCGGCGTCGACCTTGAGTTCGTGTCCGACGCGCTTTGATCGCGAGCTATTTGGGTATATTTAAGGAAATTGAACTCTCTCTGTTTGATCGAAATGCTCTGCATATTAATTAAGATGACATTTCGAGAATTTCGAATTTTTCACTCGCGTTTTGTCCGATAGACCGGCTCTCGCGCTACTTACGTAGCTCGTGCCACTTGCAACTGAGAGTTTCACAAGAGGTATCTCGAGGGGATGTCGCGCTACGAGAATCCCACAAGCAGTCCCGCTCGTTACGTCCCGAAGATTAATTAGACCGGCGAGAGACGAAGGCGTCCTGCTACCCGAACGCGCGAAAATATCTTCCCCGGTTTCTCTCTTTATTCCTGCGGTTGGGGATCAGTGTTCCGGGATGTTTTCTGATGCGCGATCCATCTTCCGCGGTATCCTTCGCGCGCGCGACGCAGGGCTCTTTCTCTCCCTCTCGGCGGCTTCTCGGAGGTGTGGCCTCTTTTCTCTTTCTCTATTACTATTGCTAAATCACTCGCATCGGCGACGGCGTTTCATAATCGCGTCCGCGAATGTCACGCGGCACTGTCACAAAACGCGGCTCGTAAATCCGCCGCGATGAATTCGACGCACTCGATTAAGTTCCGCGTTTAATTGTACGCACTTGAAAAACGGCGGATAAATCTCGCGGTCGACGCTTCGATGTCACTTGGTAATGGATCGCCGTGCTGCGTTCGACTCGGATATTTTCTAACTTCCGCTGACCTGTAAAGAGAGGTGGATTTTCGTAATTTGTAGATCGGAAGAATCGAATTATCGCGCGGAAGAATCTTTAACGAGAAATATTTTAGTCCGACGATTGTGAGAGGTCAATGTAAATTATTGCGAGATTAAAATACGCATAAATATATTACTGGGTAATCGAGTGCGATTTGGATTTTAAAATTAATTTGCTAATGCGCTATAGCTCGTATAAATCGGTGGTCACATATTAGTGCGTCACACAAAGCGACTTATAATTAAAAATTAATGTCCACGATAATAATCAGCTTATATATATATGGCTAAAAGCGATTATATATTGCGGAAAAGTAATGTTATTTGGAGTTTTTTGCGCGGAACGAGTAAAATTCTTCATCTCTTGGTTTTTATCTCCTCCGTTAATGTCTTACTCTCGTCAAAATAATGAAGATCAGATTGATTAGCGTCGCATCGGATTATGGGAAGGCGATCAAATCAGTGCACGATGTCAGGTATAATTGATGACTATAATCCGTTCGTCACTGTTGTTCCCGGGCGTATTATCGTCGCAATATTTCGAGTTATCATAAACGTTGAACATCACAGGGATAATTCTCCGTAATTATCCTCTATGCGCGCTCTCTCTTTCTGACACGTAATCTCATTGTGCTGCCCGTCACGTCGGACGCGTAATCTTCTTAATACGAGCGCGGTTAGTAATTCGACAGCTTATAGAAGATCGGACAAACCCGCGGCGAGCGATGGCGTGCAACAACGAGGCCGTTAACGTCGACTGCGACTAATGAGTTAGCTTGTTCATAATTATCGGCAGACGCGGCCGCCCGCTCTCACGCCCGGTTATCGCCATGATACACAGTATTTATCTGCATACCGATGATTAATTAGTGCTGACGACCGCGCCTTTTCAATCGCTGCGGTAGAGCATATGTTTGTATATGCTTATGTATATGTATATGCTCTTTAACTCGATGAAATTCCGTATCTTCCCTGTTTTTTTTCGCGAAGGATTCTGGAATACTTATCCACGAACGCATTATTTCGAAACCTGATAAATATCGATCGATGCAAAAATTTAATATAAATATTAAAATAAATATTTCGTACATTAGTCACAATGTGCGTGTATGTTGATTAATTTAGTAATATTTTTAAAATATGTGAATATATGATATGTATATAAAAGAGTAAATGTTTACTGCGCGAAGCTTGAAACAATACGAATATTTATCTAGCACTGCTTATATATCAAATCACATGTTTGTTCGAGTTTACGACAAAATAGTAAAACAAAATTGATATCACTCACGGAAATGCGATGGAAATGCATAATTTCTTTTCCCATATCGAACACAAGTCATCGCGGTGATTTAAATTTTTTTTATTCATCGTTTGACATTTTTTTCACGAACGCGCATATTAGAGGACGTTAATTGGCGCGAGGAAACTTCGTCGACGCTGTTAGTTTAATATTCGAAGATGCGCGCGAACGCCCATATTTTAGCGTGACGTGGAAAAGTTGACAAGTTAATTTAGCGACCTGCAAGATATACGACTATCGCTGATAGTAGTTGACTTTTTCTCGGAACGAACACGCGAATCGACACAGATGCATCTGACAGCTACGTTTCACGGTAAACATTTTGATCGTGTTTTTCAACAACATATCGAATCGCCGTACAGTTGTCGGAATTGTTTTCGACAAAATTTGGGCTCTTGTAAAGAAATTTTGTTTCACTTACTTTTCCGCTTATAATGTGTAATCAAACTTTTATGTCAAGTATGAACAAAACACAATGTTGCAGAAAAATGTTGCAGCAATTACTGTTATTCAGTGAAGTCACGCAAAATTCATCATCTATATAGCAAAGAATAATCAAAATTTTTTTGTAATACGAATAATCTTTAACTATTTTTTTTTCTCAACTTATCGCTACTTATATGTAATGTACACAAAAATTCCAATTTTTTATGTAAAGAGAATTCTTATACACATATTATTTATTATTCATTTGCAACGAAGGATATCTGATTCAAATAAGCGCGACTTTTTCGCGAGCATTCTCTCTCCACCCTTCCGCTCTTACGAAAATTCCGGTCGTCGTTCCGCGGACAGGTTCACGTTCCATAAAAATCTGCGCGCGGGTCAGGGCGCATCTGTTCCGCTCGTAAATTCCAGAGGAAGTGCTGACCGATATATAAGTTATTTTTTCCGCGCGGATTTTCTTCGCGATCGCTCGCGCAAAACTTTGTCCGAGCTTTCCGACGTAAGTTTCGGCCTTACGAGAACGAGACTACGAGATCGCGTTTACGAACGTACAGATGAAGCAGGATAACGGAGAAGGTATCGCTTCGGCGAGATGTGGCGTGCCTTCGAAATTTCGTACGTGATTCTCTACTTCGCTCTTTCTCTCTCTCCTCTGGTCGCGCAGTGGGATAGGTCGGCGCGATCACGACCGAAGGGGTGGAACCTCGTCGGGAGGATGCGTCGCGACGCGGACGACGGCGCAAACCGTGCCGTTGCTCGCGGTCCGGAGTTGAAGACCCGACTGATGGAAACGCACGCAGAAACTCCGGCATACTCGAGGGCGCAGGCGCCTCCGCGTCTCTCCGCTCTCTGTGATCTTCTCCCGTTACAGGAAGGCTGGCCCCGTCGCCGCGCCGTTCTCGTACCGGTGGTGCTTTCCAAAGTGTCGCTGTCCTCTTCGACATTGCGCGTCTCGACCTTAGGGCGGTCACGCGCTACCTTCTCCTTTTCCGCTAGCTCTCTTGAATTGCAACTCTGTACATATGCGGACACAACACATACATGATTCTACGGTTTACCAGAACGGGTAACTTTGTGCATGTTCTGCTTCACTCCGTGTATATCCCCAAATTTTACTTTATATATATATATGTATACACACACACACACACATTTTTACAAGTGCTACTTGAATAATAATAATAATATATTTGTAATAAAAATAATATTGAAAAGATATATGTATATATTTAAAGTAAAAGTATATGCACACACAGATATATCACTAAATCTTCTTGAAAATTATTTGAGATCGAATGAAATTAAACGATTTCTTTTCTCGCGCGCGAACATGTTGAACTTCTACCATATACATGCGGGTTTTACAACGTACAGACTTATCCGTTCGCGTAAAGTAGTGAGAAAAGAAGAAAAAAGAAGATAGCGCGCGCGGCAGCGTCCTTATGTCGGATTAAAGCTGGTTTTTTTTCCCTTGGTAGAATTACCGACACTCCCGAAGATAGGTCTATAACCTCGCAATTTTATATCGACCCGTCAAAGGGAAAACTTTTATTCGTGGAATCTAATTAAATGCAGAACGACCTAGGACGCATTCGTAAGTTACAGCTCGCTCTTATTTTTACACTTCGCTCTACGAAATGCGGGAATGTCGGTATCGAGAATGCTATTTGACAGCCGCACGCTATTCGCTACGTTCCCTCCGGACAGCAGGCGCGCGGGGAATTATTGCTCGGAAAGTTCTTCGTAAGGAAAGTTATCTTTGCGCCATTGTTATGTATCATGCGACAACTTTATATCGTATCTTACTTGGACTTCCGACACGGTAAGTGCGCGGTAATATATTGTTTCGCCAATGGTCGTGCTACTGTTACCTTTACTTGCACGGGATACGCGCAGTTTCCTCTTTCACTTTAAGGAGCACACGCGCGCGTGCTTTTGCGAAGTGAATATCCTCTTCGACATTTCGCATTCCTATCTTACTTCGCCTCGCTGTGTTGCCTCTTCGAATGCCTCGCAAGACGAGGACCGTCAAGTTTTTCCATTCAGGGAACACTCGACTCGTATCTCGCAGCTATAAAACATTGCCATGGTGGTTACGAGATTTCGATATTCCCTTTGCTTTTCCTTTCGCATGCCTGCGTCGTATTTCGCATCGGTACCTACGTCAGTGGCAAAATGATCGGTCTTTGGGAATAAAGCGCCTGCGAAAAAGAATAGAGGCGGGAAAACAAAGATATTGATGTCTCCGTGGGAACATCGCGGACTGCAATTTCGTAAATTACTTTAAGCTGTTAAAATTAATACTTAAAGCACGAGAAGCGTTGTTTTTGTAAAACACAGGCAATGATTAAGCGAGGAAATTTTTATATTGAGAGAGGGAGAGAAAATATATTGTGCGAAGTTTTTTATTTATTCATTTTTCGAGGAAAATGAGATTAGCTAAAATTATAGTTGAAAATATACTATTTTATATATAATATTTAGATTAAGTTTCACGTATACATACGAGAAGAAAAACTGTTAAATACTTTGACGTGAGTAAACGAGTTAATAATTTATTGATTTTTCGTGGGACAGCGTCAAAGAGAGAGTCAAACGTTTTCAAGGGGTGCTGCACAGATTCCTAGAGAGAGAGAGAGAGAGAGAGAGAGAGAGAGAGAGAGAGAGAGAGGAGAAAGAGAGAGCGAGAGAGATAGGAAGGGAGAGGAGAGGAAAACTCGTGGATTTCAATAAGAATACCGAGATTATGCGAACGATCGGCCGAAAATCCGTAAAATGAACCGAACGAAGTGTTTGCAGAGGACGGATCTAATTTCGCGTGTACCACGATGATAAACTGATCCACCTGAAAGATAGGCAGGGGATAGGATGGCTCGTCGGGATTTTATTCGGCCCGAGTCATCCTGCCATCTCTATCGAATTATCCTTGATTCTATTAACTCGGCCTAATCTCCCTCTTTCTTGATCTCCTACCAAACCCTTATAACAGTATTTTCCGCAATGTTCTTCCGACACTTCCACTTTCTCTCTCTTCTCTCTCTCTCTCTCTCTCTCTCTCTCTCTCTCTCTCTCTCTCTCTCTCTCTCTCTCTCTCGTATAACCGGCATATTCATTCATCTCTCACTGGTACAATGCAAATTTCGAAAAGCCTTCGGCTCTACCCGTAAATCAGGTTAACGTTATCCAGCTTCGTCCATCGGTTAGCCGGAGGCGTGCACATCGCACACGCCACGTAGAACAGGCGCTGTCATCACGACCTCCGTCAAACTGACCTCTTTTACGCTCGAGTATGCCGCGATTTCGGTTTTACCATTTACGATTATGCAATAACTAAAATGGTCACACCGCGCGCTTCGACTATGTCACGTCACTGCGGTTGAGATTGTTAGTTCACTCGTTTCGTCTTTCGGTGATCACCAGTTCACGTTCAAAAATTTTGGCAAAAATAAAGGGATGTTAAAAAGATACGTATGTTTGTGTGAGGCATCGGAAAAGCATTCATTGTAATATTAACATATTAATATCTTTCCTACGTTGCACATTAAACAGCTGTAAATTCAGTAATAAATATCTTTTGACAAAAGTGATAAATTTTACAGAATCGAGAACTCGCACTTTTTAGTATATTTTGGAAAGATTCCCTCGTCAATCCTAAAAAAAAGAACACGCATTTTTGCTCGTTACTTTATGTTCTGCAACGTTCTCTATTTTTCCTTTGACGTACAAAAAATTGTCTTATTCTCGAGTCATTTTCCTCTTATAGTTTTCCCGCTCGATTTGGCGTCAGCCGGCAAACGCAATATTCCGTTGACGCGCGACAGAGTCGGAACTGGCCACGATCCGGAATAACTGCGCGCGATGCACAGCGACACTCGATTATTGGAGGAAATAGCGTGAGAAGTATAGATAAAGGATGTCGGAATATAATGCAACCGGCAAGAAATTCCGCCTGGTACGAGGTATCTCTTGCTGGATTTCGATCGGCGCTGCGTTTATTTCGTGCAGAACTATACAATGGTTGTGGACATTATCGGATCGAACTCAATTTTAGCGAAGAATAAAAGCGGCGACGAATGTACGAATATTGGGCCATTGTAATCGAGGAACTTGCATGTAAAAAGACGCGATAAAAATCCTGAAAAAGCAGTCGGTATAACGGGGCGTTTGATTTCTTTTATTTACAACCATATAGAGGTATATACATTAAATTTTGTTTTAAATTATTTTATTTTAGATACAAAGCTTGTGCGATCGTTTGTAATTTTATTTAAAAACTCTTTAATAAGAAATTCAATAATAGAGATATTGAACCTGTCTGAGTTGTAGCGGGTATTAATTGAGGTGCTAATAGCGTAATAATATTTGAATTTAACCCTTTGAAAAAAATATATATACTGCATATATATAAATATAAATTGGCTTATAGGAAAGTTTCAAAATCTAGTAGAATAATGACATAAACTTCTTCTATTTCTAATAAATCTTCTTCTTTTAAATAAAGATTTTTAAGAACACATTAAACTGCCAAAAATTTTATGAATCTGATTAATATATTAAATTTTATAAGAAATCTCAATCTTATTTTTCTCAAAACAATTTCTTCATATATTTTGCAAACGTTGCTCCGAGTCTCAATTATAGCAAGTAAATAGCACTTTCTAACGCGCGATCGTGATGTAAGGTATCGTTATAAGCTGTCGTTTATTATGTTGGAATAACTGTTCGCGATAGTGGGCGACACTCGATTATTGGGAGAAATAGCGTGAGAAATATGAAATAAAGCCGAGTATATATTGCATCACCTATATGGGATTGTGCAGCCATTCGCTTGGTGTTATCGGGGTATTTTCGAGTATTCGATTGTAATTAGAATTTATCGCAATAGAGATCGGGAAGCATCGCTATATAAAAGACGTTTTGCATTGATTGCTAAGTGGTGCACGAAATTATGCAGTTTATTATAAAAAGCGTAAATGTATTGGCGAATTATTTTCTAGGGTAAATTTTTTTTTATCTTGAAGGCGCTCTCTCTCTCTCTCTCTTTTGATCATGCTATTGTTAGATAATTGTAATAATTTGTAACGATAAAACGACATATATATATAACTTTGCATCGATTAACAACATATTGAATTATTCAATTTTCGAAAAATCCATATTTTGATGCATGTATGCTCGAAAATGAAAAAGCGCTGTCTGCTCCGTCATTGGTAAAATACGCGACGATGAAACGGACTGTGATACAGATCTTTTTCATGGTTTATAATACACGACTATCTCTTTATAATTAGGCCCACGCCCAAAGTGGCGATCTCGACTTAATAACGACATCGGCCGGGCGTTACGCGATACCTACCATTAGCCTCATCGGCCGAATATCGATTCCGTTGACCCGCCGCGTGCGCTGCGACCAGAAGAGAGTATTCGATAAATTCTATGAGGGAGAGACACGATTGTAGCTGAAAATACAAGGCGCCGATTTTTCATGCCGCTCTCCCCACGTGAATTATTCATTGGTCATGATAGACGTAAAAAGTCGCGGGACCGTCGGCGATGAAAATGTTTCGAATGAATGTAACCCGGAATCTCGAATACTTAAGGCAGACAGTTTGGGAGAGATTCGTCTCGTCTCGCGTCGTTGATCGCGTATGTGATGCGAATTATTTTTGTGTGAAGATATTCGTGAAATATTTTTTAATGGATATTCGTGGTAAAAAATGGGTAACACGAGATAGCTGGTGACGTAATGGTGTCGTGCCGCGGCGAAATATTTCGCGGTATTCTTTTCTATTTTGACCTTTTAACGAGAGAAAAATAAAGATTGATATCCTTTCCGCGATGGTGTCAACCAAGAGCGCGATAGCTCCGAGGGATTATCCGTACTTGGATCGATATTTGCCATCAAATAGTGCTGTAATAAATTAATGGCGGAAGTTTTGTTCGTGACTCGACCGAATTATCGAGAATTAAGGTTCTTTTTGCAAATTTTTTTTTACGATTTTTACAAATTTTATTACAGCATTTCTATATTTTCATTCTGCATAATTATCGGTGATTTTTTTTCACCGGTTTATTATTGAAAATCTCGAAATTTGGAGGAAAAGTTCATTCGGGGATGCGACTTGTTTATTCATAAAAGCCGTCCCGAGACGAAAGGGTGCAATTGCGTTTATTTCCTCGGTTACAACACAAATCCCCATATAGAGACGCGGACCATTGCAGGTGGCAGATTGGGTCGCTGCCGAGAGTCGACGTGTCGCACCTATGAGAAATTGCCGTATGGCATGCGGCTCTCAAGCACCTGTCTAACGATGCATTTCCATACATACGCGTGGCGTTATACACGGGACTCCCTTGTGCATAGCTCCGTGGCCGTGTACAAGTCGACGCCTTGCCCGTGAAGCCCTTGCAAGGTGCTCGTGACAGCTACGTGGGAGCCCGAAACAAGATCCTTCTTGAGTCTAACGGCTTAAATGCTGCTGCCGTCGCGTGCGCGCGCGCGCGCGGGCCCTTGTGAATGCACCTTTACCTGTCCCGGGGTAACAGAGGAGAGGACTCGCTCGATGGCGAGAGGGACGAGATGAGTGAGAGGCAGGAATGAGAATGGAACCGTCTGCGATTCGGGGGTCTACTACGATCGATTATCGATAAATGCCTCGTGGAATGTTCCCGATGGTCTGATTGTTAGACGCGGCCTCTTCAGCTCCGATTAACGGCCTGGCGCTGTCGTAACCATCTTCGACGCGGTAGATAGATGCATCTTGGAAATCGTAATAAATGGGCGAGTTTTCCCCCAATATTTATTGTGAGTCGCCGCGCGCGTAATCGGGTTAATAAAAGCACAAGACTTATTATACTACTTATCAAATGTGAATGATTCTTTTATTTGTTTCTTACTTGAATTGCTACGATTCCGAGTGAGTCGTTTAAAGTAACAACTTTATTCAATATGCAGTTAAATATGCAGTAGAGATAAATAATGCATTATGAACTCTGTAAAATTTAATTCATGCTTTTATGTCGTTTTGTGCATTACTGATCATGTAAATTGAGAATTCTATTTCAACAATACGCTTGAATAAACCGAAATCCTATGATCCGTAGGATTTACGTCGAACAGCATTATAATGCAATTTACGGATGCAACGTGCGATCAATTATCGATAAATCGCTGGCGAACCGTTCCCGATGTTCCCGATCGTTATATGGATTCTCTTCAGGGTTGGGGAGTGTTAGCTAGCCGAAGGGTGCCGACATTTCACATGGCAGCCGACTGGATTCTTTCCAGTCACTTAACACAACGGGAAAGAAAAATATACCCGCGCGACGATTTATAGATTTTCTTTACGCTGCAAAAAATTTCACTTCTCTCTTTCTCCCTCTTTCTCTCATTGAGCGCTGAAACATCAACTTTTACTTATGGCGGGTAAAATTTCTCGTTTAATTATTTGAAAATAATGAAGACATAGCCGGTAGAACTGATTCTTGTATATACGAGAAAAGATATTCAGAATATATCTTAATACAGTAAAGATATGAAAATTTAGATAATATTTTCAGAAGATGAGCAAAAGTTTCATATTTTTTGCACTAATGAATATTTAAAATTTGGTTATTCGCCAAAAAAGTAGGTAAAAGTTATTGACGAAATTTAACGAAATATTTGGCTGAACGATGCCAGCGTTTTCATGAGAATTAGTCACTATACAGAGAGACTTACATGCAGATGTGTAAGAGGAAAAACTTTTTATTGTTTGTTACAACAATAAGATTCCTGCAACAATATTCGCCCGCAACAATAAGATTCCTCTTCTTTTTTTCTTTAATGAAACGAAATTCGCGTATGGGCGAAAGAAAATGTTCGTTCTTTCCTTTCGTAAAGTTTCACATTTTCACCTTTTTTGTTGTTCAACTTTGACCTAAATAGTCAACGACGCCGCTGGCGAACAAGTTCTACGAGCGAGCAGAAATTGTTCCTAATTGTTAAATGCTGTTTCTCCCGACCTTTTACGTTCTTCTCGTTATCATCTTTAAACTGCACCTGAGTAGATAAGGCTATTTCCTTCGTTTCAAATTGGAAATAGCTTTAAATGAAAATTCAAGAGACGCTACTAAGGCAAATTAGTGCAGCTGTAAAGAAGTACGCGCGCACGATCTTCGATTTTTCACCGATATAAAAATTCCTCCGAGAATGCAATTTTAAGAATCCGGAAGAATAAGGAAAATAAATCCTTGATAATCCCTGATATTGGATCTGTACGTAACTCTCAATCAAATCGGCTCCGATACGATATCAGCTTTTGTACCATAACTACATAATGATATCGTATCACCGCGGAAGACGATAGATCCATTTGTCAGATTCGACGTCGTGAGTTATGATCACCTCATCTCTCCCTCCCCTTCCGTTTCCTTTCGTCTGCAGCGTCCACATTTCATCTACTTCGCATGCACAAGATTCCTCCGGGTTTTCGCCGATTCTTCTTGCCGCGGCTTATCTCCCGCATCTCCCCGTATCTTGGAAAAAAGAAAACGAACGAGAACGAAAGATAGAAATAGCGTTTTCGCGCGCGCTGGCCAATGCATGCTGATAAACCTTCGTCGGACGAATTTAAATCCCGTGACGGCATCCGCGGCGGCCTTTTCCGCTGCTTTTCGGAGCCTGTGCTCTTTCGATCCTGGATCATTCTTCGCGTTGCAACAATTCCTCCGGCTGCGGTTTAAATGTATCACGCCCGACGATTTATTAACCCATTTCACGAGCAGACATTGCGAACTTTGAGGATTTCGTTGAGATAGATACCGATAACTTTCCGCGCTGAAACGAGCCTTCGTGCTCTCGCGGTTCTCGTGATTGCGATCCGACCATTTTCCTAGCGAGAATATTTGCGATCTGATGGATCGTTCGCGGTAGTAGTCTCGGCAATACTAGAGAACTCGGGTAGAAATAATATTTTTGTTGCGTATTTCGCGATGCATTTTATTACAATTGTAAACCAAATGATAAATTTCTATAAAAGATTTCTGGCTGCGGCTGATAATAGAATACGTTACTTGAAAAAAGGTTGAGAATAAATTTTCAGTTTGTAACTATTTCGCTGTGTACTTCTTATGACTTGAAAATTCGTTCAGTATTGTAAAACACTGACAAAAATATATTAATACCCATTGTTTCTCTGTTTATTACTGTCCTCATTAACAGAGTTTGCGTCAATGAATAAAAAACTCCCGTCGTTAAAATATAAAGACGTATTAAAATAGCAGCTGGCTGAAAGTACTCTCGAATAAGCGGCCCAACATAATTAATGTTACTGAAAACATAACACCCTTCCTCATTAAAAATTATTATCGAAACTTATGAATAAAGACGCAACAGTTCTATCCGTATTAAAAATATTTTTTCCTTTACTTTCTCAAGACTTACATTTTTACTATATTAATAATTTAAAACTTTTTAAGCCAACAGATATTGTTTCTAACTTAAGAATACGATTGATACGGAAAATTATAAATTATTTCGTAAAAATAGATTACAAATTTCCATATATTTCCGTAATATTTAAGATAGCAGTAGCAAATATTATCAGAAAATCAAACACATTCTGCACCGCATACTATAATATTTGTAAGAAAGACGAAGCGATAATGGAAAAATATTATGAATCTCGACAAACTTTACGGTTCGTGCAAATAGTATAGCGAAAGTAATTTTCAGCTTGCATGCAAGTGTAAATCGAGCACGTTCTCGGTGTTGCAAACTAACCACGAAGTTTCATATAATTTTATTAGTTACTTATGCGGTTGTGTGTGTGTCTCGCTAACCCGTAGTTGTATTACGTTAACCTATTTATCGTCATGAGAAGATGGTTTGTTTAGCGTAAGGAAATTAACGTTTGCAATCAACTTACGGATTTCATCCGTAAGCGTAGTTGATCGATACATTTCTCGCAATTTTTTGACTAAGAGAGCTCTTAGTGTTGATTGTCGCATCGTACAAACAATAGCATTTACTCTTTCATACGGAAACATACTTTATACAAATGCACTCTTCCTTGATTGGATGGTCATTGTCGTCAGTTTCCTTATCTCGCAGCTACCTCGACTGTAGAACAATTGCATCAGCAACGATGTGACCAACGTTCTAATTCGCGTAAACACGTCATCTTCCGCTTCCCTATCGCATTGTTGCATTCAATTCCTTCGTTGTTTTCCTTGCACGACGACAGGATAATTCGCTAATGGAGGGGCAACTTGCGCGCGCGCGCAATTACTTCGGCGTCTTGTGTCTTTATCGTCTTTTGCAGAGACACTTTCTTGAAATATCCATTGTTATTCCGTTCACCGCCTCGGCATATTTTGCGCGCCACTCGAAGACAGCTTTATATCGGAAACCGTCGGCGCTTAATTGTATTAATTAATTAACTACGGCAGCTACCGGTGAGACCAACTTACAGGCACATTACGGTAACAAGTTTGCGGTTGTGGAAAGACGGAAGTTGCTCTAGGTCAAAGTTGAACACGATGGGGACGTCGAGACAAGCTATTCAATCCGCAAACAGGATTTATCTTCGCTCGCCCGTTTCGCGTATCCCCATTTTGTCTCTCGCACCCTCTCTTTGTCTTTCTCCTGATTCTCACGTCCAACAGAGAGACAATTTCCTGATGGACGAGCATTCCCGAAATGTTTCATTCGCCCCGCAACGTCGCTCGAAACTTTAAAGTAACTTTAAAGTAACTTACATGTTGTTTAAAGCATGCATCTAAATTGAACGCTTGAGAATAATTTAAATTACAAAAACTCAATTTTTAATATTACAAACAAAGTTTGGATTGTACAAATTTGGCTGATTATATTTTTCATTATATTTTTGTATCTGCAGACATGAGGCTGAGATCTCAAAGATATAACATTTTCGTTCAAAGTTATGCGGAGCGACAAAGGAAAATGGGACTGATAATTCGATTCGCATATACAATTTATTTCCTTTCTTCTTCTCTTTTCGTCCG
Source organism: Lasius platythorax (assembly GCA_963971435.1). Taxonomy (NCBI): domain Eukaryota; kingdom Metazoa; phylum Arthropoda; class Insecta; order Hymenoptera; family Formicidae; genus Lasius; species Lasius platythorax. The sequence continues at coordinate 14,687,202 of OZ020544.1, read as the reverse complement.
TCTGTTGCTTTTCTTAGCCTTGGATCTCTTTTTGCTCTTTGATTCACTTATCACGTTAAAAGATTTTTGATTTTTGATAAACGATTTATTGACGGATATCTTTAAGATGACTTTCACTTTCTAAGCAATAACACTGCTCTACATTTCGTGCACATATTATTTTTATAATGTTGCGCATTAATTTGTTGACAATATTCTCGCAAAGATTATTTAAATTAATCCTTTTTCCTCAGAATTTACCGCGTTACTTGAGACAAGGGGAGAGGCATATCTATTTTTTTTTATCTTAAAGTATGGCAACATCTTTAAGCGAAGAGTGCCGTAAGAACGATAGAGACGTCAATTTAATTCACAACAGAATTTATCGTCCATCTACTGTCTGCCTCTCCCCATAGATTTCTCGTCTGCCTCGATTTTCTTATCGCGTGGAAAGACTCTTCAATAAAGAGACGCTTTTAAAGATTACCAAAGCGTTTTCCTTTTTTCTTTTATTTTTCGGAAATGATACTTATCCAGAAAGAATCACACCATTGTTCGATCTGTGTCATTGTCCGATTCTATTAGGTCGAAAAGTTTCAAGCAATATAACGAATTGAAAGCCGGGATTATAACAGCGTGATAAGTTGTCGTCGGGCGACTTACAACGCCAACGCGAAGATCCTTGATGGCATTAACGGATTACGCGTGCTCACGTTCAAAGCTAAATCGATTCTCATTGAATAATCAATCTATTATTCATCGTACGAGATATAGGTGTGTGACTTCTGGCATATCGAATCTAGGAAGGATCCTTGGCAATGTCCTAATCTTCGCTATCTAAAAAATTGCTTCCATAAATCGCCCAGTTTGCCGGGAGAGATTACCGTGTAAATTATTCTTAAGTCGGAGAATTACATACAGAGAGATTACAATCTTTTCTCGCTGCAAAAGAAATTACATTAGTCAGAAGTTCTCTTCTTAACTCTGGTATTAATTATTTCTAATATAAGAATGTTTTCTTGTTAGAACAATCTCGTTCCTAATTCCTCTGATTGAACTATTTCGATATTAACGCATTGATATCATCACTTTGACACAATTAATTTGCGTTTTAATTTTCCACTTTTCGTCGTTCGTTCTTGTATTTTCGTGAATAAAATTCTTTGCAACGGCATAAAAATATGCTCTTTGCTATAAAATTTAAATATTGTCTCTCTTCCGTGGAAAAACCAGCCATCGTTTATCTCAGCTTTATATTAAGGGACCAGGGCGGTGGAAAAATGAAAGGATCGTAAAGTGGTGAAAACTTTATATTTCAAAGGTGTCAACAACGCTTGGGTAATGTCTGACTAACGAGAAACAACGCTTAACGAGATACCCGCGAGCCTGTACTACGATCGAACCGTAATCGTTTTCTCGAACGACGCTATCACCGAGAAAAAACAAAGCGGAAAATGTAGAACGGTATTCAGTTGGGTGGTTTCCTACGACCGGGTTGTAGAATACAGAGGTTAATGTTAAACATGACTTTCGTTGATTATATATGCATCGTTTAGTTCGAAAGCAGCACATATTAAATTTTGTAAGAAATCGAATTTAAGTAAAATAACGCACAATTAATGCTTATCTATTGAATTTGAAAGTGATCAAATTATTTTAAAAGAACCAAAATATTAAAAGTATCGAAATATCAGATGATTAGTCGTATAATGAAAATTGAAAGGATCCAGATATAGTAATTAAAAAAAAAATAAATTTATTGTCTATGATTAAATATAACTCATACACTTATTTTTAAATTTCTCTAATTACTTTTGTTCCAATTTATCAAATTTAATATAATATGATACACATTATATATATAACGCTTAGCTATATTTTTTTATTAGTAAATACATAAAATATAAAGAAAAAAAACATTTATTCACAAAAACCAATTTAGAATAAAGAGTGAGCCATTTGGCTCAACAACAATAATTAGAGAAATTTAAAAATAATAATTGTACAAATAAAAATTTAATCTCCTAATTACTATAGTCTTCTAATTTATTGTGTGACTCTAAAATAATGATATTTTTAAACTAAATAGGTAACTTATTTAATGCAACCCTTTTTTTAATATATTTATTTATATATAACTTTTATATAACTTTTAATATAACTTTTTCAAGATGTTTATTAAATGTACATAACTTTTTTCAATATGTGTGTGCAATAATTAAAAGGACAAATTAAAAAATTAAAATGTAAATTAATACGATGCATAATTGTGCATAAAATAAGATATTTTTAACTGCGTGTTAAAATGGTATTTTAAGGAGAAGTCCAATAGCAATAAAATTCAAATATATAAAGTAAAAGTAATAGGATAATGATGTGCTATTAAATATTTTATGCTATTCTGTAATATTAAATTTTTTTAAAATTTTTACGAACATGTTTATATATAAATGATTAAATTTAGACGTTTTAACCCGCTAGTCGCGTTTGCGTCGTAATTCGTTCACTAAACTTATACGACCTCTACGTGCTCTGCGGACTCCCTTATATCTGGTGGTTGCGTAATCTTTAGAACATCCTGTACCGACGGTGTCACAGAAATAGCTGCGCTTTCTTCCGGAAACGCGTGTTCTTCATGAACGGGCGTGGATTCGAAGTGATGGATGAAATTTTTGTAATGTCCATGATCGTGTCTTTCTAACGTATGATGATTATGGTCCTCGTGATGCTTATAATGATGATTGTGTCCGTGATGGTGATCTTCGTGATGTTCATGGTCTTCTTTATGTTTGTGGCTATGTTTATGATCGTGTCCCTCGTGATGTTTATGCTCTTCATGGTGATGATGCTTATGATCATGGCCGTGCTTATGCTCCTCCTTATGCTCGTGACCATGCTTGTGAGACTCATGATGGTGATGCTTATGATGTTGATGGTGGGAGTGATGATGATCCTCGTGATGACCATGATGGTGCTCCTCGTGATGCCCATGTTTATGCTCGTGTCCGTGATGATGCTTATGATCTTCCTTGTGTCCATGCTTGTGATGCTCTTTGTGTTCATGTCCATGATGATGATGATGATTCTCGGTTTCCTTGTGAGTGTGATGATGATGATGTTCGTTAACATGATGATGATCGTGATGATGATGGTGTTCGTTATGGTGATGATGCTTATGATGGTGATGATGCTCAGAATGGTGCTTGTGTTCTTCATGGTGCTCGTGCTTCGAATGATGATGATGCCCATGATGGTGCTTATGCTCTTCATGATGTTTATGCTCGTGATCATGCTTATGATCATGCTTATGGCCATGTTCATGCTTATGTTCGTGGCCATGATGGTGTCCGTGATGATCATGATGGTCGTGATGATGCCCGTGTTTGTGATGGATAGAATGCGATCTGTGAAATGATCTATCGAAGTCGAGAATTCTGCGCTGCGATTCAATGATCGACGGGGTCACGATGGTGACGCGACCACCCGGCGGCGAGGTCTCGGTTATCCGCGTGGTGATGATTTGCCTCGGTTGCGGAGGGATTTGCGAAACGATACTGGCACCGAGACCTGCGCCGAAGGTCGTTCCGAGGAACGGAAGCGGGCTCTGGTCGTTCAGCGGTGACAACGGGTGAGGAAAATTCATTCCGAGATCAGTCAACTGTCGTTTCTTCTGGTTCCTTTCGGCTGTCGCGATAATTTTACCCGACAGGTTCTGACGCACGAGCGGTCGCAGCGATTGCAATTGTCGCGACAGTCTGATGGAGTCGACCAGACCCTGCTTGGCCGCCGACACTTGCGGTCGAATCTCATCTCGTGTTGCAGGTTCCTGGCCAGTAGCTACTGCCAGTAACAGAGCGACGACCGGAAGCCACGCCTAGAATGATAGCCAAGCTTAGTAAGTGGAATTTGTTCGTAAAATGACGTTGCCTTTTGAATCGTTAATCTATTAGCAATTTGAAATTAACATTGAATTTTGATTATTTATAGTAATTATAATGGGCGGGGATATATCTGGACATAATTATTGATTCTTGCGAATTCTATCATAATTTATTATTATATTCCAATTAATATAATTTAGATAGTGAAGCCTCTATTATCTATTTTTATTCAAAATAGACGGTGTTCTCAAAGAACCGGCACGAATAATGAGTGTTTAACTTTCAGTAGACGCAAGACGTGTCGTATCAGGTATACACTTTTATCGCACACATATGTATGCGGGCACGTTCTAGCGGAAAAGCCGGAGATAATAATATCCAGTAAAGTCGGAAAGTCGTTTTATCACGCGTCGACCTTCTTGCCGTGGATTTCCCGAAGGAAGAAAGAGAGAGATCGCTCGGCTAACGAGAACCGAAATCGCATCTCGAGCCGGTTACAAAAATCAGCGTGGTCAGCTGGCGGCATGTTTGCTGCAAGGAATCAATTAATCACGCTCGAATATAATCGGCGTCGGTGATTTATTTCCGAATTTCCGGTAGGACAAGCGTAGGAATTGGGAATCAGCAGAAGATGACGATATCAAATTATATTCTTAGAGATCCGCTTTTGTGCGATTCACTCGCGATCGCGCGATCGAATGCGACGAAAGTAGATTGAATCTATGATGCGATTATCGCGCATTATCCTCTTCGGATTTATTTAATCGAATCATTTCGAACGAGGCTTCTTATACACCACAGTTTTAAATAAACCATTGTCACTTTTTTAAATATTACAGATCTGCAGAGCCAAAATTACAAACTAGGTTAGTGGATTACGTATTATTTCCTTAATATTTTTTTATTTGAAGATCATACAGCGCTATTTCAACAACAGATAATTTTATTCACGGTTGATATTATTTAAGGATTTTGTACTGTCAAATTATATCAAATACGTGACCTGATAAGTATTTCGAAAATAAAATATCTCGGAGGAAAGAAAAAAGTCGCGACCAAATATAATTATCTTCAATTGACACAAATATCTAATAAATCGTATTCTTTTAAGAATTTAATTTAAATTCTAGAAATGTCATAATATCAGAATATGTGACAGTTGCAACAGAAATCCACGTCGAATGATATAAAAAAAATTCTTACGACGATTATTTAACGCTCTCAATTGACGCAGAGACAATTAAATACTGGATTCAATTTGATTCGAAAGATTTCTATTGAAGGAACTTTAGAAAATCGGAGGATCTTGGTTTCCCTCCGGGCTCTCCATCATTTCTTCTTCCGCAATATCTCATTCTATGGCGTCACGACGCCGCCACCGCCGCTAATTTCCTCGCTCGCTCGTAGTAGCCGCGACTGCAGCAAGCTGGCGTCTACGCGAAGCGCTGATATATTCTTCTTGAAATGCAAATGTTCCGGCGCTTAATAACTCCGGGATTTAATCAGTGACAAACCAATTTATACAAAAGATTCCGGACGCTGACGACGTCGATGAAGAGTCGTCGCTGGACGCGATCGGCGACGAAAATTAGAAACGGCGAGACGTGTTTTGTACGCGAGTGGCGAGACCCGCCGTCCTTTTTCATTACGAACTCCGGCCACATTTATAGCCGGATTAACGCGATACGGAGGGACGCGATCGAATTTCCGACGAAAATTTCGGAACGCTCATCAGTTGCGCGCAAATGTCTCGGCCGCGCTAATAACAAATGTCCTAATAACTTTTATTTGTGACACTTGTACATCACGACTGTCCGCAAACTCGCGCCGAATATGTCCGGATCTTAAATCTAGACTGATGTCAACGATAAATCCCGCGCCTTGTATTACGCAGTGACCCATCGTGGCATTACAAGCTGAGTAATGTGTGTATTAATCAGAGTAGTTGAGAGGGGGGCAAGTGTATGAGGGAAAACAGATTTTTACCTTTAAAGGCGAATTATTCTCGTAGATATCAATTTTCTTACGTGTCGCTGTATTATTTTATGCAAAAACGTGAAAAACGATTATAAACTTTACGCGTTTTATTCACTTGGCTTTTTTATTTTGCAATGAAAACGGCGAAGAAACTTACCCACGTAATCATGTCGGCGTTATTTCGGTGGGTGCAGCACAAAACAATACTGGATATCAAAACTGAGTGACTACGTACTTTTATAGAGAGAGCACCTAACTCGCGGTACTTTCTTCCGTGCTAAGCATCAGTGTCGTTTACGACGAGACCTAATGTTTTAATCGTCGTCATAATGCTCGTCGGACCGCGAACGGCATCGATTGCAATCGTCGAAATTCATTCGTAGCTAATGATATTGTTCCATCAAATCTATTTCCTCTTTACGTTAAAAAAAAATCGAGGAAGCACCGATCATCTTTCGCTCGACGACATCGAGCCGATACGGAATTATCGATTGACATTTCCCGTCGATTGACAATCTTTTTTTTTTTGTAAGTGATACGACGCGATACATTTTTTTTTTAGAATTAATCTCGTTTATCAAAGAGCATTATTATATTTTTTCCGTACTTATAAAAGTAATTGTATAACTTCTATGAATTTTGATGCACTATTTTTGCGCAACGGTAATAAAACGCACGGTGGTTATATGCGTAAACGAGAATGCATATGTAAATAAATGTGGTTTGCGGGCATTTAAATTTTTGGCAATATTTATCTCTTACGTATATAAAAATTTATTTGCCGCGCCGTAACAGGATAAAAATTATAGCCGCGTTTATTATCTCCCCTATTTAAAAAGAAACAGTAGCTCTTAATTACCGGAAACGAATGAGACGAGACGTGACCGAAGGTATTTTAAGGATCTATTGTTGCCGGCGATTGTTGTAATTTTATTCGTTTCTGTAATAATAATCGAATTTTCCGCTTTCACGTCACTTTCATATCCGTCCACGTCCCTTGAGGGCAATGACAGCACGCTCGCGTATATAGACTATTCAATACGCGTATTAAGCACATGTGCTGCGCGATCAGCCAGAAATGAAGCAAACGATGCGTACGACCGAGCTAAATTAGTAACGTTTACTCAATAAGGTGAATTCTGTGACGTCTTCCTACATCGCTCTCACATACACATTGACACAACTGCATGAAATAATTATTAATATTAATGCATCAGATAACTTTGACATGATGAATTGAGCAAATTTTATCTTGAGTTATTGTAGGATAAAATTAATGAAAAACACATTTACACAGTAACAGAATATATTAAAAGTATATTAATTTTCTGTTAAAAAGAATAATATTACATAAAATTACAACGTTTATATTAATCTAATATTTATTATCTACAATAAGATAACATATGTAGAATTAACTGTCACAGAATTTATTGGAATTAATGTGTGACAATAACTCAATATTTCGCGCGCGGTTTATTGAGGTAGTATAATTAAGTTATTTGTGCCGATTACACTTAACGAAATACTGCTATTAGCACAAAATAATCTGTACAAATGAGCGATGAATTTTGAGAACAGTTTCTAGATATGAAAATATTGTTTCCACTCACATAACCGAAAGCTGAGCGGAGAGCATTAGAATTCTCCGATAGTCTAGAGATTGTCAGCATTTGCGTTGAGTGTCTCACTATCAGAGTAAAATGTTCTCATGAAACAGCGATAAAGATAAACGCCCGACGTAGCGATAGCTGCCACCATACTCTATATTTCTCTCGTAAAACACTTATTCGCTACCGAGTTCCGTAGTAGTTCATTTTGCTTATTCATATCTGTCTATTTCCTGTTCCCATAGTCTCCATTTCGTTTATTCTACATTTAATTGTCAGTCGCTAAAGATTATTATGGTGATTCTCCTTGCTCTAATTTTCTTAACCTTAGAGTGTTATTTTAAATTCTACATTTTTTATTAGTTAAATTATTATTATATGCTAAATTTTCATGATTTTTTTATATTTTTATTCTTTTGTGATATTGTACTCATTTTTTGTAAATATTGCATTATATCTGATTTCATATTTTATTTACATACAATTCAGTTCAATATATAATAAAAAATATACATAATTGATAAACTTTTTTTTACATATGTAATATATGGTAATAAAGTACTGTTGAATAACAATAGCACTCTAAGCTTAACTCTATCGCGAGATTTCTTACCTTCTCCGGATGCCTGCATTTGTATTCGAAGAAAAAATCTCTGTGCTTATATATTTATATTATACATCAAAGTTAACAGTCTCTAAACTTTTGTGTCTCTCACTCGGCCTATAGATTAAAAATGATATATTTCTGTTATACGAGCCGATATATCTCTACGTGATATTGTCGTAGATTTAGATTATACGATTTCGACTTAGTAGAGAAACTTCTCCGGGCTTTTAGTACAAGCGATCTCCCGATTAGAGGGAACCGTAATATTTGTTTAATGCGCAGCCAGATAGCAAACGGTGGAGAACGAGAAAAAGGCTCGCAGCAAAGCCGTAGGGTATGAGGGACATTATTAGTCGAGCCGCAAGCTTACCCCATCTACTGTCTTCCCTCCATCTTCGATGCTGCAACATTATCGTAGTAGCTTGGTAATTATTTCCGCACGATTTTCCCGGTGATATGGCGTCGCGTCGAAATTTAGGAAACAAACGAGATCTCCGAATCGATCGAGATGTTAGATGTTTCGCTCTCGTCGCGCAATTCGAAATATTCTTACAATTACGCGATAACAGGAGTAATTACACGGCGCGACAGAACTGCTTCGCGAAAGAAATTTTTCGATTTAACGTTTTTTTTTTCGCCGTCGAGACGTTATTGATTTAAGCATTAGCGTCCCGCTGTGATAATAGAACAACCGTTTATGTGCACTATCGGCTTTATGCCATCAGTATGTCGGTTGTTAAATGATGGTCCGACACTATCTTTTAAGCACCGCCGGTTTTTCCTTCTCGTTCAATTACTGTAATGTGTCTTTCGACATACAATTCTATCTGCAAGATTAATTTTCAATACTTCCCGCTCGTGTCATTCTCCCTGACTATTCATTTATTTAAAATGCGTGATTAGTTGACTGCATCCATTGTGTGTTTTCGAACGGAATGGCAATGTCTGTAGAAAATAGGGAAATTACTCAGCGAGCGTGCAATAATCGTGACTGCAAACACGATGATAATAATGACAGTATTGCAGTTCATGTGATATGCATCGCCGGCAATTTTGCATTTCGCGGCTTTTGAATTTCCTACGTCGGCACTAGCTTTCCTTTTTTTTGCACCCGTTATCTGTCACGTCTCGTTGATGTCCTGAATTTTTCAAGGCAACGAACGTCGCGTTGTAACATCGAGCAATAAAATAAAAAAAATATTTGCATTGTGCTGCAAAAATTAGAGGCACGTGAAGTTCGTTTTGCGCGTTTAGCGAATTCGGTTTTTTGATGGAAATTTTTATCACGTTATTTTCGAAGTGGATAGAAGATGAATAATTTAATATGTAATTAAGTAAATACCAAAATTAAGTAAACACAGACTGATCTAAAGAAGCAAGCGTAGTGTTCACGGAAAAAAAGCCGAAAATTCTTAACGGATTTAAAACGAGATAAAGATAGGGGAATATATTTATTTTGACATAGATTTTTATTTATATAATTTTTATTGCGCAAAAATTACAAAATTTGAGTTCAATCGAAAGCCAGACACAGATAGAGCATCTTTTGTAGAAAATGGAAAAATCTAATTGGGAAAATGAAGATTTATCTTTGTTCCCCGCCTTGTCTATGTGTACGAATTAAATGTACATTTTTTTTGCAAATATTTAATGTTCCTAAATTTTTCAGCTCTTTTTTAGATTATTCTGTATATAAATTGCACGCTATTTTTTTACAACAAAAAAAACTTGATGCGCTGTCACATTGTGGTACGCGAATGTCTTTTTTTCGAGAGAGATAAAAAACAATAAAATGGTTGTTCTTTCGTGCTGCCAGTGAAGATTGGTGACCGCGTTTTTGTCGCGTCTGCGAATGGTCACGAATTGCGGCGACTATCGTTAATAATGCGCCATCGTGTAACGCGTACAAAGCCGCCTACTTGTTAACGTCTTAGAGGGTGAGGTGAAAAGACGAAGAAGAAAGCTAGCACGTGATGAAGAATTCTGAATAATCAGCAAGAAGTTCGCTAACGAGTGTCAAGAGTACAAAGCGAGCTCGTTACATTTGTGCCAACGAAATAGTCGCACAACGATTTATTATACATATATCATTTGAAATTTTATAGCTCTTATTTCATAATAGCTGATAATATAAATGAAAAAAATATGTAACGTTTATCTTGTGACAACAATCTTTTGCATGCATATTTTGCATGTTTATTTTTTATATTTATAAATAATAATATACAAAATAATTATATTATAATAATGTAATTTTTTACATTTTGCTGGTAATCTCATTCAAGTCAGTATTTGCGTGATTTTTGCAATAAATTTTCAACTTCGTAATTAAGAAAGTCATTCCGTATTAACATATCGATCAAAGTGTTATTATAAGCGCCGTCATATATTGCCGATAATGGTCAGAGCATTGTTTCTAATATTTCAAAAATTGCTCATATATCATCGTCAACGTATGTGAATTAGCTGAGTGGTAAACATAATCGATGCGAAGCATAAATAAGCATAAATCAAGTTGATCTGAAAACGTTTGACCCTGTATACATAGGTCAACTTTCACGCAAGAAATATGTATTTCTATTTAATACTTTATATTCACAGCATCGTGTAAAACTGAAATAATAACACGTGATACACATGCGCGATGTACATACCAGACATAATAAATCGGAAGGCGGGGACGCGCGGGTGTCAAAAATAACGACGAGTTAATCGGAAACGGACGACACTCCGACGCGAAGATATCCGGTGAAAAACGACAGCGTCGGCGTCGGAACGTCATGCCTTACAACATCATTTATTCTTCATCCGTGGCAGGAACAGCAGTAAGAGGCATGAGTAAAACCGCTAAAGAAGTCGGGATGAACAGCGAAAGCAAGAGCGAAAGAGCGACGGAGGCAGAAATAAAAAGTAGACGCTAGAGATACACCCTCGTAAAACAACTGACACGAAAGCTCGTCCTTTCTCCAACCTTTTCGCTCATCTCGCCTCCCGTCGTCGTTGTGTCCCGCGTCGTTCTCGCGAGCAAGAGCTCGACGAGACTAAATATGATTTATCGATGACCGGTAGAATTTTGTCGCATTTTCTTTAATACGGATAATAATTATTACACGCGCGCGCCGAATGGTTTTCTCTTCTTTCAGCTAGTCGCTAACGGGTATATTAGTGGGAAGCTGAGATAATTGCACGCCTCTTAACGTCGCCTAGACCGTTTCTTACGGACGACAGTAGCGACAAACACTCGTAGAGTGTGCATTTGAGAAAATTACGATTTTTTGCGCTTTCGGTCGCAGCGTAATTCTGTTCTTTGTTGCAGGCGATAGATATTATGCCTCAGTAGAGATTCTGGGACTTTGAGAATTAGATACGGATTATTAACACATTGTAAAGAGGATATTGCAGTAATAATACAAGAGAAAAGAAAATGGCATAAACTCGTTCAAGAATGCATAAAGTATCGTTATTGAAGTCGCGCATTAGCATTATTACAAAAAGAAATGGAGATTTTTATTCATCGTGCTCACTATTATCTTTTTAGGTAATATTAAATTGGCAATAGCGAGAGAACGCTCTTAATCAGAGACGATAACGAGAGTTCTATCTCCCGTCCTTCCGTTACTTCAGGCTTTCCCGTTCATCTCCTTTCGGTTCCAACTCGCGGAACAAGGCGCAAGCTCGAAGTTTAGCAGCCCGTTGTCTCAACGACCTCTTACGAATTAAGAATCGGCTTAAATTATAAACGCCTTCGCCGTATCTCGAAAGGTAGAATTTGCATTCTAAAGATGCGGCGCTTTGCCTTGAGCTCTGAACAATTAGTTCGTTCTCTCTTTGGCGAATGCTGCGAGTTCGAAACGAGTCGCGCAGGAAGAACGTCCGACAAATTGTAGATGCTTCGGAATTTATGAATTGGCTCTATCGCCTTGTGAAGCGTTTTCTCACGAGAATTATTTAAAATCTGACGAAAAAATGCATTAAAAAAATATAACACCTATTGAAAATTAAGAGTAAAAAATATACATAAGATAGAATATTATTATTATTATCGATACATTTATTATTTCGGAACTTGGATAAAAGAAAGATATCTCCCTCACAATTATGCGAAACATAAGTTAAATCATTTTTGTTGTAGTTGGCACACAGACACATACAGAAATGCTTACTAATTTGTCGAGTTTCGGTTGTCGCAGAATTACGACGATTTTATTCCGAGTAATTTACGAGCCGCAAAGTTCATTCGTATTACACAATAATAAGCCACTACACATCACGCGATAATTATCGCCGGTGTATCTGTAACTAATCCGCTTTAGGAAGAAAAATTCGCCCGCTTGCGCGCGCGTGATTAAATGCGGCCCGCAATCATACGCGTCTCGGCAGCATTTTTCTTCCTAAATCCCGACTTACCGGCCGACGTCATAAATTCACCCTGGTTCAACAAATATCATTCACAGCGGTACGATGTACGATGACGAATCTCTTTCTCCCTCATATTCGCGAACGCATCGTCGCGGACGTATTCTATTCCAGTTTCCATCTCGTGCGAAGGTGCTTACCGGCCTTTGTCCTTTTCTTTTATACTTCGTAAAGCACGTCGACATGCGGCATTTTTTTTGCCGCGCTCGCGTTCTACGCGTAAACGTTAAAATACATGCGTTTAAATATGCATGTATCCGGAGGACGGGGAAGTACATAAGACCGTTGTTTAGTGGCCATTGTACTAACACCGAGTTGGTGCTGATTGCGGACCGTCTTTAAAACTATTAGCCACTCTCGGTAGCATGGAAATTTCTCTCCCCCCCTCCTCCCTCTCTTCTGCATTCACAGACGGACGCGCGGTTACTTTAGCCGTGTCCCATTCCGGATCCGGAAAGATAGTCGGGAGCGTTTCCGCCGGAATGCCGGATTTCATTCCGCTCGAATTCTGGCGAGCTTATTGGCAAGGGGCGACAGTCCGTACACGTCCGCAAAGGCAACGCGCGTGATCGTTATCCTTTTCTCCCTCTTATCCTGGATCCACAATCTTCCTTTTTATTTGCCACCGTTCTTTCTTTCCTTCTCGGTAGCCGGAAGTTACCACCAATCCTACCGACAGTGTTTCCCTCATAACGCACATTTTTCGTACCTCCTCTTGGTCGCTCGTTTCTCCTTTTTCTTCCTTTTCGTAATCACAGAGTAATACGGTTGGTTACTTCTAACATTGTAGTCTAGATGATGAAAAGCCATCTTTAAGCTTATACTCTATTATCATTGGTACTTAGAATAATTAATCATGATTTTTAATACGAACATTAGCTAAGTTGCTAAAATTCAATTCAATACTATAGCTGTAAAAAAAGATAACTTTCAATGAATATTAAAAGTAGTTTTCTAATTGTATTAATATTTTAGTCTCAGCGCGCTAGATATTTTATTGTAAACCTTATAATTCAAAAATTATGATTTTATATAAAATTTGTTTATATTCTTAACAATTTATTTACAGTTATTTTTAAGATAGAATCGGCTTTTGCCTTCAATCTTATCTTTCCTTATTTTCCGTTATTTACGGAAGGTTCGTCATCGAGATACAAAAAGCACCGAACAATTCAACAAGTTTCTACGTCAGTATCCATGCAAAAGTGTGTCGAGTGGCGATCGTCAAAGTTATCGCCTTAGAATTTCAGCCGTGAAATCAGTCTCTCTTGTTTCGACAACGCTCTCCTCTCGCTCGAACGAGTTTTATGCGAGACTCGGACAGAAAGATAGTAACTTAAAAATCTCAAAATTCTCAGCATTCGCGCGCGACGGAAACATGACGGCGAAAAGCTGCTATCTAATAGTTCTTATATCGTTTCTATAGGTAACCGATATCGTCATACGAACCTGTTCGAGCTCTTTCCATCGATTTCTGTCGATATTAGAAACCTAATAATTACTTAATATTTTAATAGTATTCGTTAATATTCTTTAATATTCTTTTAATATTCTATATAACTTAATATTATATTACGATCTAAACGTGACAAAATATTCTTAGGATATATGTTTAATATATTCAAAGAGATTAAGAAGCTTTTCATTCATAAAAAATTTCAATAAATACTAAGTTAATTATTTAGTAACATTAGAAACAAAGATAAATGGCTAATATATTTCTGATTAATAATTTATAAATGACTTATTGTTAGAAAACATACTTTACAATAATTACTATCGAAATATAAAAATATACTCGTTTGTTCCCTTTCGAAATATTATTTTTAGATTTACACTCGAGTAGCACAATAAATAAATATAAATATTAATATAGTATAATAAATATAAATATAAAGTAGTAAAAGAGCTGACAATGATAAGTTTCCTACTAATGATTATAAGCGCCGATAATAACACCCTTGCATACCTTGTAATGTAACGTATCGTCTTAATGCTCTATGATAATATGCTCTATGATAATAATATTATATGTTTTCCCGCAGTTTGCGGCAGTAAATTCCGAAATCTTTTATCTGACCGACGACGACCCCGTGAAATTGGAACGCGAGTCCCACGGGCGAGAAGCCTAAAGAGATCTATGGTTCCGGGCTGGTTTCTCACGCGAAACGGCTCTCGCCGTTGCGGGACTTGACCATCGCGTCGTCCTAACCCGGTAAGGTTCACGTTAGGTCCAGGATTCCGTCCTGGAATCCTCCGAATTCCCCGTCTCGCTTGATTTACGTCGCTGCCAAAGTTTTATCGCCCCCGTCCATCAAATCGCTCTGGCCAGCGATCAAATCCCGCGGGAGACACCTCGCCTGGAGGCTTTCGGACGTAGGAATTCACGAGTCGGAGTCTCTCGCGGAATTCACGACGTCGTGGAAAAGCCGCGCTTAATCCCTGAGTGGAGACAAATTTATGCCCGGTTCGATCATAAGTAATACGGCTGACCGGGTCTCTCCTTTGTCGTTTCATATCTATTCTATTTGGACCTTATTTTCGGATTGGTCGTAAACACTATTCGTATCATTGGGGAACGTCGTACGAGACGAATTTTGCTTTCGTAGGACTTTTCGTATCGTCCTTTCTGTCCTTCGTGGAGCTCTCGAGCGCTACCGTTCTCCTCGATTATCGACGACTCGACTATCGACTGTAGCATTCAGAATAATCCATAAATATCATAATTATATTTTCACAATTATCATTGATAATTCGCCGAAAGTTGAAAAAATAACGACTTTCCCGAATGCGGTATTTTGATTAAAGTTATTCCGCGGCGCTGCATCGCGAGGATGCATCGACTTTGGAATTCGATCACCGCATTATCGCGAGAAGCGGGCTTATCATCGATAGGCCTCGGAAAAGTATTGCGCGAACACGAAGAAGGGAGGAATAAACAATACGCGATCTAAAAGTAAAATCGGGTCGCGCATTATGCAACTAATCCGACGGCGACGCTGGTTGTTTAGCGCGACGCTCGACGAGATTTCCAATTCGCGGGACGCTGGTTCGGCCAATTAAATCCGCCATTTGTCTTCGTGGTAGTCGTCTTCCCTTTCCGTAATCCATGCGATCGGAAAACTTTTCGCCCAAGGAAGAACGCTGCAGCCGCAGGCCGCGTCGCGTTCTCCCCGCGGGAATAAAGAATCGAAGTCGTTTTCTCTACGCCACCAAATTGACCCGGAGTCTGTGCTCCCGCGCGGCCGCACACCCGCCACCTCGTCTCATAAATATTTAAATCTAATGAACTTTGCAGACCGTGTAGATTCAAATCAGGATTTGGCGAAGGTTTTGTTGGGCCGCGCGACCGTGCAACGCGCAGCGGAAACCATTTTCCGCGAGCGAACGACGCGGTGTTCGATCGATCGGGAATGATTGAACGGCGTATGTAGACAGCTCGCGGCTTTACGCGGCTCAGCTTCAAACATAATAAAGAATGGAGAAACACAATTGCAATCATTACTCTTCTTCTTCCTTGCGATAAAGTGAAAAGTGTTGCGGGAAAAGAAAGACGAAGAGTAATGATTGCAATTGTGTTTAAACAATCATGTACTTTTCTCGAATTTATTATATTTTTTTAATTATCATTTTTATTTTTATATTGAGTAGTTTTTATTAGAGGATTACGCGAATTTTACAATAATATTTCCTGCGTTTCTACAAATATATTCTAATATAGAAAATTACAAATGTTTCGTTAAAGACGGAAGTATAATTTTTTGAAGGATTATATCATCTTATAAGAAGACATTTACTTAATAAGATTTCATAATATCGAGACTTCTATGGCATTTTATATATAACGATCTGATGGCGTTATTTGAAATATCTCTGTTTTATTTGAAAATCGAACGAGTCTCTTCTTCATTACTTTTTTCATTATCGTAGAAAATTGAAATAACGATAATGTTTGATTTTTATTCGTGATTTGAATGCTCTTTCCTTTAAATATTTTATTCTTTTCGGAGTTTTCTTAGAATTTTCTTCGCCGCTGCCAAAGTGTCTGGATTCAATCGGCTCTCTTTTTGAATGTTCTTTTTGCGTTAGAATGCAATATAATGCCATAGAGCAGGGTCGTTTTCAACGAGCAATGCGGTGATCGCGCATTTTATCCACTCCATCGAGAATAATTGGATGGTCGACAAAAAAAAGTGGCAGACGACTCGCGTGGATTTACAGAACGGAGGCTGTATCGACAGGTTGTGTAATTCCAACGTCAAGAATATCGATGAACAACAAAGTTTAATCTTCTTTTTTTTTTTTTTTTTTTTTTTGTTAAGGAGCCACGCTCAAATTTCCTGCCGGATATTTATTAAATTTAAAGGATTAGGTTTATGTGAGAATCAATATATTGGTTGCGCTAAAAAATATGGATTATGCAGATGATGCTTTCACGCCAACACGAAGGGAATAAAAAGAAATCGAGAAAAAGATGGAAAGAAAAATTGGAGTAATCTTACAAGTCGTCATTGTGTAACCCTTTTTAGTACATATTGTACTTACATTATCGCTTATCGTGGCACTACACACGCAAACTGGAAATGGACTTTAAATAGCGATTCCACCGTAAGTGCGAGTAAGGCTGTGCCTATTAAAGTGCTGTCTGTAAATAATGACTATACATTGGATAGAACGGCCAAATGCCGAATTTACGAGCGCTTCCGGTTAGAGATTCGAGAATTATGATGTGCCATCGAAATTTCCCTCTATTTATGTAGTTGAGAAATTACGATGTGCGCTGACTTTTAGCTGTGTATCAAGGCTATTTGTGTGTGTAAGAATAAGCGTTTGCTTATTGCCAGTGCAATATTTCATCGCGAAAGGAATCTCGACCGTACGTTCGAGATATTGAAATTATGAAGAGCATTGCTCTCTAAGTCCCTTAATATCGAGCTTGGGTATTTTGTAGATACTTATTTGTCTTGTAGAGAAAATATCTAGCTTGTCGTTGTTTTCTGAAACATGTCGACGGAAACAATGCGCTCTCAATCCTGGAGACGATATTTTTCACAATCTTTGAGTCAATTCGTATCGAGCAGTTTTGATAAAGCGAGGAACGAAGTGGAGATCGGCGGCGTTAAAGAATAGGAAAAGTTAGAACGAATGTTCTTGACAGGTCTCTCACCAAACACGAATCTATCTGTATCTACGTATACACACATACGTGTGTGTGTGTTTTTGTGTGTGTGTGCGCACACACGCGCTTAACCGACAATGAAGAAGCGCATTACCGACAGGCGCCGTGCCGCTTGCAATATTGAGCTGCCCTCGGGACATACGTCGTTAATTAAAGCACTGAATTATTCGTCGACTTGTTAAAGCCGGGGTGCGAATGTCGTTAGCGAGGAGCATCCGCGACGTAAACAGTCATCCCTGCTCGTGAATTATACGTCGCTCGTCCGTCTATGACGAACCCTCTGCCCAATGTTAATATTATCCGAAACCTGAGGAGGAGAATCTCCTCTTCAGACCAGACAAAAGGATACCCCTTATATTCGCCGTCGTGAACAAGCAAAATGCCTTTGTCTTCCGTTAAGCCTTTCTCGTTATTATGTCCTTCGAGGGGTATTTAGTAAAGTCAATTGATTTTGAAGAGAAAGAACGAGCGTTGCTCTCTTAATAATATAACGACGAGTCGGATAAAGGCGGGATACAATCAACGATTAAACGCGGTTTGGTTCGGCCGATGCTTTTATAGACCAACCGTATGTTCGAGACGTAATTATCGGTATTATTCGGTTACCACTTGAAGGATCACTCTCGAGCGGCGGCGATCTAGGATACGCGAGATAATATCTGACACTTCGGGGCCATATTAAATTAATATGGAATTTACGCGTACACGGAATACCATTGTGGGGGGATTGACCATTAATAATGTCCGATTATTTGATCGCATTAATTATCTGCGATTTGCAATAACTATATTAATTATCGACGTATCGAGCAGAATTAATTCTCCTCTTGACATTTACAACACTTCAATGTCATTGGAAACGATGACTGGCGCATCGTTTTAATCGAAGCCCAAGTAATCGATTACTTGTTTGTTTTGCTATCCCGTTAATATTTCCTCTCGCGGATTGGCAGATTTCCCATTACAACGCCCGTCAGGTGAGAGAAAAATTATGCGTCGGCGACGCATTCGCGCGGACGTAAAACTAATTAAAAGTAGATTTCCATAATAATTAATCTCTAGCCTGATAGTTTTTATTAATGAAACGTAGATGCTCTCGCATTCTCCGCGTTTCGTGTACATCAACATTAATTCACGGCCACGGGAAGGACATTGAAGCAACTCGATGTAAACACCCCCGTGTGAAATACATGCATGAGACATGTTCGCGTAGCTCGTTCGTTTCATCCCCTGCTGCCCCCCTCCCCCCCCTTCTTTCTCTCTTACACACACACACACACATCCAATCCTTCGTGTGTCAATATTATCCGAGAGCCGCCCTAGTCGCTGTCGGTACTTGGTTTCGTGCGTGTCAAGGATGAAAAATTGAGCTAGCGTTTTTTTTCCCGATGAAAAAAAAAAAAAATACAGAAAACGATGGAGTTTTCCTCTGTCATCATAAAAAAAATTCTCTTTGTCGCGAAAAAAAAATCTCGCGTATATAGATTTTTAAGTGATATTTATAGATTTTCGCGATCATTCTCTGCAATGAATAAATCCAGAATAAAACCAGAAAGTTACGCGGTGATTTTACATGCGTTTTCGAAAAACGTAGAAAGATGCTAATATAAACATAACATGTTTCCCATCGAAGTTACATGTATCATAAAATTGTTTAATCTTCTTGCTTTTCGGAGCGTTAAATCTTCGTTTTACTACAGCTTTTGGTTCCACTCGATATTTAGCGATTATACTCTGAAAAACCGACAACGTTAACATTATTTACAAATCGTGAATTTTTACAAATCAAATGAAATATTTAACCGCAATTTTTTCACCGATGAAAGGATAAAAAAAAAACAACGATAAGCTCACCGCGCTTCATATAATTATTTTACCGCGACAGATGTACACAAGGGCGTGCGCCCCAAAATTACATTTGAATCGGGAATTCGCGTGAACGTTGTCATTGCGATTTAATCATTATAGCCGCGCGGTCAATAGATATAATAATAATATAATTGGCAACCGATCTCTTCTCTGCCGGTTTCGATGATACAATGGAATTACTTGCGGCGGGGCGAGCGTGTATATAGGCGTGTACGCCGGCAACAATACGCGCGCGCGCTCATAATTGATACACTTTCATTGTTATCATCGCCAAACAGTGTCCACTTCGAGGTAACTCGGCGTGGCTGCCGGGAGGCCGGTAAAGTGCGAGCCACTTTGTTCCACGTCGCCTGTAAGTCCAATTAATTAAATCGGTAATTACATTCTCTCTCAGCCGAGTGCCGGCTTTGCGAGACGTTTGCGAGACGCACGCGCGCGCGATTGCTCGGTATTTTATCCAACTGTAGGATTTTCTACCGTCCATTGTACGCGAGAAACGATTGCCGTTCGCCTGCCTTTTCGTCCGGCAACTCGATTACGCGCCGGGTTAGTTTTACTCCTTCTTCTGGTGCGATCTCCTCTTTTTTCCTTCTGTTCTCAATTACGCTTTTTATAAAATAAAAGAATTCAGCCGACGTTGTCGGTTCTCCTACGTGTCTTGGCGATAATTATCTTTGTAATTAAAAATTACAACTATCAGTCTCCGAGTACCATCGATTATATATGATTTTACAAATGAATATAACACTTGAATTTAATAACTATTTGCCCACATATGGTCAATTTTACGTATCGATTATCGATTTTTGATGAGTAAACAAGTTAATGCTTTTTTGATAATTAACGAAAATGTGTAGCGTTACAACATTGTGTTACCCCTGTATTGAAGCGCACAATATCGAGGCAAATATAATCACTTTGTTCGCTTATGCAGCGGATAATAATTGCATGTTGACGGGAATCTTTCAAGTGTAGTGGATACATGATCGCTTATGCGTAAATTTAGTGGTCTTTATTTATCCAGGATAAATACACGTATTTGTATCAGAGCTCTCTGAAAATGTAAATTATAATTATCCGCGGATGTCGTGTTGATTTATTGCGGCTAAAATTGGCGTCGGGATTAAATGCTGGTAAACTGCGCATACTCATTTCTCCTGCCCTTGACTTATCTAACACTCTCAAAAGTGCGGTAAATTTCGTCCCGATTATCGTTTCAGGCGGTGCAGTTTAATTTAAATTAATTCAGGACAAATTCGCGGAGAAAATTAGAAACGCGAAACTAGTTTAGCTTTTTAATCCCCGGAGGGCTGTGAGAGCTGAATATCATTTGCCTGCCGCGGATTATACGCAAGACAAGTGTTGAAACGCTTGCCGACGCGCTGAATCTTTCATTCACATACCAAGAGTACGTGCTGATTGGCTCCGGCAAGTTGAATATGAAGCAGCGGTGGAGGCAGTTCAGAAATGCTAATCGCGCATGCATACTGTTTTCGTGCGTCCTGTCGGAGCGAAACAACACACTTCCGCCGCGCAAAAATTCCGGCATAAAGTAGAGCGTAGAGAAACATCCGTAATAAACGCTTTAGTTGATTTTCACGACGATAAATAATTTTGTTTTTGAATTTTCTATTACGTTTTTTTTTTGCAAATATGCGCATCATAAATGTAATATTTATTCAACTCGCTGTTCTTCTCCGCTTTGCTCTTTCTTTTCGATAATATAATAATATAATATTTTTTCAGTTTCGAATAAATAAGTACAAATTTTACTGTTACAAAAACTAAATTATGAACTTATATATTTATTTCTCGAGAGAAACCAGTTAAAATTATTTATCTTTAGTTTAACATATTTGGGAAATATATCTCGGGAAATAGTTACATCGAATGATAAATTGTGATTTATGTCCTTCCCCTCCAGGGGGACTTCTTTTATTCTTCCGCTGCTTAAAATGCAGCAGCTTTTATTCTACTTGAATATTCTTATCGCGAAGAGACGCGCTGACGAGTAAATATTCATTATCCATACGCCGTTAACAAGCAGCCTCTTAATAAGCGTCACAACTTTAATTCTCGCGAGTGACGAGGGTAGACTTTATAAGCGACGTTGTTGTAACTTTAAGAGATCGCGTCTCTGATCCTCCAAGTGGTAAAATTAACTTCGTATGTGCTTGGATTTATAACTCACAATTTGTCGCAGATATCGCATTTATTTAATCACGAAAATTTCTTATTACTCCAACACTCAAACGGTATTCGCGTAGCGGCCGCACAATTGCGGAAAGTTTCTTTCAAGATCGTTGACGATATTAATGACGTTTCTCGTGGTGTGTTTTCCTCTTCAATAAATTTTCATATTTCAGGAGCAAGAAAATTCGCGACCTCCCGAGAAAATCTCGTTACAATCCGCGCGCGGCGGCTGCCGTCCAAATAACATCTACTCTCGGTGCATCTACATTATTTGTTTTTCCGCGGCCGGAAATGGCAATATCGTGCGACGTTCTAGTTTGTAGTTAAGTGCAAACGAGGTCGCGGACCGGCGGCGTACAATTTCGCTCGTCTCGTCGCTCGTCTGACGAAGCGAGATGAGCGAATTTAGTCTGGCGAAATCAAACCTTTTTCGGCTTTCCTTATAGCGTGCAACCGTATTTTCTCGTTAAGGAATCGTCGCTGACAAATTTATAGCGTTTTCCACGGGAACGCTCCCGCCACACGATATTAGAGAAAATGCCGGTGAAACATGACGAACGATAACGGTACAGATGTAGAGGAGGTTCAAATCGCTTATAAAACACGACATCGTCGCGCGATCATAATATTTTTCCCCTCGATAGTCTTGCGACAGAATCTCAAATCCGTTTATCGAGACAGCCGGCGAATGGAAGGATGCGCGTTCTTTAAATCCCTCTCACGTCGCT
This sequence comes from Lasius platythorax, assembly GCA_963971435.1. Lineage (NCBI taxonomy): Eukaryota > Metazoa > Arthropoda > Insecta > Hymenoptera > Formicidae > Lasius > Lasius platythorax. The sequence continues at coordinate 14,664,763 of OZ020544.1, read as the reverse complement.
GGTGTCACGCAGGTTTGCCCCGAGGACCTCAAAAGGGTAGATTCCTTAACCTTACGATCCGGAAGACTAAGCGTTTCTAACATCATGAGCCATAAAATCTGACAAATCGAATCGCGATCTTTATCTTATCCTATATGTAAATGCGTTGTAACTATTTTCAAGTTAAGAAGAAAGTTTGGTATATATTTTTTTATTCAAATTATTATGACAAAAACTGTTAATCATATATGTACAATACACACACACACACACACACACACACACACACACACGCACGCACACACATATATATATATTTTTTTTAAGAATAAAATGCTTTCGTTTGACGAGATAATGTTGAATGGTCAAATTTTATATTTAGGAAATGCCGATAAAAAATTAATTATCAAAGCACATTGATTTATGAGCGAAGATAGTTTCTCTAAATGGGGAATCGATCCCGTTTGCGAAGCTGCGAAAGTATCGGAATCACGTGCTCCGTTTAAATCCTTTAGATCCTTCTCACGTCGTTGGTGTCACGCAAGTCTCGCTCCACGGATTTCCGAGAGAGAAAAATCCCCGGCTACAAGGCTGCACCACTTATAAGAGGCTGCGATTACGTATTCTATCCCGGGGACCTCGCTTTTACGAAGCTACGCGAACCTTAGCGCCATCCGTTTCAGCTTTCTGATCCCTTTGTTCATCCTTCACCTCCTGCCTATTCCATCAGGTTCACCACAACATTTTCTAGAGCAGTAGCGAGATCGTGAAAAATTTTGCTTCATAAAAAACTTTATTTTATTTTAAATTAAGCAAAAAATAAAACTCTGTGTGTGTCTTTTATCTATTTTTATATTCCAATATATTCTTAATTCTTCAAATTAACTCTTAGTTGTTTATAACTTAAATAATATCGATAGCACATTATATACACATACACACGTCATATAAAAAAAAATTTATCGAAAAAGAATATTCCGGGAATGTCCTTGTTTTCTAGCTTGCCTTAATTCCCCACACTTGCCATGAAACAGAATGGACTTTCGAAATAAACAGTAATGTACACCGTTCTTTACTTTTGGTCCATTCCTTTGTTAAGACTCTTCTTTCGGTGAATTTGCCTTGTACCGACACTTTGACAAAGTTAATCGCTCCCCTTTTACCTTAACAAGAAGCAGAGAGAAATAAATTATGGCCCCGCAACTACGATACTCTTGGTCGTCGACGAAGTTATCAAAGTTGCGGACGCGCACCTTGTAACTAGTGTTGGCGAAGAAGAAGGCAAGGAGGAGTACGAGGAGATATGAACGAAAGATAGAGAGAATGTGGAGCAAAGAATGGAACGCTTGTGGTAACAACTTCGATGTACGAAAATTTACGAGATAACGGATAAAGTTTAGCACGCGAGATTAATAATGGATGAATTATATCTCTTATACGTATTTATTTGTTCGAAAAAGCTTCATATTATCTTTTCTCTTTAATTTTATATTATCAGATATTAAGCGATCTATTACTCTCCCGTATCGATCATTGTCAGGTGATAAAATTGAATTTAAAACACTTCATGCTCGAGGTAAAGTATTTATAAGTACAATTTTGGAAATGCGCGATGAATAGTTCTTCCTCATTCTGTGTAACACTGTAATCTGCGCGGTTTAAAGACGCTTGAACAAAACGCCTCAAGGTCTGCGAGATTTCCTACGATAATATAAGAGTCCGCTAAACCCAATTACTGATATCTCCGACTAGTACTTACTTTCACCTGAGGGCAAACTTTTTATCAGCGCTGCTATCTCCTTCCTCGCTTTAGCACCGTGTCGTCGAAGATTTGCATAATTCGCTTCTTCCGCGAGCCTACTGAACTTCTCCGTCTCCTTTTTCTTGTCTCGTTTCTGGCTTCTGAGTCTTGGTCACTTTTTTCCTCACCTTACCTTCGTGGTATCTTTAAAAAGGCTTCATCGATTCGTACCTCACGTTCTTTTCTTTTTTTTTTTCTTCTCAATGCCTCGAAAGTTTTCCTCTTTCGAACGGAAGTTTTCACCAAGAGCTTCGTTTTATTCGACCCGAGTTATTCGTTCAAGTTCCGCTCTTTCTAGAATCGCGATATCACAAAGACATTCATTAACGAAGTCATTTTCTCTCAATAACCGCTCGTCTCTTCGCGCCGCGAATTAATGTCTCTAGAAAACTTCCTGTTTGCGTTTTCTCGCGGTCCAAGTGTTCCCGACATCTCTCCGTTTTCGATTATCCGCGAATGTCGCGTCTCGATCTTGTGTTTGAAGGAATTTTGCGTTACTCTTTGAAGCCATCCTTTCACTGTCCCCGACAACCTGAACAAATATCGCAATCAAAGTGCAGACGTCAACGCGTATTGTATGCGACAGTTGCTATCGTGCAGAAACGGGGATGATTAAATACGAGCCGTCTGTTTATACGAGGTAAATACTATTCTACCAGAGGCACATTGCAGTCTGGCCCCTCGCTGGAGTCTCTGAAAACAAAATGCAGCCTCGTAGCCTTCGTAGTCCCTTTTGTTTCTTTAAAAAGTTTCGCGTTTCCCCCCGTATGGATTTTTCTTTCGCTCAAACGATGCTGTTGGCAGCAGCCAGACAGGAGGAATCGTTAAAATATCGCGAGCGTACGTACTTTCTGCGTATGGATTCTCTGGAGATATTTTTACGAGGGAGGGCACACATTCTATAGACGTGAGAAGGAATATTTTAGAAGCACGTACACGCGCGAGCTCGCAAATACTAAATATTCATGTAAATCTATTAAGTCAAGTAATGCAAATATCGAAGTCATAAACACGGTTAAATAAGTTAAAATTTCTATAGATATATGCGCTATAGCTTCCCGATTTATTTGATAAATCGTATAATTTATATTGATATTAGCCAAAACATTTTGCGAATCGTGAACATTTTATTTTTCGGTCGTTCCTTATTCTCTTTATCTTTTCGCGTTTACATAGTGCGATAGTGTACGAAGTAACGCTGCGCGAAACATTTCCAATAGCGAGATTAATGCGGGTGACACGATGCTGGAACACTTGCACGCCCGAGGCGGTTGTCGGAAGATTTGAGGAAGCCGACGATAGTGTACGCTGGTCACGTAAATACGAAATTCTCGGCATGTGAGACTGAAATTTGTTGAGCCAGTCGGACAGGAGTTTATTCGATTTTTTGGTCATGTCGACGGGACGTATACATTCGCTCGAAACGCTCGATGTCGTTCATTGATAGTTTATTCCTCTCTATTTACGGGTTCTACGGAAATATTCGCAAAATAGTCTGTATTTAACTGTATCGTATCGTCAAACCTGGTCCCAAAGAAATCGAGCTGTCGGACAGTCGGAAACTACAGTACGAATTATGACTGATTAGTGAGCCTGGATTTGAGAGACGCGAGGACGAAACTGATGGCGCGTTGTCCCATAATGAACGTCAGTGAGAGATGTCGCATTTAGGGAAGACATACTCTTATTAAGCCCGTTTATCCGCGTGTATGTTTTCCCTACGATCGTTTGATCCAACGGATTATTGCAATAAAAGACGTTGATTGTTAAATTACTTTCTCGAATACCGAGACAGATGTTTTTCGAGACATTGACGAGAACATTATATAAAAAGAATTTCTTTGTAATTCCCTGAGTGATTACGGCGTCGGGTAAATCATCGATATATCTTGCAGTTACCAAATTACTATCATCCAAATGTGAAAATTGTACTATCGAGTACAATTTTTACAACATCGATATTTTTAGCATTTTGCGAATGTTTGCTATACTTAACTTTTAGTTTTTACGTAATATATAAATAAATGCATGGAAAGAGATCTTGTGCAACAATTTTATCCTCGGCTGTAAAAGTGTTGAATTACAAGATGCTTGTATAGCTTCTAAAATCTTATGCACATTGTTTTTACAGAGAAAAAAATATGCTGTCCTTTATAATAGCATAAATAAAAAATAATTCTAATTACGAATTCATAAATTTAATTTATCAATAATTGCGTGATTTGTAATAGCAGTAATAGCAATAATCTTATCATATCTCATCGTTTCTAATCGCATGACAAGAAATTCTATTCGACAGATATGAGGATAGAATTGAGAATTAAGCAGTAATAATTTTCTCTATCTCGACCTTGCAAAAACAGCCGCCAACTGAGATTATTCGTGTTTTGCCAATTATATTACCGGAGCGGCGCCAATAAAGTATCATTGTAGAAATCGCTGATCTAATTGTTTCCAAATCGGTGTTCTTGCGCAAACGATAGTTTCCGAAAATGGTCGTTACAACGTAATCATAGTTGGCCTTTAGCGCGAGAAAACATTTAATAACGCGTCGAATAACGCCGAGATTCACCGGAAGTTTAATTGCTAAGTCGGCGAAAAACGTTCCTTCCTCGCCAATTGGTTTCTAGCCGGGTTTTTGCTGTAACCACCGATCCACGATGGAAACGCAATTATCCGATGAATCGCTGTTCGTCGGTAACCGATTTTAGCTTTGCAGGCCACAGAGATCGCTCTTCCCCTTTTCTTCGGGATAATCATAATATTAGGAAAACATTTCAATTGCTCGTAAAATTGAAGAATTTAAGTAAACGGTGATAAACGCGCAAATCGCCTAATGCAATAGAAGGATTAAATTCGCAGAATTAATAATCTTGTTTAATGAAAAAATATTCTTATATCTTATCAGAAATATTTAATTTTTATTCAAAATTTGCGACGAATTTTGCGACGACCTGTTCTATTTATTAAGGAGGATAAGCTCTCATTACTGGTCTTCTAAAATGAATGGTTGCAAGCAGCTATTGTAATTACAGAGCACTCTGTGTAAGCGGTTTATAATCTAGTATAAGGTATGCAGTCCGTTGATCCGACGTCCATCGTCTACTCGCCAGCTACGATCGGTTAGTTGTGCCGTTACTAAGATATGCAAAATTCGATTTCGCTTGCGGTCGCGCGGCATCTTGGATGCTGCTACCCAGGCATAATTCAACTCGCTGCAAAATGCATGGCTCGAATTTCGCTTTGTCCGATACTCGGGTTTCGGCTGACGCCGTTGACGGACGCTTCCGTTACGTGGATGATGTAGCAGCAGCAGCAGCAGCAGCGGCGGCGGCGGCGGCGGCGGTTGCAATGCAACATTTATGCCGCGAGAAAAGGACGCTTGGGAAAACTCGACGGGGCAATCGATATATGCCGGATTCATCGAGTTAACGCGGATTTATTTTAAATTAAATGTGACAGCGCGAAATTTTCTATACGTGTGCTATATATGTAGATGCGCGCGTAGATTATACGTAAGTTATTGCATTTTCCGATGCCAATATCGACGGCGATTGCGATCGAAGCGTCGCTTCGTTCAAAATGATTACAATATTAATGAATTAATAAACTCACCTCGCGCGAAGAGTTATCGTCTCCCTTTCTCGAAAAGTGATCGTTGCTATTGCGCATAAATCAACGAGTATTGCAGATCTGACGTAATTTGCAACTTTTAATCGTGTTCGTCGCGGCAAACGAGTCACGCTAGAATAATCAAAAACAACGATCGCGCTTAAGAGTCCTCGGGACTCTTTTCATCGCTTCGTCCTTCGCGTAACTTCGCGCTTTCTCCTCTTTATTACGAGCATTTTTATCGTGTTTGCTGTTTTTTTTTTTTTTTTTTTACGAGAGTAACTCAATGTATCCGTCATTTGTACGCTCCGTTCGACGATCAGTCGTCTGACCCGGAGGCTCGATTATTAGACGGCAGAAGCCAATCGGTTCTCTCGATTGTCGTCTGGGTTTTAAGAGCCTGGGAGCACGATCGGTTCCTCCAAAGGGTCGTGGATAAAAGGGCGGTCTTTACGAGGAATGGATCGAATAGCTCGCGGCGTCTTTCTTCTTCGCCTCTTCGAGGGTCGTAAGGAACGAGGGGTCCCTTCTATTTTATAAAACGGAAGGAAACGGCGAGAAACGAAGATTCGACTTCAATCTTAGGTGTTACGACAATGGAGACTGCGTGTAATAAATAATAAATCTTAAAGAGTGACACTCGCGGCTTATAAAAACGCGCGCCGTCGTCGTATGTTTCGCTATAAAGATTTTTTTATGGAGCCCTAAACTCGTATTTTACTTCTCCCATTACTTCCCTTTGAAAGCACACATCAAGTCGGTTAAAACGCTTGTATCATAGCGAGCGGGATGATTAATTTTCTTATAACGTGATCTATTCAAAAGTGATAAAGATATCTGAAATATACATATAATGTTAATCGGTTTTAAGTATTGAATTAAGCATGTAGATGTATACGCGCACAATAAATCCAAGTAATGTCAAATATGTTTTATTACCACTACTTTTCTTAATTAAAATTTTTTGATTCTTAATTATTTTTGAAACATAATTTGACGACATGTAACATATAATTTGACGAATAATGTGATAGAATTTGCGCATAGTTTTGAGGATAAATCTGCTGTCGAGCCATCGACATAAGTAGCACCGTGCGTCACGTAATCTACCAAATCAAGTAAATTGCCACACTCGTTCCACTTGCCGAGGAACGAACAATAGCAGTCATCGGGTCCACGATGGACCCAACGCGCATACGTCCTCGCGGTCGTATCTCGCGCGGTTATTTCAGCGATAAAATATTTATTATTCGCCGCGCACGCGGCGGCGAGTACGAGCGGTGGAGAAATGACCCTAGATTCGGAGAATGGGAATATACACTCTCGTTGATTTCTTTGATCCCTTATGGCCGCGCCGTGCCGTAAATCTTGCCGTTAATATTGAACGTGTATGGAGAGGCCTGAGCGTAAGCGTGCTTCAAATTAATACACCGAATTCGACTACCGCGAATTGACTAAGCGCACGCGCAAAGTTGTCAGATATGTATTACAACGTTTTCCCGAAAATAAGTCTGAATTATTTCCGAGGATCCTCGGTACCTCTCGTTTATTCTATCGATCATGAAGATTCCGGGGAAATATCTCACGTCCCGCAAAGGATCACGGTCCTTATACGAGCTTTCGAAACCCCGATAGCTCACGCGCGAAGGCAACGGCTGCGATAAAGATTCCGCTTCGTGGATTCCATTCGCGGAGAGCGGGAGCGGGAGCGTAAAAAGAAGGGCGACACGAAGGACGACATCGGCTGCCTCGTGATTTATAAGGATAGATTTGCCCAGGCTTGTTGTTTATTTCGCCGCGGCTGACCGTAATTTTTCTCCGGCGATCCAGTTACCCGCGTCTCCCCATCCCTCCCCGTTCCATTTGACACCCGCATCTGGTCGGCTTTTCACTCGGTACATCTCGCACACCCCCTATAAACCTCTGCCGTTCCTCCACGTAAAGTGCATGAACCTCGAGATCGCACAGGCGGCAAGATGGATATCATCAAGCGGTATATACTTTTGCCTAGGAAACTGACCCATTTCCCGAGAACCGACCGATCATCGCCGCTTTTTCCCGACGGAAAACACTTTAATCGTGTTATGCATTCTCCTCCTCGTCTTTTTCTCTCAGTTTGCTTCTCATGCATCCCGGAGGGAAAACGAGAACGAAATTCAGCGCGTTATTCTCTATCGAGTTGGCCTGTTTATCGAGCAACTGCAAACTGTTACTATATAACTACTGCTCTTTGTATCGAATTAATACTTGTAGCTTAACATGTACAATGACTCCGGCAATTCTGAAAGGCTGCGTTTTTTTCGCTAAATTCCACAGAATTCACACGAAGGGTACAGATTTTACTCTTAAATTTCTTTTTGTCACATCGATAAATACAGCGAATATTTCACACTTGCCCGCATTAATTATGAAAATTATGAACTACTCTGGCAAAACATCGGCGGGTCAGTAAAGTTTTTGTTTTCACATCGCATTTATTCAAGCGTATCGCTCTCACGGTCTTCTCGTAGTTCCACGATAATTGCGCAAAATTATTTTTTTTTTATTGTTGTGATTTCAGACGCGGATAGCGACGCGATAAAAACGCCCTATTATACATTTCTCATTTTACCGCGTTTAATGACTATCACTACGGTGTCTCTAGTGGCGGCGAGACGGCTCTGTAATTCGTCGAGGCACAACGTGGCGTGTCAGCGTGACAGGCAGTGACAGAAATTAACGGTTCCATTTACAGTCTGGCGCATTAACTCCCCCATACCTTGTATCACTCGTTAAAGTCGGATCCGTCTCAACTGTAATTAGCAGCGGCAGGACGAGGGGTATCGCAGACGGCGGCTCGCATTGACCGACTGTATTTAGCCTGGCAATTTCACGGTAACGGTAATCGTCTCCGCGAGATTATAACTGTCGCAATCGGCTGTTTCGCAAGTTCTGCGGAATGCTGCGGAACTTTACGCGCAAATTGTGCCGCAGCGCGGCAGAGAATGTCGTCTCATTGCGCTAATAATAATGAAATTGCACGTACAACGAGTCGCGTGTTAAGTTAACAACTGATCATCAGTCTCGCGAGCTCGGAAATTCTCGCTATTATATCGCGTAGGATCTCAACGGCGGATTCCTGAATATATCTCTAGAGAGGATTGATTCCTAACGCGTCTTGTTGAATGTTGCGATATTAATTTATGAGATACCGACAATAAGGCAAACGTGTGCGGAAAAATTATCCGCGTCATTACAGTTTGTTTGTTTTATTGCTTTGCAGGAGAAAATACCCCGTTTCGTATTAAATACTCCAAGCTTAGATTCCCTCGCTGAAAAGTTTTACCTCCACTTTCAGTCACGATTTTTTCGTTTCGACGAAGAAGATAGAGATATCACGATGACGAGGAGAAAGATGGAGATATTATGTCGCGAAATTCGTTAAGTATCTTCAAGTTACGCGATCTTATCACGATAGGAACATTGATAAGGAACATCTCTCGTGGCCGTTACGTCAGTTTTTGCACTCTCGATACAATCCATTGACGACATACGCGGCCACATGCGGTGTTCGTTTTTCGCGTTGCCAACACATCGACTTCGCCAGGATCCAGGCTTATGCGATAAATTCGCGTTCTTATATCCCCGCTTAAGTGGCGAAGTTGAAGCAATAAAGTATGCTTGCCGAGAGTTTCGAGAACAGAGTCGGGAGACGTTGTAATTTTTCGAATATGCTAAAACTTAAGAGGGACACGCGGCTTATGTCGCGCTCTTAAATCTGCATGCTCGCTCTCTGTTACACGTTCTTACACCTTTTTTGCATATATTAGCATTAATTTGACATCGCGATTGCAAATTCTTTGCAAGCTTAAAATGATTTTAAGTTTTTATTACGTAAATTTTTTATTCATAAATCTTAAGCGTCTTAGGTGAGATGGCTAAAAGAAAGAATTATATTTTGCTAACAAACACTGCATTTAAAGAATATTTTTCGTGCATATTTGATATTTACTATTTAATATTATAATATTTAATATTTAATATTTACTATTTACATTTATTATAATTAATTATCTTAATTGACGCATAACTAGCCATTATGGAACTATAGGTAACAGGATCTCAAGCAAGATGCCTATCGGCTGTGACGGTTATTGCCGTCAAAGCCGCTTGATGTGTTAACTATGTACATATAAATCGAATATTGATCCCCCTTTCGAACGAACTCGGTGTTGCATGCAACCGTTGATTTTCTCAGTTCATTTAAAGCACGCGATCGTTAAATATAAATATTATGAAATATTACCGATGTTCGATCAGCGAAGGGGCTCTATATATCCATTGTGCGGCGAGGCATTTATACCGCTAATGAATTGATCGATCTTCCTCAGGTATTCCGAAATGACCTCGTCGATTTCGTTACATTCTCCATTCTCTCTCGTGCTTCCGCACGCGATTATAAATAGTGCGATATCCGTCGCGCGAATCGATATCTCGTAATAGCCTAGTATGTCGCGGATCGCCTCTGTCGGCGATGGACAAAAATGGAAAGGAAAGAGGTAAAAAACGCACACAGCAGAGTGTGAGGGTGAAAAGTCGAAGGCTTCCACGTATTCGTCACGCAAGAAAAAAATACATCATCGTGGTCCGGTGGGGCGCGATATATAAAAAGTAAGCATGTCGTGAGATTCCGTCGCGTAATTTTGCGGCGACGTGACACCGCCTATGCTATTACTCTGATTAATACAGTATTAATCCGTTGACCGCGCCGTTGTACATTTCTTTTTTATCCTCTCCGTGCAATTAACTGAATTAACTCCGCGTTAATCTACCGGCTCGAGGGAGCTGAGCTCTTAATCTACGCGCTGACACGCCCGACGTTCAAGCGGATATGCTTATCTTCGTCACGATGTTCGCGTGTCCCGTGATATCGGAAAAGCGACATTGTTTGCATTATTATCGTTCCTGATTGACGCGAATTGATCCTGCCTTTTTTTCTCGCGTGCCGAACACGCACGATTCCTCTCACTGTCTACATTGTGCGTGAACGTCGCGATAACGACATTCAATCAATCACGAATGAAACGAAGAACTCCTTTTATAACTATACCTCGGTCTTACTTCGTGTAGAAAATGCACGGTTTGATTAGAATACGGAGGATATCTGGCGAAACACTAATCGGCAGAGGAGATTATTTTAGGAGAGAGAGACTTCAAGCACCGTCGCGACGTCTCTCGAGATATCTTCCGTTTCCGACATTTCCGCAAATGTCAGTCGAGCGAGACAAGTCCCGAATGTAAATTCGACACTATAATTCCCGTTATCTTCGCCGCTGATAAGGATTTCCATCTACCGCGAGATGGACCCGTTTATCAAGCCACTGCGAATCGCTCGCGCTGATACGCGTAATTGAAGTGCGAAATTATTCGCGTCTAAATGCGCGCCATCAAAATTCTCGACACGCAGCCAATTCAGATTTTGCACGATCATTTCGCGAGCGCGTAAATTGAAACGAAATTTTTTCACCGTTGACGAATGAAAAATTCTGTAAATCGCAAAGTACTTTAATGTATGGAAATGTTATTTGCGTGCTACATAGTGGAGAATAGCAATTAGTTTGTGCCGGGGAAAAAAAATGTATGGACTGGTTGGCAAAAAAAAAAAAAAAAAAAAAAAAGAAGAGAAAAGGCTATAAATTTTACGAGTGGATATTAACAATGTGATAGGATAAACGGGATTTAATAGAAACAAAACGCTTTCCCGCGGTTTCTATTAACGATGCATTCTGCTATACGAATCGATTACTCGCGTTTCCATGCCTTCTAATTTTAAGCGACCGCGGGGCAGAGTGTCGTATCGCGCTCTCGTCCTGAAATTAAATTCACGCGAAACACGGTGTCTTACCACGTTACGACTTAATACTATTAAGCGATGAAGTTCGCTGTCTGCGCCGGCAGCTCTCGCAACTCCCGAAACAGTCGTTTCTATCACGGCGCCTTTGCTGCGGTCCCGACCGTGTCTTAACATCGGATTATCGTTGTATCGAGATCTTTTGGTCAGGATATCAAGGTCTCTAGGATCCCTCCGACAGCGTATTTGGGAATTGGTGCAACTACGGCGAACTGCATTCATTGGCGCGTGCTTCCTTGGAGCGGTTACCGTCGACATATTGCTTGAAATTTACGGAACTTGAGGCTTTCAAAATTCCCTTGCGCTAATAAATTATCTACAAATGCGTAATATATGGATATATGGACGTATTAAATCCGCTTTTACATACGTATCCTAATTACTTTGGACTCGATTCTTCCTTAAGAAAAATGTCGAAAGATTAATATTTTTTAAGTTACAAGCAATTGAAATTTTGGATTTTCTAGAAAGTTTTCAAAGGTACAGATAAGAAAATTTTATCTCTTTAAATAGATTTTTAACAAGCTTAACATTGACTTGTTAAATTTGCTAAATGAGAAGCTCACTTCATTATCTTTGTTAAAACATTCAAAAATTATGGACACTTTGTTTGATTAATCAATAATTAATAATTATTCGATTAAAAAAAATAAGTGCGATTTAGTTCGGCTCACCTTTTTATATAATAAATTATATAAAAAATATTTTATACGCTCTCATATATCGCGGAAGAAATTAACGCGTAAAAGAAGTATAAATCTGTCCAGAAGAATTATTTAAATTTGAGGATCAAAATTAAAAGTCTTGACAGTTTTTCCGTCGAGTAATAACTGAGAGAATTAATAATCCTGACGGTGACATTAAAAGCGGATACACGTTTGGTTTCGGGAATAACCCGTTCAATTATCTCATGAACCTTTCCACAATGTGCTTCTACTTCTACAAATCGGATCATGGGAATCTAATCGGGAGAGGCAAGGACTCTCGTTGCGGAAACCGCACACCGTGAAAGCCGCAGGTGTCGACGACGCTAGGATAGCCCCTTTTCCCATCCCTCCATGCCGTAGCCGTAGAGTAACATCTCTATATCCGCCTTCTCTTTCCCCGTGCGGGCGGAAGTGAGTTTTCTCAAGTACGGGGAACGACGCTATGCTCTCTCGGTTGTTTGTTATATGCGAAGCGGCGGGTGAAATTAGTCGTTCCGCCGGCAACCCCATTTCTTCCGCCCCCCTTACGCCGCCTTGACAAACCCTCTACGAGCACGCAGCGCGCTCCATTCCTACCGGATTCACCTCGAGGAACACGCAAATGACTTCATTATAATGAGCGCGGCTCGAGACCGACCGTCTCTAACTCGCGCGCTCGCTAGATCGACCCGCTCTCGTTCGTTCGCGTCCCATTTATCTCGCAATACTCCCCGTAAACTTCTTAACCTACGACACCGTAGGAAAGATTACGTCTTCAGGACGTAACGTAACTTTTTCATCCTCCTGGGTAACGTCGCTCTTTGTCTCTAGACCGTCAGGATTATTAATTCTCTCAGTTATTACTCGACGGAAAAACTGTCAAAACTTTTAATTTTGATCCTCAAATTTAAATAATTCGTCTGGACAGATCTATACTTCTTTCACGCGTTAATTTCTTCCGCGATATGAGATCGTATAAAATATTTGTTATATAATTTATTTTAGCTGAGAAATGCATACTAGCACATATCTATATGAGACGCTGGTCGATTTTCAAGAGTTTTGTTTATCCTAAAACAGTTCTCGTATAATATTCATATATATCCTTGTATTTTCTAAAGAGTTCTAATTATTAGCAGCATTAATTAATTTTTTTATTAATTTACCTCCTCACCTATTAGACATACCGTCACATTTCTAGCATATTTATATAACATATCTATATGAGACGCTGGTCAAATCACCTGTCTATTCTATTAAAGTTTTCTTATAGTCGAAATTTTAGTCTTTCATTTTTGCTTTTAGAAGATAGAACTTGTTGTAAAACTTATGTAAAGCTATAATAAATGTTTACAGATCTAATAAATAATAAGGAAAATTTTTCGCAGGACAAAATGAGACGCTATTAGCTTGGCGTTTTAGTTTATTTTGAGGCATTTTGTTTGGCTTAGCGTTTACAATTATTTGTTTATACTTTATATCAAGAACTATAATATTATTAAAAATAAAGCTAAAACTATGAATGATTGATGAGTGTCCACGAAATAAAAACGCCAGCGTCACACACATTAAATGTTTTGCCGAGAATTTTCGCCAAATTCATTGTTTTATGTTTTTGATAAATAAGAGGACATTATAAGGAGGCAAAGCCACCGACGCGATATAGCAACAACATAATCGGACAGCCTTTGTTTCTTGCGGTTGATTCTCGGGGGGACCACTGCGTATGAAACTTACCATAAGATGCGGAAACGAGTCTAGCCAAGCTTAAGAGAAGTTTGTCCGGCACAACGGTTGATAAACAACAATTGGCTAAGCCGGGATCCTGGAATTTCTAGCTCGGAATTATCTTTAACTCAGCTTGTTTATTCTCGATGTAACTAACTTACAATTATCTGGGATATATAAGAAGGATATTCGTTCATAATTCTTACGTGTTTCTGTTTCTTCTCGCGAGCTAGCGCGAGCACAAGCTACTAAGAATAGCATCTTAATACTAACACTTCCAACAATATAGTATATTCTCAGAGGTAAATTAATTGTGAAGAGAGAATACATTTTTCCACACGCTGGTGCGATTATATCGGGATATTTCAGCAATCGCACATTTCTTCTTGGCAGCTTTTACAGCACAAGCTTCAGAAACGTTAAATTCTCGTTTGTCGTAAATTTGCGCATACGTTTGCATCATAAACTACCAAAGTTACACATACAATTTAAATTTGCCAAAAATATACTTATGCATTTTTTTTACTGTCGCGCGCGCTACGCTTGTGGTACGATGATACGAGAGTAAATTATCGCAAGCATACTGAGCGGCGAAATCGCGTTATCATCTATAAACATACCGCATTCCATAAACGTCGTGGGTGTCGCCCTTGTTCCATCCGCGCGATCGTATCCATCCCGTTTCGCTCACCCCATATGGGGCGCGCGCGATACGCGCGTAAACGACCTCCCGCATCCGGTTGGCGCGACGAGAGGGTACGTGTCATCCATCCCCCTCCATCCCCCCCCATCCCTCTACCCTTGCTGTTCGTTCGTCCTTCGGGTGTGCGCGAATTTTTATCGAGTGTAAGACACGAAACACCCCCATCTCGCTCAATCGCCTCCTCGCTAGTCGGCTAGCGGCGCGTTTTCACGACGTCGTCGGTTCGTAAAGTCGCCCACCGCCGCCGGGCAGATTTATCGGCCGACGTTCCGGCGCTTCAGCCAGCGGAACGCCCGAAGGAACGTTCCCGGGATCCGTCGGGATGTCGCCGGGTGACCGACCGACCGACCGACCGGCCGACCGACCGACCAGCCGTAGTTTTCCCGGGGAAACTACGCCCTTCCCGACGTCGCTTAATTCGACGGAAGCCAATTTTCCACTCGCACGGCTGCTTGAGCTTTCGCGATACCGAATAACCGCGCGGATTTTATTTTCGAGCACGCGGAAAACGAGATTGTGAATGTTATGTGAAATGTCGCGAAAGTAATGCTCAGCTTCTACTGTGCCAGGGCGTTGGAGATCGTTCCGAGGAGAATGCGATTTTTCAAAATTTCTGATAATTTTTTTAAATTTTAAGTAACCTCTCTTTCGTGGCTTCGTCAATTGTTCAATCTTAAATTGATACTTACATGAAGTGCAACAATCAAATTTCCGCAATGTCCTCGTAAAATTTATATTTTATAGTTTACACTAATAATTACTGTCAGCAATTATTGTGCAGCAATATATATTTAATATTTCAATTCTTTAAAATATTGGTTATGACATTATTTAGAATTACTCTTTAAAATTATCATCGCATCTTGGATGTTTTATAATGCTTGAAATAGGATAAAAAATAAATATTTTTGATTGTTGTATTAAAATGTATGGATGTTTATTTAAACATGCGAAATGTGTACAAGAAACGTATACAAGGAATAGCAGAATTGACAAGATGTTTCTCAATTAATTTTACATTCCAACTCTACTTAAACAGAAATTTATATTGGAATTCAATCGGCAAAATAATTATTAGGCCGCCGCGCCGTCGCGATTTATGGGTGTACAAGATCAGTGTAAGATCGTGAGAAAGAAGATTCTAGTGGCGCGATTTTCTCAGTGGCACCGAAAACAGCGTCTCGTCGAAATGCGCCTCGTACGACAGGTCTCTTTATCGGCGAACAGAATGGGATGAAATTGGCGCCTGGATCTGGAACAGGCGAACTCGTGATACCGCTGCGGTAATACGAAACTGAGATAAGTTACAAGCGTGCGTATCGATACAGTAATGGAAGTTACTGCCGGAACCTATACTACTCTCTCGCAGAGCACGTACATTAAACTTGGTTGTAACGTTGCTTTCCGAGTTGAGACTTTTCAGTAGCGGATATATTATCGTCATTCGAATTAATCCTAATTCAATTGTTTCATAAATTGATCCTATTTCCATTATACGAGCGTAATTATCGATACCGCGTATTTCTCGTGATAATGCCACGTCGTATATGTAGATTATCCAACGTGTTTGGACCTAAATTGCCGTTGCAGTCGCGCGCCCAGATGGTATTAACGATCCTCGCGGGGGAACCACACGACACATCAACGCGTCAGTGACCTCTAACCCTCCGAGTCTGGCCCGCAATCGAGCTTGGCATTCGTCCTTTTGTTCGCATCCTTGGCATTGTCTCCACCTTGATCCTTTACCCGAACTCTTGGAGTTGCCTGACGTTACTATCGCTGTCTCTGACCTCCCCGCGTCTTGGATTGTATTCTATACAACCCCTATTTTATCACTGTTATTGTGTCACTGCACTTAAACGTATAGCGGACTTCTGCTAATGACATCGACAGTTTATTGCTCTCCCCGTTCAGATAATAAATCTTGTCGAAATAAAATCAGATCGATATCTTTTGGAATTGAAAGATTTATAGTTGTAATTATAGTCGTTTTGATAAATTATATTTTAATTGTCTAACAAAATAGCGGCTTGCAAAGTGCTTTATAATAACATAATTGACTAATTGCCAATAATGAAGTTCTGGTAAGCAAATGATTAACGGAACGAATTAAACAAGAATGTATTGGCAAAGCGTTATTAAAACGTGATATATCATTCATTTATCTGTTATACAATGACGAATTACTGAACAAGATTGACGATGTGGATTTTAATTATTGTATTATTTCTATTTATCTTTATAGGGATATTGATAGATAAACGAAAGAAATTAAAGAAACTTAATCCAGATTATTGTGTATATAATAAGCGAGTAATATTCAATGAACGCGTTAACTGTGGAGAGAGAGCTAGGGAAAACACATTAGCTACATAATAACCGTTACTGTATTAATTATTAAAGTTTGAGTGAGTTAATTAAAGCTTTAGCTGCAATTATATACGGTTGCCATTATAAGATGGAAATGTGAAACGAGACAAAATAATATACATAATTACTAATTGTAATTCCCATTCAAAAATATATCTAACATTTTTGGTATTTTCAAACGCTGTTTTTACGTTGCTTAAGACAATAAATATTAAGAAAGCTTAAAAGAAAGCTTGTGACGGGGACACTCTTAAATACCTGCGAGTAGCGAACGTCACTCGCTTCGCCGACAGACATCGTTCTCGGCGCTGAAAAAAGACGACCGGTCTGACGAATCGACCTTCCCTCCCCCATTCTACTTACGGGCCTCTCGATTTCTGTTCGGGTCACGATGAAATATGCAGAGGAATCGCTCGACGAGGTACCTACGACGATCGCGGGCCAATTTATGTCCGTCGACCGGAAGCCACCGGTGGATTATTAATGCACGGGGCCGATAGTTTCGCCGCGGAAGCTGCAGCTGACACGTACAAATGTCCGCAGTCACGTCATTAGTCCAGGTACACACTGCCGACTAGGTAAATTCGCCGGTATAACTTTTACTAAGCAATCTCCATGCGGCGGGCTTTCCGCTTAATAGCTAAGCGGCTAAAAACAATGTTGAAAAACAATGTCAAAGTATATGTAGATGTTTTTGGATGAAAATCATAGTTGATTATGTACATTATTTTGCTTCATGTTTCCATTTTTGTATTTTATGATGGCAACCATATTTATAATTAAAATTTTAATTAACCCACTTAAGCTTTAATAATGCGGCGGACTTTCCGCTTCCGACCATACTTACGACGCGCCGCCGTAAAAGTTACTGACTCCTACTACTTTGTATGTTCGTTAGGTTTTTCTCATATAAATGACTGCGCGCCGAGAAAAATGCACATTCTAATTTAATATAAAATTTTTCCTAAAAAGTGTCTATTCTTAAAAAATATCGAGGAATCATTGTATAGAAATCGAGAAAAATGTACGAACTAGATAACTTTATAATGTAATATAAAATCTTATTAATAATGTGTGATCTCTTACAAGAAAAGAAATTGCGTGAAAGGTTTTATCTCGTAATAACTTGGATATATTTAGATAAATGTGAGATAGATCACATTGCTATATAATTTTATAAACGTCAAGCGTGTGTATAACGCATTACTGGCGCTACACACCATTAATCAATATTACAAGATCATGATCTATGATTGCGAGTGTCATATTATATGAATCGACTCGAAACGTCATTTCTCACCTTCCAGCGGGAAATGCTTAGTATGATATACTCGCGCGAGCCAACAAGCGCCATAAATTCCATACACGAAATTCACAACGGCCACGTGCCAAAGTAAGCACTTCATCATCGGACGACGCGAAAACGGCGTGCCAGTAAACGAGTGAAATTTTAATCTCTGCTTTTCATCGGCGCCGTTCGCGCGGCGCTCGATATTACGAGCGGTTAGTTCCGAAGTTTGTTTCGAAGAAATCCTAGCCGGTCGTGCCGGAGCAGTTGGGAAAACTCGTTCGTTTGTATTTATGACGGCTGCGGGAGCGTGAAACGTACGTATTAAGGGCGCTCCTGAGACTTTTCTGCGGATCTCGCAACTCGCGGGGAAAAAGGTCGGGGAAAAATGGCGGCAGCAAAACGACACCGCCGCAGACCACCGTCGGTCGCTTCCTTTAAACTATCGCGACGAACTTTTGCGATAGAAGTTTCTCCCCGAGCGAAATTAAAAAAGGTTGCAACGGGTATAACGATGACACGTGGCGCGGATAACGTGGGGATTTAAATATAATACATTCTCAAACGATATTATGTTCTAGACTTAAATTGTGACACTTGACTGGATAAATTAAACGAGTTATTTAACTTGATTTACCGAGTTTCACGCGAACTACGAAAGACGAAGTAAGAAATTAGAAAGCAATTAGCACTTCTCGCGAGAAAATTGTAATAATAGGTCGGGTATCGATCGTCGGTCTCTCCGGAAAAGTATATGGCCGCGCGATTTTCATCCTGCTTCTAATCTACTAATGAGTGCGCGATAGTTTTCGCCTGGCGCCTTCGTACATTATACGTCGACGATCCAATTCCATAAGTAAGGAAAGTCTGGGAAAGAGACTTTACCTACAGGAAGAGAGGATCCTCTTTAAATTTTAATTACAGCCGGTGCAATGATAAAATTAATTTGCTGTACTTAACTCCATTACGTAATTATTTCGATCATGCTCAAGCGCTCAATTTTGGGTTTCTAGATCGTTAGATAGAAGAGTTAAGAGTATTAGAGAATATTTTGGCACAATATTTATGTGTACATTTAAAGATATATTAATATCCACACATACATACCTTCTTAAAAATATTTATGAGCTCGTATATAAATGTATAAACTATTTTTATTATACAAGAATTATACAAGATTTTCGCAGTCGTGATTACTACATGCAATCTCGATTGCAAAATCAATTTAAAAGAAAAGAAATATTGAAAAAAGTAATAGATTAGACGATAAAGATAAGATATCGATGAGAAGTTTTTGAAGCGACTTAAGATAAGGGAAGGTAACGAACATGATAGCGAAGTGAATCTTGAAGGAGAATAGCGTACGCCATGGTTCGTCTTAGATCACAGCGCCAGGTTCATTTCTTCCGAATCTTCCCTCTTTCCTCGCTGTTATTACTGTTTTTTTCTTTCTTTCCCTCCAGTCTTGTTTCCCCCATCTGAGCCTCACCCTGCATCATTCGTTATTTTCTGTCGGAAAGTACGCCGGGATCGAAAGGTAAGATGCGCAAGGGGGAGAGGAGGAAGGTGGAGAGAGATCCTTTCGTTTCTTCTTGATTAAGTTGCTCGCGGTCCCTCTTCTCTATTTTCCTTCTCTCTTCTCATCATCGGCCCCAGATATACGCTGGTACATCTACAAACGATGCCGAACACTTCGATAGCTTCCCCGTCGTTCATTTTCCGCCATCGCGCGATATCGACGCATCAAGGGAAAATGCATCGCGAGAACCGATGCGGATTGACCGGGAAAAATCGAACGATTCGCATGCGGCCTCGTTTACGTTTCCGCGTTTCCCCCGTCGCTCTACCGCGCCTTGTTAAAATTTATTGGCCTTTCGGACATTGTGTTTCTGTGTTTTGTGCGCGCCTTTTTATCTTTTTATCGCATAGATACTCGCGCGAGTCTCGAGTAGCATGATAAAAGTCTTTGTAGCAAAATGTTCCGTAACATCGTCACTTCTTTTATCTGCCTTTCAGAATCAAAGTGCATCATAAAATTGATAAATTTTGTCGACGTATACGACACGGTTATCTTTAAGATGTACTTTTTTTTTCACGATGAATCAATGCTTTTACCTATATTATTTATTGATATTGAACAGCGATAAGATTCGCCGTGATTTTCGAAATGCAATAGAGGCGTTATCGATTTGTATTCGTTCTATTTTTTTTTTTTTTTTTTCAATCGCGAGAGACATACGGCGGACTCGTAACCTCGTCTCGCGCAGCGTTTCGGCTTCTTTCCTCGTTCGATCTCGCTATCACGGGAACCGCTGCATCACGAAGATGAAGCCATTCGATTCGATCGGAAGAATCGACTATTCATCTGCATTCGGTACCCGACACACTTTTTTCCGCTTCCGCTCCTTTTCCATTCCCCGTGGAACGGATCGTTCCGATCGCTACTACTTTTCCACATCCTCCTTTCTTTCTTTCACGGCGCGATAAACTTTTCGCCGTTTCCTTTGTTGTTCCCTGGAGAAGAAGGTCCGAGATCCACAGCCGAGATCCTGGTCACAATGTGTGTACACACCGGAAACGGACGTCGTTGCGCGACGGTCGTCGATCCGGGTGTCTCCCACGCCTTATAAATTCAACAACGCGCAATAAAGGGCTGCGGCATAATAAAACGCGATATTTACGGATTGCGCGCATTTCACCTTCCCGGCATCGAGAAAGTTCCGCGATGTCCGAGACGCTTGTAATGCTTTGTAAAATTTAAATTTGAAATGCCAGATGTTGCATAATAATTCCTTCGGAATATCTTCGCGAGGCAATCTTAATATCCCGAGAACTTTGTGCCGGCGTAATAAATATTTATTTGCGCATTTGCATTAGGAGGCCCGCAATAATGAATCACAGTTACATCCGATACGCTGTGACGGGAAGAGAGCACGATAAGGGAAATCTTTTCGAGAAATAAAGACGAAGAACGCGCGTCACCGTTGCATTCGTTCTCATTCCACGTGGATGCCACGTAATACACTTTTTATAATCCCGTCTTATCTTCTTAACTTCGAATTTTGTTACTCACGCTTGTAAACCAAAACGAGATAATAATAATTACCGCGTATTTAGAACGTAGTTTAATATGCTGGATTTTTATCTGAATCTTTTATTAATAGATGCGACACATATAATTTATTAATAGATAAAATAGTTAATAAATAATGTATTAATGGATAGAATATCTATTAAGTAATTTATTAATAGATAGAATAGATAGAAATAATTTATTAAATTTATTAATAGATGCGATGCATCGAAAATTTAAATCAAATCATCATACGTACCTACGCTTTTCGATATTATAATTATTAAATAAAAAAAATATATATTATATATATTATATATACATATTATATATATTATATATATTATAATTATCAAATAATTATCAAATAATCATCGTAAAGCTTATTTAATAAATTAATGTATGTTATTATAATTATGTATACGTCGCTAATTATGCGTAGAATAATATTAAATGTGCTTCGTACCATGAAACTGCTGGCAAACGTTGTTTACAAATGTTAAATGGTTAATGTTTGCTTGAACTTAGTTGTGCAGTCGTGGTAGAGAGTGACCAGAGAGCTCTAGATGAATCAACCGGACGTGGCTCGCAGGTAATTTCGGATGAAGTACGATCGCCACGGGAAATCTGGCGACGAGTGACGCCTCCAGATCCCAACGGAGCGAGAGAAATATCCATCCTGTGGCCATCATCGGCCCCGACAACCGGGCGTTCCCGGTGGCCGATGCACTTCGCACCGTGTCGAATTTTACCGTCGTGACGTTTTCGCCATCCTTCCCTTTTTCCGTTACGTGTGTCACAGAAAAATCGGCCGCAGAAATGGAACTTTCCTTCGCGCGATACATATACTGTTGAATAACAAATGTACTTGCGCCAGATTTAGAACCGTGAAAGATTGCTTCCGTATCAACGTCAGTAAGACGCGCATTTAAATACTTTCTCACGTAGTTTTTTGAAGGGGTGAACGTGACTCGAAAGCTTGAACAAACTATTCCTGATTTTTTTGTAACTCTATTATGTATTAAGTATTTTATTTAATTATTAATTAATAATTTTTCTATATTCTTTAATTTCTTTTTCCATAAGTTTTGTTGTTATTTTGTAGGTACTATTTTATTTTATTAATTACTATTCAAAAAGAGATTGCATTATTGTGTGGCGCAAGAGATATAAGCTCTTTCTTTATTCAGAAGCGTTCCTTTCATTTTCCCTTTAAGAAATATGAAATACACAGAAGACAATCAATCTTTCTGTATATATAATACGATGATGAAATAAGACAGAATAATAGCAAGGTTGAATTTCTATTAAATGCGATTGTAAAGTCCTCTGCGACAAGTATATGCGATTCGCGTTTATCAGGAAAAAAAGAGGGAAGGAAAAATAGAGAGATCCGCACAGAGAAAAACCAGACTCGCTTTTTTTCTTGCGCCATATTGCTCCCGAGTCCTCCATTGTCGGATGTATTCTGGAAGTAAACAGTCTGCATATTGTTCGAGCATTAAAGAGAGGGCTTTTCCGGGCTCGATTGCCAAAGGTTCCCGCTGTCCTTTTTCAGATTTCCCCGGCTCTTTGTGCCGCGTCGGTTTGTAAAGGCGATTTGCCAAAGGAGAATATTTACGAGAATGTGCATAATGCAAAACAATCAGAAGGTACGCGATTTATCTGCAATTGATTCTCGCGCGCGATTTCCAGTTTTGTCCTCCTGCAGTCGAGTCGATCGTAATTCACAGTTTAATAGCTTTTACGTGATTACGATCTAATAAACCCTAATTTCTCCGCGCGCGTAATATATCGGTTTCGCATTCATAATGAGCGCACCGATTTCCAATCTGCTTCAGTTTCTTCAATCGGTAATGCAACCATCTCTACTATACACCCACTATCTCGTCTGCATCCGTAATGTTATCATTCGTAATGTTATCGTTGCAACTCATTATGCAAAATGGTTTCGGCGCACAACTGCCTTAACAGCTCGTATTTTGATTGCATGATGAATAAACCAAGTTGAAATATCGCGTAAATTGATTTTCAATTCAACGATAGGATTTTCGCCTTCGTTGCCATTTCGCTTCAATGAGATTTATGCATTGCAATAAATGACATATTAAATAATCACAGATATAGACATTGTTCGAGAATTTGTATAAATAAATAGTCTCCATTTTTTATAGCGAGCTTTTCTGTACTTGGCGTTAATCTAGCGAAAGAAAAAAACGAGAATGTAGAATGAGAGAACGCAACAGTGCTGGTTTCTCTCGGCGCGTTTTTTTTTTATTCGGAAAAAGAAGGATATTTCTACCTGACAAATGAAATTCGTGGTCCAACGCCTGCGAATGAGATAACGCGAAACGAATGCGATGATTTTTACACGCGACATCTCTTTTTTACGCTCTTTCTCTCTCTCTCTTTTATCTCTTTCTCTCGGTTTCGTCGATTCATCGGTACGACTGCAAAAGGAATCAAAACGCGAACAATAATTAGTCATCGCGCCGCGTCGTCGTTCTGCACGTGTGTACATATCATGAAATGATACGTTGCGTTACAGATTTTTCGGCGTACGAGATATAACCGCGCATACAAGCTGTCCAACGATTTCCTCTTTTTTCTGGCTCATTTTTCTTTTTTTTTTTTTTGTCCCGAGCGACCACAGAAATCAGAGCTCAAGCGAACGACTCAATACACTTGGTTGGCTTTCACGTCTAGGCGAGACAAATTCTATAGAGAGGTACGAAAGCACGAAAAATTTCCGACGTCGCGATTTAAAAAGAGCGTATATTCGCGACGCCGGGATGCCTTTTTCCACCATGCATACGCGACCGTTCCGACATTTCGAGCGAGTGATCGAAAGCGATACGTTACGTCACCGATAATATCGATAATTCGATGTTACGTCACTGAGAGTAGATTTACGGTCTATTTAGAGAGAAAATCTTGACATATGAGTATCGACATATGAATATTATAATATTTGACAGTTATATATATATATATATATATATATATATATATATATATATATATATATATATATATTTACAAATTAGATTATATTTTACATAATTACAGAATTGCGATATATTGGTATTTCCGAATACAAGTCTCAAAGCACAATTTATCGCTGTTGTTATTTACATCCAAAATTTATCTTGAATTTTTTGTAAAAAGATTTTAATTATATACTGTCTTCTGTGTTCAGTTTGTATAATTGATGAAATTGCGTAACGCTAACAGACCTTCATGAGTTTAAAGTGGAAAATTAAGGAATCTACGCGCTAGTAGCGAAAACTCGATTCCGACCGGACGTGCCGGGGTCGGAAATTCGACGAAAGATGAGATAGATATACACGACATGGGTCTCGTATCAGGACGGAGTGATAAAACAGAAAGCTTAAACAAGACTGGTCCCTAACTTCGGTCCGGTGCTTTTCGAACAGCGAGGGGTGGGAGATGTGGGCGCGTAGTGGAACGAAGGGTTAAACACAGCCGGCAGCGAAGAGATGTAGAAGAGCTTGTAACGACAGAGAACGATTCGGCACGAAGAACCGAATGTTACGATTAACGTATCAACCTTCCAGCTATCCATTAAGGTTGATGGAGGAACATTCTTTTAAAAACCAATATTCTGCTGATACAAGAAAAATATACGAACTTTTTTTAAAAGAAGAAATTATTTCCAAACTGCTTTAAATCCATTTAAAACGAAATGAAGATCATGGAAAATTATAGAAAATTTTGTAACATATAAGATCTTTTTAAAAAATAAGCATTTATAGGTTTGAAAATAATAGCTCTTCAAAAAATGTGAAAAATTACATTAAATCGATCGGTACTAGGCAAGTATTATAAAGGAAACGTTAAAAAGTTTTGTAATATACAAGCTTCTTGACATCTGCAATAAATCAGTTGTAGAAATGAGCACTCGCATACGAAAATGCCGTTTGTGCTTCTGCATTCCTTTCTCCCTATTACTGACCCTCATAAATTCCGGATTCTTCTGTGTGGGAAACATCGGGTCCGCGTGCATTAAAAAAATTAATTAAGAAAATTTGTGGCTGTTAACGGATAGGATAATATCTCGAGTAAAAAAATGCCACCGTGGCGGAATTTAATGGGTTTATGGTAAAACGATTAGTAATCCGCAAGATCCGTTTTAGGAAATAACTTCGAGAAATATTGATTAGCGAGAGAGCGTATTTTATCGCGCGTTTTTTTACTGCACTGATTGCACGGTCCAGGAACCACGACGAAACACCGTTGATAATCACATTTTACTGCATATCGCGCAGCACTCTCGAAGCAAGCAATTACACGAGATTTTATATCCTTTCACGGGTACACTCGACACCTGAATGCGCGATAAATCTTTATGCCTTCCTCTTTTTCTCTCTCTCTCTCTTTCTCTTTCTCTCTGTCTACATTCGCTCTCATTCATTTTCTCGTAAGTGAGATTTATGCCGGTTTTTCCGCGAATATTTTTTTTACATTTTCTCTATACTTACGCAATGTCTGATTGTTCTCGCTTGCCTTGTGTGCAGCTTTCTACTTTAAAATACACATGTAAACCACGCTTTATATGTATTGGAGAAAAAAGAATCTCTTCCTTAACAGGCATGCGGCTTATTTTGAGAGAATGCAATTAATTCCTGACCCGTAACTTGTGTAACCAGATACCAATTATACGAAATTATCTTTTAACTTTTTAACTATCTTTTTTTTTTCAATCCGCTACAAGATACGTATAAAGCATGGTTTACACGTGTATTTTAAAACGCTAGTATAAACTTGCATGCTTTTTTCTCTCTCTAACTGGCATGCTAATAAAGTTAAAATATTTCAACTTTACTAGCTGCTAGCGCACCAGCATGCTAGTATTTAGTAAAAAAGGCATCGTGTAAACCACGCTTATATATGTGTAAACATGCAAGATGCGTATTTAAAACAGAAATACATACATTGCATCTTTAGTATTTTTATTCAAAGTAAAATATTACAAATATGAGTTAAATATGCGTAAATTCTAATTAAATGTTTACACGCCGTTTAAACTGTAACCCGCGGCGATCTCTCTGCGTTCCGATATGATCTCGTAGCGGTAATTTTCCGCGGAATAATGTCTCGCCGTTGTTGCTTCTCATTACGCGCGTCTGCGCGTAACGCAAACGTCGAATACACGGCATCGCGACGTCGTCCACGTCGATTTCACGCATCGATAAATATCGCGGCAGACAAAAGCGGCGGGATAGGAAGATTCGACTTTGGGCGTTTATTTTCCGGGAATCGAGAAAACTGCGCGCGGCTGTGTCGAGACACGCGTACTCCTGTCAACCGCCGTGCTCCTGAAAGCGATCCGAGGCATGACCGTGTCGTGAAAAAGATTTAAGCTCTGGTGGTTGATTCGGCAACAAGAGTCGTCGTCGCGCTACACGTATCGTGAGCAAACGACATTGATGAATACGCAACGCCGTGGATGCGTTCCGAGCTCGCGCAACTGAGAACGCGTTGATAAATTTGCACTCTATACACACATCCCCGCCGAGAGATATTCTTTAAAAAAGTTAAAAGAACAATTTAAAAAAAATAACTATAATATAACGTAGGTGAAGTATGAATCTATATTCGTTGCGAAAGGGAAACTTTTCGTCGCGAAAAGAGAATCAGATTATCTTATGCGTACACGCTTGCATTATTTTGGACATTGGCGGTGGCGAAACTTATAATTAGTTTGTCACATATCCGCCTAAGTTTATATACATTAAACAGGCTTGCATAAACTAAGTTTGTGCGCTGTTTGTTATCTGTTGCACTTTGAGTAAATGGGTGTGTGAGAGAGAGGGAGGGAGAGAGAGAGAGAAGTTTTCGACAATGGCTATGCGACTCGATATATGCCGCGTTCCGTAAAATGACATATCACGCAAGCGTGAATTTTGGTTTCTATAGTTTTCACATCAAACTCGAAAACACGGCGATGTCATTAATGTACAGTAATTGGTAACGCATTCTATTGTATCCGAACGAATCTCTACATATTCACATTTCACCCAGTGTCAGATTATGCTAATCATTATGATTAAAAAAACTATTAATTGCTGATAATTGTTAATTGATAATTGTTAATTACTAACAATTAAAATATAGAGCAAATATAACAAATATTGTTTTCTTTTTAAAAGTATTATTTTACACAAAATTTCTGTTTAATAGCGAAAAATATTGTATTTTCATATATAATATAAATATTTTAAGTAACCATTTTATTATATGTAATGAGAAATGAAACGCTGATAAAAGGTAGATAAAAGGTAGTAACAAAAAAATTACACATTGAATATATGATCTTCGAAAGAGTTTACTTTTTGCTACAATTATCGATAATTGATTGAAATTTTTTCACAATAACGTTTACATCATTTTTATTCTGAGAACATGGCAAATATTGTTACTTAATTCGGTGGTGCGTAAATTACCAACTGCATCCAATTTTGTCTTCGCATAATATTTTCGAATGTCTGTATGCGTATATAAACAATTATACTATTATAATGTGCAATTATACAATTATAATGTGCAATTATACATGTGTATTAACCGGTATGTTATATCGCGATTTCCATGATAAAACGCGCAACGAAATTTACATTCGCGAACACGCTTACACGTTTCATTGGCTATTGTCGCATTAAATTAATAATTCTCATAAAAGCGCGTACATTTACCGTATAAACGGGGGCTTTGACTTAATTACATCGTCGTACCGAGAAAGTCCATCACATTCTCGGAATTTCGGACTGAAAATGAAGACAATAAGTCATAAGATCAACATCGCTATTCTCTCCTTTATTTTCGCTCTCTTATTCAGCGAGGAAAGCCTTCCCCGCTGAAATATTTATCTTCTTTAAAATAATTAATGCAGGATTCACGCTATTCGAGATTGAACGAAAACGATATATATATATATATATATATATATATATATATATATATATATATATATAGAATAACATTAAACAATATGTTTTATTGCAAAGATAACAAATAATACTTAACGTCTAACAAGTTCGAGAATTTGCGTTTAATTTGTGCTTAATAATAGAGGTTTACTCGATATAACTAGGAGTATCTTAAGCATTCCAAGTTTTTTCTAACTCTTGGGAAGTCAGGTTACGTTTTTGTTTTGGAAATTATCACGCAGGTTTATAGTTCAACCAAGTGCTCGATCGAAACCCGCCAACTTGTCCTCGATAGATGACATGTGTTAAAACTGCGATCCTTTGAATAACCAATCCCTGTCATACTTGCTGGGTGTTATGGTTAATTAGCACCGAGTTGTAAAAGCGTCTTCATCGTCGGCGAACGATAACATACTTTAGCGATACCCGAAGTATGTCAAACTGCCTATCACACCGACCGATCTTAACAAACTTTGACGATGAACGATTAAGGAATTTGCATCCTTCATCTTGTCTACGGCATCGTCGGTCATCATAACGTAGCCGGTCCCGGTTTCTGCAGAATATGTTGGACGATAGCTCGTTTAATTGAGCGCGCAGTGGCATCTCATTATTCACACTAAAGACGACACTGTTCTGCCATGTACAAGGGTCTAGAAGGAAGAAATTAACTTGAATCGTCGATTAGCATAGTCATTGTGGTTTGTACAATATAATCGTCGCAATTAGATCAGTTACGTTAATAATAAACGTTAATAATAATAAAATAATTAATACAACATTCCACGATTGCATTACATACTCTGTGAAATGGATCTCAAATCTATTATTATTATGACCTGTCTTCATATTATGTTATTATTGTTTGATTATTATTTCGCATCATATATAATATTTTATTGAAACGTTAAATAATTGTAATATCAAGGGTCGCCCCGATATTATTTATATTCATTTTGCACAGCATATTGATTGAATCAATCCTGAATAATTGTAGTTTGTCATAATTAATTGCATCGGTAATCTTTTAATTTTCGCAACTCGATAAATATCTATATCTATACCTGTGCGCGCACATTATCCGGCATTAATAAAATAATTACCATGAAGCATACGTGACATTTAAATGATATAGAGAATCAGATATTTGATATTGAGCATAAAATATGCCGGTTTATAAGAGAACATGGAAATTGATGCACGATATTCTGCAAGGAACGGCGATCATCATTGAATTACATCTGATAAGGCTATTATTTTTACCTCAAATGACGCGTTAGGATCAGAGGTAACCCGAGGACGTGTTAGGCGCACCTAACATCCCGCAAACTTCAAACGATCAAGAAATTTGCATGTTGTATCTTGCCCATAGTAACGAACGGAACAGTGTGGGGTCGTGTGTGGTCAACGCAGCGGCTGTTTACAATGGTATTTCGAGCGATAGTTTAAGTTAATTGCCTCACTAAACTCGAAACTAATCCTAACAAATGCGCGCAGGTCGCAGCAGTTTTCAGATATGCTAATGAGCGCCCCTAATAATTTCACACGCGTAATAATTAACTGACGCGTTTCATACAGAAGATACTCTCGTTCGTCGAAAGAAGAAGAAGATGATAAGACGGATTAAGGATCCATTACAAACGAGTCGACAAGAGCCGCTGCAGCCTCGCGAAACTATGCGGAGCGTTTGACGTTTCTCGCGCGTTACCGAATATAACGACATATTTATTTTCGGCATTTTTGCGCGCGCGAATTTTGACGTTTGCCTCGATGTAATAATTACACCGGGCCGCGTGCAAAATACAACGTACGCTCTCAAACACCGTGCTACATACATGCCGCAGCGACCATTGTCCAAAAACATTCCCGCTGCTGACTTCGAATCACAAGTCCCAAACACATACTCGTTGCGTTCAACCGGAATGAATAAACACGGCGTTTACGCGAAATGCCGGCCGTTTCGCTTGTAATGCCGATGAAACTGGCTTGTATGCGACGGATGTGAGAGCAGAGCCGCGCGATACATCAACATAATTTCGTTGTTTTTCGCAAATCAGGATCACGCTGTTTATACTTAAAATTTTAATCAATCAATCTCGCGAAGTATATATACACTGATCGAGCGTGCGTGTGCAACAAAGCGTCATTATTAAAAATAAATATTTAATGCCGGGCGAATCGCTCGTCGAGTTTTCGGTAATTAATGCCACTGTCGATGCATTGAGTTGATTATTGGGTCAAATTTAATTAAGCATTATTGATGGTACAAATGGTACGTGATAATGAGTCGTTGTTTACAAATTTAAAGGTAACAAACGTTGGAGCTCGGGAGGCATTTGTTATTTCTATGAATGAATTTGACGATCATTTGTATGTTAATTGCCAATGTGTTATTTTTCTTCTTGATAGAATCGTTACATTCGCGTAATTGGAAAAAGGTGCGTTGGCGCGTTGTGCAGTTTACCACATACAGAACATAACACGCAGATACATGTCACGCGGTCAGTGCAATTAAGAATCTAGTGCACGCGCATGTTGTCCATTCGTACGCTATTTATCTACAAGTACTTTTGTTGCAACAACGAAACGCGATACGCTTGCAAAAAGGAGGATGCAATCATAAAGATGTTAAATGTAAACGCGTGAATATAAATTTTTCCCCAAAAAAATTCATGTATTATTCAATCGTCGCCGACACATATTTGCGCAAGATTGATCAATAGTGCACCGCCCGCACAAATGACATGTAACGTGAAATACAAAGTCCCGCAAAAATCAAAGAGTCGATGTTTCATTCGGGATCGAATAAAAACTCATTTTTATTCGACGCGTGTGAAAGGATTGCGATATTTTAATCAAAAAAGAATTGGTATTTTTTTGCCAATGAAAACAAGGGCTTGCGTATATGAGAGCCTGTGTGTGGGAATCGGTTATTAAATATAACTCGGTATTACAAAGGAATGCTGCAAAATCATAAATCTATGAAAGATACGTAAATTTGAAAGGTCT
The DNA here is from genome assembly GCA_963971435.1 of Lasius platythorax. Taxonomy (NCBI): domain Eukaryota; kingdom Metazoa; phylum Arthropoda; class Insecta; order Hymenoptera; family Formicidae; genus Lasius; species Lasius platythorax. Next base: position 14,633,674 of record OZ020544.1, on the reverse strand, counting down.
GTCATATGTTCGTTTATTACGTAATTTTATAATATTGTAGGACTTTCAGTTATAATTGGCGGTCTCCTCTCGTAAATAATAATACTCGCGTAAATTTTTTTCGTTCTCGTCGAAATGTGTAAGAGAGTTTTAATGTACTGTTTACAGTACGATATTTTTTTCGCGCAAACAAATGGTCGTTTTTTTTTTTTTTTGTTCGTTACACAGGTTCAGGCGCTCTTTGTACCTTCAGGTCGGCGAACGCGCATCCATCTTGTCGCGTCATTTTGACGCGCGCATATTGATGTCCTCGCCGCACATTCGGCAAGGCGAGAACGAAGCGGTCCGAAGCGCATCGGCGCGACGCGACGCGGTGCATCGCGCCGTGTCGCGCGAATGTCGCAATTGCGGTATCAGGCGGCGTATTGTCTGGTAGCGTTGTATTTGCTGTTATATAGGCCCGACCGTTGACAGAGGGCCGCGAGCGTGCAACGTTAACAGGAACGTGGGATTTGGTCGGTTATTACACGCGATCTCCTCCCGCGCCACCCCTCTTCATCGATGGTACCAGTGTACCATCTCTTCCTCCCTCATCCCCCTCCCCCTCCCCCTCCCCCTGATGGACGCCTCTGTCCCGCTCCGGCGCCGACCCCGTTCACGTACAAGTTGTAATCAAAATTACGTGCACGCGGGGCCATGCCATTCGGGGATCCGCGCACGTTGCCGGAAGGTTTACACGGATGTAAACTCGATCGACATTTGCATCGAGTCAATTGCGAAACGGCCCTCTTTGCCAATTACGGTGTCCTTTGAACACGGCGAACAAGAGGTGGCTGATATAAAGAGGAAGAGATCACCTAAAAAGCGGTTTATGAACTCTCTTCCAATTATTAAATGCCTATTCAGAAAAAATCTCGTCAATTCTCTCCGTTCGCCCAACATCTCTCAATACTCTCGCGATTATCGATCTCACAATTGTCCGAACGGATTTAAAAGTGAAGGCCGTGCAGTGCTCGCGAGGAACTTCGCCGTCATTCGATGTGCTATGGGTGTCAACGTCGTTAATTGTTACCCGATATACTCATTCGGCGTTTCGTACACGCGGCTCTATCGCCACTTGCATCCTTCTTCCCCGCATCGCGTGCGAGTGCATCGACTGGCTCTCACGAGATGCCGGATACGGCATCTGCTGCAACGCGCAAATTGGTTGGCACTGACACTCGCGTATGTTCGGGACACTCGCGTGTAACGCCTGGCAGATTCCCCCCGAGTGTCCTCGAGCTACGACATGCGGCTTCGCTCGCGGATAATTGATTCCGTACGAGACGAGACGAGACGAGAGCCCGCCCGACAAGAGGGAGAGAGAGATATATATACATATACATATATATATATATATATGTTACATTCGTGTACGATCCTCGGAATTGAAAAGTTTTCATCGGCGGAACGATCCACCGCGCTCGCCGCTTCTGCGGTTTCAGGAGAAAAGGATGCGCCGTTGTTGCGACTCGGACACGATCGCGGCTATCGCCGGAGGCGGGCAATTGCTGTTTGGAGAATTCATCTCGTTGTATCCCTCGAACGGAACGGGAAACTGTAAACGAGTATCGAGCGCCGATGTTAAGAAAGTTAATTGTGGGAAAATACATGGGTCGCTGTAGTTTTACGGGAAAATAAAATGCGTGTGTCTAATTAATTATTGATTTTATATTCGGAATATCTCACTAGATCTTCAACAATTATTTTATGCGTTGGCAAGAGTTTTGGAAAATTGTCTGATTTTTTTTTTTTTTTTTTTTTTTTTGCAACACTGGTTCTTTTTTCACGGAGAGAAATTTGTATGTATGTACATTGCTCGGCAGAGATATTAACTTTGACTATATATTCGCGCCAAAGTTATGATTTTGAGGAAACTACGCGTCACAAACTATGCACAAAGCATTTTCGAGAAAATTTTCAAATTTTCACTAGTCTCTTTATTATATACGTGAGAAAATTTTAATGACGAAGAATCTGTGTTTCGTGAGCACGGTAGTGGATCTAACATTTAATTTCCATTGAGTCTGCGCCGTAGACTGTGAAACTTTGCTACGTATAAATTTTCGCGTGATTTATTATGAAAAAGAAAGACGGACGAGCCGGAAAAACAGCTGCCACACGCTCGTGCGCGCCGATGCGGCGCGTAATTAAATTTCCGGGACAAAGGTGCTTTTCCTCCCACAGGAAGAAAAAGGAAACAACGAGGACGGGGAAATAAACGTTGTTTACCGATAACGCGCGCGCCGAGAGAAAGTTACAACCGTGGCAGAGATCCGTCCTCTCCTTTACTTCGTTCCTCCGATATCGGAAACTCGAAGGACCTCGTATCCTCTTTCTTGTCTCTTTTATTAGTTCCACGTAGTTGAAAGCTCCGACTGTGGCCCACTCGGACGATAGGCGTTACGGAGAGAAGAAAGGGGAGGAAAACGACGGACAAGGGTAAGAAAGCACCGGATAGGACCGACAAAGTTTTCTGTGTCGTGGCATTAAGAGCGGTTGACGGCGCGAAAGTACAGCGCAATTTTATCCCCCTTCAATTTCCTTCTTTCGAAAAAGCTACGCAGGGATCTCTCGAAACTTACGACAGCGCCGTATTGCGAACACGATGAAAATCTCGCGAAGATGCCGAGAGCATACAGAAATAAACTTTGGCATATAAAGCACGCGCAACTGAAGGTAATAATACATTAAACCGCGTCGTTAAAGCAAATTATATACGCAAACCACTGAAAGAAGCTATGTAAAATATTCATAAAAAATTTATAACAAAATGTTTCTTTGCAGCTCATAAATTTACAAGGCAAGTCTGGAGATCCTCTTAAAATTTTACACACATGTAGAATAATTCATACAATTTTTGATTTTTTTTCTTATAATGATTAAAACGTGATTTACAAACAAACTGGAGTAAACTAAATTTTTTTTCGCGTAACTTATATCTTACATCGTTTGATTGTTGGACGCGTGTTTTTTTTCTTCTTTTTTTAGAAAATCAAGATTAGTTATTTATAAACTTAATGTAATCACGAGTTTTCCAGTTCAGATCGAAATTGAGTGCCAAGGCACTGCTTTCGTTTGCTCTCGATGCGCGACATATATCTTAGCGAGTATCGCGAGAAACGCTTCTTCCTCCCCCTTTTTTCGCGTCAGCACGGATGAATCCGGATATCCCCGAGAGGTGTTTTTCAGCTGTACCTCCGGCGCGGCGTATAGAAATTTATGATCGGCGTGTTATCGAGCGACGCGAAAGATTGAAGCGCTCACACGTGCGATGAGAAAATCTCATGCTAGTAACACATGCTTTGACGCAAATAACACGTCGTGTTACGCGTGACAGGAAGAGAATATACCGGGAACAGTGCTTGCAAACCGATTACGGGATTCGACCTTGAGAATAATTTCGTGGTATAATTGCAAAAGTGTTATCGAACGAGACAGAGAGAGCTAGAGACACGAGAAAGATTACTGAGAATGTAGAGAATTCCAAGTGACATTTGCGTGTGCGCGACCTTACTTCGTAATATTCCAATTTGCAGCTTCGGAGTTATACCGTTTCTCCTACAATCCCTTCGCAGACGCGTAACGCTAATGCGTCAAAGGAACGTCGCGGGAACATTCGGGAGAGACGTAAAAATTTCAACGTGGAAACGAATTTTATATAACCGCGCTTCGGGAGGCCAAATATTTGCATGCAACTGCGAACGCAGAGATGAAATTCTGCGAAACGGATTTACTCTCTCCCGAGCGCGCAGGATGCCCTTCTGGATGTGGAAGCCATTCTGTTGCGGGGCGCAGCATCTGATTCAATCGTATCATAACTACTCGTCGACATGGTAATGCAACTACGCCTTGCAGCAGCTGCATTATCCTCCGCTCTTGCTTCCTCTTCTCCGTGAGAGGCCCTCTCGTTACGCGGCGAACGCACGGCTCGTTCGCAGCACGATTCAAACAGAGAAACACACTTCACGAGATTACGATTGTAGATGGAGCTCGTAAATACGCTCGACTCATTCTTGAGGGAATCGATTTCTGCGTTCGAACGAGATTGAATTGAACGCAGCGTTATGTTTGTGCGTGCAACTTTTCACCAGCTACATTTTTCAAATAGGATACTTTCGTTCTTTACGTACTAAGACGACAGTGCAATTTTAAATAATGCGCATATCGATTCATTAAGTTTCCTTTCTTTTCTTAAGCAGGAATGCCCAGAAGCGTTCAGTGCATGCGGTTTCCGCGCAAAAAAAAAAAATGAAATTGATTACAAGCTGAGCCTGAATGTATTGCCCCGGATTTCGTCCACGAAACAGCAGACTTTGAATTAAAAAAAAAAAAAAAAAAAAAAAAAGTGGAATTTCATGGATTCGAGCATTATTCGCTTCAACGACATTCGTCCACTCATCGGAATCATGGTACATCTTTCGGCCGGATGGTTTCCCGAAATGGGTGGCCGCAGTCGGTCCGAAATCGATTTAGCGGAATCGATTGCGCGTCCACGCAACCAGGATGATCCCTCTCGCCCGGCGCTGCTATGCTCTCTTGCGCAAACAACGGTGTCCCGCACCGCCGCGATTATCGAAAGTGCTCGTGCGTGCGGGATAACCCGAATCGCGATGACGGATCGCGCGCGCGGATCCACTGGACGAACTCGATTAGAATCCTTTGAACCGTGATCGTTGCGCCGTCCAGAGACAATGGAGCCGGCGGGATTGTTCGCGGACGTAGCGCCGGGACACGTGACACCGTGTACACAAGGATAATAGATCTTAGTCGCCGTTTCGCGACAGCGTATCGCGATCCGGACTCTTAAAGCGACGATACAATGGTGCCCCGATACATCATTACGTGATCGCACGTTATTGCTTATTGATCATCTCCGCGGCTTCGTTCTCTCCATTGTCACGCAAAACTGCAATCCCGTAACTTGGATGGACTGGGGCATACGAAGAGCGAATTACGAACGCGTGTGTTGTCATTTTGTGTCGCGAAATCTGCGCGGTATGGTATATGGAACAAAATAAAGCCTAACGAAAACTAGAAACCGGTCGAGAAAATAAAAGTCGCGTCGGATACAAAATGTGTACACCGTTTCGTTCATAATATTTTAACTGGTATGTGTGCTATAATTCCAGGGAAAAGAGGTTTTGTTTAATGAGTAAATATTTTTGGAGTCGGCCAGATCACGATAAAGCCGAGTAAAACTCTTAGAGAGAGAGAGAGAGAGAGAGAAAACGTAGTTTCCAAACGTCCAAAAATATCTATCGGAATGATCTGTTGAGTAAACGCAGGAGTAAACTACGAATTAGGAAGCGCAAACTCGCGAGATACCTGGTAACGAGTTCTACTCGATCCCTGATTCCGGTCATCATTGCCCAGAGGCTCTCGGCGCGGAAGGGCGAGAGGTTCGGTCTAACGAGCAAACGAATCTTACGGAATGAAGGGACGGTAACTCCTCTTTCCCCGAGGGACAGCAGATAATGCCGTTTACACGGGCTTCCGCCCGCGGGAATACGATCGCCAACGTAAATTCTTCTGTTATATTTAAGCGCCCTGGCGCGCTCAACGTAAACGATGCCACGATTTTCTTTTCGCTTCCCTTTCGGAATTTAATCTGCTTTAAAAACATTCTCGTCGCTGGAGACATTTAATTAAATATCCAAATGGTCTGACGCTCGTGGTGGCTAAATTGCGGTGTTATTCGGGCGTTATTAATTAGGACGATAACTGAATATAATAATACTTTTTGCTTTAATATAACAAGAAATTAAAATAAAGAAATTAAAATATTATACAATAATTGTGCACAAAGTTCATGTGTAAAATCGTGCGGAATTATCTTTCGATATTATTACATCATGTCTGTATATACAATTATAATTCGATTATTATGATTAGAAATACATCGAATAAGAATATTCTATTTTAATTATAGTCACAGATATAAAATGCAAAGTTAGTTTTCTTTTATGAAACTCATCTGTCAAACGATGCAATAACGTCGCGAGTATATAAAAAATATATTTTTTTAGTATTGATTATGATATGTTTATGCTTCAATATTTGTATTTGTAATAAATATTATAATGTAAATATGTTAATAATGTAATAAAGTGTATAAAATAATTTGTATTTCAAAGAGCGCATTTTATTTAAATTGTAATACTTGTATTATATACATACTTGTATTATAAATGTAAATATTACTATACAGTACACATAGCCATATATCATAATAAATGCTTCAGAGATATTAACTTGTTAACTAAGTTATTTACAGTTAATATCAAAGAATGTCATTTCAATTATAATATATAATTATAATATTGTTCGTATAATACAAATATGGTAAATGTATAGCATTAACTCCTGTATACTATAACTATAATAATAATATTGGTGCAGTTTTATTTATAGACAATAAAGATCGGAGCAAGACGTTTATATATTTTGCATCATATTATATGTTTCAACTAATTGATTTAAAAAATACGTGTTAATAATTACTAATCGTATCTACTTCATATAACCTGCCAATTTTATTGTAATTTATCTTAGCCTATTTATCTGTAACTTAATTATCGATAACTATTTTTGTTTATTTAATGCGTTTATTCAGATTTAACAGGAATTAAAGAGATAAAGTTTTACGTTTTATAATAGTTTTTATTTAAAAGCTATTATAAAAGAAAAAGAAAAAATAGTGTTTTTTTTTTCTCGAAAATTACATATGATTACTTTATTAAATATTTTGCTTATTATTGTATGCGTTGAATTTTATACTCAATGTGTATAATAATTATTTTTCTAAATATTAATTATTTTGAATGTTACTATAATTTACATTTTATATTTGTATGTTACAGACAGAGAGAGGAAGAATCAACATTTAGTTTCAACATAGCCAACTCTGCTGTTGCACATCAACCGGTGAGTAATTTTCATTTTATAGTAAATAAAAAACGTCAAGTGCATATAAGAATATATATATATGTATGGTGTGTATATGATTTAATTTTATATTTTTTTAAACTTGATTTGTTGTATACAAGTGTTTGGATACTTTTTTTTATGTACTTGGCGTTTTCACTTTTAATATTACGTGCCATTATTGTTATTAAATATTTTTACGACATGTATAAAATATCACGCTAATGTGTTTCATTAAATTGCGATATTACATATATTCGGACATTAAAACTAGAATAACATAAAGAATAATAATTCCCCGCTTTAATATTACAATTAAATTTAAATACTAAAAGGTGAATACTTTAAATTAACTCTTTTATGAGTTTAAACTTGTCCCTAAAAATGCGTGGAGCATTATTGTAAAAAATTTTCACAGTACCCTCTGCATATGTAGAACATCACTATATTTCCTCTCGAACGCAGGCCACAAACTAATAGAGATTTTAACGTTGAGGAGTAAGAAATTATGATAAACGACGATCTCCCGTCGAATTTACGTCAAGGAGGAATTGATTTGAAATTTGTCAAAGACTCCGACAACCTAGGGAAAATATGGGAGCCCTTTATGCAAAATGTACATTTTACCCGAGAATAATCTCCCGCACAAAAACGTTAGCTTGAATACATTTTGCAAGTGAACGATATTGATATACATTGCGGACGGCGAGATCTATTTTCCATCGTCATCATTCACGGGAGCCGGTACATGTTCGAACTTATCAATACGCGCGCGCGAATCTATCTGAATCAAAATTGATTCGGATAGATCAATGTCGAATCTCCATTCCGCTTTATCTTCGTCGTTGCATGTTCTTTTACTATCTGGCATTTCGAGCCGATTTTCGGCGAGAAGTGACATAAAAATCGTCGGCTTAAGTCTAACGATCGTAGAATTCCGCGCGAGTATTCGTAATATTTATTTTGATCGTACGGTATACATCGCTTTTACTGCAAAATTGGCGAAAGTGAGAGCAATATTTAGAAATGTAGCAAAGGGCAATATTGTAATTAATGAAAATACAGGCCGTTCAGGAAATAACGAGCACTCGCCCTCTCAGCAGTTTAATTTCGCTCCCGGGATGCATTATTTTCTTTTTTTTTGTGTGTTTTAATTTGAATAAACATGAAAAAGTCTATGAAAAAGTCATCCCGATTCGTCCGCAGCCATTAAAAAAAAACGCCATCGCGTCGGATGTACAATTTGATGGCAATTCGCAATTCTGTAAACGCTCCATTTCCACGGTGTTATGACATGCGTGCACGCGTACGTGTGTGCGTGCGCGCGTGTACGGCGGGATGCACTTTGGTGCTTGAATTTAGAGCCGATTAATAAATAAGCTCCAGATGGGTCGCGGCGACGGCGGCGGCGAGCTCGGGAAACGGCGGGTAGACGGGAAGCACGGCAAATATCAGGACAATTACGAGCAGGTGCAGCCGCGAGCGCAAGAGTCGACCGCGTCGCTTAAACTTCACTTAAATAAGCGCACGCGCATGTGTACGTATGCAGTCTCGCACGGTCTCGCTCGCAAGAATTTATGCCGTTCTCTCTCGGCACTTCGAATTTATGTTAAGAACCACCTGCGCCAAACTGGCTGACTCCTGATACTTGTAAATCGCCGGGAAGACCTTCGCGCCGACGGTAATTACTAATCTTTAATTGATTCGAAAACGCAGTACAGATCTTGCACATATCTTGAGTAATCGTGACAGAGTTTTATCAGGTCTTATATATTGTAAGTGCCGTCTAAGGAAATATACGTATAATATTTGTATTATATATATATACATATATAGGCAATTCCACGTCATATCGGACAAAAATCGAATCTTTTTTGACCTTATATTTTTTAAATCGAACGAAACTTTTTTCACGTGAAATATACATAAAATAAGGAGATACGTATTTTTGTATTTGTCCGAAATATTTTTTTTTGCAGAAGTTATAAACAATAAAATTTTCGTGAAAAATGAAGAAGTTGTCAACTTTAAAAATTAATATCTCTGGTTATATTTGTCGTAGAGATATTTTCAAAAGTGCATTTTAAAGCTAAAAAGACAAACTTTTTTATAAAAATAGTTTAAGTTACAAAAAATTGCTAATTACAATTGGTATAAATAATTGAAATGTTTAATAATTTTTTTCACCAAAAAGTACACTTTTTAAAATTTTTGAAATAATACTATTTCATTTTCCACATCATTCTGAAAGTGTACATATTTTTTATTTTATGGAGAATCGATAGATTCTATTTTTTATATATTTTTAATAAATGAGACGCCGCGCCGTGCTTGACCAAGTAGTGTAGCGCGTCACTGACGCGGCCAAGTTGAGCCAGTGACGCCCTACGCTACTTGGTCGAGCCAGTGACGCGAGCACGGCGTCTCATTTATTAAAAATATATAAAAAATAGAATCTATCAATTCTCCATAAAATAAAAAATATGTATACTTTCAGAATGATGTGGAGAATGAAATAGTATTATTTCAAAAATTTTAAAAAGTATACTTTTTGGTGAAAAAAATTATTAAACATTTCAATTATTTATAACAATTGTAATTAACAATTTCTTGTAACTTGAACTATTTTTATAAAAAAGGTTGTTTTCTTAGCTTTAAAATGCACTTTTGAAAATATCTCTACGACAAATATAACCAGAGATATTAATTTTTAAAGTTGACAACTTCATTTTTTACAAAAATTTTGTTGTTTGTAACTTCCGCAAGAAAAATATTTCGGACAAATAAAGAAATACGTATCTCCTTATTTTATGTATATTTCACGTGAAAAAAGTTTCGTTCGATTTAAAAAATACGAGTTAAAAAATCATTTCTTGTCCGATTTGACGTGGAATTGCCTATATAATATACATATATGTATATATGTATAATATATGTGAAAAAAGTGAGAGAGAAATATTCTTTTTCGCTTGTACGAAAAAGTATATTCTTTATTACTTTTTTCACGTATATTATATTAATCGAAGATACGCGTTCGCGAACAAACTTCTCTTGTCGCTTTTATTCAAGTAAATAATCCAAACATCCGTCAAATATTTTAGTATCTGTATCACTTTTCAAAATCTTTTCTCTTAAAAATTAAAACTTTCAATCTATCAAATATCCTTTACTTTCAATTTTCAAGCGTACACACACAACTGCTACTTCATATACAGAAAATTTATTATTACTTTCTAAATCTTACACATATGTGTCATCTCGCATATAAAATCTAACAATCCCGAAGAAATGGACTTGATTTAAAAAAAAAATAAAAAAGATTTTCTAAAAAATTGATCTCCTAATATACAACTCATGTTTCATTGTTTCAAATTGCTTATCATAATTCCGCTATTATATCTTCTGTGAAAGACAGCGAAGCATTAAGCTGCGAACATTTTCATTAATAACAGCGTTAAGTATAATGCCCCGGTAAATCGGATATAGAATGCACGACAGACAAGCGGCGTGTGATGCGCTTTATTGCTCTTTCGCATGATACGTATTATAATACGTAAACATATACGGTGAATTTTATTACGGTAAACGGGATTACGCGTGCACAATGCGTTATCGATTTAGCCGGTGCGAAACGATCTTGCGCAACGCTCGACGGTAACCGGCTCGACCGGCTCGAACGGTACACAAAAAGGCGCGGTAATTTCATCGAACTCGTTATTCGCTACACTCAGCGGCCCTTGATTGGATTTCCACTTGAATCGAAAGCTTCTCGAGTAAAGTGCAGCGACAGACATGGCGGAACGAGTGCTCTGGTCGGCGAAATATTCCAAACCGCGCGCGAAACCGACTTGCAACCGGAAAACAAATTGTCCGTCTTTTCCGCGCAAATAGAATTTGCGTAGTCAAAGTCGACGCTTTGGTCGAGGAAGAAAAATATTCATGGATAAAACTACAGCGGAACTCCCAAACTGGAAGATATGGAAATTTCGAGAGAGAAGTTTTTTGTGTTCGGCAAAAAAGTAAGAGAGTTGTTATCGTATAGAAGTTAATTTTTGTAATTATACACTGTGAGGTTCGAGCGACGAAATGCTGTATGGAATCTTTACTAAGGAGAGGAAAATGATAATTTTATCAAAAGCTCGCTGTCGAGAGTCAACGCGAAACGTAATTTTTCACCCTCTGCCGCTCGCGTGATGCGAGTCGCACTTTAATTAACGAAATTCATTAAGCGAAGCAAGACTCGTCGCACCAAGTCTAGGAAATGTAGAACTTCAAATGGAGGCAAATTGATTCCGATCGGTGCTGCTCACCTTTCGGGGTAACGCGTAGTTTCACGGAAGCTCGGTTTAACACGCCGCGAGCGGGACGCGTTAATGACGTTCGAACTCTTTACCCGGCACATTCTCGCCGAGCAGATCCACGCGAATTAAGCGGATCGAATTCCCACTCGATTCCCGCGCGACCTCATCGACTGCCTTGTTTGTGCTGCCGTGATTCGTAATGGATAGATCGATATTTCTCGCGAATCGTTGCGATCGTGTACGGGTACGCGTTTAACGCGTGCACGTGCACGACGCAGTCGACGTCATTGTGGAACTATCAGATCGCAATTAACCCGTTCGTCGAAGCGAGCGCGCGGAAAAAAAGGGCGTTGATCGAAATATAGTATGAACGGCCTTTATAATGGCTGGCAGTTTCCGTCTCTCGTAATTGGCCGCCGGCGGTCGTGGTAGAGTCTGTTTCGCTCTCGAAATTCTCGACCCCATCCTGCGAAACCGCCGGCACTTGTGTCTACCGTATCTTCGCGGGAGCGATAAACTTTGCATTTATGAGGGCGCAAGGCGTGAAATCACACGATAAAGAGCTCTAGACGCTACGTAGTAGGAACCGTTTATATCGTTTAATCCTCGGGAGATTAGGGAGCAAGGGCTCTCGGGGCGCGACAGGCTCGCTTAAATAGCAGACTGATGGAACGTAAGGGATAAAAAGTTTAATCCTCGCCGGGGAAAAAGTCCGCGACTCTCGACGGAGACGTCTCTTTTTTTGGCGCCGAGCATATTCCTGAGCGACGGCCGACCGTCGTGTTACACTCGTTTCGAGAATAGGAACGAAACAGGATAGGCGGCCGTTGGATCCGCTCCGCGGATAACCGCGGATATCCGGGGATTGATTACGTACGTATTACAGGCCGCGAACGGTATACCCCGGTCGTTACCACGAAACGATTTTGATCGGATTCCAACTAGGTTCCAATCAGGGCAATCTCCTTTTAATTGGATCATTAGGCCTTTGTTAAGTCGGACATGTGTGCCGCTCGGCGCAACGACTGATCAACCGTAATTAGCTCTTCTCCAAAGATTTAGCGTGCGCGCGTTGAAACGCGGACCCTTTGTTCATTATTCCCGAACGCGGTTTCAACTGGAGTTTACTGATAAGAGTTTACCGTTTCGCTATTTTTTCAAGCGTTATTATATAGCCTGTGCGCTATTTTCCAGGCGGAAGTTATGCAGTTTCCCTTGACCAAGCGCGCGCGAATCGGTCGGGGAACGCGCGGAATAAAATTCTCGCGAGAAATTTTCGTTTTTATGTCGGCGCTGACGCGCGCGTGCACAACAGAAAACGATGAAAAAATACGTTGGCATTTCGATCAATTTGCAAAGGTAGGCTCCTGAGAGTGAAACTCTGTTTTTTTACGTGAAAGCAAGAGAATGCCTTTCTAACTGGAGAATTGTATTTTCCATTAAAACGCGCAACTAAACGTATCGCGTATGCTTTTGATTACTTTATTGGCAACGCAGAGATACAAAAATATGAGAAAAATGATTCCATTTCGTTGAAATTTATCACAAATAAACCAATAATTTGCGGCCTATCATTTATTCTTTAATTAAATTATTCCAATTATCTCAGTATTTGCCAATATTTTTTCTTTTTAACTCCATATAACGCGCATTAATCTTATCCATTTCCTTAGTTTTATATATCCAGTGTAACATAATTTTGTAAAAAATTAAATGTGTGTTCGAAAAGTTGGTTAAAAACAAGAGTATTGTAAAAGAAGTAAATTTAATTTTGATTTGAAACACGGAATAATATAATAAAAAAAATTCATTGTGTCTTTCAAAAAAAAGCTAAAAAAATTTCCATTGCATGTATATTGAAAAAAAAAAGATATTAAAGTATATACAAATAATAAAAAAAATACTCTCTAAATGAACACAATTATCTTCCATGCATATTGCAAAACGCGTGTTTAACGCCATGCACTGCAAAATGTTAAAATTAAAAATGGTTTAATGTTCAAAAATGCATTTCGCGGGTCATATCTAACGGGTCGCGCATTCTAACATCGTTTTTCTATCGCGATTAAATATTGTTCGATCGTTAAAAGCACATTTCTCGTGAGTTATAGCCGACCGACCGTGCGTTATCCTTTTTATGAAACCGTTAAATTAAATGTCGCTTTGTAAGGCGAAAGACTAATGAGGATTTGCGATTTTAAAGAAAACAATCACGTTCTCGAGAACGAAACTTTGTATCTAAAGAAGCAAATGCTTTTTCAATTGCTTCTATAATAGGAGATATTTTCACAACTAAATTTATTTAAAATTTATTTGTTTAAAATCTTTTCGCATATTTGATTTTATTAGAAGGCACTTTTCTCTATCTTCTTTATTCATTATTTTTTTCTTTATTTATTATTATCTCTTCTCACGGATACACAATAAAGAATCATCACGATTTCAAAATTTACCAATTAATTTAACTATTCACAAATCACGATTGATAAATCAGACTTTGCCTAATTCATAGAGAAAATATGTCGGCACGAATAGAGTTCGCGAGATATGGAGAGGATGACTTCCGATAGACGGATTTCGTCGGGCTGGCTCGAGCACGAGCACCGAACCGCGAAATGAAAATTTTATCGACGCATCGAGCCGTCCGGCGAAATCTCTCGATATTACTTAATAACTACGATCGATCGAAGGGAACGAGGCGAAGGCGGCCTGCATTAGAAAAATGAAAGGCTCGCGAACGTTCGAGAGTTCCCTTTGGCAACTCCGGTCGTTCTTGGTCGTGACCAACGTGACTTATTATCGACAGAAGTCGAGAGGAAGCAACAGAACATCTATCGACAGCTCCGACTAAAATTCGCTTGCAATAAAAGCCGTTTTTCCTGCTATCTCGCCCCAAGTCTCGTATCTTCAATGACTCTGTAACTAATTAAATGTTTCTTTAATATTTTTTCCCTCTCTCTCACTCTCTCTTGCTTTCTCTCTTTCTTTGCAAGAAGTTCGTTCACTAATGCATCGAAGAATACATTCGCGTGCGGATCCCTGCATTTCGCTGTAGTATACGAGATTCGAATGTAAAGTTCGTATAACGGAGGCAGGTATCGTTCCCGGGAGGAACATATGCGTTCCGAAATCGACGAACGTAAAAACACGCGCGTGTCCCGATGCTTTATGCATTCGCGCCGCGCCGCGGCAGGAAAGTGACCGTGCTGTGGTTTATGCAGTCGTAGGCGAACGCTTGGAAAACGCATAAATATTCGCCAGCATGTGCACATACGGGGGAGGATATACGTGCTCTCGTAAGACCAAAAGTGCCGTGTTGGCACGGCGATTTTGAATTCTCTTATCCCGGCGACCACTCTTATCTCGGTGGGCAGAAGGACTTGGATTTACGAAGCCTAAAACATTTTGCGCTCTCGCGCAATAACGTGAATTACGCATCTGCAAAATATCAGGATTCCAATATATAGTATATTTTCGTAATAAATAAAAAAAAATTTTTTTACAAGTTTGTAACTTTGATAAGATCAATGATAAGCGGTATTACTGAAGTTGATCCGTCTTTGCGTACTTTCCACGGAATAAATTTTTGATGCGACATGTAATCTTATCAATAAGTTTCAAGTTGATTTTTGATCGTAAGATATGCTCCAAGTTTTTCGCAAAAATCAATTCAATCGTTTCTGCGTGATATCCGAACAAACAAGCGAGCAAAACAGGGGACTCTGCGAAATTTGATGGAATCTCCTTCTCAGACGATGAAACGAAAAATAAAAGTAAAGAAAGGAGAAATAATAAAAAAAATAGGTTCTTACTTTACTCTATATCTGTAAATAATTTTTATATCAACAAAATTATTCTACGTTTGATGAGCTATGGATGGGATGATAAATGTTATGGGATGCATATGTATAATGTTATATAGATGCGTGTTATATATATATATATATAGGAATATTGCACGTGCAACGAAAGTGGTCCTCGCGAATTTCCGCATTTACAAAAGTGAAGAATGTCTTCCCAAGTGAGCGCGCAATAATTCTTCGCATACAGAAGAATACTTCCATCCGCATCGTTCTTTACTGCTGCAGCATAAATCTGCCTGACGCAATGTGCAGATACATTATTGCTAATATGTAAATATGCCAGCAATGTGTATGAGTGTGTACGTGTGTGTTAGCGTGGTACGCATTTACGGTAAATCAGAAATTGACTCTGTAATCTGGATATTCTCTAAAACTTACAAGGCGAGGACAGAAAATGAGAATGAGATCCTTGACGTTATTTTACGATCAGCTATATATCATTTATGATCAACAATAGTTTCGTTTTCAAAAATGTCGATACGAAAAGTTTCTGAAACATCTTTGAAGAAAAGGTTTCAGATATTTGTCGTAATAAATGAAAATTGAGAAATCCAATGCGAGGAATTCGATAAAGTAAAAATCCCATGCGCAAACGTAAACCCCTCGCTGTACAATTTTACATTGTATGAACGATATCGTCTCAGTTAAGATTTAGGAAAGGAAACGAAAGAACGGAAATAAAAGAAACGAGCTCTCGGCCTTCAGAAAATTCCGTTTTGCGAGACACTTTTTCGCACGCGTCGTCGAGAAGTTGTAGAGAAAAATCTTAAAATTCACCGTCTCGTAAAATCTCTCCCTCGTTAATTCAAAGGAAAATTTTGTATCTGCCACGAGAGACTGGTCGAGTCAATAGAATATCCGCATTGAATAAAATGCATAGCAACAGATCAGTTCAAGTGTGTATAAATACTTTGCGTTTTCAATTCTTTATAGAGTGCTCAAACGTTTTAAGAAGAAAATAGTTATACGACAATTAGTAACGGAGTCAAGATAAAAATACAGAGAGAAATTATGTTTAATAGAAAAATTTATAAATCCAAATGGTCAATTGACATAAGTGCAGAAAATTGTCTGGTGAAGGTTCAAGTGGTTTCGGTAAATGACATGGTTTACTTTATCTCCGCTCTCGCGCGTCCGACTTCGCATCTCGGAAACGCTCCCCCATTTAGGACTCTCCTTTCTCGATGGTATATCCTTGAACGCCGTTGTGGTGGAAAACCTCGTCGACACATCACGCGGAAAGTTCGCGAACGTGCAGAGAAACGCCGAAAACACCCTGGCGTATCGACTGCGAACCGAGTTGCCAAGAAATTGCGCTCTTCGGGTTTATATTGGCGGATCCATCGTTTTCTTTCTTTCTCTCTCTCTCTCTTTCGAGCTGTCGCGTGCATCGTCCGCGACAATGGCGAGAGGCGGTACATACGTTCGTCGTGCACCGTCTGGAACAATATAGTGACGGGTTTCAATAAAACTCGGACGTAGAAACTAGAAGTGCTTTTAGGAAGATCGACGTACTCGACGAGCTTTTTCGCTATCAAATGCGATTAATCGTTGACGGATAATCGTCGCGATTTGACGCTCACGATAATGCAACGCGATGATAGGCAACGAACTGCAATTCTCGCGAAGCTCGTGTTAGTTGCTTGCGTTATTATTCTGAAAGCACCGTGTATTTTTATGGAAAAGTGGTATCGAAATGTCAGATTTTTTTATCATTATTTTCGCTCTACTTTTATTAGAATATGTGGAACAAAATGCATACAGGTGATATATGCAGTACCATACGCGCGTATATAGTATTTGTACATCTATTTTTATATACGATAATATTTTTAAACAGCGTCAAAGACATTTTGCGCGTCCGAAACGCGGACAAATTTATTTTTCAAAAATGCAGCATACTCGGACAAATCAGAAGTTAGTACTATGAAATATTATTTGACTACTTTGAAATATATTATTGAAAGCGTAATTGGATTCGTGAAAAGTCGTGTAGAGACAATTCTTGAAAAATTCAGAGTTTTCCCTCATTAGAATAAAGGCTCGGCGGTGAAAGGTTTAAGCAAATTGAAATACGATGCGCATAATCCACGTATCGATAATCCTACGAGAGAATATTCAATGCGGGGTCCTACACCGATGCACGATCTATAAAATTCAAAGTATACGTGACTCCGGTGGCACAATCGGAAGGTGGCGGATGAACTGTTCTATAGTATCGTCCCGGGAGAGGCCGGAGGGAGTACACACATACAAAGCAAAATCCATATTCACGCGAGAAAATACAACGGGACGCGCCCATAGGAAATTTTTACGAGCGTGCAGTCCGCGTGATTTCTCCCTTGTGCGACCTTTCACGTCGGCAGTACGTCAAAGCGCGCATGAAAACTGTCGTGAAAACACGCCGAGTGTTTTCTCGTAAATAATATCTCCCTGCCCCTCCTGCCTGGGGGGGGCATCGCTATATCCGGCGCGAAATACGCGCGTGCGGGGGCAGAATAATATGTATCGCAAGAAATAATCCAACACGAATAATATTTTTCTAAAATTTATAAATTTTGATCGCTCGCGGCGATTTTCCCTGATCCCGTTTTGGTTTAAACCGATTATTTCATCATCCCGGAACCGGGGATATAATCCTACATGCAGCAAGTTTAATAGCGACTTTAATTATTCCCGTATATCTCGGCGCTTTGAGCTCTCCTCTCGCTGCTTTCACGACGCGTCTGAGAATTCTTTTTTAATCGCGCGAATAAAGGTACTACGCGCAATTAATTAGGTGAACGAGGATTTCGTACCGGTTCCCGTATACCGGTAACACGGTCGTCGCGTTCGACGATAAAATGCGATCGCGGTAATTAATTGAGAGAGTACTTCTCGTTCGGATCTCGCGTTGGAGAATTTATCGGAAAGCGCGCAAAAAAATTCCTCTTTCCGTCTAAAGAAATTTTTCCCTTCATTTGATCGCAGCTACTGCATACTCTCATTGAACGCTTCCCAAAAATCCAATTAGCTTTTCCACTACGATTTAGAATCTTTTTCTCATTGCCAACGGAAAAGTAAATTACTAAGTTGCTGCGTATGAAATTTCGAATTTCGAAAGTTTTATTTTTATAAGAATTTTGTGAAAGGTGTTCTTGAAAGATTAAACATTTTCTTATAACAAAGTATTAAATATTATATTAAAAAGTGACATAATTCTTTACAATAGGCTTTAGTTTTTGCGAAATGTATATGGTTTTTCAAGCTACAGTAAACGTAAAAGAACTAATCAATTTTTATAACATTATTTTATAACTCTGAAGTGAGATATATGATTATATTGAAGTTATACTGAAATATAGTATAAATTCTACACTCAGAAATAATTATATTAATCTGAAAAAATTGATACTAAATTACTGATGTACAAAAAAAAGTTACCGTATAGAAAATATCTCTGGAATATTGATTGGAAAATATACTTTTGATTTTTAATCTTTTCCACTGTTTTGCTTCCTCGTAGAGAAAGCTCTGTTTTACAATATTTTTTACATTTAATTAAAATAAGATCAAAATAAAATATTGAGTTTTTCCAACTGTATATTTTTTTTTTTTTTTTTTGAAAGTTGTTTTGAAAGTTGAAAAATGTTGAAAAACTGACATTTCATACGCGGCGATCTAACAGAAGCGAATCTCGCGTTCGCAAAATTGAGAACCAATTTTACGAATACGTATACGATCCTACGAGGGAAAGGCAAAGTGGCAAAAATGTAACTCCCCGGAGTCCACTATGCGTTTCTGCTTTAAGACGGCTCCCTCGCGTGGGGTGGCTTAGTGAAAAAGTAGTGCCGGAATAAATCCAGCGGATTATCCACCGCGCGGATGTCCTGATTCTGCCTGCCTAAGACCCGCTCAGATCCCTCTACCTTTTCATCCCTTTGCTGGTCAGTGGCGTCAGAAGGATGGATATTACGACCGACGGGAAGAGGAATGGATTTCGCAGCACGCAGTGGAAAAAGAATTCGGTCGGACAATTTTACAAGCGTTGTCGGAATTCGCGCGACGAGGATGCAAACGTTCTCATATTTTTGCTTGAATGTTATAACGTTACGTTTTACAAAGTGCGAATATAAGAGAAAAAGATGTATGTATCTTATGTATGTATATAGTATCCAAAAATCTCCGGATGTCTTTTTAACAACAGATTCTATAACCAATCTGGAGAAGATTTTTTTCTTAGCGAAAATGTCAAGGGAGGTAATTATTTTTTGTAAGTTCATTTTTTCATATATATTTGTATAATTAAGCCTTAAAATTAAAATTTTATTAAAGTATACTCTACTTGAAATTAATTGAAGAATATAGTTTTGTTAACCCCACAAA
The DNA here is from genome assembly GCA_963971435.1 of Lasius platythorax. Classification (NCBI taxonomy): domain Eukaryota; kingdom Metazoa; phylum Arthropoda; class Insecta; order Hymenoptera; family Formicidae; genus Lasius; species Lasius platythorax. The sequence goes on along the minus strand of OZ020544.1, from coordinate 14,614,200 downwards.
AATACAGTTTGCGAGTAACCTTTTTCTTTTTTAATCGCTTGTAACAGGGAAACTATATACTGATGCATCGACATTTTTGTTAAGCAAATATCATCTCCAAATTAATCAGAGAATCTGCTATTAAAAGGATATCCTTTTGAGATACTGTAAATATTAACGAACTGGACTCGCACGTTTTTAATATTTTATTTTTTATTTTATTCTTCTGTACGCGTTGGCTTTTATGCTGTAAAAGTAGTAGATGGATTTTGGTGCGGGCGACTATAAAGATCGAACCAAATTCCACATTGTTACGTCAGCGCGAAAACTCGTGCGAGCGTGTTATCTGATCTTCTTTTCTCTCGCTACTTTGCTCGATCTCTTTCCGCCCGCCTCTTTATCTCGAACATCAGTCTCTTTCCTAGGAACATATTTTTCTATTTGATCACCGTCGTCTACCGTCAATTTTATTTTTCGACCTTACTTCCGCGCGCACTCTCGAGATTCTGCAGTAGAAACTCTCGCAAGTTGCGCCGCTTTTACCAGAAGACTCCTCTTTCTAGAGTATAATTTTCTTTCGCCGTTTCGCCGGAATGTAATGCACTCTCGTTAAATGGAAGCATTATTGTCGTCGCACGGTTTATACGCTTCTTGTAAATGTTGCATTTTATTATCCGCGTCGCTTCCACGAAATCTCGCGCGCGCAAACACGATGCGCTTCCGCGGCATTTAGGGAGACACAGTAGTAAATGCTTGTCGTGTGGTCAGCCAATCTTATTAAATGGCCAGGCCACTAAGACGGTATAAATCTCTCCCACACACAGGCTCCTTCTTTTATTAATACCTAAATTACTGCCTGCCTTTTTTCTCTGTTATACGGTCTCATTACGTTAAAACGTTCTTTCTCTCGCTCGTCAATTCTTTCATTTTTTTGAGGATCTCCAGAGGATCTCTGCTTACACTCTGTTCCGCCGCAATTATTTTTCTTTACACACATTTTCGTTTGTATTTTCGTTTTTACATTTTTACTCAAATTTCGTTAAATCTTTGATAAAAGATCTCTTCTCGGAGTAAACTTGATAACTTTATGTGTTCAATAATAGATCCGTTACGACAGAGAGGAATTCTTTTTCTAAACACTTCTACGAATTTTACTGACCCAAATCAGATTGATAAATCATGACATCTATATACATCTTCCTCATTCCAACTGAGCGCAGGATAACGGGGAACGAAGAAAACTGCAAAATCAGCGTGCAACTGTGCAACCAGAAAGTCGCTGATTTATTTGTTTACCGACCGGCGCCGCGCTCAAACCGCGAAACCGAGCCGAAATTCTCGCGGACGGGCCTCGGAAGAGAGGCGAGAGGGGGAAACGCGCGTTATTATTCCGGGGACAACTTTCTTGACGCTTTGGGAAGTTTTCGATGAATCGAACGAGTCCGATCTCGCCGCGGATTCCGAGATGACGTTTCGATATTGCCGTCCATTTTTTCGCGGTCGAATCCCTCTCCGGTATGCTCGAGCGTTGTAAAATCACGGGTTATCGAGTCACGGAGCGGGGAATTTCATTTTAGCATTCCCGATTTATTGCTACACGATCGTAACCCAGTTCCGAACGATACTTCCTCTTCGCAAGGAAGATTGCCGTTTCCTGTGTAACAAGTATGCACGCATAACAGGTATTGCATTAATTCGATAGAGAAAATAAACATTTACTTGCGCGATAGCGCGTACAGAAGAATAGAATAAAAATAAAAAATAAAATATTAAAAACGTGCGAGTCCTCAGTTCGCTCATATATATTTACATTATTGTCTCAAAAGAATATCCTTTTAATAGCAGATTCTCTGATCAATTTGAAGATGATGTTTGTTTAACAAAAATGTCGAGGCATCTCAATAGATTTTCAATAACAAGCGATTGAAAAAGAAGAGTTTTTTGCAAACTGTATTTTGTGGGATTAAAAAATTAACAAAATTATATTCTTCAATTAATTTCAAGTAGAGTATACTTTAATAAAATTTTAATTTTAAGGCTTAATTATACAAATATATATGAAAAAATTGAACTTACAAAAAATAATGACCTTCCTTTACATTTTCGCTAAGAAAAAAATCGATTCCCGTTTGGTCAGACAATTTGCTGTTTTTCCCCGCCTCTCTCGTAATTCGAGAAACTTTTTACCGAAAGTGCCGAAATACGTCATTTCTCTCGTCTGTGAATTATTTCTCACAAACTTTTATTAATGTTTTGAAATATCAGAGAGAATCGAATCACTGCAACACTACACTATAATAATTTAGAGTTTCGGTACGAAAACGTTGCACGGTGCTCTATGCAAATCCATTACCGTGCGACTTGATACACGCCAAATGCGGATATGGCAACAGACAGTGGCGAGCGAAAACATAAACGAGCCGCATCGTTTTCGGGGTTGGGCGAAATAATCCCGGATCGAACGCGACGAAGGCCGAAGCCCGGCGTCGCCGGTTAAAAGCGTCGGATGACCCACATAGACGTCGCGCCATGAAATAACACCGAGGGATATTTTCGTTGTTGCGTCGCGCGGAACGGAGATTCGCGCGCGCGCGCGCGCGTCTCCAGAGATGATGTAGTCGACGAATGTGAAAACGCAGCTTAAATACATTTCCCGTGCAAAGCTCCCGTCTACTTATATATCTGTGCTTTTAACGGGGATTCGCATTAGTGGTACGGGACGGCGGAAGAAAGGGGCGAAAGGGAGACGGCAGGAAGCGGAAGGATGAGACATGGGGCGAGCGCGCGGATGGAGCCGAGCGAGAAACGTGGATGATGAGGGTGGTCTCGGGAAAGGTAGGAAGAGAAACGAGCGTAGAAAATGAAAGCGCATGGCGACTTCGTTCCGCTTTCCCGTGGCAAATCGCACTTAACGGCACTGGCTGCCGCCAGTAATTCAATTAATTGACGAGCAATTTAACGAGGAAACGGATGGGCGACGAGCAGGTGGGAAAACTTTGCGCTGCAAATTAACCCCGCGGTATCCGCGATTGTGTCGATCGGTCTTTCTAAGCGTCGAGGTGCGGATAACGCGATTTTAAGTCGCGAACAAGCGACCCGGACAAATTTGCGATGAGGGGGATGAGGGGGAGAGAAGAAGGTAGGCAGAATGTTTCGTCGGTAATTGTGTGTACTTTCCATTTTTGCTAACTACCCGCTCGCACCTCTGCGAAGGTACGCAACGGTAAAAGTTTATTTTTATTAAACAGTCGCGTGCATAATAAGAGCGGTAAATAAATTAGCATGGTAAATATCAAATATCCGAGTGAGAGAAAATTGTGTCGAGGATATATCGTATAAGAATGAAGTCTTTCAAACTGCCCTTTGTGTAGATACATGTTTGCAGATATATGTTACTTAAACGGAAATCGATTCATACGCGAATTTTCGATATATAGGGCTCGCCGAATACTGATGATGGATTTATCAAGCTCGTCGATAACTCGGCCCAATTAAATTTCCTTCGATGCACCGACAAATGCATTACGATTTGCGGCCATTTCCATTATTAGCGGTGCTTCCATTTGTGTTTCCAATTTTGTTATCGATATGTGTCGTAATAGATCATTCTGTTTGTCATTTTTCCAGACGCGAGATATTCTATAAATTCCAAAATCTTGATACATATACGGAGGCGCGAGTACATCCAGAGATTTGCCTGATAACTTAACTGAATTAATTCCGAACAAAATCGTATCTGTATCAAAAATGACATAATCGTTCGCGGAATCATCTCCATTCCTTTTGCGGAGAAGTTTGCAATTCCAAGATAGTTCTGGAATTTAAGCGAGAGGCGACGGAACTTTCGCCAACTCGACCGTACTCCGCGCTCCATGAAATTTCGTTACCTCGGAAAATGTTTTCGTCCTGGATATCGAGGAGACCTATTATTCAAGCTGGCGAAGATATTAACCCACTTACCGTCCGGAATCAAAACAATTGCGTGTTGCGCAATAACTGGCGCGTCGTAACTCGTTGCAGATTCAATTAGCCCCGAACGCAATCAATCTGCATAATGCACGTGTAATTGTGCATCGTCGTCTCTCTGACGCAAACGAGGAGGTAATAAATTAAGCGGTTCTTTCGCGAAACGCGTCCTCCTAAAACCTAGATACTTTCCAGATGTTTTGAATTTATTCGCAGTTCGAAATAATTCAAGTTATTCGGTCGGCGAGAGGTTTACGTCGCCTCGAGCGTAATTGTACGATTAATTTTGCGAATCTGACGGATTTCCGGACGTTTCGCTCGCTCGCAGCGAAGCAGTTTCACGGCGAGGATTTTGCAGCCTCGCAGGGTAAGAAAATAATCGAGTTCAGGAAGTTGAGTTTACCGCTCGCGAAATATCCAGCATCGGTGAAGCGTTTTCCATTTCGTGATCAACCCGGCCAAGTTTTCGGTCTTTCCCGTATCAAGGTTGCTCGTTTTAAAAATTAACGCTAATTGACGGAATATGAAAAAGCGCGCTCTTATATAAAGGGAAACGAGCCACACACACATCCGACTACGAGCATTTTCATTAGTCGGACGGGGAGCGGGGATAACGGCGAGCCGCAAAACTGGTTTTCGTTATGTTTTACTCACTTGGCGTTTCTCCAGAGAAATCCCAGGATTTCTTCAGCGAATCTTCATCACGCGCAGCTTCCGTCCTACCTCCTCCGTCAATCGTCGCCCGGCTCTTTTTCTTCGTTTCACGGACGATTACGGTCGAGTGTATCCTCGCGTAAGAACATCGATTGCTGCTGGCGAACATTTAGTAAATTTAACATTGTTTTTGTATGTTGTACTTTTGATTAATGTTTCTTAAGTTATGAATATTCTTTCGAATGTATATGTATAATCGCACTTCTTATAACTCCCAACCTAAATTTTGTTCCGTTGTTAAGCTGATTTTAATTGACATTATTGCCATATGCCAGAATATATGCGTACGTATTTCTTAATGTAGTTTGAGCTTAACGTTCTTAAGCAATGAGGTACATTACAGAGCACACGAGGTCCTTACACCGCCCACTCTATTATGCAGAGGGCGACATAAATTATTCACGTGTATTTTAGTCACCCTCTACTGGCAAGCTCTTACTAATAACTTGTGCTGGACATTAATTAATCGCGACAAAATTAATTAAAATAAACGCACATTTGCATATAGTCGACCGCCATGTTAATTAATATTATTCTAACATGCTATCTAATTAATTTAATTTATAATGTATTTATCAATGTATGTTTGGATCAATTTAATATAATATCATTTCGTAATTGTCATCCTTTTTCATCAGTAATTAATAATTATAAATTGAGCTTCGTGATTAAAAAATTCAAGTTTTACGCTTCAAATTAAACATTACTAATTTTAAACATTCTCTGAGAATATATTGAAAAAATTTAGTGTTTTTGTTTTTTTAACATTACATATATATTTTGCTCGATTATAGAATTTAGGAAGCAGAATATCTCTCATATTTCATGAAATGAATTTAATTCGATTTTTACAGTTTGGTCAAAAATAAAGCTCTACCTTCTTTGAAATTCATATATTTCACTCAGAATATCATATATTTTTATACACATTCCTCCTTTTTTCAAGCTTATTTCTCGCGCAAGTTTTTCATATTTTCATGTAAAGGAAGACATATCAGGAGGTATTGGACTAAAGCGTGCCCCCATTTCTTGACGAGAGGATCGTTATCGCGACTCTGGAAATATCTTAGGCGAGGAGCGCGCACAGCGATCTTTCCCCCTCCCCCTTTTACCCCTCTTGAAACATACGCGGAGAATTTCAATCTCGCGTAGCTCGACGCGCCCGGAAGTCGCCAACGTTGTTCAACTTCGGCGTTGCTCGGTCGGCGACGATCATGCTGCGCGTGCTGGAAACAATAGTCTCGGCGAAACCTTTGAAAGTTCGTCCCGGGACCGCCATGGTAGATCGGCCGACCTTCTCTCACCTTTGACAACTTGGACAGTTAATATAACATACGTAGGCCCCGCGTTCGCGTTTATTGGATTGTGCCGCATCGTATTGGGCTTGCGCGATCCCGCTCCGGTTCCGCGATCTTCTTACCCTCCGAATTCGCGACAATTACGCCGAGAGAACTCGTGGCGCGCGCGCGCGCGCCATTGTAACGGCGTTACGGAAATATCGCGCCGTTGTGTCGCATCGTATTGGAATTCCGTCCGGAATGCGTGTCTCTGCCTCCGCTCCGGGGGATGTTTCTCCTCCTGTAGTCGTATCGCCGGCGTGGAAATCGCGTGTACGGCTCTGCGAGTCGCGAATGCCAACGTTCTAGAAACACGTCTCGTATACATAGTCCGATAGTAACTTCGTGTACGCGCTGGTGTATAATGATTGTAGATTGTACATATTCCTATTAACTATTACGTGTACGTGCGCATTCGCGTGTTACTCTTAATATTATCGTTAGTATCATAATTAAGTCACGCAATTCGCGTTTCAAAGTCTAATATGTCTTTAACGTGACGGGGATAAAAATCGAGAAAATATAGTGAACGGAGTAAACGTGACGGTAATGATAAAAATGACGGTTATTGTAAAATGATGAAGAAATAATAATTACATAACTTGAAATATATTGTTTGAACATTAATTTCGAATAATAAATATTATCAAATTATAATGTTGATTATTGCAAGATGCATCGAGGCATTAAATTTAGGGGATATATTTGTTACACCAAGATAAACAAATATGTCCGATTGATGATAATTAAAGCTCCTGTAAATCGCGGGGCGTTATGACGAATTGATTTTCACATTACGCGATAAGTTCAATCGGTTCGTCGTTAATCATCAATATCATTAGTGCTTGATAAATGAAATAAAATACATTCATAGTACGCGACTTGCATTCGATTGCGTGCAATTATTTCGCGATAATTACCGTCCGTTTCACGCACCCATATTGCGCTTTATGGCACATAAAATCTAATGATGAAAATCGTGACGGAGAGGCGGCATTAATCGGCTGTACTTTTCTGAAATAGATAAAATTATTAACATCGTTTATTATATTTCGATGTTTATAATCCTGTAGTCGGTGCATTTGGTCGATGTATTCTCTGGCAGCGTTGCAATCCCTCAATTTAAATTTGATTATTGTCCCGTTCGTTGAATGCTATTAATTAGCGACGGCGGTGCTTTTGAATAAAAATATTAATTAATTACTGCGGACAAGGTTTTTATTATTAAATGTTTTGACGTACTTCGTTTGAGCGTTGTTTAATTTTTAAAGCGACAGCGCGCATTTAAAGATAGAACTATTTTATCGAATTATCGCTATATATATAATTTTTTTCTAATTAATTAATTTTTGAAATTTGATTTACTCTTATTTATATGAAACCAAATAACATCTAAATATTTGCCTCGTGTTTCTACGTTATTATTTTGTGAAACATGAGTCGCACGCGATATCTTTGCTTTGCACGTAGCGCACCAATTACAATTGCAACTATTAGTTGCGTGCATTTCCCTTTCTCCCACGAGCAAATTACACGTGGGTAATACCAATAAGGCTAAATACAAAAAGATAGCGTCCCACACTGTCGTAGCACGCGAGTGAACGACGGAAACATGAAAAGATCTGTTTCGCGAAAAGGTAGGAAATTTCGAAGAAAGAGGGAATTTTGAAGAGAAAATATCGTGATAAGATCGTTACCTGTAAAAGATTCAACTGTCGGTCGACACGTTCATTAAAATTAGAGTGCCATTAAGAGAGCACCGTTGTCTATGTACACGTGTACTCGTGCCTGCATCGTGAGGTGCACCGTGGCGCAAATATAACGGCGGAAATACGTGAGACAACAGCGTGTACGTACACATATAGCTGTACAATGCGGGCGCGTTCCGTAGGCAAATCGGATTTCCGATCGACGGCGAAATAAATAACTCATCGTCGGATCTCTATTCTCCGATCCGATAGATCCGTCGGAAGTATCTTCGATACTTTAGACGGATCGTGAATCGTCCGTTCTTACTTTCTTGGCTTCTCGGGATAATGTCGGATAATTTGTTCCTACGCGTCACGAATCAGCATTAATGATGAGCATTGAGTGATAATTGAATTATAAGGAAGAAATTTTAAACTTTTTAATAAATTATAAATAAATAACATAAAGTAATTTTTTCTGCAACTATATATCTTCAGTTTCCAGAAAATAACTAATATTGTTGGGACAGAAGCAATATTAAGGATATAGGTACTTTTTGCAATTCGCATAGACACTTTATCCAAGCGGAGAAATTTTTATTTAAGATTAACCCGAAAAATGCGATTATTTCAAGTAGTTTGACGTTAAGCTACTTTTTCCTTTTGTATCGATAATACTATATTGATAATCGCTATATGTAGAATCACAATGTTATATTTATTATTCGATATCTCGATGCTGAAAGACTCTCATATCACAATTGTATAAAACGGAAAAATCATTTTAGTTAATATTTAAAATGTCCTAACAATATACATATTAACTTCAATATTAAATCTTTTCTACTATATAATTATTGTTATGTTATTACATCAAATGTTATCATCTACAAATTAATTTATCGTGTTTGATTGACAAGAGAATCTTCGCAGATCAATATGCTCAAACGTACATCCTGTTAATTATTACAATCAGGCCAATTAAAGGAATATAATAACAACAAACTGCTCAGTTACTAAAATATAAAATATCGACATCTTTCCTTCACGCGGAAATTTTCATCCAAGATCGTGTTCCATTATCTTCGTTTCTACGCACTATTATGTTTTCGTTTTTATGTTTTCGTACAGTAAAATAACAAAATTGTCGGCTAAAGATACGAGCGTAAATCATAAAATAATTTCAATAATTAAATTTTACAAAAGATTACTCGAGTGAATAAAATTGACTTAAATAAACATAAATAATTTATATTGGAACGTGTTCTCGATCTGACGAGCAAAAAAAATGTCACAGCATCTTTTTGCATATGTCGTTCTCTCCAGAAGGATCGAGACAACCTTCAGCTCGAACCGAAGAATTACGAGCTCGTTTCCGGCTAGCGATGTAAGCTCATAAATTTACGTTGCACCACCCGGTGGCAGGATCTCGTATGCAATTTCCATCAGGCTCGTCTCCTTCTTCGGCATGCCCGTGCCGGCGATGATTCAATGAATTTTTGCCCTTATCCACACACGCATGCGGCAGACGTGTGCTTTAGACATATACTTTCGCTACGGTATAAACGATGATATCAATAAGTGCATCATAAAATTGTCAAAGTTATCGGTGAGCCCCTGTATCTTCCCTCGCGTCGTATTTTTCTTGCCCTCCTCTCTCTCTCTCTTTCCCTCGCGACATATAGAGATCGCAATAAGCGTCGCGAAAACGTACGGCGGAATCAGATTATAAATTCGAATTCGTCACCGCACGTGGGATCGATATCACGATAACGAAAATCTGTCCGTTTTCGAGATACGTCGTTACGACAGTTCGATACCGCAACCGTGATTCAAGAGCCCTCGCTTTCAAGCGCATTGAAATATTTACGACATTCTAGCCAGTTCGTTTGTTATTGCATTGCCTATATTAGCGAGTAAAATATGCTGGGTTCTTCAATATTATAAATTTGACATTTCTGATATGATATAAAAATATGCTTTTTAAAGTATAGATGAAATATTCCGGGAGATTAAACCTAAGTAAGAGAGAGACAAGTACTCTCATATTATAAAGCTACATTCAATAAACATATTCAAGAATAAATTTTATCTAAATGTTAAATTATTTTTTTCGAAAACGCTAATAACGCTGTATAGATGCACATATTTTGTCACATTTTACTGGATAAGTTACTATAGTCATAGAAATGCACGAAGAATTTTTTTACGCAGAAATAAACGTTTAAATAAAATTATTGAATAAAGTAATAAAGGAAAAAAAAACCTCTTTTCTCCACAAACTATCGAAAATATCGGAAAATTCGTCTGAAATCAGGCTTCCCTGAATTATCTTCCTCTTAAATTTTTCAATGACCGCATCGTTACTTTCGCCGAATGGGAAATGTCGTAAAAAAAAAAAAAAAAAAGAATTGCGTGGCGCGCGGTTGGATCGCCAAGATTTTCATCGGAATTGCGATATTGGATAGACTGGACGGGAGATATATGGGCAACCGGATATCCACAGGCAGGAGATCTCGGGCGATCCTGGATCTATCGCGACAGAAATCCGAGATATGAAAAGTCCGCGGTTTCGCTATTGAGAAAATGCGCCGGAGGATGAAAGTATCTCACGGCATGGCAGCAAAGCCGCTCTAAAGTCGCCAAGTTAAACGAAAATCCGTAAAGGCTGATTCAGTCGCGACGTTGAAAACGCAATACCGCCGCCCCGCCGCCTCGTAGGTTTGTTCAGGAAAAACAACTTTTCGCGACAACTTCGCATACACCAAATATTGACATTATTCATGATCGATCTACCATCTCCGATGTTCAAAACCTCCTATGCGAAATTACAGCTTGCATTTTTATGTTATTGAGTAAATGCCACGTCAATTCGAGAAAGCATTTCGTTTTAAATGGACACGCATGATGGGTTTGCTGCGCAATCCTTTCATGCTTACTTTTTCTAGATTATATTTGCTAAATATAAATGTATAAAAAAATGGTACATTTGACAGGTTTAGCAACACAGAATTTTTCCGAAATGTAATCCATTACATATAATATGTTTTTAATGAATAACAATATAACAATCAATATATGAGAGGTATATAAAAAGTAAAATTCATATTTTATCAATTAATTTTGAAATAATATATGATTTCGCATTCGCAGAGATGTCATTCGTATCTGTATGTCAAAATATGTACGTGATAATAAACGAATTGATTAATTATTCAACCTATATTGGATGTACAATTATTTCATCAATGCTAAACGAATGACATAATCGGTTAGAAATAAAAATTTGTAGATATTTGCGCGTGTCGAAGAAAATTATCTCGTTGTAAATTATTTCGTCATCACGACGAATCAACGAGGCTATCTTCCGGTTAGGTAGGCTGCTGGTCGCGCGGCTAGCATCCCGCATGAATGTCGCACCTGTGCTACTGCTAAACGCAGTACGTACGAAACGCAGACGATACATGTCGCGACTACGGAATCCCTGCATTGCAATTTATGCTGATTTATATGCGCGACGGCTTGCACACAGAAGGAACTTACAACGGCGCCCTCAATCCGCGATTGTTTCGTCTTTATCTTCTCTCCCTCTTCCTTTCCTTTCTCTCTCTCTCTTTCTCTATATGGATATATCGATTTATTTTTACACTGTATATTCTAATTATATATCGCTTATATCTACACGTTACGATATTTTCGCGCGCGTCGCGAGTTAGTTAGATTCTTGTGAAAACTAACACCGACCATTAACGAAGTGTTGTCGAACTTCGTTTTTTTACCATTTATCTCTTTTATGCGAAACATTAAATAACACTGGTATTTTTATCAGATTTGTTTTTCTCTCGTTTTACACGTCGAAGTATGTATTTCATGAAAAACAATCTCGCCTGAGCTCTCATGAAAAATACCTCTGAAAAAATTTCATAAACACCGATGATATTGTATTTTTCATTATCTTCATTTTGTACATGTGTTGTTTTTTCGCCTGTTTTCTTACAGGGGCGAATATTTTTCACTCAATTCTCTTCTGTTAAAAGTGAGAAAGAACTCTCGTGCCGTCAGATTATCTTTAATAATGTTATAGTCTTACAATTAGTCACACACATTTACGCGGTTCCAACGATAAATAGTGAAAATAGGTTGGCCTGCTCTCGACTCTCCCTTCGTGTTCTACTAGAGATAGGTATCTGTTTACATGATCCCTTCTTCGTTCTCGCTTATTCAAACGTGTCCACACCCACGGCGACCGTTCCTCTCGACCGTCATTTCTACGCCATCCACCTAGTTGGCACGATCCTCTGTTTCCCGTGAAACGCTCGGACCAGTTCGCCCGGTACATACGACAAAGGACGACGTTCCTCACTGAATGCTAATTGACACCCAACCACAACGCGACCCGTGCTAAATTCTATCCCAAAATTTCGTCTGCGTCGTGCTGCTAAGCATTACTATTAGCTCAATGTCGCGCAGTATTGGCCTTGCTGTAAATTTGACGAATTAATATAAGTCCTTTGAACAGGAATTATTAATGAAAAAGATAATTATAATTTTTAAAGTAGAATTATTACTTAATTATTATTTTACTTTAATATACTCTATTCATATAACTATATAAAAATGTATGCATATATAATATCATATTTATTGCATATTTACTTTGCTTTATTAGATATATATTTTTTGTTTTCTTATATTTTTAGATTACACCATGCCTATATCTTTACACTTTTCTGATAAAATCTGATTGCGTGTATAATATTACTTCGACTTTTTGCATAGATTACACAAGAACAATTATAAAGCTACGAACTTAAAACAATGATATAGAGAATAAAAGCAGCAAAATCGGATTACAATGACTGATAGCGAGACTATTACAGATGCAACAATTGATTCTAGAGATCGTAAATATCTATACTTTTGGAGACTTTATCAGCTTATGATCCTGACAACAATTGTGTAATTTTTTAAAATTATTAAAGGAAATTGATGACGTTTTAAAATAAAATTAAACTTAAATAATAAATATATAGACAATTGTAAATAATAATTAATATAATTAATAAATCACGTATTTTCGTAGAAAAAGATCACAACGTTTCGAGATGTGAAATTGTATTCTGAGTGTTTTGTATTTTTGAAACGAGATGCTAGATTTTATAAATACAAATCTAAATATTATAACAACTAAAGAATAAAACGTAGTAACATTCTGTATTGAAATTTCCATTATTAAATTGGGCAAGTTATTATTCCAAAGTTACCGTATTAAATTTTAAATATCAAAAAATTAAAGAATAGCAATTAATAGCTTAATCTTACTTATACTGCGAAATTATTTATGTCTTTGCGCATAAATAATTAATTATTTATGTCTTTGCGCATAAATGCGCACAAATAAAATTTTTGCGCATAGCGAGATGGTCAAAATTATTCCCTCGCAATTTAGTAATTAATATGTCGTTATTATTTAAATTGTATTACTAACCAATGTGCAACGCACAATCGGACCAAAATAAAATAAACCGTCATTTGATATGCTTTGTAAATAAATTTTAATTTACTTTGTATCAATTTAACTTTGGATCAACGTGAAATGAAACGGACCGAATGTGTGATCACGAACATTATTGTTACGATTTATTTCCCTGCGGTATTTGCAACATCAGCTGAAGTTTGCTTAAAAACTCCATCGTCCATTGCAGTCACCGCAGAGTCCCGTAACTTTGCAAATTCATCCTAGCTTTGAAGAACTCTCCCCTTCTCCCTCCTTTCTTTTCATACCTGCTCCCCGAGTCACCGTTGTCCGTCGAACTTGATATTCAATTCTTGTCCCTTCGCCAGCTACCTTTGCCTATTCTTTCCGAATCCTTGAACCTCCTGTAGCTTCCTTCCTTCACTACTTTGACAGCGGTGATAAGATAGATATGCTCGTCTTTCTTTTCATTTCCGCGCAAGAGTTTACAGACTTTTTTATGGCAGGCGAATTTCATAGAGAGCGCCGGTGAAATAAAAAATGTGAGTTTCGAACTCCAAGGAAAATGATAATTGAAGGGATAGGATAATTGAATTTCTGACTAGTTTTACCTCGGAATGTCAGTGATGTTCGAAGTGTAGTATGATAGGAGGGGAAAGTACCCTCGTTAATCGGTAACTTGCCCCATTCATATTCCTCCCCCTTTTTTATATTGACATAGATAATCATGATATAAATAAAGATGTGATAAAAATAAGTATAGTAATACAAGTATTCTTACGACGAGACGGAAGCGATAGACGACGAGATAAAGAGATATTTCTTCCTTGTCACGTAATACATTTTTTGCGCCAAGTATGTAATACTGCGATATATAATAAAAAGTTATGACTCCTTCTCGAAGCAAAAAACGCTATTTAAGATCGATTTATCGGATAATTTATCTTATCATAAAGAATTATTATTTGTCAGAGGAAAGCTCTTTAATTTTTTACAGTTTTAAATGTTCTCGTCAGATTTTCCAATTAAATAGAATTAGATATTTTCCATCAAATTTTCTCTGTTGATTCCGAGTTTATCGCGGAATTATAAAGGATGATCCATTACATTCTTTACAAACGTCATTTCCATCTGATTAATTAATACTTTCACGAACAATAATGCTGAGCAGAATGTTGGAGAAAGAAAAAATATCAGCAAATATAATAGAAGAAAGGAACTAATGTAATTATAGATTGCGCCTTTCCCGCCATTCTTCGTTATACCATTCTTTATTATTATGTTACAATCATATTTCTCTTTTTACAAAAACTGTAATATTTCATTCTCCACATCTAGTATCATTGTAAGTACAGTTCGGTATGCAGATCTGATCGCTAATTGATCACTTGTCTGAATTACGCTAATTTTCGAATTTTTTCACAGATCCAAACGAGAGTTTATCTTTTTTCTGTGTTAATTAGTACAAGATCTTTGTTCTTAAGTTCTGTCCTTAAGGGACGGCCGCAATGTTAATCATAAGTAACGACAATCGATCAGGAAAGAATTGCGAGATATCTTATCGTTTCTTCCGATTTTAATCACTTTTGGTGCGCGAGAACTATATTATTAATTATTACTTAAGTATAATTAATAATATATATATATTTTTTTATTATACATATTACTTATAATTTTAAATGATTATTTTTTCTGTATCGAATTTAATTATTCTTTTGGCATATTTATATAAAAAAAAAAGAAATTGATTATTTTTTTTTTTATAAATATGCCAAAAGAATACTTAAATTTGCTTTAAATCAATACAGATTTTCTACGGAAATTCTCTTGAAAGATATTAATAAAATTAATTGATGTTCAATCTCTACAATTAACAGTTATCGATTATTCGTTTCAACGACTTGTGTATCTCGGATGTGTCTCGATCAGTATAACGGTCGCTCTTTTACATTCAACCGCGACGGTGTTTGCGTAGTATTATCTCTCGGTAAATGAATCGCGACGACGTCTTACACACGGCGTAGCTCCCTTAAGCCGAGAACGCAAATTCTGAAAAATCGACCTTTTTTACACGCACTCCCTTCGCCGTCGAATGTATATATCATCGCTAAATCCGATAAGCTTCCGCGCGTCGGCGAATCTCATTATTTTTTAAGCCTAAAGGAGAGAAGGCACGAAGTATGTATATCGGTAGAATATAATCGCGAGATGGCTCAGTCGCGACGTGTAATTTACGGGAGTCGTGGCGAGAATGCGTTCGAGAAGTTAATCGCCGCTCCATTGCAAGAATCGCTCATTGTTTCGCGATTATCGATTTTCGTTTCGCACAGGGGGGAAGTCGTTTCGTATAAAGGAAGCCAGGTTCTTATTAGACGCCGAATCGTCTTCTCTCGCAAATATACGATTTCCTATTCTATTTTATTTATTCCCCGCCGTACACATAACCGTTATTGCGGTAATAAATTTCGGTTTATTCATACACGAGCATTACTTTACATAATTTTCTTCGATCGAATTCAGCACATGCTCGCAGATACGTATATTTGCCTTTCCCCCGGCGAAGGAGAGTATTTTCTCCTTGGACGTAAATAAATGTGCCAAGTATGTATGTATCTTTTATCATTCTCGTCGTTCCTGCTGCTTCATCGTCTTTGTTATACTTTCTCCGTCACGTAACGGCGCTAAATTAACATCTAATTATTAAGGCACCGGTGAAAAGAAGCCGACGACGATTTATTACATCCTCGTAGTACTCGAAATTTTGCCTCGCGGGTGAATTCGTTAGATTTTATGGGTATATCCGAATGAGAGAAAGGAATTTCTCTCTTTCTCTCTCCGCGCGAGGGAACAGAGATGAACATTTGAATTTTTCAGATAAAAGGGAAGAAATGAAGAAACGCGTGAGAAGGGGTCGCGCGCGCGGTCTTCTATTCCGAGAGAAATACTTATATATTTTTCATATTATATCGTTAGAGCGCCACCGTCACCGGCACTGTCAAAATTACGACGACGGAGAAATACTTTTACGCCATGCCGTTCCGTAGCTTTGAACACCTGTCACCATTTGTACGCCTTGTTACACGAATTACGTCCCGCAAACCAATCGATTCGGTGTTACTCCATCTATCTAATCTAAGTGGGATGCGAGGGACGTAGATCAATAACATTAATTACGCCAATTATATCTATTGATACTGCGTTGTACCGACTTTCGTTCAATAATAGCTTAGGCTATCGCAGCGAATTGTACCAGTGAATTATTGATTTCTTTAATAGAGTATCGAAAGGACTATTTTTGTTCATCCGATTTAATTTTTTTTTTTATCCGGGAAAAGGATAGTAAAATTTTCTAGCACTCATCGCGAAGTATAATGGCCCGCATGAAGATTGTAAGAACTTCGTGTAGCGTACGTTCGTGTGTATGTGTATGCACGTGTGTGTGCACGTGCGCGCGCGCGAGCGAGAAATATTATCACCTGAGAAAGCGTTACGGAGAAAAGTCGACGCATACGAATGACGTGGCGAGGCGCAGAAATGATAAAGTTTATTACGTCGCCTGCCATTACGGATAATGTTTCGTTTCGCTGTCTAAAAAGATTCTTATCTTTACGTATATTCTTACGTAGATTACGCAAAGTGCTATGCCTAACGAAGTAACGCGACTGCCAGGAGAAGTAATACGCGCAACCTCGATAAAGAAGCACTTTAGTCTACTCAGCCGTAAATGTTTTGTACAAAATTAGGGAAAAAGTGATAAATACGAGTAAGAATGATAGATATAGAGAGATAGAAAGAGATGAAATCGACGTCACGGCGAAAATTTATTGTCCAGGATACAAATCATGAAATTTAGTAAAATTTGTAAATTTACAAATTTCACGTTTGTGAAGAAATTTCGATATTATTATCGTAATCTACTCATGCTCTCATGTTGATCTGTACATGTAAATGAATCAATGGAGGATGAATGGAGAAACTGTATTGACAATTCGATAGGATCATTCAAAACCCCCGTGTCACTAGTTAGAGAAATCGATTTAAGAGAGATCGGACGCAAAGAATGGTACAGAAATGGAAATCCCGAGTTTCGAATTTCAAGTAAAGTCTCCGCTAAAAATAAATCGATACTCGATCCGCATGATTTCTCGCCGCAGGGCGGATCGGCGGTAGAGACGCGGCGGACGAGCCGCGTTAACGCTCCGCGAGAGTAAATCTGCTTCGTCCGACGCCGGCGCGGCGCGTTCCGTTTCGAACGTCTAGCTATCGTTAGTGATACTCCTCAACGATTCTTCCGGCGATAGTCCGGCGTCCATTCTCGCATTCCTCTTTGCGGAGTCTCACGCTTTCTTCCGCGCGCTCGAATTGAATTACCTCTCGTCTCCGAATGGAACACGATCATGTACCATCGACGGGCGAATCGCGCGCGATGGGAGGAAAAAGCGGTGATCTGAGATGCCCTCCCTTTACTGTACGGAAGCTTCCTGAAGAGCGTGCAAGTGAGCGTAGAGGCCATCGGCCGAGATCAGATCGTCGTGGTTGCCCATCTCGGCCACGGTGCCCCGGTCCAGCACGCAGATCACGTCGGCGTTTCTTATGGTGGCGAGACGGTGGGCGATGGTGATGCACGTTCTGCCCTGCATGGCTTTGTCCAGGGCCGCCTGCACGACCTGCGAGCAGAAAATGACGGATAAATGCGATAGCGTGTTCCTTCGGGGACACGTCGTAAGCGCGCGACGACAACGACGGAAATGAAAACGTTAAACGACGGTTGTTAAATCGGCTATTACGTCTTCGTCTTATACATCTTAATCATTGAAGGCGAAGTTTTTATTACCCTCCACGGTGTTATGTGTGCGAAGAATATTACGGGGCGAATTGTCGCTCGCGGAAAATTGTTTGAATAACTGCTACTTAAAATCTTCCGTTTGTTTAGTACAAACTTTTACGTGAATTTTTCAAGAGATACTGTGTATGAGTTTTTAATTAAAATCCTCCTTCACAATTTTTCTACATTTTAATTTGATTGCCGAAAAATTATCAACTGTTTATGCCGTGTATTTTCAAAACAGCGTGCAATACAAAATTTTAACTCAAACGTACTGCACCATACATTGCATATGTATGACGCCGATTCGTTATACGAAGCGGAAAGTCACACGAGTGGCGCGTGGTAGTGAAAGAGTCGAAAACAATTAACATTAATAATACATACGTCGCGCGCGTGTGTCTCTTGTGTTTCCGGGAATTATAAATTATTTCTCTCAGTACACTTTCCAAAATTAATTTCGTAAACGTGAAGCAATTAACGCAGAGCGGCTCGTGTTAATGCGATGCGCAGCCGAAATCAGGGGAAGCTAATCGAACATAAACACTTTCGTTTCACGGATCGGCAACGCACGAAAGGAGGGACGGTGCACACGTGTATTACATTCCGAGGGAGAATCCGGCGCGAAACAATGTTGTCGAGAAATTCATTTTGTCGCGACGAGCCGTTTCCCGACCGGAGAAGCGCTTGCTCGTAAAATCAGGAATTTCCGATTGTTAGCGCCGATAATATCGTCAATGGCGTTGCAGCCGGTAATTTCAACAGAGACGAGGGAAAATATGAAAAAAAAATATTTACCTCGCATGTTGCCGGAGATCCGCTCGCGATCTTTCTTTTTTATGGAATCGCGGAATCGGAAGTAAGAAGATGCGATTGCGCGGTTATGCAATTTGCACGCGAACATCGAGTTTTAACCCTTCGATCAATGAACGGGTACCCGGATACCCAAAGCAACTTTAAATGTTAAAAATTTGTTGGAAGTTTTCTCTACTCGAAACAAAATATAAAGGGCCTTTGTATTCGGAAATCTCCTAAAATATAACGGGAAAGAATGTTCGATGCCTAGCAGCTGCTGTAAAAAAATTGTCGTAGTGCAATGTGTCAAAAAACAGGTGCCATTAGTACCCATACATTGATAGAAAGGTGAAAAATTATGCATTGACATAAGGATTAATCGAATACCCAAAAATTATCATACAAGGCGTAACAGTATACGAAGTTGCGTAATATCGTAGGCGCGTATTATTTCGCCGCGTTGACTGTTTAATTCGGTCTTTTTCCGATACTCTTTTTATCAGGATCCATCGGTTATCATTAATATTCATCGCGCCGGGTCGTGCGATAGTTTAGATCATCGCGAAATCGTTCGCGGTTCGCATAGTCGATAGTCAAGCGCACCCGATACCGTAAATACTCAGATATTTATTATCCAACGCCGCCGACTATCGCGCCCATTATTGCTTATCGGAAATAGTTCCGTTTGCAACATAGTTTCGAGATATTTACGGGGTACACGTTTATTTCAATAGTTTGTTCGTCAAAAAAACGAAGCATATCATTTAGATTAGGCACGAAATAAGAAGATTAATTGAACAACTTATTCATTGTTTTCGCATTCTTATCTTGTCACTAATTTTAATACTTTTCTTTTGGTCTTAGGACTAATATTTAGAGCTGCGTTTTGAAGCAACTCACGAAGAAAATTCAGACTTTTCTCTTTGCAATGAAAAAGACTGTTTCATTTGTACTTTCCACGTCGCGGTTCTTTTTTTTTCTCCTCCGTCCAAAAGCGCGAATATACATTCGCTCGGTATAAAGTAAAGAAAAGTGCAGCTAAAACAAACCAGACCTAAGAACTCGTTGCTGACTCGTTGCTGACTCGTTGCTCGACAGAACTCAGGAGTAACCGCAATAAAAGAAAGAACAAGTTCGTCCGCGCGTACAAGCATATCTTCCCTCGCTTTCGCCAATTAAAGCAGGCGTAAACTCGCGCGGCGAGAACGCAACAGACTTTCTTAACGACTACAGCAACGGTATTATGAAGCGTACGCGATTTCTCGGGGAAAATCTGCGGATGATACCCGTGAGAGTCGCCTTCGCTTTCTACGGCCGTTAACTTGATTGACCGTTACCGGTCCGGCACCCTCGATAACGTTCTCTACGTATCCTTCGAAAGATTTTCAATCGGATCCAATCTCTTGTCGCGTATATATATACGTATATACACTATTAATATTGATAGGAAGCATACGCGCTGTAAGAGACGAAAGCCAGACACGTTTTATTTCGGACGGAGATCGTTCTACATCGCGAATCTTGCATAAAGCGCTTTATGCGATTAATATAAATAACTTTCTGCAAATATTACGCAACAATATACAGATACATTTATTTGAAAAATGAGCGCCTGCATAATTTCTTTCTTACGATACTTTGCTGAGAACGGGCAATCGTGACTCGAGGCAAATACTTGCTTAATACTTGATATCGAGGAGGGGAAAAAAAGGAAAAATTATCCGCAAAATTATTCACGAGTTATTTTCTTCAGGAGAATATCGTGGCCGTTCTTACCTGTTCACTTTGGGTATCGAGGGCTGAAGTCGCTTCATCTAATAGCAAAACTCGAGGATTCCTCAGTAGCGCACGTGCGATCGCTATTCTTTGTTTCTGTCCGCCACTAAGTTGAGTGCCCTTCGTTCCCAATCTTGTGTCATAACCCTGAACAAGCAAGAAGAATAGATTTATTTAGTCACATACAAGAAATAATTACAATATATTAATGTACTGTCTGTAGTTCATTTCCAAAATTGTTTTTAATTAATCGTGATTTTTATAAAAATTTGGTTGATTATAAGTCTAATCTATATTCATATTTAATGCAAAATGACATAAGATCTCTTCATTTCATGTTATTTTAATGTAATTAATTAAATTTAATATTTGTATGGTATTTTGTTACATGTGTAAAAAAATATCATATAAATATAAAATTTAATAGTGACATTAAAGTGACACGAAGAGCCAATTGTATTATTCCTTTAATTATCCCCCTTTTTTTAATTAATTCTTTTATTTAAATGCGTAACGAATATTATAAAAGTGACATTGACTAACCAACGGCAGCGAAGCCACGAAACTATGGATGTTGGACATCTTGGCGGCCTCGATGATCTCATCCATCGTCGCCTGTCGACTGTTGTCGCCATAGGCAATGTTCTCGGCTATCGTTCTATCGAAGAGCACCGGTTCCTGTCCCACGACGCCTAGTTGCGACCTGAGCGTGGTCAGCGAGACCGACGCGATGTCACGCCGGTCCAGCATCACGGTGCCGGCGAGCGGATCGTAGAGCCGCTGTAGCAACTGAATGCAAGTGGACTTTCCGCAACCACTCTGGCCCACGAGAGCCACCATCTGACCCGACTTTACAATTAAATTCAGTCCTTTGAGCACCGACATCTCCGGTCGCGTAGGATAGTGAAAGTCGACTTTCGAGAATTGGATGAAACCGTCCGCCTTCTGCAAAGCAAAAATACAACGCGATCCGTTAGTTAGTCGAGAGGGAAGATTTCACGCGTCTAATCTCGTATTTTTATTCGCTGCTTGTCTATCCAACGTTTCTGAGTTTTATATAGGATATGAGAAATAGAGAAAAATTGAAAGAGAAAAATTTTAATTATTTTTTAAAATAATTGGTAAAGGTTGATATAATCGTGCGATCGACTCATTATTTGGAGATATTTATAACGAATACTAACACTTAATTCAAGTACTTTTCGATACGATGTCGGTTTGACAGATGCAATCAGAGTTCTACGTTTCCAACGTTAATTAACGAGACGCTGCTTGAGGCTGTGCTATCAAACAGCCGTAAATTTCTAATAGATGTTACATTATTTGCACAAGCATTTCGACTTCCGCGAGTGTAAACATGTTACACTGTAAACGAAACAGAAAACCGCGATTCGAAGCCTAAACTTGTATCCGGCAATCAGCGATGTTTACGGCAAGGCATCGCGGTGGTGTAATCATTTGATTAATTTATGCACGCTTCACGGATTATTAAAACTGTCCTATGTAACGTGATTGCATAACTTATTTGTCAATTACATTGTAAATTTTCAAACTCCGTTGAAAATCTTGTTAATAATTACATACGACACGCAGATTTCAATGTGCAATGGATTTTACGTTTTGTGACAAGATAACGGATTAATGAATTTAAAAATATTTGGAGTGATAAAAGAGATTACGACTGTAAAAAAGTCTTTAAATATGATGTTTGTAAAACAAGCTGGGGACAGTATTATTCCTTGGTATTTTCCGATATACATATATACGAATTGAATTTTTTTCATACATAGGATATTCAAGGATTTCTTCGCTTTTAATTTCATTAAGTAATATGCATTTTAATTATTCGGTAGAACTTACAAATTTATTTCATTTTTCAAGAGAAATTATTGGACAATGAAAAGAAACATCTTGGATATAAAATAATTGATCAGCTCATACGTTAACGTAAATCTCCAAGACTAATGATTTTACGATTTTATGATTCTGTTGCAAATTTAAATGCCGTGTTCAATGTCGCGCAAATTTCAATTAACATTGTAAGAAACTAATAACATTATAAGAAACTAATTAAAGTTAAAACTAATTTTCTAAACTAAATCTCTGCTTCATCGCGACTTTACATTCTTTAGCGAATTTTATATTTGTCTTCGTCGAGAATTAATTGAACGTCTCATATTTCATGTAGTTTTATTATTAATCGATATTAAACAATTTAGCGGTTCAACGAGCCGACCGCAATTCGAATTTGCAGTTGAATCGCAAATATTATTTGTTTAATGGTCAGCGTTAAATACATTCACACGCACAATGAAGTGAAAGTGCGCGATTCCCGAAATATATATATTCGTATTCGCGGTTTATGTATAACAAATTTACACTCGTCGCGTATAATATCGAGGTGAACTCACCCAGTCCAGATCCTTCCCCTCCGATTCCGGTGGCGAGCCGATTTCCGGCACTCTATCGAGCAGCCGAAAGATCCTGCCGGCCGAGATTTTGGCCGTGTTGAAATTGGGCGCGAAGGCAAGCGCCTGGCCGAGCATCCACGAGCCGAAGATCAAAGCTTCCGACACCTTGATGACATTCTCATAACTCAGACCCTCCCTGGCCACCAGATAACCGCCGTAATAAAGGCTAATGGCGTATCCGAAGAAGGGCGCGGTCTGCCCACACGAGAACACAATGCCCCTCAATCTATTCCTGATCCTGGTCGCCCTGGCGACATGATCCAGTTCCACGCAGTATCTATCGAAGAAGCGCCCCTCCTTGTTGAGGCTGGCAACCGTGCGGATGTTGCTTATCGCCTCTACGGCGATTCGCGTGGCCGCCTCCATCTTCTTCTTCTCCTGCATACCCTGACCGGCCATCACCCTCGCTTCGAAGAACACCGCGCCGAGCACCAGGGGAATCGACACCACCGAGACTAGGGTCATCTTCCACGTGTAGTACATGGACAGTCCGATTCCGATCACGAGGGTCGAGAAGGCCTGTAGCATGGCGCCGACGCGAGTTCCGGTCGCGCCCTGAACGGCACCGGCGTCCGACGACAGCCTCGCGCAAAGCGCGCCCACGCTGTTCGCGTCCTCGTCGTACCAGCCCATGTCTTGCTTGAGTATCGCGGTGAACGCCATCCTCCTTATTCGCGTCGTCATACGCACGCCGGCCAAGCCGAACGTGTACATCTGCAGGAAGGTGCCGATACCCGTCAGTATGCCGACGATGATGAATAATATCGAGAAATTGACGGTCCTCCTGATGATGTCGTCGGGATCCTGGAGACTTAGCACGTAGTATACTTCACCGAATAGCACGGCGAAGGCCGGGAAGGAAGCGCCTACCGTCGCCGCCGCGAGACATCCTGCATATAAGCGAGAGGAATCGGATAAAATTATTATAATACGAATTATTTAGTGAAGGATGCGAGTAATAAATTGTTCGAATATCGGAGAGAGAAGATTTCAAGAAGAGAAAACATATTAAGATTCCTTTTCTCTTTTTTCTTTCTATCATTGTAAATATTTTTTATTGCTCTCTATATTTTTATTTGATTTCTATATTTTTTATTTGCTTTCTATATTTTCTTTCAAAGGACTGACTCTTAGCCGTCAATTAAAGCTATTAATTACTGCTACTACTAATTATTCTCGTCAGCTAGAAATTACCGATTAGATTATATAGCCATTCCGGTTTGTTAAGCGCGAATATCCTCGTTAAGGGCGCGTCATAAGGTTTCTCGTGCTCTCCAAATTCCTCTTGCGAGGATTCGGATCTCGCGAGAGATAATCGATGAGAATGCAAAGACAAGGTCGAAAACTGCTTATTCAGCTGCGGCTTCGTCTTCATCTTCGGGCTCTTTACCGCGGCCTTAGCTGCAGCTTTCGCGGCCTTATCTAATGTCGAACAACCAGATAATTAACAATTCATAATAGTATAATAATATAATACGCGTAATCGTATAATAATACGATACGCGTTCAATATTATATAAAATACCTCGAGCTTGAACATTCGCGTGAGCGGAATGCAATCCGTAGTAATGTTCTTTGAGCGCCATTAATTCTTCGTGGGTACCTTGCTCGACGACAACCCCGTCCTTAATACACACGATTCTATCGACATTCGTGATCGTGGAAAGTCTGTGGCTGACTATTATCGTCGTTCTTCCCTTCGCAGCAGCGTCGAGAGCTTTTTGCACGGTTGCCTCGCTGTGAACATCCAAAGCGGACGTTGCCTCGTCCAGTAGAAGGATCGCCGGATTTCTCACTAACGCACGCGCGATAGCGATTCTTTGCTTTTGTCCGCCCGATAGTTGAGAGCCTCTCTCGCCCACTGGACTATCGTATCCCTAAATCCAGATCGACGATATTATTATTCCGATCCTCTCATGCGCGAGGATCGAGTTGATTATTTGTATGCATCTTGACGAAAAGAGCGTGTCTCGAAGAAAAATTTATCTAAGAAAATTCTAGTCTGTATGTTGAAATTTAAATTTCACATTGAGAACCTTACTAAAATTCTTAACTAAGAAATTTTTTTTAAATTCTTCACTGTTACATGTAATAGATTTTTCCGCTCTTAAATTTTAATTAAAAATTATTATATGCAAATAATTATATGCAAAACGCATGCGGCGAAATCTTTTGGACAATTTCTTTTTTTTTTGGTATATTACCTTTATTTAAACTCACAAGGGAATTATATCATTCGCGGATTTGTAGATGTGGGGCGATATCGATCGTGGTATCGGGCCGTCAATTGCTCGAGGGCAGTTTTCGAACGATTTGCGGTTTGAAATAATGGTTATTTAATCAAAGGCGAAACAGCGTGTCACACCTGTGGTGCATATGGAACGCGCGGTTTAATAATTTCGCAAGCTGCGACACGTTCGTTGATAACGGCATTCTCCGCGCTATCGTTTCGAGTCTATGTAGCCTGTCAGATTTAACAAAAAAAAATATTTCGAAGAATTTCTCATTAATGAGAAGAATCGTGTCCCACGAAGTCGATCAAATCCATTTACATCCGATGCAATTCAATGAAAATATAATTCGGACATTATAGATATTATCGCGGCGACACGTGGCCCGCCGATCAATAACAAACAATGATAAACTTACTCATCCCACGCAGGCCACTTATTTTTGCAATCGTATGCGGAAAGTTACATGGTTAAATCGTAATGTAGATGTGTAATCGTGTGTAGATGTAAGCTCTAAATGCAAACGCGGCAGCGATCGAATGGAACCGTCGCGAGTATCGAATTCACCCACCGATAATCCGCTAATAAACGCCTAATCGTTGACATAGGCGTAATCTCGGATAATGTTATTTGCCCCGTGCACGGTTCAACACGCGTGTTTTATCGCCTGTTTGCGCGCGTACCACGCGAACTGCCAGGCACACCTGAGACTATTGTTAACACATTGCAAAACGTGCGCGTTGAATCCGGTCAGGAAATTATTCTCGTAACCGGAAAATCATTTCGTCGGTCGTTATTTATCGTTTTATCTCGTTACATTTAATTGCGCTCGGCAAATTACGAAACTTACGCGTGCCCGAAAAAGCTTCATCGAATAATAAAATCGCGTAATCTCTCACAGCGACAATCATTCTCGTTTTTGCAAATTATTAAAATTCTAAGTAAGGGATTTAAGTATGACTTTGGAAATAATAGCAATCCTTTCTGGCAATTGTATTTTGATTTAAGTTGAGTGACAAATGTAACATAAGCGAAATAAAAGCGCCGATCGTGAAGGAAGCTTTTCTTGGTGGAAGAATCAAACTCGAGTGGACAATATCTTCGTCGGGTTTTTCAATCGGATGACGTCCGGACGTGTCTGCCGATTCTGTGTTCTTTCCCGTTGAAACTGGTTGAATCAATCGAACTCGCGCGACTAAAAGGAAACTATAATTCCGAACGGGCAAAGGGCGCGGTTGGAATACGAGAAAAGGGCGGTTGCGCTCACCTCCGGCAGTTTGCTGATGAAGTCGTGAGCGTTCGCTTCCTTCGCGGCTTTGATCATCTCATCCTCGGTAATGCTGTCATTTCCGTAGCGGATATTCTCCCGTATCGTCGTATCAAAGAGCACTGGCTCCTGACCGACCACGCCGATGTGCGAGCGCAACCATTGAACATTCAATGTCGACACGTCGAACCCATCCAGCAGCACCTGCGAAGAAAAATACGGAAATTCTTAGAAATTGTCTCTCGCACATGTACAACACACACGCGCGCGCGCGCGCCGAAACGAGAATCGATAATCGAGCGACGATAGGAAGAGTCGCGTTTATATTAAAAAGAGACATCGCTCCTAATTACCATAATTTTTAAGAATAATTTCTTATAATTAAAGTGTACTTTTTCTTTAGTTGATTAACATTGTTGCTTTATATGTGTCTCAGATCACGCAATAATATAGATTAAAATAAATTATAGACATATATAATATCCAAAATAAAGAAGGAAGAATGAAAAAATTATATAAAAAAAAAGAGCCAGATAAAATGTATACATTGCGAAAATATAAGAGCTAACAGGATAGTTACTGTTATTGTATTTTTGTACATGCTAGAAGGAATTCCATATCTAAAAAAAAAATATTATATTGCACGGCATTTTAATATTAAACATAATTAAAGTCTGTAAGAGTTTAGATTGAACGCACAAGAGCGTGACGACAGATTCATCTAGTAGAGTGCGATGAAGAGTCGGAACGCTTAAAAAATGTTTATTACATGAATATACAGCGTGTTTGCACTCGAATGTTTATTATGTTCCGCAACTACTTTGCCATCATAAAAATCGCGCCCGCGTTAACAATAAAACTACGACATCCGTTCGCTATACAACGCGCTCGAATCCGTTCGAGCGGCAGTAATTTAGCGATATCCGATCCTTTTTCGCGCCAATGCGGCGGTTTTTCATCGTGAAAATTTTATGTCCCGTTGTGAAAATATAAACAGGATAAGTGAACTGATACCGAGATAAGATGATGCTCGAGAGACGTTCGACGACTCTATACGTCGATAATGGAAAATATAATACGGGGACGCGATTGCTATAAAACAATTATTCTCTCGACAAGGACAAGTAAATTATCGTGACGCGCGATGTCTCGCCATTTATTCAGACGTCACTGTAATTTCGCGAGGTGTTAAAAACATCCCCAGGAACATTTATGACGCTATACGCACGGTTATTAACTTTGCTCCCTACGTAACAACGCGCATCGTATCGCGCGAACTGTGTCGCTGTATACCGTCGTCCTTAAAAAGTTCGTAAACCAGTTTAAAGTAAATCTTCTGTATAAAGAAGAGAAAGAAATATGATATCGAAAATTCCAAGACCGTTAAATCTGTCATATTATTTATCAAAATGAATAATTCTAAATAACGAATCTCTTTATCTCGGCGAAGAACACGAATTTATCTAACGAATTCGCTACCGACCTCTCCGCCATGCGGATCGTAGAGACGTTGAATGAGCTGCAGACAGGTGGATTTACCGCATCCGGAACCGCCGACGAGAGCCACCGTTTCGCCGCGATTGATCTTCAGATTCAGGCCCCGCAACACCTGAACGTCCTTCCGCGCCGGATAACAGAATTTCACGTTCCTGAATTCAATCTCGCCGTTGACGGACTCGAGTCGCGAGCCGCTCTTGCTCAGACTGTCGATCGTCGGCACGCGATCGAGAACTTGGAAGATCGCGGCCGCGGATCCCCTCGCCACCGCGAACGCCTCGAGATGCGGCGAGGTCAGGCCCATGTTTTGGGCCCCGGAAAGTACGCCGAAGAACACGATCACCAATACCGCCGGCGTGTATTCCTTCACCTCCTTCGGGCGATCGTCCAGGATCAATTGCACGCCGTACCTGTAGCAGAAAAGAGATCCTATTTTTTTGCCGGAACGCGACACGTTCTCTAAAGCTAACATTTTTTTGTCGAACGCTTTCTGTGTAAACAGACAGGAAGCGGTACTCCTAAACGTAAGTGCCCAATTATCCATCCCGTGGCTTTTGTAGTTGAAAGAAAGGTAAAAATTACTTTGCGCGCTCGTATTGTTAAATAAGATAAAATACAATCGAAATAAATGTTTACGTTGAGAAATAATAATATTAGAATAATTAATTTTCGCGCGTTTTTGTTATAATTTATTGCTTGAAAACAATCGTATTTTATCACAACATCGAACGACAATTAGATTTTCAATTATTACACGCACGATATTTGCTGATTTTATTAAAATTTAATTTTCACGAAATAATTACGAAGTATGATAATAACAGTAGTAATGAATCTCTGAATTTTTAATTTATAGCTCATTGCGTGAAAATAATATTTTATCAAAAAAATATCACTAGAGAACTAGATTTTCAATTACAATACGCGCGATACTTGAATTAAATTTTTACAAAATGCGACGTACAAATCTGCGGGAACGATAAATATTGCGGCGTAAACTTTCTTTCTGCCAAAATAATGCGCATCTCACCAGAATGCCAACGCGTAGCTGAGGTATATTATGAGCCACATAACTCCGCCGCCGATTCCGGACCACATGCTCCTCCTGATGCCAGTTTTCTCCGCGGGCATTAGTTTTTCCGAATATCTCTCCACCTCTTTCTGCTCGCCGTTGAACGCCACGACGGTCCTAATGGAGGCGAGAACCTCCTCGGCGACGCTACCGGCCTGACCGTAGGCCGCAAGTTCCAAGGCCGACAGAGAACTTTGCACCTTGGCGACTACAGCGGTGGCAATTATTATGATCGGCGCGCAGCTCAGGACGACCAGGGTTAATTTCCAACCGTACACGAATGAGATGATGATGGAAGAAATAAACGAGGTCGTCAAATACGTGAAAATGCCGAGCTTCTCCCCTATTCCCTCCTTCATCTTGTCCAGGTCCCTGCCAAAAAGACGAACAGCATTGCCTCGCACATACTCATCAACGCAAAAATTAACTAAGATTATAAATACTCTGATATACTTCGTGTAATCTCGTTTTATCTCTAATATCCTCTTTTACATAATTCATAGTAGACCATTAATGACGAGACTCAATTTTAAAATAACGCGTACTTGAAGCTCGGACTATATTTTTAATTAGGTTTTTTTTAATGAGATTAATTATCGGCGTGCG
The DNA here is from genome assembly GCA_963971435.1 of Lasius platythorax. Classification (NCBI taxonomy): domain Eukaryota; kingdom Metazoa; phylum Arthropoda; class Insecta; order Hymenoptera; family Formicidae; genus Lasius; species Lasius platythorax. The sequence continues at coordinate 14,584,500 of OZ020544.1, read as the reverse complement.
CCGTTATCGGCATTATCGCTATCTCATATTTTTCGTTATCGATCTGTTGCAAGATTGAAAATCTTTAACTATTGTCGGTCGATTGATGCAGATAGCGAATCATTGGAAATAGTAAAGGGATTTCCACAAGATATGAAATATACTGCGCGATATATTGCTGTATCATGCTGATTGCGTTCGGTTTTGCAGATGACGGTATATCGCGCAGCGCAATAACTTTTAATCTCTTATTAATTCTTCCTTATCTTTACAACACGACGTATAGAGACGCGAAAAATTATATCAAATTATGCGGAGATACATATATCGATTATCCTGAGATAAAAATTAACTTCTATCAACTAATATCTTCGCGACTAATAACTTTTAATACGACTATCTCGTCTAATTACTATACGATGTAATGCGAGCGAAAGCAGAGGCAGTGTGGGAGCAGGCTTTTCGAGTTTCGCAAACGCCCACCTGTTGATGAACACACCGGTTCTCGCCTCCTGAACTTTGCTGTCCGCTTCCCCGACGTTTACATCGACGGTCTCGAAAATCGAAGGTATAACGCTTCCCTTTGAGGGCGCATCAGCGCGTGAATATACAGAATATTATCCGCGTTGAAATTATTCCGCGGCAGAGAAAGAGAAAGAGAGAGGGAGGGAGGGAGAGGGAGAGAGAGAGAGAAGCCGAAGTAGTTAATCTCCATGAAATCCTCATTTAAGATCGACGATACTTGTATCTTTGAAATATTCGAAATATCGAACAAACGAAAAGTTTACGTAATTTTCGTACTTTTTTTTTCGTATAAATAAACGGATTGATTTTATTTCTGATCTCACAGACTTTCACAGACGCTGATTAACGTTTATCGATGGGAGACATTAAAATTGCTTATCACGGCGAATTTTCGATTGAGACAAATTTATTCGAATTATCTCGTTATCTCGCGCGACGCATCTACATAATGATAAGGGGAAGAAAACTCACTCGGTAATCCTGCTGGCGAAGTTGGTCGATGTGTTCGTGTCGTACCATGCCATATCCTGTCTAAGGACGGCTTTCAGGAACATCTTGCGCACCTTCGAGATTTGTCTCGAGGCGGCGATATTGAGCAAGTCGACCATCAATATGCCAAGGACGAATTGAATCGCCGATAATGCCGCGCAAGAGACGCCATAAGCAACCGAATCGTCATATAAAGCATCCATTTTCTCTTCGTGACTTGCATTAGCTGGTCTGAAATGACGAGATAATACTTTGTTTCCTCAATCCGATGTTTGCCGTTCAACGGAACTTTCTTCTTGTAAATACATTGCAATATAATGCAACATATCTCTTTCTTCCTGTAGCGTCATAAGATGCACTTGATGACTGAGTGTTACTTACAAAATTTTTCCACCTCCGAACCATGGCATTATGATGGTTGGCGAGGTCACGTGATTCTCTGTATTACGATCCAGTAATAACGTACTGAATTCGCCATATTGAATCGTAGCGACTGGCACACATAGCCCTACTAAGCAGCCCAGTATTAAGCCTAAGACGATCAGCGTCAACTCGCCCCACGTTGCAAATCGAAACTGATAAGTTTGAAACAATTACAAGATGATTAATTTAGCATCGCAGATATTATAGTTACTGTACTTTATGAATTTACAAATAATACAACTATCCTATTTACATGGAAATTATTAAAATATTGGCAGAAATATAAAAATATATATAATGTATTATATTAGGGCAAGAAAAATGTTCACAAAAGTTACACAAACACGTTTTCGAGTGATTCAGCACGGCGAGTTTGCTCGTACTTGAATGATTCAGCAACGCGAATTTGCGGCTTCCGAAAGATTTAACTTGCAAAATTAATTTACCTGACTAACAATGTGATTAATGAGAACGACCAACTCTATTCCTACCAAGAACGATCATAATTAACCGAAAAACGTATTTAAATTTGCAACGTTGTAAAAAATTTCACTCAATTTTTAAATGCAAAAGGGTCCACGGTTTATTAAGATGTAATGTAGAAAATTTTACAAATGTATCTCTTTCGTGCTGAGCCATCAACTGTCTATCTGTTTATCATACAGAAAGTATCATTAATCGCTTATTCGACAATCGTTCCACGATCGCGTTAACGCGATCGAGAGAAAAGTGACACTCTTAACGATTTCGTTTAAAGTGCAGTTTTGCAAAAAAAAAAAAAAGCATGTATAGGATGTGCCAAATTTTTCGCGTTTGCTTTACCCACTTCATTAACTTTTTCCTTAGGAGAAACATTGGAATGTTGACATTCTTTGAGAAATAAAAATTCGGGAAAGCGAGTCTACATTTTCGACGAAGAATCTATAAACAAAAGGAAGAATGTGTACGGGGTTGAGAGACACCCGTAATATTCTCGATTCCTCAAACTTTCCGCGGGAGCATCGCGTTTGCGAGATCCACCCGAGGATCTCTCATGCGTTATCTCATAAATTATTCGCAGGAAAAACTCACGAGTTTGTAGTAAGGCACCGGTGGCAGCGATAACTTCTGTGAGGCTGACTTATCCTCCTCCTTCGTTTGCGGTGGCACGAATTCCCTGCGAACACAAAGTGCAGGTCGATTGTTAATCGAGATTCTTGCGATTAAAGTTCGACTACTCCGAACGGATCAATCGCTCTCCCTACGCTTTTCTACGCAGGTCACTTAGATAACACAAAATTTTTAATTAGAGAGATGCGATATGTTACATTAATTTGTTTGAAAAAATGCGTGAAGAGACATTGTCTTTGAGCGATTTTTGCTGTTTATAGACAAAGTAACAAGATCGAATTTTTGCGAAGACGTGAAAATGTATTTTAGGAATTTTATATATTTTAAGAATTTACGGTGTATATCCGCAAGATAAAGAATCACCGTACTAGAGGATACTTCACAGAATCGCGGTTACGGAAAGAATAGAGAGGCGTTAAACAAACGACGCGGTTACTTTTACGGAGTGGTAAAAGGGACGAAGTTTCGATACCGAAAGTGTCCTCGTAAAAGCATACGTTTGTCTTATATACAAAACTGTGTATGGTCTGTAAAAAATTTATGCGAGTTTTCTCTTGTATCAAGCCGTTAATAAGTCAGCGAGCAACGATCCATTATTCAGCCTCTCGTATTGATTTCTAGATATATGTATATATAAATATGTCTCAATCTGTAACAAGCTCATTCGTACATTGCTTTGCCATTTTCCTGTAGCATATATTCGGCTTCATGTTTATCCTTCTCCTTGTCTTGTTGTGTGTCTGAAATGAAATATACAACATACACGTACACGTACAATACAACATAACCGTACACGTACAAAATTCTGGCACTATTAAATGCAAAGCGTGCTGAATATAATCTATCTGTCACCGTCGTTTACTAATAACGAGAGAATTAAAATGAATCTACGTAACATCTTTATACGTTTTGTAATTGTATATATCATGCGCGTCGTGTAGTTGGATTATCGTACTTTCCACCAAGAAATAAAGCTATTATCACATATATTTCGTAATCGCATATGAGATTGTTATCAATGTGACGATAGATATAGCCGCTTTGAGAAAATTATCTTCGATAAATCGGCCTTAAAAAGGCTGCCTTGATTAGAGATTGTAAATCGAACGAAGGAACGTTCGTAAATCAGCAATCCAAAGATCAATGAGAATGCAGGGAGCTTCTGGGTAACTCGACGAGAGAGCGCAAAAAACTAACCAGGATCTGCGAGAAGTTTCGACGTCGTCGTCGTCGTCGCAAAGCCCAGGAACTCGAAGAGCAACCCTGGATGAGAGACTTTGGCAAAAGTCGGCCGGCATCTCTCCGTGGGGGCTCCATTAGCGACGTAATTGCTGTTAGAAACTCCCCCGACAAATCTACGATCGGCGCGGAATATAGGAAGCTTTACCACCTGAAGTAATAACAGTGCCGTAGCATACCACGCATGCTCCGATAGATAGTAATCAGCGTAAATTTTCGCGCAAAATTCATCAAGGATGGTCTTACGGTTTATCGAATACAAAAATGTGAAAAATAGTGGAACGCTTTATGGAAATAATTATGAGAAAATAAGTAGCATAACATCACTTTAGAAAATATGATACATGATCTGATACACGATTATCATTGTGTTTTTTGTGATGCCTTTCTTTTTTTAAGAAAATTTTATATTCTTTTAAAAATATTTTACCGGATTTTTTCCGCGGACTGATAAATGATAAAAGTATTCACGTTAAAATGAAACATCGTTTTTAATCACGATTGTAATTCGAAAATTCGCGTACGGCACTGGTAACCCCTATATACTTTGCAAGACCTGTGTAACCGATCGCCTCTCAGGAAAACTTTCTTAGTCGCGGCTCCCGTGGAAGTAACTAAAACGAATGGCGGTCTTTGCTTGAAATTTCAAGTGAGACATTTAGTACCTCTTAATACATTCTCGTCACAAGTTGTAAGTTAATTGAATAATTCGTTGCCCACTTTTATCGTGTAACTCAAATGAAATCCACTGAACTTGCGCTCATTATTAATTTATTCGTTTGAAAGTAGCTGATAAAATAGTTGTCATCAATGTAAACTTCTTCTTCTACGATGCTATTATCCTAAAAGGATATGGGTTTCTCTATTTGTACACTGGACGTGAAGAAAGATGCGCGATATATACGAAAGAATAAATTTAGTAACGCCTTATTACATCATTCTCGATACGATCATAAGTGGAAAGTATAATAATCTAGTATATACAATAATGTATTTTATACGCGCGCGCGATTCTTTACTTTATATAGTAGTAATTTGAAATTTTTTTTATAACTTATCAAAACAATTCGTTTCTCTCTTATCCAGCAACAATAATTCATTGTCGATTCACATGCTTGCAATCTGATGCATGTCTAATATTCTTATCAAGGAATGATCGATTCGCGTTGATCGCATGCAGTGATACTTATATCGCTGCACGTGATTGTTGTAATCACTTTGCGGTTACATATGTATATACGTGATGATAACTAAATTGTTCTGCATCGATGCTGATCGGTAATCGTTCAAGTTGAAGAAAACGAAACCATACATGGCAAGCTTGTGCAAACATTAAAGCCAACGAAACACACAGCATCAACAACGAATTCGTGTCCGAAGTCACTCGAATCAGTCAAGTTATTCGAGCTTGATCAAATCGTACATCGCGACATGGAATTAGGTAACATTTTGTCGAATTTTGAATTAATTTAAAAAACTACTATGCTCATAAATCCAACTGTATAATCTATATATTGTACCTTCATTCCATGTCGAATAACGCGATGAAAATCTCTCTAGAAAGCTAATTTTCGCACAAGCAAACGCAATCATTCTAACGATATCAATACTTACATCTCGAGAGGATCTTTTCCCGGTGGGGGGAGTGATTTGATTTGAGCGTTTCCATTTGAATATCCAGTGAGCCTTCGCGAGGGCTTGCGGACAACGGATAAATTCGCTGCGTCATTGTGCATTCTCAATTAAAGACTCTGCAATCATAAAGAAAGAGGATAAAACATTATATCATTTCATAGTGATCAGAACCTGTGTAATTTAATTAAATGAAGGTCGAAAGAAAAACGATTAGATTAATTTTTAATTTATTTAAATTTTTGCATTTTTATTTTTTCAAATTTACTTTTCGCATCTCGCGCCACCCTCAACGCTTTATTTTGTATCGTAGAAAATTCGCGAAGCATCGAATAGTCAAGGGCAAAAGTTCTCGTCATTTAGATATCGGACTCGGAAATGAGCAATTCGCACGAATCGAACTGCGTTTCACGCAGTTAGTCATGTTGCGACGCAAATGTCGCCCCTATTTACTCTCGCCATTATCTACTATATCATATGTTTGCGCGTCGAAATACCCAATTTAAACAATGATTAGACACTGTGGTAGCCGCGTTAATTAATCGATCGACCGCTACAAGCTACATTAATAGCAACAGCGAGTTCGCTCTACGTTCTAGCCTATTAACGGGATGTCTTGTTCACCTTGTACGTTTCGCGCGCTACCTATAAAGGGAAACGTCGCCTCTCTAATACATCGAAGAAAACGAAACTTTATCCAGCCCGTCGCGACGGATCGACGACTTCTGCGATATGCAAATGCGATATCGCGTTCCTCGATGTTAAGAGCGATCGGGCGGCTACGACGAAAGGGGATCGGTCAGAAACGACGTTAAAGCTCGCCCGGTCGATGCTTTTAAGAACGCGCGATGAAAAGCGCGAACGAACAAGACTTCGTTAGGCCAGTGAAAAAAGGTACTGACGAAGGGCGTTTCACGTGGCCGTCCGATCCGGACCGACGCGACGGTGGATGTGCTGCGTGTTTGATTACGAAAAACGCGCGATTGCAGGCTTTTCCCTAACTGGGTCAATGTTCCTTTTGAGTGCGCGGATAAGTTCTTTGAAATTATACAAATTGTTGTCCACCCCTCCCCCCTCCCCCTGTTTCTTTGCATCTTTAAATGTAGATAAATTATTCAGATTCTCTGCTCTCGATAGACTATTCTGTATAATTCTGATATTTAGTTTACTAGCTATAGGGTAGAGTAGAACTTTGCTGTATCATGTTCAAAATTAGAACAACATAAGGGCCCGTGTAATTACGCTTACGCTCATTGAACGATGTAACTTCCGCTATCGTGACTTATCTCCAGCTCCAATTACTTCGCGATAATCTTCTTATCACTTCGGCCAAGTTTCGTAAACTAAATCACATCGTATCTATAGTCGATAAAATCTGAAGTTCACCCAGCGTCTTAGATTCGTACTAGATGCAATACTCTTTGTTAGAAACTTCATTAGTATCGTATCGTTATTCATTGCAGTCGTTCCGGTTTCACAATGCGATGGAATACGAATGAGAATTGTCGAACGTTGCTTGAAAATTAATCGTCAAATTTGCCGCGTCTAAAGAGAAGCTTTGTCTCGATTTTCTCGATCGATTTATCCTCTCGTTTCGTTTCGATATCGAAACATCAAGGGTATTTAAACTCTCGCGAACGAGTAGCACGGTTTCAGATTATCCTATTTCACGGCAAAATTTCCGATTTCATTTGTCTCCCAGTCTTCAATAAGTCGTCTACGCTCGCGACCCGCCTTCGAACAAGCAGAGTCTCTTTTTTTTTCCACCGTTGAATCTGACACACGGAGGAAGTTTATAAAATTTTCCCCTCGTTCCGGTTGATCTAACACGATCGACCTATTGGCTTCGACAAATAAATTGTCTCCCTCGTGCAATCCGCCCTCCTTTCTCTCTTCTGCCGTTGCTCCGAAACCATTGCAACTACTTCGGAAATCTTAAAGTAACACGCAAAATCAATAGCGAGTATCTTGCAATTCTTGTTCGTCTGCAAGATACACATTCATAGATATATTTCTCTCTCCTTCTCTCTCTCTCTCTCTCTCTCTCTCTCTCTCTCTCTCTCTCTCTCATTTTTCGAATCAAAATAAAATAAAAAAATTGTATCAAACGACAAAATGAAAAGATGTCAACAACTACAAGTTTCAGTTGACTCGTGCAAATTTTCGCGTTTATAAATGTAGCTTTAAAACCTAACCGCGCGATGTCAACCCTTTCAGAGTTCCTTTCAGAGCTTGTAAATCATCGATCGGATCAAACCGGAAGTCGGACGGAAATAGCTGTCACCGAGATAGCGAGACGCATTTGCCGCGTTTCATCGGGCCGCGATATAGCGTACACAATACGGCCCATTAATGACATAAAGGATATTGTCGAGGAGAAGAATGGACCCAGCGGGTATTCTCGGAATAAAGAAGTTTGCGCGCGGGAGCTGCTAAGAACGTTTTCATAACGTCGCTTGACTTTTCCAATATACACGTAACGTCGTTTAGAACGTCGGAGTCACAAAATAGAGAGCGGAGTCCAACAAACACGGGGACGCGCACAATCTGCATCCATCGAGTTTTTTCGAGCGCTCCGTCGCGTCGCTGAAAAATCGCGGCTAATTGAAAAAATTGCCAAAGTTGCGAAAACTTTCGGAGCTTTACTAGTCGTCGCCTCCGGGTGCTGCCCATCTTTCGCGCTCGCGAAACTCTATTAAGCTCGGAAACTAATTTCCCAGCCGACCTCCAGCCGTCTCGTAATCCTCGGTGGTCTGCGGCTCTCGAGACACGTGTCCGGGGAATCGGCGATTTATTATTTTACAGCTCTCTCGCGCTGAAAATGATCTCTATTAATTTTTGTTACAGAAATTAACTCATCTCTCTCTCTCTCTCTCTCTCTATACGAAAACGGCAGAAAATATAGATGATAATTGATCTTGCGAAGAACATACGAAGAGAGAAGACTATACGAAATTATTAATTAATGTTTGATTAAATTATTATTCTAATGAAATATTCTCTCGTTTTCAAAGATTGAGTACACATTACGAAGTAAATTTAAGAGTTGCAAAACAGCGTGTCATATAAATTGCAGTGAATATTTTATGGTTATTTTTAATTATTTATTCGCCGCACAGACACATATTTGCCTCAATTAGCTAAGCAAGCTTGTTATTTGCACGAATCCTAATATTCATATGAAAGATACCTATATGCTTGATATTTCTCATCTGCATATTCGCTTTCGCGAAAAAGCGAACCTGAATATCGAGAAATACGAATACAAATCGCGATGTTTTCTCCGCTCGTGGAAATAAAAATCCGTCTTCGCCGTACTCTTGCTGGTCTCAATGTAATTAACACGACGTTCCGTCAGTACCTCCCGCTGCTTTGTGAGCCTCGGGGTTCGTTAAGCTCGGCAAATTAATTTCCATCATACTTTCAAGCCCCCGCACTGCAATTCTTGCGGTTCGCTTGCGCGAACGCGAATGCGGCGATTCACAGCCGCGGTTCCGCATCCGTTTCGTCGGACGATGCCCCTTTCCCAAATGAAAAATGATGACGCGGGGGAGACGGGAGGGGGGTGGAGTGGGAGACGGAAAATACGGGCGTTGGAAGTGCCAAGAAGCGCGACATACTTATTCGGTTCGCGTACTTTACCCGCTTCTCTTCCGGCAAGGAATAAATTAAATGTAACAAGTCGAAGAAAACATTCTTGTGTAATATGACTTTTGCAAAACGAGATCGTATGAATAGTACAAGCGAAATGCGGGACCCAGCATCTCTCCCCGGATCTTTCCGGTTAGATTTCTTGAATACCTTTAGACCAAGTTCAGCTGCGTTCTTGGGTGAATTCATATTTTTCTAAGCGAAAAAGTTTATGAAACGCCATATATAGTTCGTTTCAACTGTTTAATCTTTAATATATGTCGAATATTTCAAGAATTAAGCGTTAAATCAAACTTCTTTCGGTGAAAAGTAAAATTTACATGTGAGTAAACGATGTATTATCCCTGTTTAAATTGAGTCGCGGGGGACTTGGTTATCAGAGTGTTAATCCGGCGCTAGTCGTTTCTTGAGTAATAATCAGATAGTAGCGATCGATTGAACAAGATAAGATTAGACTTCATTTTCCTCCGTTGTAAAGCAATAAAACATAATTATGAAACGAACTCATCGTTATCGTTTAACTGAACGTTTCAGTTTTAATGTGAAAAACAATAAAGCCTACGAATAATCGACGAGCTGATAACGATGCCAATAAATAACTTTCGACGTTGTAAAATTTTTATGACGGATACAGGAGCCGAATTATACGACCTTTAGCGTCTTTTTTGCTTATAATATCCTCGCAGATGTTGCAATTCGCGAAAGCCGAGAGAAGATCGATGACTTCGCAATACATCATGTCAGAAATTAATCCAAGATTTGATATCCTCGACAGATACGAACTTCCGCGAACAAAAAATAAAGCTGCGGACGAACTTCGTTAACTAATGTCGAAGCGTGACGGAAAGTTGCGAGAATTTCTTCCGCAACGGAGAAAAAGTAATACGAAGCGGCGAATCGATTCGAATGACGCAACAGACTTCCCGCTGTCAGGCATGAAATTGGGCGGGTCGCTAAATACACATGTGATAATGATTAATTTGCTAACTTAATTTGCTAACTTAAACTCACTCTCCTCTCTCTCTAATTACGTAAACAGAAGACTAATTAGATTTCCACGTGTATCGAGGCCACTCATAATTTTACCGCGTCTATACATCATAATTCAACATTGATAAGTACTCGTAATACGAAGAAACGACACCCTCGAAAGTATCTTCGTGACACCTTATCCCCCTCCCCTGTTTCTCTCTCTGAGTTTTCGAAACGTACGTCACGGCGGGACGCGTCGCAAAGTTTAGTATTTCGAAATAACGAGATAAAACGGGGTGGGAAATTTGGTTTGTGCCAGGGCAATGTTCTTTCAGAAGCTAATCGATTCGTGGCCACTGTGGGGCCATTTCGCAGGATCATCCCTACTAAGACGAGGTTTTATCCACCGGGATTCGCCGAGTATCTCGATGTAACCTGCGAAAGGAACAACTGACTTTACCCCAGGAGACATCGCGCCTCGAAAATACGATGGAGAGAAAAGTCGTAGAACGAGTTCTCTCAGTAGTTCTAACGCGTACGGGTCAGCCGTTGGATGCGGGAAAAGAATGAATTCGGTCGAAAATCGATGAAAATAGTGAGATATTCGAGAAGTAACGTCCGTCTATCCTGATCACAGTTATTTCGGACACAAGTTATTTTCAACACAAGTGCAACGCAATTGTTTCTCGCGTTTGACCGCAAAATTAATATATATTTTCAAACTTGCGTAAAGTTTTCTTGTAAATTCTGTAATATTCATTATTTAATTTGATATAGTAAAAGGAAAAATAGATGGTAGTAGCGGCAGCATAAGTCAATCTAGAAACGCGACGAATTAATTAAACGAGATGAAGAATGAAAGTGATCGTGTGGTTAAATTCTTCTATTGTTTTGCATTGTTACGCTCAATTTCTAATGATAAAACTAAGCCGCGATGATTGCAATCATGGCATTGAAATTAAAGCGCTCGCTTAATGAAGAGGATTAGAGCGTACAGTGTCTCGTCAGTAACAAAGCTTAAAATCCTCGTCCTAACACTCGCAACTAAGTGACTCCTTGACTTGTCGACCGTTCAATCCCGTTACGAGAGTTTCTAGTTTAATACTGTTGCAAGAATCAACGCGAAACAGACGTGTCCGCAGAAATCTTCTCCATTTCACGCTATTAGTCTGAACGTTATCTTTATAGAACATCTAACATCGAGTTTCCTCTTGTAATTCCATCAAAGCGACTACGCAAAAGACATTATAAAGAGTTGAGAGAGAGAAAGAGAGCGAGTTGCGTACTATATATAAAAATAAATTATAAATAAGAAATTAAATATGTTATAAATAAGAAATAAAATATAATTAAAAAATAAAATAATAGCAATATAAAAATAGCTTTTAATGAAGAAAAGTGAAATTCTTTTTCTTACAATACGAAAAATCGCTTATTTGCAACAATCAGAAGAATGTTGAGTATATATTTATTGATAATGCATCATGTTTTTGTCGAGTCATTTTGATTCCCTCGATCGATATCTTAATTAGCGCAATTTGATGTAAATTTCTTATTAGACAAGAAACGTGATTAATAAGATTGCAATCATGATTTATCAGACGTGTGAATTGCTTGCTTATCGAGACTATCGTATTGACAGATGCGCGAAATGTGTTTTCTTTTTTTAGAACTTTTAATAAATTTATTAGACTATTTTTCTTTCATTCGAAATCTCTCGTAAGAGAAAATTTTTTGTAATTATTCAAAATTTACACATTCCACATAATATTAATAAAAAATTATAAAAAGAAAGAAACTGATATGAAATTGTCAAGTTATAACAGGCAAATATAAACTGATTGATAACAATGAACTGGAAAAACACTGTCAATAACTTTTAAAATTATTCTGTATGGTTCCATCTGCGTTATCTTCCGTTATCAAAATCTTGCTCATTGTTTTCACAGCTGAAAGTAAACTTGAAATGTATAAACTGATTGATGCAGTTGTTTTGTTGATGAAAAAAAGCATCAATTCTTTAAAGTCATCAAAGAATCTGAAATTATCAGATTAATGCAAATGTCATGATGTTTACAAATTATTAATAAATTATAAACAATTTACTGAGTGGTAAATAGTAAAGAAAAGTTTAGTAAAGAAAATTGTGTAGTGATTATTGAGTTGTGGACGTAAACTGAGGATGCACTTTGTGACAAAAATTAGATTTATGTACGCATTTTTATAACCAAAAAGAGAAGAAGATATGCGTAATACGAAGGAATATTCAGTGAAAGTACATTGTCGAAATCGCTGTTCGTGGGGTTTGGTAATCGCTCATATATTATACAATACAATTGAAACACTTCAAGCTAGATAATTGTAGTTTCGAAGTATGCCTGCGATTAAAATAATGATGGAATTATAGCAGACGCTGCTTGAATTTAATTAATGCATACATGCGCGATTTACTACATGCGCGATTTACATATATGTAGCAAACTTTTTGTAAAATTAGTTGCAAAAAGAAGGCTTAGCCTTTTTATAAATTCCGATTCTTCGTGTCTATGTCTTGTAAAGAGATTAGACTTTTTTTAAAAAGACTGATTTTATATAAGAACCTGCGAGAAAGAGAGAGAGAAAGAGTAAAAGAAAAAGAGAGAACATTTTTATTATATATTACTCATTTTTTTTTTAGAACTGAAAAATTAAAATTATTAGGTATTATATAAAATATTATAGAAACTTATACATACAGATAGACTCGAATTTATTATGATGAAAATATTATTTATATCTTTTCGATAAGAAGAAGAATCATCAGTTTATTCTTATCCGATGTACGAATACATTTGCGACGTAAACTGACTTTATAGATAATAAATATTATCAAATGATGAAATTAATTTATCGATTTGCAAAATCGTGCGCTTTCGATAACGTTTGTACAATATGACGCTATATAACTGCTTCTTGATAACATTTCACAATCAACTATAACTGCAATCGATGATGTTGCTATTTTTACTCGCCGCAAAAATACTTGATATTATTTTCAATGCTCTTAAGAATACAATCCGATACTCGAAAATTGTGAAAAGAATGATTTTTTTTTTTTATGTAATGCACGTCGTGCGCGCGTAATATTAAATTTTTTAAAAAATTGTTATCTTATTATTAACATAGTAAAAACAAACGTTCAAGAGATGAAAACTTTCAAATATCAAATTCTTCGTTGAACATATGTAATTAATACACTGCGAAATTTTATGTCATTTTGCATTTTCTATATTTTTTTGCAAACCAAGTAACGCTATCAAAAGAAGCAGAAAGGAATACAAGTAAAAAAATATTTAAATAAAAAGAGATATTTCTTAAAAAGATGTTTCAAGTTAAAAATTGATCATATTATATTCTAGTATGTGTCTCATTGCATTAGTTTGAATTAAAGCTCTAGAAGGATATATTTGATCAATTAACTTATTCTGCACCTTTTAACGCTCGAGTCAATTTACGGAAATTTTGAGCGAGAAGTCAAAAACATCTCATATGAAATGTCTATTGATTCTTTTGTCGTTCAAATACCGGATTCAAGTTTTCAACAGATTTTTTGGAAGTTATTCTGAAACTAACTCTCTTTTCTGACATACGTCAAACATACAATTTTGATCATTTTTAACATTGCTTTTATGATGTCTATTAAAACGGAACTTTAGTTATATATCGAGTAATTTAAAGCACAAATACACATATATATGTCATTATATAAAATCCTAGAGCATGGATTTTTCATGTATTAAATTATATTCAAGAATGTATTGGCAATGTTGTTCGTAATATTTTTATAATTAATCGGCTTAGAGCTTGAAGGGACTTGTTTCAGAGCGCGCACGATAAATCAAATAGCTTATATCTCGAGGCCCATCGAGGAGCTTATTTTTGGAAACCAACTGGCTTTCTCTTTTTGAAACTTATTTCTGATACAAAAACAAGAAGAAGGCGGGTGAGTGTTGTCAAGCGGATTCAATTGAAAAGTTTGCCGAAAAACTTGGCAACGATGCTTAAAAGATCGTTGGTTTCTTCATCGAGCAAGCGACGCGATAAAAATAGATCGATTCGGGTCGTCTGGCAATAGCCAGACTTTATTGCGACGAGAGATGGAGGAAAATGTTTCTCGGAGTCGCTCGAATAATCGCGAAAACTCATAATCGGATATAGAGAGCCGGTGTGATGGTAATTATAAACATAATTTCCAGTAACGATCGTGGATCGTTTGCGAATTTGCGGCGAGTTTGCGAACGAGAGCATTTGATATCGATTGTTCTCGATCAACGATAATACGGCCCTCAACTTTATACGCAGCGCTCCAGTTCGACATAATTTATATGCTACGCACACGCGATGAACGCACTGCGAGTGATATCAAAGGTAACTGATTTAACGTGACTACAGATTATAGCCTGTAGGCAGACACATTGGTCTTTGATGCTGCTCTCGATTTCCTATTACATCTACTCCTGTTACGCGTACGGTCTTGTTTGCTCACGTAACGTATAACATCGTAACCCATAATTACGTCGTATAAAGCGCCCAAAATATCTCAAATGCAGAAGGACATTATCGTTTCCTATCGAGATATTTCAATTTTAATATCGTAAAACAAATAATTCATTCGCACGTGCGATAAATATGAGACAAGAGAAAAAGAGAAAACACACATGAATATATCAAGCCACTATAATACGGACTCTTTAACTGACGAAGCAAAGAAATTAAGCAATTGACACATATATAGCTTACAGTATCATTCTACAAAATTAATGCCGATAATTCGATGGACGTGTTGAAAATAGACTGGAACGCAATGACTCGGGAATCAAAATAAATAGAGATATCGAGAATCAAAATAAATACAGATACGCGCCAAGTATATGGAATCATCGCTTTTCTAAACTATGAGGACAGTTAGTTTTATTTTAATCGCGCGATATCGAATCAATCCTGGCGATGCAAGCACCGGCGATAATGACGGGATCTAGATTCGATCACGTCCGATACAAACGATCCCGTTCAAGTCCCTTCGAATGAACGAGCCATCCAAGAAACGTCATTCTCGTTCGTATTCGTCGCGGTATTCCGGACAAATCCCGATCTCTTCCAGGTGGATCTCGAAAATATTTTGATCCACTGCCGATCCGATCTGCCTTTCGGTTCGATCTAATCAACGCGAATATCCTCGGCGATATCCCTAATGGTCTGCGACGAGCAGGAGAAAACTCACCTTCTCTTCTCTACTGCTTCCAATCGATATCCCAAATATATCGGACGTGCTCGACGATTGGTTTTGGCTGGACCCCGTCATAAGTGTCCCTCGCAATCACAACATCTATGTGTGACTCTGGTCCCGCGAAGACACGCGCGATTCCTTCGTCTGATCCTTATCCCTTCGAATTTATCACGTGGCACACGCACGACTCGATCTGGAGAGGGATACGCCTGAATCGCCGCGTGTACGAAATACACACAGAGTAGATGTACGACACTCCTTTTACTGGACAGGACACGACGAGCTTGAGAAGGACGACGAACGGGAAAAGGTCACGGCGCGTTCAATTGGTATAGTCACGAATCAACTAAGTATCGTTCGAAGACGCTTGTCTTTTATAGGCGCGGGAAACGCTTAGATAAGACGTACCGCGGGATTGACTGATACAGGTTGTGATTGCTTGGGAAAGTTTTCCTGCCGCGGGCAGACGAGAATCGACGCTTTGCGGCTAATCGTGCGTCACTTATGACGAAAAATTCACGCAAGATCTTAACTTGCGGTTTTGCGGTGATAAACGCGCGTAATCGATCGATCGAGATTATCTTTTTCTGGAGGGGAGATGCGTCTGTCTCTTTTACTAATGAAGTACAATATAAAGGAAAATATTATAATATGCGAATTATTTTTTTTTTCAAAATTCGTGTACACAGTCTTTACATAATTTTATATATATTTCTTTTAAATGTAAAATATATTGCTTATATTTTGTAATTTGGAACTCATTTTCAGTCAGCAAAACTGTCGAAGAACATTTATTATTATTATCATTATTGTCGAGGAGATTATTTGTTTTATAGCTTTCCTGTCTTTCACGTTATATATTTTTATATTTAAAAGTTTAAATTAAAAATTGTATTAAAAAAATCTACTTGAGATTATTTCGCAAATATACGCGATGCAAGATTTTTAATAGTTTACAAGAAATCTTTTATCTCCGTTCATTAATTATTTGAAAGTTATTAGTGCCTGAATATTTTCATTAAGGAAACATCAATCTCATATTAATTAACTTGCCATTAAACATTGATACACAAAGCGTGACGGGATATCCTTTGTAGTTTGCTGCTCTGACATAAATTCCATTTATTGATAGTGTCTTTGATTGAAAGCGCGTTTGAATTGCTTCGAAAACGATTAAACTCAATTTTCATGAACTCAAACTACGAAATGTATTTGAACGTGAGCTCGAACCAGAGACGGAACCATGATTTTCAGTCATTAATCACTCTCTTTTGCAAATATGCGCAATGCGCGGTGCAATCTATTCTGTTATCTAGAATATGATTTATTATAACGATTTAGACAAATCTAGATAATTTGTTTTCTTTCTTAGAAATAAAACGTTGCATACCGAGCAATAGTATTTAAAACTCACATGTAATTACAGGCAGATGTAAAAATAATCGACACTTTTACAAAGGTAATCTCGTGATCTCGCGTCAGATCTAAAGTGGAAAATTTCCTAGAACGTTAGAATTGGCAACCACATACAGGAAACAAATTGAAGTAAGAGGTTCTGATATTGAATATTAAGTAAAGGATAGCGAGCCTGGCGCGGTAAGTAGTGCGCAAATTATGTTTTTTGTTAAAAACCTTTGTTTATTTTGAGAGAAGTCGTACGTTTCAATCCTTGGATCGAACCATCTTCAGCAACTGTCAAATATACATGAAAATACAGAAATTTCGTATGCGCGTAGATTATCGCACAATGTCACGTGATAATTAGTATTGTAGCAATGTTCGACAGTTGCGTCTCGATTCACGTGGTTTTCCCGCAAGGTGACGAATGAAGTAAGTAGCCTCCTAATTTTAATATCTGACGCATAGCTAACACCAGACGTTTAAATTAAAGGCTGGGACAGTTGTTATCACAATTACATTCCGTAGCACAAATAATTATTATAAAGTCTTTTTTTAAAAAAGCCGATAATCTATGCGCATACGATTAAATTTCTGTATTTTTATGTATATTATATTTGATGTATTTATGTATATTATATTTTATGTATATTATATGTATATTATATTATGTATATTATATTTGACAGTTGCTGAAGATGGTTCGATTCAAGAACCGAAACGTACGACTTCTTTTAAAATAAACAAAGATTTTTAACAAAAAACATAATTTGCGCACTGCTTACCGCGCCAGGCTCTTATTTAGCCCGCTATACTTTACTTAACATACAGGAAACTTCGTGTCGAAATATGATGTGACTTCCTCTTAATTCGTTTTTTCCTTATGTGTGATATAATGATAGAAAATTACGATTTAGGAGTGGTCTTCATGACACGATAAAATAATACAAGGAAAATATTGTTAAATCCCTACATACATATGACAACTCTACTGCTATAATTACATATTATGCAAAACTTTTAAATAATAATCCTGGTTGTAATGCTCGACTTGCAGTGAAATTAATTAATGAATTTGTCGTGTATTTACTAAATTAAATCGTGTAATTTCTAAAAAGGTCGAATGGTCTGGTAATTGAATAAGTTTCCTTTAGCATTACATTAATTTAATCACGTCCTTTACAAGAGGCACGAACTGTTTGCGAACGTTCTTTCTCTTTGCATCGTGTAAATTACCGGAAGTACGAAAATTCCGCAAGGGAAAATCGCAAAAGAATTCAAGGGAGAAGAGCAACAAGACACTTTAAAGGAGAACGCTCACGAAATTTATTACGTTTCGATAGCAATTATCGCATGTAGTTTGCAATTATTACTTACTGCCATTTTATTTAGAATTTAAAAATAATAATTTTCATTATTGCGTACACATTAATCAGATTTTGAAAATTTGTAAACAGGAATAGTTCAACTATTAACTCAATCAAAGATTTATGTAGCAGCATTTAAAAGTTCGTATTCAGAATAATATCTAGAATTTCAATGTGGATTCATTTTCTTCGTCTGATCCTTGAATTAGATACTATTAAAACTAAAATTATTTTCGTATAAAATATGAATTCTCTAATCTAGAGAAAGAATTTTTTGATTAGCCTCAAATCACAAGAAACGCATACTAAAAATAACCGCGCCGATCGTTAGACTGAAGTAATAATAATGATTCATGACATTCATCGTATGCGTATTGTTCTAAGGCGTTTCACGAGTAACACCACATTTTCTTATCCCGCATTCCGGAAGCATCGGGACACCATAACAATCAGCGTGGCGCCTGCGCTGACAGCCGCCAAGTGTGTTTCTGCCAGGCTGACAGGACATTGACCTTGAAATTTCTGTAACCGCGAGGTCGGGTCTAATTCGCCGTGCGCTTCGCGGAGGAAAACGAGATTCGCGACCCGCGCAACCCTGAGCGGCGTAGCAGCTGACTTTGAAGCGACACTTTTATCGGCGATGCCGACCTCGGGAACGATCGCGAGGAAACCGCCGATCCGAATGGTTGGCGGTATTTTCGCGTACCGTGATCCCTGGCGGTCCTCGTACAACTGACGCCGCGACGCCTCGACGTCGAGACGCTTACGCAACGACGACGACGATCATGACGACGACAACGTCTTGGTCCCTCCTTTTGCGAGACGACGTCTGCATCGTCGGCATAAGATACAGTCGAGCCAGTCGTAATCAGTACGGATCGAACGGACGGCGTCGAATACAGAGAGAAATTTCACGAATGGCTTAACTTTGCATTTTGATGGCCAAGAACGAACGATATCATCCATCGCGACAAAAAACGTGTCTTTAAATTCTCTTTTAATTTCTCTATGTGTTTTAACCGATCATGATGTTGTCGAATTAAGACAGCATAGCGGTCAATATATAATATCAACGTTTTTAAATGTAATCAGTTTTTATTGTGACTGATATATAAATTAGCTGTGAGATGACTACTGATTATTGATTTACTAATTATAAGAACACTACGAAATATTATGAATGACGAAATATATTCTTGCCATGTCTTGTTGCGACACCAGATTTAATAGATTTATGTAAAAGCCAGACTTTTTTCTCGACATAATTAATAAACGGCGCAACACGGCAAATCATGGTTAGCTGAAAAAAACTAAAGCGTGGACTTGGTTGTCGTAAATATGGGTTGCTGGTACACAATATTCTATAGCTAGACAATATTCGATAGCTCTCATGAATGGATAGAGCCGAAACGCGTTGTAATCGATCCTCAATTTTCCGAATCGAGCTATAAATCGCAGCGACATCGATAAGATAAACCCTATCGAAAGATTTCCATCTAAAGATTTCAGAGAAAGACGGATAGATGACAGTGTCGCACTCGTCAAAACGGAACAAATCGATTATTTCTGCAGTATATTACACGTGACATAGACAGAGCGACCTCGGAACAGCAACAGTACAACACCTGCACAAGATGACTGAGGAAAATCCGTCCGAATTGATAGAGCGACCTGTTCCCTCGTTTCTTTCAGCTCCTTGATCTCTTTCAAGAACAATACCAAGTCTCGAAACGAATTTACAGAAAAATATTTGCCCGGTTACATTTATTGTACAAAAATTGCGATATCTCTCCGAATGTTTTCGCAAATAATATTACTGCGTGCGAAACGCGCGTTTTGTTTTATTTCTCTGTTTAATCGTCATGGAATCACTTGTTGCGTGAACGATTCGCGCACGAATTGATCCGTCGGGAATGTATTACGAGATAATATCGTGCCGTTACACGCACTTGCGCTACATCGCGCAACACACTGGCACGTTTTTATCTATTTCAAGCAACGCGAAATTCGAATTGGCCACATCGTCGATTCGCATGTCGGATGCATTTAAACTCGTGCGCGTCCAGCGTGTGTTTTACAGAGCGCTTGTAGTATAGGCCCTCGTGGCGTATTTTGTCGGTTCTGCCAGAATTATCGTATTATTACGCGTACGAGCCGCGAGTGATTTGTCAGTGACAGACCGCTGGTTGCCTGTCACACGCAACACGCGACACGTCGTCGCACCGCCGACGGTGTCACTCGGGCGTGAAGACGTCCGGAGGCAGTGATGTAAAATTAAAATCCACGAAGCAATCCGTCAAGTGAGCCGCGATCTAATCTATATGATGAAATATTCGATGCGAATTCTGATAAATACAACGATAACGATAACGACAAGTGCCGGAATTTCCTACGCTTATTTTTATTTACGCGTCCACGTGAATTGCAGGCGAGACAATGAAATACCGATTGTTTGTTTTTCAACAATTAAGAGTGAGAGACCTCGTGCGAATTTCAACAAGACAGATCTTTGTCACGCTAATACGTTATACAACTTGCAGAAGCATAAAAATAAATTTTATTTTAGGAAAGAGATAAGCGAAACAGCTGTTGTATTGAAATAGAAATGAAGGCCAAAGATGTGTTTAAAACAGTGTATAGAGCGAGAATTCAAAAATTTTGTTCAATATTAGAGAAAATAAGTTTCTGTTCTCTCACTTTTCAAGTTTTCTCACTTCTTGTGAATCGGACCAATGTTGCATCGAGCGTGCTTTATTTACACGAGCGATTTTAATTATGTCCGTTATATTCAACCCTGATTTAAGATTATAACAGTCAAGCGGATAGGATTGTAACACGAGTATCGTGGTTTCCGAGTGCAGATGGATAGAGAATTTCGAATGACAAAGGACGGATGGAGAAACTAGGAAACGGAGCCTTCTCAGTTCGCGGTTACCGCAACAGCTGGAATATAACCTGGTGCCGCAATTGCCGCCCGCTGGCAGTTATGAACGCGGCAAAGAGACCTTTGAACCAACCCCGGGGTATCGTGGACACCGAAACCGTACATAGATATATGTACATGTGCGTGTGTGTGGGTGTTTTAGGCGAAATATGTTCGAGCAGTTTCGTCACTCTCGAGCCGTGAAAAGCTAAAGAGCAGTGAGAAGCGAAATTGCGTAAACGCATCAAGCTCCGTAAATAATTGCACGGTTGTCAAAATGTCCGCCGGCTTAATAGTTGATCCCGTTATTGAAACATAACTTTTCCCGAATCGCCGTATTGAAAAAGTCCGCAGACTTAAGTGCCGTTCTTTCTACTTTTCCGCTAAAATAACTTCTCGATTGTATCGATTCTTCAATCGTCCTCTCACCCTTCTTTCCCCATTTGATAGAAAAGAAAGCATTAAGAGTCCAAAGAACTACTTAGCTCGTCTTTAGATCCGATTGTAATAATTCAGCTGGATTTATTTGAGAAATCAAGCGCTTTATCCGAAGCTATTAAGTATTACTTATGTTAAAGATTGACAGATTGTGGAAAATGTAATTAAAAATGACGCAATAATATTAATGTAATGATTCGATTAAATAAAAATGTATATATAGGATGAAATATATATGAACAGTTTATTTTCTATATACATATACTTTCACTTATCGCATTTAATTTTATTTGTAGTAATTATAACAATATTTCATTCAATTGAAAAAATCGCGATTGATACATTTATTTTGTATTTGATTGATACATTTATATTGTATTTTATCGCGATTGAAACATTTATTTTCTTTTTCTTAAACATTTTTTTTCTGTCTGCGTAAGCTGTGCCAAATATGATTGTTTTTTTTCCTTTTCATTATATTTATTATAAAATTAATAAAAATGTTTAACAAAGGGTAACTTGCTAAAATCTATTAACATCAGAAACGTCTTCCATCAGAGGCACAGAATTAATTAATTAATTCCTATTTCCTACTAAAAAAAAAAAAAGACATTACATAGAGCTTGCTCGAGTGAAAACAAAAGCTTCAAGGTGCAAGAAAACGAAAGGGAAAAGCAGCATATCTTTCTTTAAATTTTTAATGACATGGTTGTCTCGATATAATCACGATGCAATCGCGTCCCGTACAAGTTCTTCGCCTGTCACAGGATTTCGTGCTCGCAAGCAAGGGCGTCGCCAGAAATTCATCTCAGGTCGTGAGAGACGCGAGTTTACATCTTCGTTGATGTTAGAAATCGAATTACGTCAAGTTAGTAAATCCATGTTAGGTTTCTGTGAGCACGTTTCGTATACTCACACTGTTAAACACAATTTCAGGATTTCGCATTTATTTCACGTTTTATTTAAGTGCGACAATATATAAAAGAGCGAGATTATAAAATCGTGCGCACATTCAAGTGCAGGTCGCTAATCGGACCTACGCTCATGCTCGCCCAGGTGTATGTCAGGTCGTCGTCGTCGTTTCTTCGATCCCGCGATTATTTCCCGCTCCCCTGTGTATCGTTGCCCGTTCGTGCAAGAAAATGGGACGGATCTGCCGAGGACGGGCTATTCGACGAGAAATCAGATCGCTGCACGGGAAGAAAGCGAACGTTGAAATTGAAGGTGAATCGTGACGCGGGAACTCACGGATTTAATATCTCCTCTCTATCTCTATCTCGATCTCTCGCGAGACGCGAATATGACGCTAGATGATTTTGATCTCGTTGGATTCGTTTTCTGAACGATTCGCGTCCAATGAATAAAGAGAGAGAGAGAGCGTGCAAGAGTCGAAAAAATAAAAAAAAACCTTCTTCGGCTTTACGATCGCGCTGCGCGTCTGTAAGTAAAATCGCTGGTGCGATTCGCTGGAGAACAATTCGCGCGGGAACAATTCGTCAGCGATTGATTTGCCATTGTACGTAGTTCTCTCACTGTCGTTCTAACTCACTTTGTTAACGTAGATATGACGCGAGAGCGTGCTCGGTGCTCTTATATTTCAATGCGCGTTTCGATGCATAGTTTCGGCGCATCTGTATAGATATCGTTAACGCATTCATGACTCGGACTCGGCCGATGAATCGATCCGGAATTTACTTGTTACGAGTTTATCTGAACTTGCAATTCTTGAAATAACAATTATATATGATACAACTTCAATATTTAATTGTAATATAATATAATTGTAAATATATTATTTCGTATATTAATGATAATTTTAAATCGCGATGCTTACATCTGAAAAATCGCAACATGGAACATAAATAGATATAATAAATTCCCTTTCCTGTTTATTGCTATTTACCCTCTTAAAGGAAATTATATTTTTTCCTTAATGTTTCCTTTTCCTTATAGGGATTTATTTCCAGATTATAATATTCCATTCTATTTAATTGCACGTGTTTCGCTCGCACGCGCTGTCGGTTAAACCATCCACGTTTCTGTGATCCGTGGAAAATCTCGCGTGCGCGTCATATTTTCAGTAAAGCCGACGAGTAAACATGTCGCGACTGTCGGTGCCAAGTAGCCGTTGAATCCAAATCAAACACAGAACGGTAATGAAGGATCCGCTGACGATACACGCCGCGTTTCGCAATCAGCCGCGGATTAGAGCTCTGCCGAGCGTGTGCGAACATTCTGGAACCGCTTGGCACTTAAATGTATACGATGGCTAACGCTAAATGTGACGGATGTCCCATCGATTTGTCGATTGTCAATACAAATTAGTATCCAGTGATCCGCGATTCAAGCACGCGCGAGCACGTTCAACGATAAAATAAAATGCTCGCCAAAACGATGCTTTTTTTGCAAATCGATGCGAAACGATACACTTTTCGAAAAGTCCACAAATATTTCAATGTAAGAAGGATTCGCGTAAATCTGCGACGAGGAAAAGCCCGTTAAACTCGAAAATTTCAATTTGGCTGCCATCAAACGAACGTTTATCCGCTTCTTTATATCCTGAATATGAATAAATCTCATTACCGTTTAATCTCTTCGCGGAATATATGATTGCGGGGAGTGAGAAAAAAGAGAGGGAGAGAAATATATCTTTTTGAATCTCAAAAGAGAAAATCCATTGCAACGTGTGCGGGCAACCATTATTTATAGTCTCGCATCCGACGCGAGCGTTTCTTTCGAGGTTGTATTTTTATCACGGCCTCATAAGCGCATAGATATTTATGCCGTAAATACGTATCCGGGTGGTGATCATAAATTTTGCGCGATACAATTACGACGCACGAGTACACCTCCCGATGTCATAAAAATGAACGTCGTTATTGAATTATAGTAAGCGCGTATATAGCGTATATAGCAACTATACCGTTCTTAATTAAAATATCGCGCACGAGATATGTACGTGGACCGGATTACGTGGATCGGGATTTTGCACGACGAATTACGAGGCGGAGTCTCTTTATTGTTATCGCCGGCATTTTTACGAAATCGCTTCAGCTAATTCGAGGATCTATCGCAAATGCAGCACCGGTAACGTTCTATCGTCTGAACGCGAGGAAAAAATGCGTTGCACATGAAATTGTACTTTGTATCGATTTCCAAATAATTTTTAAGGGAACAGGATATACAGGAAATGTGTTAAAAAGACGTTTAAAACTGAGAGAGACAGAAAGGACATACAGCAAGTACATTGCAAAATGAAATAAATGTTCATACATGGACATTTATGAAGACGAAATTAATTCTTAACTGGTGTGGAAAAATTGGTGGCGAATAATCTTTCAAAGATATTTTTCTTCTTTCTTAGATTTTTTTTCGGACTGTTTTTTATACGTAATGTTAATTATATTTATTATTCATCAAAAGTTTTTTAAGAATACAAAGAATAGAAAAAAAGATTGTTACATTGAAATTAGTATCTCTAATTATTTATTCGTTCTGCGTACAAGAATTAGAAGTCAATGTCTAAACTATTTTGTGTGAAACTTTATGTATCTTATTAATCGACTTTAATCCTCGTGTAGAAATTTAACTTTTGATTAAAATATAGATTACATGCTAGATCAGCGTTTCTAGAACAGATTGGGAGAGAGATAGATATTATAGATTTCTTCAATAGAATACGCAACTCAAAGCGTAAAGGAAATTTTTCGCATTGCGTATAACGTATAGTTGTACGTTGGACCGACTATTCAAACTAACTGGCAAACTAACTAACATGCACGTGGAAACGATTAGAGAAGTTAATATAGCTCGATAACGCGAATATCGCGCCACATTCATTATGCAACACGAAAACTTGAATTAGTAATACATTTTGCACTCTATAGAACTATCGTCGAACTATAGAACAAACACTCGCCTCATTTCTGAAGGAAAATAACGAATAACGCGTGATCATTTTTAATAATCAATAAAGTTATTATATTGCAATAAAATATCAATTTTTCAAGAACTGTAGTTTTTTTTTTATATAGAACATATAATGCTATTTGCATTTAAGAGTTTATTTATTTTACTATACACGGGTTCCTGTCTGCAATATTAACATCGTAATCTGAAAAGGTTTAAAAAAATATATATATTCCAGAATCTTCTTTATTTCTTAAAAGTCACGGAACAGTAATGTCAAACAGAAGAGTCATCGCAATTAAAATCATTATAGAATCGGAGAATTAATCGGAACTAACCACAGATCGATAAAATTAACAGATTCTCGCGACTTGATAGCCCTGTAGCATTTAATTTGAGCGTCGGTGAGCTCAAATATATAATACGAGATTTTTTTCTTCCTACGTTCTTACACGAGGGATTACAGCTCAGATCGTGGCGTGGGCGTCAACGCGAGTCATAAAGGAAGCACCTGCACATACATACATATACATACACACACATACTCTAGTAGGATGAAGCGCCAGGATGCGCAAGAGGCAAATAAAAAGGTTGCCGACCCTGTGGGAATGGTCGGGAATGCCCCGGGGAAGGCGCGGCGCGCCGGAAATGCGCCGCGGAAAGAACGGGAAAATTTTCGCTCCTTTCTTTGAGCGCGAGCGCGACGCGTTATCCGACCTCGTTTAAATTCCCGCCGGTCGAGTAATGCGGAAGAAAATTAAGGAAATGAAAACGGATGATGCGAAAACGTAAACACAGCTACAGAAGAGAAAAGCTCACTCGCGACGAGATGTCTCTCCCTTTCTCTTTCGCGAAGTTCGCGGAGAACGCTCCCTCGACAAGATCCTTCGCCGCGCGCTTTTTCTCGTCATGACGATGAAAAGATTGCACGGTAAAAACCGTGAGATTTCTGCTTTATGAGACAGTTATACGTAATGCCTATATATTATATTATGAAAAAATATATGTACTGGTCATAGAAAAAAAAAATGAACGAATACGAACGGATTTTCTCTCTCTCTCTCCCTCCCTCCCTTTCTCTCTCTCCCTCTCTCTCTCTCTCTCTCTCTCTCTCTCTCTCTCTCTCTCTCTCTCTCATTCACGGAACATTGTTATCACAGAAACGTGGTCTGTTTGAATAACATGGCGAGTACATAGTGCAAAATATTGCGTTTACCCCGGCGTCGCAATTACTCCGATTAATCACATATGGATTGTATTGTATAACGAACTCTCTGAGTTCATTACACAGCCTATCAGCGGATCTCCAATTAACAATGCAAATTGTTGCGTCGAATGGGATCGTTCTACACAAATCATTACGCACCGAAACGATCGCAAATCTTCACGATCTTCTGACTTTGATAATCGCGTAGTCGTTAGATGAGTGTCAACAGAGAGAGAGAGAGAGAGAGAGAGCGTTACTGATAAAAATAGCAAACATGATATCGCGAAGTTACTTGCTTCCGAATATTTACGCATCTACGGAGGTCGATGACTTTCAGGTTCGATCTCATGTAATAAACTCAAACCCAACAATAAGCCGCTCCGTATACGCCTGTTTCAATTCCGACACGCGATACGATACATTGCACTCGACTAAACTTGAATGCACTTTAATCCAGTCAGACACGTCTTTACGCGCAACACACGAAATAACGGCACCTTAATGTTTCGCGAGTGTTCGATTAAATTGGCGATGAAAAAGGAACACTTTTTAGCTTAGTCACATTATTCTCCGAGAAAGATCTCGATAAAAATTAGAAGATTCCTGTCGTATTTAAGATTACTCGTTGTAATTATATCATATTATGATGACAGAAGTGAGAAATTGTATAAAACTTTTTCTTGCATTTTGCATATCAAAGAAAGTAAAATTTTCCGCATGTCATTACTTAATATAATAAAATAAACTGGCGAAATCTATCGAAGTATTTCTTTTTTAGCTATCCTCCTAAATTATGATATATAAATTTTATGTACATATATATGTTTCTAACGATATATAAATAAGATAACGGTTGTGTACATGTGTGTGTGTGATTCAGACGGTTGATTCATGACAATTGATCCAGCTGTTTTTTAATTCATAAATGCGAAACAGGGTTTTCACCACACTTTACAATCATATGCTATCAAATACGAGCGGTGATATGTGAAAAAAAAATTGATTTTATCTCGAATATGTATCATAAGAATAAATAACGTGTGTATGTGATTTTTCGATATGTTCGATCCTTCAGTCATAACTATGATTTTAATTAACGGGATATTTTTTTCGCGAATTGCTAACGATAAAAAACATCGCCGATTTATTTTTATGGATGTCGATTTATCGCTCTTACTAGACAGTCTAATAATTACAAGACAACGGATATCAGTAATCTCTTTCTGTCTTTCTGTCTCTCTTTCTTTCTCTCAATTCTCTCTTCCGCTCAGAGAGTCATAACTATATAAATATATAATTACATAAATATAACCATAAATATAGTCATAAATGTATAATCCGATACATGACAAAAATCTTGACCTGCGCATAATATCCAAAATATTTTCTTTCGCTAATCGCCAAATAAAGCTTACTTTATCGCTTTTAATGAAATATCCTAATAATGAGGCGGCATAACCGATGTCGCGATACCACTCTCCTCATGGTCTCTCCATTATCACTAATTATTCTCCCGAACGGGAACGCGCGGGCGCTTAATCGAGCGCGGTGGAAAACACGGACCGTGACCGGAGATATGGAAAACCGCTGACGCACGTGAGCTTTCCACGTGGTCGCGTTAAACCGACACGACGAACCGTCACTGGGAAGAGAAAGAGACAGACACTAACTCATTTAAGTCCCATTTGAATCGGAGAGGGAGAGAGAGAGAAAGAGAGAGAGAGAAAAAGCGTTGCATTTCGCCTCAACCTAATCACTTTTCCCGTTGTTATGCTGAAAAATGTTCGTTGTTGTGCTGAAAAACGTTGCTGCGGAAAAAAGAGAGAGAATTCGATCACTACCGTGTTATGCCACTGACCATCGTACGTTCGCGATTAATCCTATCGTTATGGTACAAGGTTAACTTCGCTCGACCAAGCTTAGTCACGGTCAATCTCGGTCAAGTATAGCTTCTTGCGTGTGTTTTTTTTCCTTTTTTCTTGCCATGCGCGTCTTACGTTACACACATGCTTGCTGGTCTCTTATCGTCTGGGAACGTGTATACGATACGTTGTATACGATAATTT
Source organism: Lasius platythorax (assembly GCA_963971435.1). Classification (NCBI taxonomy): domain Eukaryota; kingdom Metazoa; phylum Arthropoda; class Insecta; order Hymenoptera; family Formicidae; genus Lasius; species Lasius platythorax. Next base: position 14,555,906 of record OZ020544.1, on the reverse strand, counting down.
TATCAGGCATCACGTAACGTCAAGAAGATAATGAAGCATTTTTTATATACTTGTCGATTCATCGATTATCAACGCCGGTACTTTACCGCAGAAGAAGTATTCTTTATCAGTAATCTATTGCTTAAATTTTTAAGGACACGATTTTTAACTTCTATTTTATTTCAATTGATTATTAAAAAATAAGGGAAAATGCAAATTTTCTAAATCACTCAATTATTTGCAAATTTTACGACAGTGAAAGCGTAAAACTTTCCTTCGTATCGAAGAGTTTCTCTCGGGGAAGTAATAGCGATTACAATCCATGCCAGAATTCGTATCGTCGGCTTTATTCGCAATGATGAGCGCCGGGATTAAGTTTCTTGTAATAATTGCAATCGATTAAAAAGAGTAAAATGGTCGATTAATCGGAAGCTGCGGGCATTTTAATAGCGTCAATTTCTGGCAGTAAACGAGAGAAGACCCTCGCGCCGAGAAGAGCGGAGTCTCCAGTAGTGGAATTTACAGCGGAATTTCGCGGTCGTTCTGATTAACCAGTGAATCAACTCTGAGGAAGGAAACCCCGAGCGCGAATCCTTAGCCGCGCACTTCAAGGGCAATCCACTCGGTGGAGATCCCACTCGAAAAATCGCGAGTGCGCTCTTTGTTTTCCGCCGCGTTGATCCCGAATCGAATTTTCGCGCGAACGCCCTTCGCGTCTCTTCGAAATCGACATCGAAATGCAATCGCGAGTCGACAATTATATCGGACGAGCGATCGAGATTGCTTCGTTTTAAAGAGGGAGAGGAGAATTAGTAGAGTTCGAAAAGAAGAAATAAAACCTGCGTTTTTATGAAAAACAGCGCGACTTTAATTTTAATTTTACGAAACTATTCGATATCCCATAAATGATGAACCCTGCTAAAAATATGTCCGGACGCTGCTGTCTCGCGTGCGTTAATTTCTTCGTTTATTTACTCAATGCCAAATTCTTCGCAATAATTATCGCGAATAGCACGCCGCTTATCATTCGAATACGACACCGTGTGTTTTAATTGCACCGAGCGTATTGCTGTATATGTAATCGAGATGATATTTATCAGACACATAATTACGAAACATTACCCGATAACGCGTAACGCAATCCGAAACTTGTCGCAGACAGACGGGAAGTTTCCGTCGCCCCCCACCCACGAGCTACGCGAATGCGTTTCATATTTGATATTACGAAGGATCAATGAACCCGCAGAATCTTCCGTGGCATCTTCGATCTACGAAGCGAACCGGTTCGCTCCGGAAAGGAACGCTCTCTCGCGTTCGAAATATGCCTGTTGCACCGCGATCGCGTTAATCTGCATAACATGGCCAATTTTACATGCTAATTTTCAGTGTCAGTCTTGCGAAATCATTTCGTGATACATATGCAAACGGCATACAATTATGAGCGATACCACGATCGTACATACAACGGCACATGCATATTAAAGGGTTAATGCGGGGGGGAAATATGGGGATGAAGTACAGCGGACGCACCACAGTCTCCGGTTCTTATTAGACGCTCGCGAACATTTTAACGTATTCAAAACACGAGAAATATCTAAATTGGATTGCGTAGTTGAAGCAGTCCAGCGCGCAAAGTGATCTCCTAAGTGCAACAGGAAACGTTGATTAATAGGGGGAACGTAATTTTCTCCCTCCGCCGTCCTCCCTTTCCCACCCCGAGGGAATTTACCTGAATGACAATCGAGTTTCGCGTTCGAAAATATATAAGACAGTCTCTCTCTCTCTGGATATAAATCTTTAGGGGCAATCTCCGAATCGAGCGGAAATTTCCATTCGTTCGACAACTCGAATTGGAGTGGCTAAGCAAATTCACTCGCTGACCATGACGAAGGTTATCGACTCTGCGAGCCACTCGGTATACGATTTACTCAATGCGAGTTACATATGTACGACGTATGTGTAACTTTTGTTGTAGATATTCGTTTTATTCGCAAAAGCGAACAGCGGATTCAACGATCGTAATTAATGAAATTTTACATCCGGATTCTATATCGCGCAAGAACACAAATCACTTTAATGTAAAATACAGAATATTACTTACCATTATGATGAAAAATTCTGCCCAGCACGGGGATCGAACATTAGTAGGATTTTCTAAATTAAGCCACCGTTCGTTCTCATACAGTTGGACCATGTGTTTGTTCGGTTCTGATATGGAAATTTGTTAATTCTCTCTCTCTCTGCATTAATACCGCGACGGAGTTACCAATGAATACTGCGGATAATACTCGATTACTTTGGCTTATACGTCCTCCTTCATAAAATATATGGTATCTAAAATTTGAGAAATGAGAACGAGATTATATTGTTTTTAACGTCGAACTCGATGTTCGAATGGAAAAAGAAATTACGAATGAATAAACGATTAGTCTCAATGACTCCTCGACAGCAATCTGCTCCAGAAATGCGCGCGAGATGCTGACAAATTATTGTTATATTGGCTATACGTTAAACTCGGCCAAGTTGTTTGCTGTTCGATTATCGGCAAATCACCGTAAATGCCTCGCTATTTCTTCGACGATCTATATTGAACTATGATGAATTGTCTTATAATTCCTTCTTATTTCTTAAACTACGAGTTGACCTCATTTACAATCATTTGAAAGAATATCTGCCATTATAAAATTTCCATTTTCAAACATCTCTATTAAAATTTGACAAAGATAAGCATATTAAACGTTAAAATACATTTTTTTCTTATTCATCGAGCGTTTTTATCGAATAAACATACGGAACCATTCTCTATTATTAGGTTTTCGTCTTATTAAGATTTTAAATGCATTGAATGTTAAATCTATTCTTCTTTTTCATAAAGCTTTTGGAATACAACTTTATTGTTGTTGTTCAGAAACGGTTTTCACTACGGATATTGCAATTATGTTCCATGCAGCATGGTAGTTCGATACATACGGGTCACATGTACACGATCGAAAAATATTCCTTTCTCCATTCTATATGTGTCCGATGTCGAAAACTTTCTATGACCTTTTTCGTGGAACCCACGACTCTCGCTATTCACAAACGTTATACGCAAACACGAATGCACATTCCGCCGAAATATCGATTTCGCTTGATTTCATTGCCTGAGTTTCCGATAGGAAAAAAAAAAAAAAAAAAACGATTTGAACGAATAATAGCCGTGTATCGTGTTTTACTTACCGTAATAAAAAATTTAAAAAATCCCTCTATAAATCTGGATTAAATATAAAAAAAAAATATCGAATCACAAATGCGATCACATCTAAATCCGCGCGGATCCAGCACTTTTGGTCTCCTTGCTCGTAGAAACCTGTCAAAGTATTTCGATGATCCGTTGTCGAACCTGTAACTCTCTTTACAATACGTGACAACACGTCTTGCGACCGCAACATGAACCGTTGCTCCGTGAAATTTCCGATAAATCCTGTTTAGGAGCATACAGATCCACTTTCGCACCTAGCTCGTGAAGAGAGAACAACGTTTTTTTTACATTAGGATCGTATTAAATTATCTCTCTAAAATATTTATAAATGTTCCCGTATATTGATCATTTTATTATTGGTATTCCCGATAAACCTCCTCTGCTTCACCATATGGCCACCTGCCAATCGAATCTGAAACACGGAAAAACGATTTATCAGATATCTATATCGTGATATGTTGAGAAGATTATTGTATTAATTATATCTATTCCATTATCATGCCTTATTAAGATATCTCTGACTTAACTATAAAAATAAAGTGTTCATTTTTTCTTTGCAAATTTTCCTTATTCCTTTTAAATTGAAATATTAAAAGAAGACTGTGTATAAAAAATAATAACCATTTATATTTCTGAATTTAGATATTTAAAGACTCCTCCTCAAAATTATATCATCTCCCTTTTCTTGTGAATAATATAAATTTTAAATAAAATCTCAAATAAATCGCATTTCGAAATCCAAGTGCTTGTATAATTTATTTTACAGCAATGCCACAACATGTATATATTTAATGATATTACTTAATTTTTCTTTGCAATGCAAATATTTCTTTTATCCTATATGTATTTTGTCTCGTTATGCACCTTTCTCGCGATAAAAATAGCTCCAAGTCTTTCATTCTCTCACAAGTCTGTGTGTCGCGAAAGATTAATTTGTCGAAAAGCTATATATTTACTCCAATATTTTTTCCACTCGTTTAATTTGTGGTGTCGTCCGACTCGATGTGACGGTCTCTCAGGCTTGCCGGCTGCTTCGTTCGCTTTAATTAATGTATATACTTTTTCACATGTGCTGTCAGTTTCGCGAACTTATGTAATAGGGGAGACGCTCACCCCGTTAAATAGAAGAATGAATAAATCGTCGGCGGATCCAGAGAAACGACGCGCGCAAACACATCCTCTCCCGACTCTCCTAATTATCCTTAATTTCTAATATCGCCAGGAGAGTGACGTGATCCGTTTAAGAGCCTGCGGCGAAGTCTCTCGTCTCGTGATTAATTTATGTAGTTTCTTATGACGCTTAGAACCCTGCAGCGCGATCAATAAGGAACAAGCGAGCGGTGCAACCGTAGCAGGTACACGCCATACCGTTATACGTTATATAGTAGTCTATCTTATACCGTAATGGTAGAAACGCGAGCCTTTTATTAATGGACTTAATTCCTATTGAGGCGGAATCGCCTCAATAGGATCGCGTCTCGCGCGATAATGAGACGGAAAACACATGCCGACTCCACTTTGTGCGAGCTCCTTCCGTGACCACTTTCGTGAGTCATTTGCGAGCGTTTTGCACAAAAGGCGCGCGTAATCGTTTAAAAAAAAAAAAACGATGAGTCATATTCCGTTAGTGCGCTACTGCGATACATAAAGTCGAGGAAAAACGCCGCGCGTTAATCGCGCCTCGCGGAAAATAAAGTCCGAACTCGTGATTCGCGGCGGATCTAAATCACCGTAAATCACGCTTTCAAACGAGCGATTAGCTGCGGAGCCGAAACGATAATCTAATGCCGGCGCGATCAGAATAATGGCGATCTCGTGGACAACGATCGCGGGTAATTAGATGATGAGCGGACGTCGATTAATGGAATTACGGATATTCGGAGCAAAACGATACTCACACTCATCGGGTACGGGCTGTCTTTCCACGCTAGCAATTCGAATGTATGTATATGTATGTAATATCTTTAACAGTCCCTTCAGTCAATGATATTGATACCCATTGACGGCTACAGATACTGATCTGAAAGAAAATACAACCAACATAAATATTCATTATAACGATAAATATATAACACGTGAAAATAATGTTATAACATTTTGGAGTAATTTTATGCTTATAGTAATCCGAATTTCGAAAATTCTGCTAATTAGCAACGATAATTAACAAGCCTCGTTAAATAACATGTTGGACCATCATGATTATATTTACGAGAAAAGCAAATTTATGTTCTTACAGTAAAACGAGGAATAATTATTAGGATGAGATTTATGTTAGTGAGATAGAATAAGGAAGATGAAACAGAGGTTTCATCCTCGGAAAAACTATTGCATGTCAGTTAAGAACAAAAATAAATATGTCATATCGATTTGTATGCATCTCGCATACGAACGAGCTTTTCTAAAATATTCTTTACGTCACTTTCCAATAAACAGTTGATTCGCGATATGGACGGAGATCCTTGTCGATTGTCCCATCGCGAAAAATTTTTAAAGTTTCCGCAACTTTGACACGCGTAAGATTGCGACTTGCCAAAGCTCATAAAAAAATTCTCTTCCGCAAACGCCATCGGAACGAACGAGTTACGAAGATGCCACGAAGTCGTCTTTGTCGTCTTTGCTACCGGGTGTCTCGCTCTTATTTGCATCTCAATCGCGGCCTAACGTCTCCCCTGGCAACGGCTATGAATTTTATTCCGGTCTCATATTTCTGGTCCCCATTGTGGAGGTTGCGTGACGTGGCACGGCGCCTTTCCGCCCCCTCCCCCTCCCCCCCCCGGTCCCCCCTTCTTTACTATCAATCATCTCCGTTGCTGCCGTTACTCGCCACCTCGGGGCTGTATTCCGAACTTTTGCGCGAAGAAGAGGGCGACGAGTCTTCGACGGGGTCTCTTCCCTTGCGCAAATTTCCACCCGCCACTTCCTCCTCCTACTCCGGTCGCCCCCTCGTCGCAAACAAGAATTCCGCAAACGCCCCCGGGGCCGTGAAATACGTGAGGGATGCGCGTCTAGACGCCGAGGATCCTTTCGCGAGAAAATGCAGAACGCAGCAGCGATCTTTCCTCCTTATCTCGGAATATCTCGGTTAAGCATCGCGCGACCAGAAATCTCGTCGGGCGGACAAAACACACTGCGACATTCTTCGCATTTTCAATCTTTGTCGCCGTGTCGCTCCATTCGTATGAGTATCACGGTATTGTTGATCGTTCCTCTTATGGATGTTGGGTAGTATTAAGTAAAGTCTGCTCGCGAGAGAGCAGAATTTTTCTCAATACTGGACGGGAAAGTTGTCGTGAAAAATCTCAAGAGAGATCTGTTATTTAGTTGTACATTTTCCAATTGAATGTTTTTTTTTTTTTTTTTCTATTAAAATAAAAATTGATAGTTTTAATCATTATTTTATTCCATAAATTATAAAACGGTACATGATCAGCAGGTGGCTCGTACATTGCCCTTTAATCATCGTTCTTCCGTCACAAAAGCTCGAGCTTGAGCGGCAACGGTAGGTTCGATATTATCGGATAAAATGAAAGAAGCCCCCATAGTGATAAAACTCATAATGCTCGTCAACGGGTTAAAGAAATGGAGGGAACACGGGATATTGCCGGACCGTCATATTCCCCCTTCAATGAAAGTATCCTATCAACGTCTACGTAACACCGGCGCATTTTCCCTTTCTTTCTCGTCGTGACGATATCTCGTGGAAACGTGGGAGGCAAGACGATGAGCTCGTTTTCCCTCTTCCCTGTTTCAACCCTTTTGCTAAAGGAGGCATTCGTATGCCGCTTTAGGATCGCGAAACTCGCGGAGAAAGTGCACTTTTAGACATCGAGTAGAATTTCAAAGAGAATCACGCTTTATCGGTGACATTTTATGCCCTCGAGTTTATGCAAAATATATCAAGAACATTGTCGCTTTTTCTGAAAGATCTTTTTTTAAATTCAGCTATTCGGATGTTTTTATATATAAAGAGTTACATCAATATTTGATAAAACTCTTGTTTTTGATTATTACGTTTTTATATGCTTAACTCATTATTCTTTTTGCTAGACGATAATTTTAAATATTAATAACAACGAGTCTTGGATCCAATTAGCCATAGATAAGAAATTAGAAAATAGTAAAGCGTAAAAATATAATTATTTCGATAATTTATTTATAATTTAATTATATATCTGTTATCTTTATTTATATTAATTATAAAAATATCTCATTTTTATTAATGTATAAAATGTTAATGAAAAAAATACCTTACATAACGTTGCGCGCGATAAAAATGTGAGTGTAATATTTACATTTTTTCGAAATATTATAGTGGTAGGGAAATGTTATTTGAACATTCCTGAACACACACCTTAATGTACCTCTCTTATAATTATCTTATCATTACAGTTGCAGTCTTTTTATACCAACCTGTTTCATTAGAGAAACAATCTAATTCTTGTAAAACAATTAAACGTTGTAAAGGTACAACTTCAATAAGCACAATTTACGATATCTCTATGATCTATTATCTTGTATTGAATGAGTCAATTATAAAATACAGTAATAAGAGTCAATTTAAAAATACTGCCTTTGAAAGTAGCGTAAATTTAATTCCAGAAAAAGTTACAATTTTTCTATTAATTCGTTTATTCTTATATTCTTATCTAAAACCTAATATACTAATTCTCTCTTACTAATTCGAATATTTGAAGAAATAGCTTTTTCTATGATATTTTAATATTAATTTAAATTCCTAAAAAGATATTACAGATCTCGCCTTGAAAGTCAAAGAACTCGTTGATGAAGCTGGGTGCGATGTACTTTATGTAGCATAGCATATCGGAGTATTATTATTACGTAACACTCGGGCATTATTATCTGCAATCGATCAATACTACAGAAATCTAAGAATATAATATCATGAGAAATTCTAGTGTGAGGCAGCTGCCAGAGAGTTTGCAAAATATCGCGACTCTAAAGTCTCGAACTTTCTTTTGAATATTTATTCAAATATTTAAACGGAGAAATCGTTCTTTTTTTACGATGCTTTAATATTTATTTTAGTCCTTAATTATATTCGAGTATGCAAATTCGATTTCGAAATGACTAAGAAAATTAAAAACAAGTAACTTATAATTGCAATATCCGTATTTATTTATATAGCACAATTGCATGGCGTCTAAGTATTATTATCCAATGTGTTAAAAGGATATAAAAATAAATAAATAAATATAAAAATATATAAAAAAAAGATTAATGCGATATCAATGATCAATCCGCGGAATATATATGGTGACTCCAAAGATGCAGTCACACCTACCGGAAATCTTCCAGACGCTACGATCGATAACTCGTTTCTTGTCGCGAGAGATTCTTCATAGTTTCGAACAAACGAGAAGAGAAGAACTTTTCGAAGTCGACGAAGCACGAATCGCACGAATGCACAGGTCTGACTGGTCGTTCGGTCGGTGGGCGATTCTGCCTACTTGTTTTCTTGGTTGCCACTTAGATATATATATCGCGATTATACGGGTTTGCCCTTCCCGTATACTGCAGCAAGCCTACAACACACGCAATTACAACACGCTCGAGCGGGTCGCTGTTCAACGGATCGATAGTTCTGAAATCACTCACGTTAATTGCGAATCTAAGGTCTGGTCAAAAGTCGCGCGTGGTTTATGCGCTCAAATATATAACGAATATAATATGTGATTTTTTTATAATTATTTTTATAATTATTGATAATAATTATTAACAATTTTCGTTACGTTCTCTCTCTCTCTCTCTCTCTCTCTCTCTCTCTTTCTTTCTCTTTTCCACAAACAGAGAATTATTTCATCGCGAGTGACTCAACAATACTTACGTAGGCACAAAGCATTTGCTCACAAAATTTATGCCACCACTATCAAAGTTCACTTATCGAAGGTGGCCATGAGGCTTACGATAGGGCATTGTAAAATCGATATCGTTCTGAGAAAACCGACGTTACGCCATATAATCGATCCCGGCCGCGGGAGCAGAGCGCTGTCAAAAGCATCCGAATATACATCGAACGCGCCGGGGAGATTACAGCAGATTCAATAAGAGTCCCGGTTATCCTAAAGCGCACGCGACACATGCATCGCACGTTTTCCCCTTCTCCCCGAGATCACGAAAGGGCCAACTACCGAGCATCAAATCCGGAGAGAGAGAGAGAAAGAGAGACATGGAAGGATGCGATATAGACGTCGCGAAACGTCACGCAACAGGATCTTCTACGATCCCAAAATCCCTTCGTAGACGTCTTCTTACAGCGGTACGACATCGCCCGACTGTTAGACACGTTTCGCAAAATGACGCTAATAGAGGCGAATAAACATAGCTCGACGTAGGAGAAACGAGAAATCGCGCGTTATGTTGTCGTATGGCCGCGATACGTTTTCGTAAACGCGCGAACGCACGATCGCGGAAATTGCATAATAAACAGCAACGGGAGCATTCGTCCGATTGATGTTTGTGCGCGTGCGATTGACGAATGACGCGGTAAAATTACACGCAACGATTACACGCGGGTGGATACAACAAATTCATTACTGGTTCGTTTTTTTTTGCGAGATCCTCTCGCCCGCGTAACCGTATTTTCGACGAGATCCTCGGCGTGAAAAATTGCATTTACGTTCTTTGTAAATAAATTGCGGCGGGAATTACCGGTATCGATATTTTCGTTACGCATCATGTCGTTTGAAGTCAATTTTAGGTGAGTTGCGGTGGAAATTAACGCCGTCACGCCGATAGTTTATTTTGATTATCAATATTTGCGGATAAAATGACGATCGCGAACAAATTTGTGAGATATTGTTATGCAAAGATTAAATTCGAAACAGCTTTCGCGGAGGACACATCACGTGTGATTCGCGATTTCGCGTTCTACATATATGTTACCAGCGAAATTATATCCGTTAATTAATTAATGTGTGATGTCTAATTCAGTTATATAGATTAAATGTGGTTTCAATAGGAAGCATTTTCACAATTAAACGTTGCATAATGTAAGCGAGAGATAAATTAAATTATCTACTAATGAAACGAATTTAATTTGCCGCGTAGCGCTCGCGTGTACACGAGGAAAGCAAAAAAAAGTGGATGGATTTAAAGCGCCGGTTATTCGGTTCACATGGGAACAAGATTGGTTGGCGCTATTTTAAGCCTACATAACACAGCTATCATAAATTCGCTCGCGCACACACGCATAATGCGGTCGTGATGCTAAAACAGGAAAGGCTATTTCTACATATGTGCGAAGTCCTCGTATTTGAAAGAAACGTACGGCTGTTCATTTAGTCACAAAGGACGCGAGAATGGTACACGCAGATTAATGGAACAAAGAAATAATTACGGAGTCATTCCTCGTGACTTGATGCTTACGCATTTTCATCAACGGGATTGCAATACATCACACACAACGTCCAATTATTTTCAATGAAGAAATAAACTTTGTATCAATTGCAATTATGCTAAACGTCAAAAGAAGAGATACCAAAAATGACATTTTTATCACGAAGGTTTGATTAAAAATTAATTTGTGAAACTAATGGTATAATATTTAATATTTGCAGATTTTAGAAATCTAGAAATCTGAAGATTTTGGAAATTTATAGAGATTTTCAAATATAATTTTTGTTATATTAAAAGTGAAGAAAGATTATGCTAAAGATAATGAGTGATAAATATTGAAATAAAATTTAATAATTTCTAATGAAACTCTCACAGACAATGTTTGTGCTAGTATACGAATACTTTGAAAAAGAATTTTAAGATGGTGTACATATATTTATATAATAGATTTTTTTTATAAGATCTAATGTAAAAACCGTAAAACAAGATGCTCTTGTCAGTGGCATATTACGACGTAGAAAAATTAATTGACGAAATATTGCATCTAATTAACTTCTCTAATTATTTTATTAATTAAAATGAACCAAACACTGATGAATTTTTTTCGCTGATTATAATTTTTTTACGTTACTTTTTCTCTCTCTCTCTCTCTCTCTCTCTCTCTCTCTCTCTCTCTCTCTCTTTGGTCTATAAATTTAATAGTGTCAAATGCGCCCTCGTCAAGTATCTCCGGTATTGAACTCGGTAAGCCCGCCGACGAGTTATTCGCTTCGCACATTCGTCCGATGGCACACGTTTGTTTGTTTGATTGAATTTTTTCGCCGCAAGCTACCCGCTCGGGCATTGATTTATTCGCGTGTAACGCGCGCGCTATGGCTTCGAGGCCCGACCGGCGAATTTATAGCATACGAATCCATTTTCTATCCCGATATCGCGCTTGATAATACCGGCCGATAAGTCTCCTAGCGATCTGTCGACGACGCATCGTCCCCTGCGTATGTATGAATTCGCATGATTCCTCGTGTATTCCGTGCGCGCGCACCACGTGACCCACATTTGTCACGCAAAGGTCACGCACAGGTAGGAATAAACACAAAGATCAAACGTTTAATACGATTCGTAACATATTCCATCAACGATCTCAAGCTCAGTTAACTTGTGCGAGGAAATACCGATTACGCCAACGCAAAATGAACTGAGATCTACATATCTTTCCTCGTATATTAAATAACAATTAGTTATAACCGAATTTTACTTTTAATGCTGTAGAAAAATTGCTTTTGATCTATCCAGGAGATTCTCACACAGTGTACTTTTCGCATAAGTATCGACATACATAAGATTTTATTTTTAACGGCCTGATGACATTAATTTCAGCTGATTTCGTCAAATCCATCTTTAAGACAGATTTCAACATCTAGCGAGGAGAGATTACTAATGGAAAAAATAGAATTGAAAATCCATTACATTATTCCACATTAAAAAAGGTTTTAGATAAAGTGGCAATCAATATAATCGAATTTTATTCTTAAACTAAAATTGCTCCAGATCGCCAAAATCGATCGCCGCTCTAAAGATTCTCACTCGTCTATATCGCATATTATATACTTACTTTTATATACAGAAAGAATAAAAGGATTCGACGATATAATCTTTGACGCAACTTCTCTCGCGATAAGGAAATCCTCAGGTAGGAGCCGTCGCTTTCTCTTTAGAGCACTTTAGGATTGAAGAAGAACTCCTGTCGAACAATACGACGGTTCACTCGACCGACTACAGCTCGATACGTTACGGACAGAAGACAGTTTTACACTGACTCCCCTGCCACTAGAATCCTCTATGTATATCGTCTACAACCTACTACATTGCGTGACTGAATGTATACATATGAGTACGTACACATATTGACGGTCACTCATATATGTCTGCTCGAGTCTGCTTGGCAGACATAAGTGCCGGGTTTAACACCCACTACGTCAGCAATAATTTGACAGACCTAGATGTCTTCGTCCGACAAAAAAATATCAGATTTCACACTGTTTCAGATTTCGCAATGTTTCTTCCATTCGAAAAAATATGTTTAGAAAAATATGTTTCTAAATAAATAACATACGTTTGTATTGTTGTTCGCGGGTTAGTGCGTTATATACAATATATATATATATAATTCTGGTTAATGTTACAAATTCATAGAATCACAGTAATACTACAACAAAGTGAAAAATAATCTATATTTTAATAATAAAAATGATAAAGAGTTTCTATCCTTTTCGCAATTTGTTTCATAATTTATTACATTTTTAATGCACATTTTAAGAAGTTTTATCTAATAAAAAGATAAAAGTTATATGATATTTTTGACCGAGTGTCTAGAAGGAACCAAAAAGAACATGTGATATTTTGAAACTTGGAAGAAACTTCGTTAGAGATCTGAAATACTTTGGCGAACGTCTAAGTTTGCCATATTGTTTGGGTGACTGTATTATCCCACGATTAAACAATTATTCTTTTTTATCAGAATTATTTTATTCACGCATTATTAATGTAACAGCACCTGAGATATTCGATAAGAATATAATTTGTATATTCTGTTACATTACGTAATGATAATTACAATCTAATGAATAGGAGCATTAGCATTTGTGAAAGATTGTTGGAAACTAATAATTAAAAAACCAAGATTAAATAAGTATATAGAAATAATTCTATACATATATGTATATCAGGATTATACGTTCCACAAAAGTTCTATTTTATAAAAGACGGAAAAGCATATAGAAAGATTAAGCTTGGTGAAAAAAATACAACGAGGAAATAAAACATGCGTTTTATTTTTGTCCGACGCTGTTAGAATGCAACATTAAAACCTTTTAGAAAGATACTTGGAAAGGTAACATCGTACACCGAACTCTTAAATGGAGGAGATAATGAACACCAGTGTCATTTACTGTGACACCACGAAGTTTAGAAAGAGAGGAAACGTTAAAAAATTTTATTTTTATCCGCTATTTTATTATTTTTGTCAACACCTTCGCGAATAAGCAAAATTTAATCTCGCGAATATGAAAACCAGTTACAAATACTAAACTTCGTGAAATATGCGAATAAAGGACACGCGAAAAAAAAATATGGCGTTGTAGTTACATCTGGATTAAGCAGATTAAAGATTTTTCTGCAGTGAAATTTTTTGTTAAATACAAAATTATATATATCTATGGTCATAAACCGATTATATTATGATAATGGACACATTTTTCTCAACAACATTCACCGCTATTTTCTTAAGTTAAGCTTATTACGTAAAATGCATCTTGAGAGAGAGAATTTAAGAGAAACACTATGATATTATAGTCTCTTACAATGGACTATGATGTATCATTCATATAGATTCATTCATTCATTTAAATTAAATTTTTAAAACGAAAGAAGGAAGAATACACATTCTTTCGTAAAGAAAATATTTCAAAGATGGAGACAAAGAACAATGAAAAATTGCTAAATCTTTGCTTAAAGGTACTACATAGAAAAAGACTACATCAAAAACATCGCTCCGAATCTAATTTACTAATCGTGTCGCTCGCGAAAAATCGATATCAAGAACACCCTTATTTATCAGCGAAGACGCGATTTCTCGCATCTAATAGAATTTCCCACGTCTTTTCAATTACCGCTATGATCTCGACAGGGCGTTCGATCTTTCCCTCGTGCCTTGCTTTCCGACGTAGAAGTCCCCAAAATTTCTCGCAGAATTCTCTAGTCAACACCCGCGTAATTTGCATACGATTAATCTTGATCAACGTTGCGGCACCCTCGTCCAGGGCCCATCTTCGTCCGTGAACGGATTAAATGACGAACATCTACCGAGGCCATGATGGATCGTTACGTCTTGGCGCAACCTCAGTTCGCCAAGACGAATTCGGCATAGCCGAATCGATCTAATTAAACGCACGCACGCACGCACGTACGCACGGTTGGGCGGATGCGAACTGATTGAATTGCGGTATGCAGATTTGCGTCAACAGCATATTCCAATTGTGTTGCGTTCCGACGACGGGTATGCGCATTATGTCGCAAACTAAATAACACGAGCGCCTAAAATTACACATGAAGCTTGTTTATATTACTCAATATGACGTTTGTTCATAAATTTTTTGACTCTTAAATTAATACGGCTGTCGTCTGCCAACTTAACAAGCATAATATACAAAATTCTGATACAAAAGACGGAATGACGTTGATTGCTGAATATTTTATACGCAGAGTATAACGTATCGCAAGAGTTCAAAATTACATCTCGCGCCAGAGATGATATAATTATATAATTTGGAGAGATGGATCGCCGTGTATAAGCATCCTGATTATATAATCTCAAGACGGATTCCGTAGAATCGATACTAATTAGATTCGCTCAATTGTTATAAGACACGGAAGGAACATTCGGGTTAATTGAATTGATGTGGTACAGATTCGCGCTACATACATACAATTAAATCAAATTTGGTTATAAAAACGCTGTTTGCTTGCAAAATCCATAAAAAAGATTTTCCATATATTAAAATTCAATTGCGATGGTTCCGCGTGCGCTTAAAATATTTATTACGTTATCTATTATTTTCTTAACACATTTGCCTGTATATTCCGCATTCGTGTTTTATATTAAAGCTATAAATCAATATTCACGCGCGAAAATACAGCCTGCACGATCCGCAAATAGAAATTTGCAATCCGGCGTATAATCATTGTTTATTTCCGCGTATTGCAGCCCCCCCATCGTTGCTATCTTCGATACCTGCATCTCTTTTTTTTCACGCTCGTTACCGACGCACTCGATATTATTATGGTTCGGTGAACCAAAAAGCAGGAAACTCGAAATTTCCATTGCTAATGACGCGAGAGCATCCCGGCCGACGTGTTATCGTTATCTTCCACCAGGCTGTAAGCTCGCCAACACGCGAACGAATTTAATCGCGTATCTCCGAATTTTCCATGCGATAAAACTCGCCCTCAGCTCTCATACAATGAATATTTTACTATCAAAAATAAACGGTCTCTGGCCGAGATCTAAAAGGAGTTTGTTAAAAAGATAACTGTATATTACAGGTTTTTCTGCAAAAATAATGACATTATTTCCATCTAGATAGTAATCACAGAAATATTAAATTTTTATATTTGCCTGCCCGTTATCTACGGAAACATTGCTATGCTATAGGTTTTATTTAAAAAAAGCAGTTGTATCAGAAAACTTTATCGCGTATTTATCGCTCTATTAATCTACATTTGCAACAGAACATCCCAGAACAGCTGTAATTTAGTAGAAAAAAATTTCTGAGATGGATTGATATCTAAGAAATAATTTATCAACTATTACTGCAATATTAATGTAAGAAAATACAAATTAACATATGAAAATACATTGCTTATCGATTATTTTTTGTATTATAAATAGATTTAAAATTAATTTTTAATCCTGCTGTTTTATTCTTTTTTTTTGTACACATTTAGTATTTTATTTATATATGCATACGTTCGAGTTTCTCAATTATGTATATATATAAATATTCTACACAACAATTTTAATAAAATATATCTTTTGGTATTATACAAATACTTATAAATATTTAAAAGTAAAAGAATTGACCAAATTTTAAAATAAAACAATTTTGGTAACGGCATCGAACAAATATCTCTTTAAAAAATGAGTTAAATAAACCCGAATGGAGTAGCAGGGTTAATATGCCTCGGTTACATTGGATGAACAAAATGACTTCCCGCAAAGTAGGGCATTCTCGTACTCCTCTCTCTCTCTACCCATTCTCTGACTAACGAATACAAACTTCAGATACAAAAACTATCCCCATTCACCTGGTATTATCCGGCTCAAGTACGAAGGGCTTAATTTCGCCCCGACGATTGATCCTGAATCTCCATGTTGGAAGGATCTCGGTGGCACCGCGCGATCGCAGGCAGACAGATACGGCACGACCGCACCGTATCCTCGAAGATTAACCCTCTCGATTTATTTCTACCGATCTAACTCACTCTCGGTCGCCCACTGCCGCCGAGAGGAATCTTTGCGGAGACACTTGAGGGACGTGATGCTGATAAAGGATCTCCATTCACGAGGAGGGACCGCCAGTTGGCTATGGCTGCGCGCTCCCGAGTTACGGGAGCTATCTCGGCCACGTTCCCGTGAATGCACATTGTGCGCATTGCGTTGCCCGATGACTGTCGAGCTAAGGATACCGAGGAGAGGTCGTAGCCACGTGACGCGCGTCGCTACGGCCGTCATCATTTATCTCCCGTTGAATTTCAGATATTTCCCGGGAAGCGCGGGTCTGTCCCGTTATTGCAAGACAAATGGCGCGTAATTAACACGAGTAATCCGAAATAAATGGTAGAGTTCGTGGAAACAGATGCTCGATCACCGACCGCTCGCGGCCAATTATATGGCGATCGCTTTCGTCCCGATGAGATTGGCAAATTGTTAAATTCGATTGCACGTGCGGCATTTAATCGTGATTTCGAAATTTAACTCGAATCGCGTATGAAAAAGTAATGAAAAAAATGTCAACCGCGCCTTATATATATATATATACACAATTCTCTGGATTTCGGATGAATATTTTTTATAATATATAGGTGGGTACACGAGAACGCGCGCATTATATTCTGTCTCGGATATAATCGCGCTAACAAGCCTAAACACCAGTTAGTACCAGACGGCGCGCATAAGCGGCACATTTAATCCTCGCGGAATCGCAGTCGGCGCATTCCACGTGTTTCACACAAAAGATTTTCGGTGTGTCTGCACACCGGTTGCAAGCGTACCGTTCCGCAGGTATCATCTACTCGCCCGTTCTTGCTTCCCTCGCTCATCCTTTCGCTATACCTTCGTCGCTAAAGTAAGCAGCGCGCATATTCTGCCGACGTCGTCGCCGCGCGCATCTGCGAATGACAGCAGTTGTTTCCAAGTTTATCCGAAGCTGCGGAACGTATCCGGCCTCTTAATTCTCTCGTCTATCCCGGCGATCCCTCTCTCGTAGGAGCCAAGGGAAGACACACGTACGATAATCGCCACGTATCCGGCAAAGCCGGCGAGCGAGCCAGTCTCGCACGTGAGCTAGCGCACGGTCTCTTCTTCGTTACCTAAATTTATTCCATTATTATGCCGATGCGGTTTAAGAGAGTAGCTTAACAAGCAAAACAGAAGCGCGCGCACAGCGGGAAAATTCAATGAAAATAAAGTTCGGAAAAAGTCCGGATTAAATACACGACAATGACATATTAAGTACACGAAAAGAAATTTTATATACATATATATATTTGTTACAAATTTTTAATAGCATCTGAATTATAGTAAACGAATATCTATAAAATAAATAACGCGTTATGATAATAAAAACAATGTAGTAATTGTCGTAAAATTTAAAGAAATTGCATTAAATTTGCATTAAAATTTCGTTTACTTTATTATAATTAGTTTGTGTATCGTAAATCTCTGAAAGTCTCTAACGAAGTCTGTATATAGAGCGCGAAACAGGAATCGGAGCTTCTATGCTGGAAAGTTTTAGATTTATTGCCAATAGCTTTCTAAGTGTACGAAAAACTATCTTTGATGTGATCTCGCGCGCGCGTGTTGATTCATAGATCCCACTATAAAATAGCGATTTACACGAGAAGCGAAAATCGATTTGCGTGAAATAGGGAGGGAAATAGAATTTTTCTATATTTCGTTTACTTCACGGCATTAACGCCGAAACGTCGATGTTCGCCGAACGTCAGGAATCAATTGCCGGAAACAATTCCTCGTCGGAGAATAATCGACCGCGATCCGTTTCCCTTCCGCCTTTGCCACGGGCAAGGGATTCTGCCCCGGGCAGGGACAGAATTACATGTCGCCGTATCGGGCGAAATTACGGCAACTTAATCTCTGTCTTTATTTCCTGTAATCGCGCCCTGTTGGCCGGTTCAGAGAAACTCGTGGATATTCCGGACACGTAGACGATTGGACTAAACTTTTATTTAATGCGTTTCGTATCCACGGAACTAAACTACTCTTACGAAAGCGTCAAAAACATTTTCGCGGATCACCCCCCTCCCTTTTCTGACAACAGTTATAATTACATTTCGAACAAAATATCGTCGTGCGTTCGGAGCAGTATAACTCGCTACCAGAAACGCGAAATTTCGACGAAAATAACTATCAATCTCGATTCCCGTTTCCGAATAAATTTTCTTGATTCTTGAACGAGAAATTACTTTTCCGATTCGCGTTCGGCGTGATCAGCAAAATATACATTTGCGCGCTTACGTTTTTCAGGATTACGACTATTCGCCTTTTACAGCGCGATCGAATCGTTTTCACTGACTTCAACGTAAATCGGACGGATGTTGCAACGTCGTTGATACGGAGAGGAAAGCAGGTTTCGCATAAAAAAGAAGGAAAGAAAGTTTTGCATATAAAATAGTACAATAAGACTGTCCTCCGTTGTAATCCGCAACGAAATTTCGCTCTTATTATCTAGAAGCTACATATATTTGGCGCGAAATTTCCATCGAGCACGCGTCGCAACCTTGGATAGCGAATTCAACCGACATCCAGGACGTGCTGAGCACGATAGAAAGATAAAGAAGGGCCGTTGAGAGGAAAACTTGAAAATGAGGAAAACTTGATAGAGTGTCCTATGTTTTTCTTTTTCATTTACGCGGACGAATATTTTATCTCTGAATTGTAATTTCATACATTATAATGAAAAAATTTGCATCATATTTATACAGTCTCTGTAATATAATACATGTAAGATTGTCATAGATTTGTTGCTTACTTTTGAATAAAAGTTTTAAGAATTTATAAATAATACAGAATATTTTACTCGTTTATCTGTTATCTCACATTGCAAATTTAAATTTTTATAATCGTTGAAAAAGTATATTTCTTATCTTATATATATATTTTACATTAATTTTACATAATTTATACACTCTATTATTTCAAGATAAAATAATTTAATACTTACCAATATGATGCGCAGCATCGAAGTTGACCATAAACTATGTTGAACTATAAAATATGTAATATAAATAGATATGTTTAAAAGATAGCTCAAAGATTTAGATAGTTCAAAATAATCAAGATAATTATTTACAAAATCTTACATTTTTTATCATTTTGATTTTTACATATATAAAGTGTAAATTAGATTAGAATTAAAATAATCCGTATAAATTTTTCTAAATAATTACCTGACTTTTATAATTATTGGTATCTATATGTGTTGTATATGTGTATGTCTCTATTAAGAAAAACTTTAATTCCAAAAGAACCTTATAAAATGCGAACAACTTGAAACTATCCTTGTATACGTATGTATCTTATTCTAAAAGTATATGTTTTTACACCACATCGATGCACCGATTATATAGACCATCTCATTCGCGACAATAAATTCGCGCTTTATCGTTACTTCTCCTTTCAATTTTGCGCTATTCGTGATCGTGTAAACATCGATCTTTGTGTTTCTATGACGTCGTGTCGTCAAGCGCGACAAATAAAAGCCCCGGACCCCGTACATATGACACGAGTTCTCGCAGGCGATATTTAACCAGTCGGTTTGAGTGTGTCAAACGTACTAGTCGATAATCGCCTTCGGCGAAAATTGATGGCGGAGTACCGTCGCCTGTGGAATCCACTGTTTTCGAAATTGCAATGTCAGAGCGACGGCGAAATATGAGCGGAAGCGACGATGTCAACGCTAGTCCTCGTTTCTCTTACTCGTGTCAATAATATTGATTTACTTACATCTAGATATTTTTAATTAAATAGGTAACTACATTGTGTTCTTTCACAATTATGTATAAGCGGAACTTTAATAAATTTTATTAATTATTTAATAAATTTCTCAATTGTGAATATAACGTACAATTACTTTTTGAATATATCTTGTTGTAATACATTCATCAACGTGTAATAATTGCACATCGATTGTATAAAATATATTTTGATTGTAATGTAGGTAGCGACATTGGATAACTAATCAATTGGCAATGTATTAATAATATTCTGCACTGCATTAACGATGTTCATCAGTATTGTACTCATAAAAAACATCGAATAAGATAATCATAATAATAATAAGATATTATTACAATTATTTGATATAAAATCACTTAATCTACTTAATGTAATTATCGAGAATTGTCATTGACAAACGTTGCTAACACAAAGTACGCAATAGTTCTGTAAGTTAATTCCATTTCCCGGTCTAATCCCTCACCAATTCTTGATACTTTTCTCGTTTTGAAATCTGCATAATAAGTATATCACTTTGAATTCATCACGCATTGATTTTTTTCGTACTTTATTTTCATTCGTTCTGCTAAAAACAAGAAATTTTCGTCTCGCATCGCTAAAACTACTTAAATTTTTCTTAACTTTATAATCCTAAAAACAAACATACATTTTTGTGCATTCTACTAAAAATACTAATAATTCTAGAATCATTGCTAAATCAAGATTACCGCAAAAATACAATATTTACATATTCAATCTGAGACCGAGTGAAATTGTTTTGTCGTGAATTTCTAAGAAAGATTCCGTTTTCAGGAACTCGATCCCCAAAGGTTTCATAAGTGAATGGATATCTAAATCTCTCGCTTCGGATAAGCCGCTTGAAAAATACGAGGCGCTCTTTTTCTTGTATAAAACTCGTATAAATCGCGCGTTTCGTCGTGGCGTCGAACGTAAAGGCAAACTATCACAGCAATCGCCACGAGAATGCGCGTCGCTGGAGCGCATCTGACGAAGAGTGAAACACGTAAAACTTTAGTTAAATCTGTGTGGTCTATTTCTAGCAAGAGCTACTTTTAGAGAGCTTTCTAGAGAGTTTGAGACCTAATTAAACGACACATTTAAAACGTGTCCATGTGTATAGTGTCCATACTGGAATACATGTTGGGCATGCTGTTTCTACTGCCTTGGCCGAAGATATTCGCGTCGACGCCTTCGTCGTCCAGCTCCTCCGAGAAATTTACCAGAACCTGCACACATTCGACAGTAAAATTTAATACCGTGTAAAAAAAATCCGCTCTAAATAAATAAAATAATTTCCAGGAAAAAAATTATCTCACACTCGCTATGAAGAAGTTCGATCGAAAAGTTTTTACAACTTATGAGGATTCTGTAATATTCGAAAATTTCAATTTCAATGATGAATATATTATCAAAATAATTTTGTTCGCGATATTTTTTTCCAATATATGTTATATATAAATATTTATAGCAAAGTCACTTTTATAGCAGCGCGCAATTTCGCTTTACCGATCAATGCTCGTGTTTGTGATTATCGCGACTGCGAGTCGCGAAGTTCTTCGCGAAGACTACGCGTGCGAACTTTCGAACGTAGGGTCGTTGCAGTTTCGCGCGTGCTTTTCGTTGAAGCACGATTCTGCAGTGTTGGAAGGGATGGAAACGGGATGAAGGGTGAAGCGACTCTTCTTGCCATGAAGACCCATAAAAATCTCAAAACTTTTCTGACCGGCCAAGTTTGCCTGGTTATACGTACAAGCCCGTCGCGATGCTGCAAAAAATTCCCACTTTGTTTGCGAGATTGCCGTACCGTCTTTGCATCACGACAAGAAATGCATTTACATAATGTCCTGACGTCGCAGGCGACTGCTTGAAATGGATTTTTTTCAGAAAATATATACGCCGTGAATCAATTATTCAACAGACCATTGGTTCAATATTAAAAACTATTGACGCTCGCGTTATGTTGCATTCTAATTATTGTAACACGAGAGAAACAAAATAAATAAAACACTTAAATAAAACAGAAAGGCTGTCGCAATAATATAATATAAAATCTAGTAATCACACATTTATGTATTAAATGTAAACTTTAAACTCGTAACTTTTTCTGAGAATTGTACTTCATCAATTTTCTTATTAGTGAAATAGAAAATAATATGCATTATTATATAAAATTTTACAATCTCCTAAATTTACTAAAGAAAGTAATTTTCATTCTTAGCAATTCTCGATAAATGACAACTCTTTGGCATTGCGACACAATCGATATTTTCTTAATTTAGCTTCTAAGTATAGTTGAAAGAACATTTGTGATTCCTGTGGTTCGTACCTTTCATACGTTTTACGCCTCTAATTTTCGAAAGATGAGTGCATGCATTTGCGAAACCTTTAAGAAGACATGCAAATAGTTTTCCATAGTATTGCAGCAATCTAGAACTTCTTAGATCTGACCCAGTTTACTATATCGTACTTGGAACTTAATTTATATTCCGAACCGTGCTAACTTGAGCTGTTGCTATTGTCGTTACTGTAGAAGCTTACAAAACAACGGGGTTTATAGCAGCCCTTAATGTTCGCACGGACTAAGTTTCAAGAAGTAGGGATGAATACGTGACACAAGTTTATATTTAACGACGATTTAAATACACCTAGAAGAGGACAGGAGAGACGGTACTTTCCAAAGCGATGGCGCGCGTAAACTTCTTTCTCGTTAACAACAATTAGCAACGGTAATCTCGAAAGCGTTAAATTTAAAAGAACGAAATGCTCAATTACACGGTAAATGTCTGATCAATATTTTCAGAATGGACCAATTACGCAGAAATTGCGAAATGTCACGAGCTGATAGATCGATCGTATTATTTGTCGAAAAGCGATTCTATTTCTAATGACAGAAAGGTTCCATAAAACTTCCACTCATCGTTTCAAGTACTGAATTTTTCTTACTCCTCCGCCACGTTATAAGTTTTCATAATTCATCGTATTCGATGACGCTTCTTCTGAATTTCTCATACTTTTAATTCATTCTCGGGGATATTGATATTTTATTCGTAAGCATTTATTTTCGTCTCACACGCGTTTTCCAATAGATTCCGTAAATTACGTAAATTCACGACGTTTATTTTCAGCCGAATTTTCGATCGAGTTTTCAATAACGGGCGAGAACAATAGTTTATAATAAGTTTTTAAAAAATAAAAAAACACACACACACACTCTCTCTCTCTCTCTCTCTCTCTCTCTCTCTCTCTCTCTCTCTCTCTCTTCCTCTTGCCGCCGTTTCACGTTTCTCCGCGTTTCGCGGAAATTAAATCCCGCCTTTTTTATCACGGTCGATCGATCACTCAAGCGACGATTTCAATTCCCGCTTTTCCTCAAGCGTCGACGGTTCATTTCGATCTGGAGCCGTTTCTTCGAGTTTTCAGACGCTGCAGAATCGCGAGGAATAGTTGGAAGTGGATTGCGCGCACACTTTTAGGATCGTAAGATCTACATACCTACACCGGCAATCTTGCTGTCGCGCAACTCGCGTGATTTATGATCTTTACTCGCAACTAAATCGCGAAATGCCCTGATTGATGTATCGTTAAAAAATATATTAAATAAATAAAAATTGTCTACCGTTAATATTCCATTTCCATGGCTTTATTTTATTTTACGAATACGACGAAGAATAACGATATTTGCGTATCATCTGCTGCAATAAATTCTTAATCTGCGTACGTATAAACGATCAAAATCACTTTTCCCCTACTAACGAACTAACGAAATAGATTAACACGAAATTAATTTCGCTACATTTCAGCAAGTAAATTCAGATGAAACAACGATGAATAATTTTATGTAGCGTAAACATAAAAAACTTGCTGTAAAGTTTAATTCTAATTCCATTTCACTGTCTGTAGCCAGTCTACAGACAGTTTTTTATATAAAAAATAAATTCGAGAAAAAGCAAAGAAATTGCATCAAAAGCTTTATGCGTCATTGTAATGGTCACTTTTTAAGTTAATATCGTGTTGCCCGCGCGCGAATTCTCTTTGTACGATGCAGCTGAATATTCCGCAATTTTCAGATTTCACCTCGATGCGCTGCAGTTTGCATCATGAAAATAATTAATAGCTTAATATCGCGACATTACACGTACACACACTCACACACACATACACATGCATCTTGCGTTTGAGAGCATGTTAATTAAAGTTAACATTTTGATCGTTCTCTATGAGAATTTAAGAAGTTTTTTAATTAATTTCAAAATTAAAAATTTTCTCTTTATTAACCGCCTTATGCAAATGCAACGGGTAGTCACTTTACGCGCGATAAACTTCGCAAAGAGTCGCGAAACGCGGAAGTTCGGCGATAAGAAGAGGGACCAGGCGAAATGCAAATTTCGGCTATCCGCATGCATGTATCTTTCGCGCAAATACATATCTTCTCGGCGCCGTTGCGATCAGCACGCATCTCGTACGTAACTTGTCCATTCATAAGTTGAAATACACGGGTCACTCACTTACACGTCAGTCGCGCATGTTTATCGTGTTTTAGAAATTTTTATTCCCGGGCATAAATGCGGGAGTTTTATGCGCGAGAGAAAAAAAACCACGAGACGTTATGCACGTCCGTAAGTTTACGAGTATATAGGGCGAAGAGATAGGGCAACTCACACACACAAACACACACACACACACACACACACACACAATTTCGTACAAAACGTAGCGCCCGAAAAAAAAGATGCGTAAAGAAAAACTTGAGCAAAATGGCAAGACACTTTTTTTACACGTACATATGTTAACGCGCTCGTGCAAGGTAACTGACGCATGATTTTTTAAAATTGCATTTAATTTTTTAATTACACATTAATTGCGCAACATCCTAAGATTCGCGGCGAGTGATATCGTTAAATACGCGACTCGAGAAATGCGCGTACAAGTGCCTTCGGCGCTTTGACATGCATTTATACGAATGCGCTGACTCGCGTATATACTAACAATATCCCGATTTACCGACAATGCTCGCAATCCCCTCACATTTGAAGCGACGTGAAAGACAATCGTCATTGTAATGCCCGATGTGCAAAGGCTTCGAGAATGCAAGCGGAATGCAAGGGAACGTATCGTGTGTACGAGATTTACATTCGGCAATCTCGAGAAGATTCGGGCTTCATTATTCGGACGGCGAACTATTTCCAGGCAGAGAGTGAGCGGTTAATTAACAACAGTTTTCGCAGAGATGGGGTGAGGAGGGAAAGGAAGGATCGGCGCTGCGCGTTACAGCTATCCGGAAAGCATTTAGGCGAGCTTAGAGGCAGTCAGCCGGTGTGGGCGAATTACCCGCCTCCCTCCCGCGCATCCCTCCATCCTGCATCCCCTTCGCAGCTTGTAAACCATCGCGAGGCTGTATGTAAGCGAACTGCGAGACGGCGGGATCCATTAATATCCGTCGAGATCGGGACGAAAACGCGGCTCCGTCTTTGGACGACAGAAGGAGGCGTTGTATACCGGCGGTGCATCATCTGATGCAGACAAGGCCTCAGAATATTCCGCATCCGCCGGATATTCACCCGGGGGGAGGGGAGGGGGGGGTCACGTTGCGAAGATAAATACTGCGATTCTAAGCTCGCGGCGATTATGCGTACTTTAAATATTTTAAATTTGCGTCACGACGAGATGTAGTTTCGACGAGATTATTATAAGTCGGGGATCAGACTAATACAATTTGACGTGTATAATAAAGGATTCGCGGGAGCGTATCCGAAATAATACGTCGCAAAGTTTTATGAGAGGCGAGAAGAAGCACTTGAAAACCAAAACTGTTGAGGATCCGCGAAACAACGCTGCTTTGTTGAATTGGATTCACTGACCTGATCCAACGAGCTTTGTGTGAGTGTGTAGTCCGTGGCCTTAAGCTCCTCCGCCAACAGCTTCACCATGCTAAAGCTCACGCTGAGTGTCGTGTCTTGGCTCCGTGGTAGCAAAAGTCGGGCAGCCGTTGCCTGCCTCGAAGAGATCATCGCCTGTGGCAGATATTTCAAGATAGCTCTTCTAAGATCCGTAGCGGAAACTGGTTGGCCGAACCTCAGGAAGATAACATATCCTTCGCCGAATCTAAAAGTCAAATGAGATTTTCAGTTTGCAGAGGCAAATTTTTTCGATACACGTCAAAACGGTATTTAAATTAATTATGACGAAGTAACGACGCGAGAATTATTTAAGTATGGAAAAGCGTATTGAGAGATCGCGAGGATGGTTAGTAAGAGAAACTGCTTTTCTTTCTTTCTTTTTTTTTTCCAATATTGCTAAGTTACAATTTATTCGCTTTCTGGTAGCGTTCGATCGCAAGGGACATGGATCTATATTTCAAAGTCTCGTCCTGGATAAAAGACGCGGGAGATAAGCTTCCACTGTCTCTTCTATACTGTAACAAAGTGCATTCACTATTCTTTATCATTCAACGTACCACTCTCCTCGATACATGAGAGCGGATTGCAGGATGGACTACTAACATGGACAAAACCGAATCGTAAATGCTACCCTCGATAGCGAGAGACATCACAGGAGAGAGAAGATCGTGGCGTGGAAGACAAGGTAAAAGAAGAACATTTTCCGAGATACTTCTCGGAACACTTCGCGTTGTTAGCAGTTAATATTTACGGCGCTCTACGTTATTCTGAATAGGCTATGCCGCCGCGCGTTTAGGAACTGAGATAGATGGATCTTCTCTTCTACATATGCGCATAATTGATTTCGATCAGAAATAACTATCCGACGAGGCTGGCCCCGTTATCACATTACTGTGATAATGCTGACACATTAATTAATTTACGTAGTACCGTGCAATTTTTTTTTTACCAAGGAGATCGGCAAGGGCTTAACTTTCAAGAATATTCTTATCATAAAAGGTCTCAGACTTAATTAAAATCTCCGGTGGGCTAATTAAAATCCATTACGGCGAGCATAAATTTCTTTTTGAACGTTGCTAAAAAAAAAATATTTATGGATCTAACAATAAGTCAGCGACTCTGTACTGTGAAGTCTAATGGACTTTAGCCATCGTTTTTTCCCCGCTCCACGTTTTCATTTTATGTTGCTTTTACCTCTCTCATGAAAAGGATTATTCAACGGATGGAATGGTATCAAGGTAAGAGGCTTCGATTGGGGAAACTTCGTTAAGCTACAGAACATAAGTACGCCCATAAGTTCTCGAGTCAAAATTTTCTTTGCGAGAAAAAAAAGTTGCAAACAAAAATGGAGAATCAAAACCGATAGAAGCGCCGAGCAATACGGTTTACGAGTCTGCTGGGAAATATCCGGTCGCGAAATTAAAAGAAACGCGTTATTCTACGAAGATACGAAGTTCGATGTAATCTTACTTGTGCTTCAAATGCTGCGGCGTTCCTATACACCTGAGACCGGCTCTGGCGAGGATTCCTACCTTCGTGCAAAGGTTTTCGCATTCGGCGACACTATGCGAAGTCAGTATGACGCATCCTTGATTCTTCGTCACGTGTCTCACGGCTCTGGCTACGAGATTCTTTGTGGCAGGATCCATTCCGCTAATGTACGCGCGAACAACAAAAATTACTTTATTAACACGAAGAATTAAGCATTTGTTTTTGCATAGTTAATGAAAATGGTTAATGAAAGGGTAATTATAAAATTATGCCGAGCGAAAAGTACCTCGTGGGTTCGTCCATGAGAACTACTGCCACAGGCGCCATGACACTTATAGCGGCGCACAGCTTCCTTTTGTTACCGCCACTGAGACCATCGATCCTTCGATGAGCATACTTGAGCAGATCGAACCTCTTCAGCATTGTCTCGACAGCCTAAAATAATAAATGAAATAAATTTCAATTCCGAGCTTTTATGTCTACAAATATAACTTTTAACTAAAATTTGATTTTCTTCTGGAACTCGAATGAAAAAGAATCTGAAGTAATTTTCAAGCAATCTTATCTTCAAGCAAGTTATCTTCAGCAACAATTCTTAAAAATTTCAAATATCACAAATCAATAATACAAACACATCTTAATTAATAGACCTAATCTGAATAATATTTTTTTGTAAAATTAATGATAAAAATAATTTCACTACCTTAGGTACATTATTTAGTCCGCAAACTTCACCATGAATCGTCAGACACTGATGGGGAGTGAGGAATCCGTCCAAAGCGTCGCTCTGTGGGCAGTAGCCAACCTCGCCGTTGCACAGAGGTCCAGCGCCAATCTCGCTTCCCTTAAGAATAATCTTCCCGGCCGTAGGAATGATTTCCGTTGTCAGCATTTTGAACGTCGTGCTTTTTCCCGCCCCGTTCACCCCCAGGAGGCCGAAGCACCTCCCCGCTTGTACGCCGAAGCTTAAATTTTGCACCGCGACATTCGTCCCGTATACGCTTCTATATTCCTTCCTCAGATTCACGGTCTTCAGGGTGTCATCGACCATTCCGGCCTCGACTCTCAATCTCTCCCTGGCAACGTCGTCGTCCTCTTGCACGACCTCGTAGCTAACCTTCTGTTTCCTCAAGTCGGGAAAGACGCGGCATTCGATCGCCAGATTCAGCGCGAACAAAATCGCGCCGATTACAAAGAGTAAAACGTAATGGAGACCGAGAAGATCCCAGCCGAGCGGTGACTTGTAAGTGTCCATGTGAAATCTCTGCAGCAATTCGGAGGTGATGTCGTTCTTCGATATCTCGACTAACGCGTCGCCGAGAGTATATTGCGGTAACATCATCAGGATGTAATGCAGGACGTTTCTCACGTCTTCGGCTGTTTTAGTTCTACCGAGAATATCGAGCACTAAGATTGTCGCTAGAGAAGCCACACCTATGAAAGTATTTACGCAGAAGAGCACCATGTTTGACAGACTCGAGTCGTCGAAAGCTTTCTCGGCCAGATGCGAAAACGGTATTGCCGCCCATCTAAAGAAATTGATAAATTTTATAAAGATCTCTCTCTTTTATCTCTCACTTTGATTTTTGCGCAAGAATTAAAAAATTAATCGTACAAATACTTACGCGAATAAAAATAATAAAAGACAGACACCGGAAAGATTATCTTTTGCAACGTAGGCTGATAAACCGAAAATTTCGAAAACAATTACCGCCAAGCAAATAGCACAGCCAAATACCTAAAACAAAATATTATTAAAAAATTTTAGGAAATCGTATTACGTATAAACTAAGCCAGGATATTGAAAAGATTTTTGTGCGCATTTTGCTTAATAACTTACTATGAAATCCCAAATTAAAACTGTCGTCCAATATGTAATAGGATGAACTCCAGCCAAATAGAGTATTCTCTTTTCCTCTGATAATCGTTCTCTTACTAACTCCTTCGTTCCCTGAGCTCCAACTAAACTAAACGCTATTAAAAGTACTAGCGCCACGCCGACATCCGCCACATGTTGCAACCTAACATAGAAAGAAAATATTATAACGTAAAGTTTTTGACATTTCTGGAACGACTTTTAATTTAATTATCATAAAATTTGGAAGAGAAAATAATTATATATCTAGATATCTTTTTTTATTGTATATAAGATGCAGTATTGTTTATATATTATACCCGTAATATTAACCAAGAAAGGCAAACGAAAGTAGCATTATTAATGATATAAGGATACAAGCAAGACTAGCGACTGAAGCGACTGAAGCTGCGACGAAGCGTTGAGACCTGCTGTCGACATGAATACTAAATGACACGGTACGTTAATTAAAAGTAAACGGAACATCTACGTCGACGCAAACTGGCTCGACTCATTCAGTTCAAAAACTTTAACTGTGCGCAAACATATTCGCTTATCCGTTTGAACGAATCTGCCCGCATCTCTCTCTCTCTCTCTCTCTCTCTCTCTCTCTCTCTCTCTCTCTCTCTCTCTCTCTCTTTTTATTCATGTAAAATTCTATAATTGATTAATCCCCGAACACACGCGCGCGCAACAATCGTGACGAGAAAATGGCGCGATGAAAAATATTTTTGTTAGAGATTTTCCCGTAAAATTACAGATTTATCGCGGCATTAAAGTTAACGCTCACAAAGTAGTTCGATTCAGCTGATCGCTCGATAGCTTCAAGGGATGATTGAGTGTAGTTAAGTGTCCTTGCACCCCGGATGCTCGCAGGATTGCCTCATTGAGGGCGTTCAGGTACGATGGCAACGAGTGGTGGCCCTTGTTATTGTACCAAACAACAAAAAGAGGATCCTCTTTAACGTGTGACAGAGACCAACCGCCGTATCTGCAAGCCAGTTATTTCTGAGAAAATTTCAACGAAATTTTGTAATTTATCTCTAATTCTTTCATCGCAAAAAATCTACCGTTTCTCTATATATTCTTGATGCGTTGAAACGATCCAGTCCAAAGTAGGCCGACCAGGTAAAGTCTGAAGGAGTCCTTCGACAGCTTTAGAAACACCCCGACAAGATTGTTGACCATCCAAACATTCGCAGGTTCCGGTATCCTGCAAATAATTCGAAAGATAAAAATGCTTACAAAATTGCTTAATTTTAATTCAATTAAAATTTCTTTAAATTTCGCAAAAAAAATATGCATACGTTAGGTAAAGTTTGCCATGCGCCCGCGTAATCATCCCCGAAGCGATCGTGCAGCTGCATTGATACATGTTGTAGGAACGGATCGTTACTGCCATCAATACTGCAATATAAAAAATGTCAAAAGAATAATTTAAAAAATCAGGAAAGATGCATATTTAGTTCAATAATTTAAACGAATTTAAAATTCTATTTAATACAGATACAAAACCAGTTAATATAATTTTTATATATGTCTCTAACATTAATTAGAGAGATGATATTAATCAGAGAGATCTTTGTCACACTCTGTCTTTTTGGTAAAATTTCGATTTCCTACTTGTAAAAGTAAGTCGGATGAGCGTCATAAAGTTTGGGAGTCAGAACCAGAGCTGGTTCGTTCTCGGATGGTGGCCGTATTAGAGAAAATCCCATAGCGACTGCGACGAACATGGTCGGTAAAATGAGCGCTGCCAACGGTGCTCTCCAGTCTCTCGCGAAATGCCATAGCCTCTTTTTTATCATGGCCTTCATTTGTCGGATCGGCGAGGGTTTTATCATCATCTCCGTAGAACTTAAATCGATGTCATCATTTGGTATGGGAATTTCTGCGCATAAAGCGAAAATCGCTATTTCTTCTATAAATATACACGTCGTGCGAAAGTTAAACTCTATTTGCACATAGCAAATTGTTGTAATCTTGATTTGTTTAATCAAATACTCGAGAAATTAAAATGGCACAGTAATTAACGACAAAGTAATTAATGATTTTATTGTCATATTATTTATTTTTTATGTATCTCCTCGTATTTCTCAGTCGTTGTAACTTAAAAATTACAATGGAAATTCTAAACTTTCGCGTTTTTACACTTAAGAGAATAGATTTATTATTTATTTTATTCTTTACATTTATTTCTAATCTTTTTATATAAATTCCCCAAAAATAATCGACGATAAAGAAATTAATTTTTATTTTATTTTTTATAATTGCAAAGTAAGATTTTATCTACGGCATGTACACACACTGTGTGAAATATTTTCTCACCAATGTGCTCTATTACGGCGACGCTATCTTCATTCGCTTTGATAATACTCGATCTGTTGTCTGCTCGCGCGCAAAGATCCAAGAAGACTCTTTCCAAAGTGTCACACTCCAATGAGAAGTGCGAGAATCCCAAGAGCTTACGATTGTCTTCCAATGACTTCGCCGCTTGCGCGATGCTGAAACACCGGCTGGTTTTACTCAAACGCAAACGCAGATGTTTAACCGATTTCGAATTCGAGCATACTCGCGACTATGATTATAACAATTTCTCCTAAGATAAATCACGAGGCTTGAAACGTCAAATATATGTAAAGCCGGAATGAATTACAAGCAGCCCTTAGCGTTAGCGTAAATCATTGTAAAATGAGTAGATTTTATCTAGGACTTTCTTCTCAAACCTTATGCCGTATAATGTATTATACGCGAGTTCGTGGAATACGCGAATTATACGCAAAAGCGAATCAAAAAAACGACGAAAGATAACGCAAAATTCGATTCTAAAATTAATTAATTTTCACACGTTATTCATATTAATGACAATTAATAGTGCAGACATTTACTCGTTGTTCATGCCATTCTTTCCCTGAAAAGGCAACGTAACGATGACCTCCGACTCGGATATTTCTCTTATCTTGACGTTTGGTACAATCTCTTCGACGACCGCGCGAAGAGCCTTCAAGTCCTTTTTGTCGATCGCCTCTCCTATCCCGCCTATTCCCGCCTCTCCGTTGGCATAATGCTCGGTCGGGAAGGATACGTTTAATCTGTATCCTCTGCCGTGCGTCATTTTCAAGGACAGTGGCGAACCGGTGCACAGAATCTTCCCTTTGTGCATCACCACGACGGTGTCGCTCAGCATGTCGGCCTCGTCCAGATGATGAGTCGAGAGGAGCACGGTCCTACCGATCCTGTGTTGGTCGATCAATCGCCAGATTCGTCGTCTAGCCGCGGGATCCACACCGGCGCCGGGCTCGTCCAGAATCACTAATCGTGGCGAACCGAGGAAGGCAAGAGCTACGCAGAGCCGGCGTCGTGTACCACCCGATAAACGTGACACGGGCTCGTGTTCTTGACGCCCGAGCTCCAACGAAACCAGCATTCTGTACATAGAACGAAGGAACTTGTACTTTGACTTCCCCTCATTGAGAAAAATTGTAAAATTATTGGTTTTCCAGAAATTAGAAGAAAGAAAAGAATTAATAAATATTTCTTTCTAAATTACGCATAACTAATCGAGAAAGAAATTGGAAATTGTTTATAATTATATTGCTGTCTGATTTCGTATCTTACTCGTCAACGTTTTTTTGCATGTCAGCATTATTATTGCCAGATTTCTTAAGTTTCCAGTAAAAAAGCATATGCTCTCTCGGCGTCAGGGTTCCGATGAGCACATTCTCTTGAGGACACACTCCTATATCGGGTTTGCAATTCTCCTCGCCATTCAGATGAATCTCGCCGCTGGTCGGAGCCACCATACCTGTCAGCATCTTGCTGTAAATAAAAAAAAAAGCAATTGGCGAAAATGTGTTAATATGATATTGAATAGTCCAATTAGCCGGGAAATTAACGCGCAGCTTAATTAAAACGATTAACGTACATAATAGTCGTCTTTCCTGCGCCATTTCTGCCAAGTAAACTTGTCACTTCACCCTCGCACAGCTTTAAAGCAAAGTCTTCCACGGCCACAACATCGCCTTGCTCGGTGTGATAAACTTTCCTGACACCCTCGAATCTTACGCCGATTTGCTTCTCTGTCACCGTCAAACTGCTGATATCGCTCTCGTCATCTACATTCGGCAACAAGCGAATAATTCGTTTTTACATTTAATCTTACGATAATGACGCTTGCACAATTGAAGCTCTTACCAATTTCACACAGCTATATTTTCAGAAAAGCAAGTTTTTGAAATTACTTCTATAAAGAAGCAAACTCTGTATACCAACAAATATAAATATCTCTCTGGCATTGAACACAATTCCTATACCTTGAGTCGTGTCAATTTTGGAGGACAAACACGATGTATAACTTAAACTACGTTCCATGCGATGTGTGCATGCGACATGCATTGCAGATATTGTGTAAACCATACAAGTTGAAGAGATATAGGACAGAATATATGAACACTCACCTGACTCTAAAATACTTGCCAATTGTGAAAATGCAATTAATATAATTGAAGAGAAGATCGAAAAATATCCAACATAATGAAGCTCATGCAGATGCGATTACATTTACATGCTTAAACACTGTTCCAAGATGCAACAAAATGCGAAAAAGCGCGATGCGGAGATGCATATTTGTGGTAATAATAAAGAGGACAAAACGAGATTGTGCTTTCATTATACAAAAAAAATTAATTCTCTAAATATTACAACAAACAATATTGCCGATCGAATTATGTTTCTTCGGGGATAAGTCTTTTCCGCGGCGATAGATAATCAAATAACGGCGGGTCTTCAAGAAATACGAAAGTCGATAAAATTTTCATAAGAACGTCAAAGTTTTAAATGATTATACACGCCGTAGCCGTATGAAAATTTTTCAACGATAATTTCCCACGCGACCGCGCTCCGAGGGAACGAAGTTTAACCCAGTTTACGTCGCGTCTATCATAAGCGTTCTCCTTTTAGTCTCGTGCCAGCCGATATGCGAGCTTGTCGACGACATGCGAGCGCGAAAAGCAAGTCGAAAACAAACTTTCGTGACATGCGTGCGCGCGTAGGAGAATGTGATACCTTGGTAAGCGGCTGAAGGATGGAGAGCGTCGTTAGTGAAATAGAGGTTGTTGATGAAGGCGAGGTAGCTCGGCCTGCCATAGAGAGAAGATGTGCCGGACCACCATAAGCTACGGCACCTCAAACCGTGAAAGCCCCTGCCTGGAAAATTATCGGTAATGCTCTCGTCCGTTTCGCAGATAACTCACCAGATATATCCTCATCGACTTCTCTTAAACGATGCATTCTCGTCACCTCGGATTCGTCCTCTGGACTTTTCTGGCAGGTGTATCTCGTATTTATATGGGGACACGAGAAGTGTATGTGTGCAAAGTTTATGAGAATGTGATAGTATCGCATATCAGGATAATACACGTGGTTGTATCATTATTTATCTGTGCGGCAGCCATGCGGAGAAAATTATTAGGATTCATTAAAGTTACATATTTTTTAATTTTTTGATAATACTATTAAATTTTTTTAAATGAAATTTTAAATGAAAAATAACCGTATAACTTATATCTGTAAAATATTTTCCCTGTGAATAAATATAAATAAATCAATACACTTAAATATAAAATATCTTATAATCAATATGTAAAATAATTTTTATAATTTTTATTATAAATAAAAAGTTGTTGAATAATTATTTGCATGATCTTGAAAAGTGAACAGTTTTAATTATTGAACAACATGTCATTGTAATTTATCTCAAAAAATCTCGCCGCATGGCTCTGACAATTTTAGTAATTGTTATCAACGTGAGATTTGTGATAAAAATGGGGCATTAAAACACAGAAAAGTATAGATATACCATTTTAAAATACCTACACCGATAAGATTAAGAACTCTGTGAAAAATTCTCTCGTTAATAAAGTCAATCTTATATCAAAGAATTATATTCGCGAGTATCAGTCGCTCGGCCTTATAAAAAATTGGGAAGAAAAATGATCAGTATTAGTTAATCTCTACTAGTCACGCTTAACACCTTCACCAGAAATGTCAAAAGTTTATTTCCGAACGTAAATACGAACTGCTTCGGATATATACCTGAATTACTGTATCTGGCGATGAGATAGCCAATCACGGCGTACAGGCAACCATCGAACGCGATCATCAGCAACACTAATCCCAAAGACATCGGATCACCAGGACTCGATTCCTCCCACACGTGTGCCCAAGTAAGACCGACGCCTTGAACTTCCTTTCGTACAGCGTATAGACATCCGTAGCAAAAACTAGTAGACATGCTTAAGCACTGAAAAATAATTTCGTAACATTGAATAATAGAATAAATTATTTATTGAAAGCGTATAATTTTATATTAGCGCATTATTTTTTTAATTGGAATATATTTTTCTTTTCTTAAATATATTTTCACATTTACATTTATTTATTTTTACTTTATAAAACTAAATAAGCAATGTGACTAAGTATTGCTCACGATTAAAAGTTTAGATCCAAGTCCGAATACAGCTTCCATAGCGATAACGATGACATACGGCATATAAGTTAATAGGAACATGACAACCGTGGTAACTGCGGCAAGACTAGCAGAACTAAACATCGTCGAGATCATGTAGCTAAAATGCATTTAAGATTTATAGCGGAGCAGGAAACGTAATCGCGTATGCGAATACATGCAATTATTTCACAATAGAAAGAAACTCAAAGTGGTTACTCACCAAAAGGTAACAATCGAAAAGATGTAATCGAAAAGTAAAATAAGTATTAAGAGAGGATCCGATCGTGGAAGGATTTTTCCAGCGAGTAAAATCAAAGAAATGGAGATCATCACGATCGACAGCTCTACGAAAGACGTTATGAACCAAGCCAGGGTATTTCGCCATGGCTTCAATCCCATTACGCTCATTACCTGAAGAATTAATCACGACAAATAATTATAGAGTATAGCGTTTCCCGATAAAAAATTAAATGTTACAGGTATTAATAATCGTACCATGGAATTTTGCGATTCCCTTTCCCAAACAATATACCTGACGGCCGATCCGACGCACATCATTAACGCGAAGAAAAAGCATACCTGCATACCTTGAGACTCATAAAGCGTCGTTTGAAATCTGTAAAATTTATTTTCTTTGAGACAATAGATAGTTATAAAAAAATTATTAATTAAATAGACGATCGTGGAATTGTAATTTTTGGAAAATTTATTTGTTTAGTTTATTTACGAGAGATTCTTATCACAAGTTATGGAATTATTTTTCTGATTACTCACGGTACGTATTTCCAACACGGATATGGCATTTGTTGCGTGAGTGTCTTCCAATTGAGATTATTTCGTGCCTTCACCTTCACGATCGCGCGATCGACGGAGTCCTGAAGTTGAATAAAACCACGAAGGTATCTGAGATGTTCGAGAAAGCTGCTTTCAGGTCCAGGAATCCAAAATTGATTCTTCAGTCGTCTGGTGGATGGCACGTAATCCACATCCATGCGAATCTTATAAGTGATATTGTCCGGTAATTCGTAATCTAGAGATTTTTTCGCACGACGTGAGGTAGTTTCCAGAAAGATCACTCCGGCGAGAAACTCGTTTGTGTCGGTCAAGCGACTGGCTGCTGCTTCCAGTTCCTCTTCCGAAGAAAATCCTATTGTTCTGTTTACCAGCACGCATCCCATCATGTCGTTCAACGCGTCAATCATCGAAATCAAATTCTTTGATTTTTTCAGCCGCCATGCAATCTCGCTGAGATCGAGCTCGGAAAAATCACCTATATAAGAGAAAGATAATGCCTCTTTTAACTTCATCTTTAAATTAAGACGAAAATAAAGTTTTAGTTTTAAACGTGACATGAACGGTACCTTCAAAATTGCCACCACCCATCGATTTGACAGCAACCTTCATGACGTCAGAGGACATTATACTCTGTAAGTCTTTCAAAGTATCGCCCATCTCCGAGAGACTGGCCAGAGACTTGAGAGTCTTCTCTAAACTATTCACCAGTACGCTCAAGTGTCCCATCTGCACGAAAGTTTCGTTCGCCAACGTCATAACTTCGGAGATCGCGATAGTATCGGGCGCATAAAGAATCTGACCGCGTAACAGAGGCTTAACGTATGACCAGACAATCTTTCCGCCAGGCATACCGAGCACAGTTTTATATGTTTCCCTGCAGAAATTAGCTGCAATCAAAAGAATTATTTATTTAAATAGTGATTTTTATTTATACAGATCTCTAAAATTTTTTATTCGATCGCCTTACTTGGCAGAGAATCGAATTCCTTTTGATCGTATGCCTTATTGGTGTCTTCCAAACTAGAGATAATTTTAGAAATCTGTCCATTGTCTTGAATCATTGTTTTGCCGCAAAGCATTTCGCTACCAGTCTTCAGGAATTGTGTACCTGAAAAATATACAGGTGCGATACTTAATGAAAGAAATGGAAAATTAGTTCACGAAGTTCAATTTAAAGATTCGATTTAAATATCGTGATGCTTAAATATGCTAAGTTATTGACGTACTAGATAGCGTTTCTTCCGTCTCTTCCGTATTACTTTCTTCTGTATCATTTCCTAAGGAAAAGCTTGCCGATAGCTTGTCTTTGAAAAATGGAAATAGTTCCGCAGCAACGCCGAGATTATCCAATATAACTTTCCCTTCAGTTTCGGTTAGATTAGCGTTAGCCAATATATTTTTTACATTAGCGCTCATTAACTGAAATAAAGTAAAATATTTTTTTTTTTCAAATTCTTGTAATATTTCGAATTAAAACGATAGACCAATAATTACGTTTTTAAAAATATATTCGAAATTTATATTCTTCATCAATGTGATAACAATATTTTGCGTCTGCGAATCATCCAATTGGCAAAGCGCGGAGCTAACTTCATCGGCAGTTGTGAGATTATTATTGAAGAACAACATATCGCCAAGTTTCTCGGGTGAACAAATGGTATCTTTCAGACTAATGACACCGCGTTCTTGCATGAAGATCGAGATCATGTCTATCTTGGCCTGGCTTAAGGTGAGCGCGATTTCGTTAGTTATGCCAATTTTATCGATTAAAAATGTTCTCACAACGTCCCAATTGTCAAACATTTCTCTGACAATATCTGTAAAATGTAAATTACTAGAAATAAAAAAATTACAACACAATCCAATATGCAGAATTTGAATATGATTTCTTACATTTCATATCGAGCAGTCCTAAATTTTTAAAAATCTCCATTGATTCCAATGCCGCGATCATGCTGTGTAGATCATCGGTTATTTCCCAATCGTTAATAAACGGCGTTACGTCCTCGAGGAGTTCTTTCAATCTAAAAAAGAATATACACATATCTGTATATATCTATATTTTCAATGCAATGTTGAATTTTCAGGAATTACGGCAAATTACGATAAATTGTTTAGATGTATTGCAGCAATATAAATCTGAGTTGTGAGAATTATGAATTAATACGTTAATCATCGAGGAATATAACTTTATTATCGATTCATACATTTTATCCTCTAGCATATATGAAATGGTATAATCAAAATATATATACCCGTCAAACAGTTTATCGACCGTTTTATCGTTCAATATATTGACTATGCCATCGGCGAGATCGGGGATCCCGAGTACGTTGGAGACGTCCTCGAAATCTATTTTACTAGCGACGTCCAGCAGATTCCCGCTTTCTCCAAGGATCGAGGACAGATGACCCAGGATCTCCTTGAGCCAGGTGAGATCCCAGGAGGCCTGGGAGCGCCAGAAGGCCTGTTGCCGATTTATGAGATCCACGTCAAGGCTGCGAGCCAACCGATTTGAGATGTCGGATACCGACGGATACTTGGACGCCCTCGGATCGTATCGGAAAACCTTGCCAGCTCTTTTTGAACTCAGAAAATTGTACAGGATCGTCGCGTTCTGACAGTCGATTTTTGTCCGGCACAAGCTCGTATTCAGATCGCTCAGCATCGCGTTCACGTTGATAGTGGCGTTCGGTAACGCAGCGTCGATGTCAGCGAGATCGGATTTCTTTACCACGTCGCGCAACGGCTGCCAAATTGGTACGTATTTCTCGGCCAGTCTGGTCAAATGGTTGATATTCTCATGGATAGTCGCCGAGTCCAGAATGTAAACGTTCTTTTGCAACATGTCGAGTACGCTCAAAAGGAGCGTGATGTACCTTGAATGTAGTGACGAATTATTTTATCGCTGATAAAATTAATTTATCTTTCGCATAATGCGTGACGAGAAATAAAAGATACTTACAATCCTGGTCGAGAATACGTAGGACCGCCGACGAATTTGTAAAAGCAGTCGGTTACCCTGTCATGGTATGTCTCATTTTGGAATTCGATTATAATATCGGCGACGTAATGTAAAGTAGTTTCAAACGTAGTTAAAAACTCGTTTAGTGTCTTTTTCTTATTCAGAAATTTGTAATCCCTGATCTAATAATTTTTTTTTTTAAATTAATTAGCGTACCAATACTTTCTTTCGCACAACTTGCGGTTATTATTTCTTACCATATTGCCCGTTTTATTCCAGTTAAAGTCATTGATTAAAATGTTGTGAACCTCCGATATATTTAACCGTCTCATTTGACAGAATAGTTTTGAATAGAGAGCGTGGTACGTCAGCTGGGAATTTAAGATCTCCATTGGAAGCGTGAAGCACCACGTACAATTTCTAAAAAGTCAGTAAAAGTAACATGTAAATTACTTTTGTTTCATTATTAACAGATTAATCTTGGTACTTCTTAACGACGTGTTTGCTTACTTAGCATCAGTTTGAGTTTCTAAAAAATTTTTCAAGAGCTTCACTGACTTCTTTACCATCGAATCTGCCAGAGCCCTCGTGTCCTATCGACGTTTAAAATTTTATATTAATTAATTAAAGCGCAGTAATTTTTTTTCAAGATATTTATAAATCTATATTTAATAGATTATTTAATTAATCTGTATAGTAAATATTTTATTGTTATATAAAATGTCGATATGACGATATATACCTTTCTCTTATATTCCGCGTTAAAATCTTTTAAAGTGCCCTCCTCGAACGAAGTCCACCAAATAGGAATTTTCAGTTGCTTGAAGCCCTCTGATAAAACGCGAATTAAAGTGGTTTGAAATCCCTGCACCCTTTGCAACAACTGCATTTCATCTGTCGTTTCAGACATATCGGACGTAAAGTAGCTATCCTGTAAATTAATTTAAGAGCGCTTAAAAAAAATTTGACTCAAAACTTATTGCTAATATTAATCAATGGAGATCGGACATTACATTGTATTTTCCCTCATAAGGCAATAGATCTG
The DNA here is from genome assembly GCA_963971435.1 of Lasius platythorax. Classification (NCBI taxonomy): domain Eukaryota; kingdom Metazoa; phylum Arthropoda; class Insecta; order Hymenoptera; family Formicidae; genus Lasius; species Lasius platythorax. Next base: position 14,514,963 of record OZ020544.1, on the reverse strand, counting down.
TCCATGTCAAATATTTGTCACTCATGACGATCTTCTGACAAAAATTCGTAATGCTGGAGAGTAAACTCTTCTTCCTCATATAGCCGGGCGGGATTAAGTATCGATCAACGTCGCAGGGATGCACTTGGCCGAGGAAGAGCTTGTGTATGAAATCGTCCAGCCTTTCGGACGAGACGAAGGTGTCGACGGCAGTGATTAAGAGATTAGGCATGTCCTCTACGAGAGTTAACAGAGGCTTGAGCTTCGACGTCTCGTATATAACGCGAAGTTTCTGCCAGATATCGCCGCCTGACGCGAGATCGATCACGGATTCCAGGAGCTGAAATAATCTGCTGGAGTCGACAAGATAGCTCGATTTCACGTGGAATCTGTACCACGAAGAATTTTGGTTAGCGTGGATCCAGGACTTCTCGGATTTAAGTATCAAGGCCCAGGTTTCATTGGACAGATTCTGCCACGTCGTCGCGTTGAAGATGTTCGATTTGAGACTCACTCCTGGCAGCGCGGCAGTAAAATTCGAAACATCGTCCAACAATTTTATTAATGACATTGTCAATGGCGTTGATCTTGAAAAAGTGGTTTTCCGACCAGTGACAATATCCTGCGGAAAAGACATGCAAGGATATTAAAAGATACTTGCAGCAAAAATTAGATATTTCTTCTTCTTAGATGTTTTATTAACTACTGAAAATAAATTTTTTTTAAATTTGAGATTATTAAAAATGTTTTATAACCCTAATTTATATTTACGACTTTTAATTGCGTCATTAAAAAAAATTATTTAAATTCTATATTTTTTTGTTGCGTACGTACGTGATATTCGTCGCTCGTGGCGGTTTTCAACAGCTGATAGGGATCGAACGAGCACACTTTCTGTAGAAAACGCGTTCTGTTCGGCGTGGACCAGTAATTAGAATTAAAGTGGAGAGTACACATACTCCTTCTGATATCTTTGAAGGGCACAAATCCACCGGTTGTATAATTGAACGTGCTAAGAGTAGCAATTAAGGCGATAGTCTCTTCGGGATAATCTTCCAGAATCTTTAGCATTTGACGCGTATCGCCGTTCTCCGCCAGTTCCCAAATCTCTAAATTGTAATTATGTATCTCGGCTTTCTTCAAAGCGTTGCCAATGTGCATCAAAACCTCCGACAGTCCCTCCATTAGTAATCTATAATTCGACCATTCTTCATCCAACTTCAGTTCCTGAAAAAGATAGTCACTTGTTGCGTCGGCTTGTACTAGGAGTATTCGATTAAAGTTGAAACTCTCATAAAATAGAACTTTAAGCAAAACAATTATTGATTAGCCATTAACCTTGTGAAAAGTGCCCTCTTCATGTCTGATCTCTAGTGTCTCTCTCAGTGTCTGCAACATATGGTCCAAGTATCTCTTCGAGAAGGGCTGCTCGATGACTATTTTGTTTTTCACTGTGAGACTAATGCCTTTCGCAAGATCGTACAGATCGCCGATCATCGAAGCTATGTAAGATCGATACTTGCTAACGGGTTTCTCCCAGATCGTCGTTTCCGCCATATAGAGATCCGTGTAGACGTTGAAATTTTCAGGATCGAAATCGCAAATGAAATTTTTCAGGATCTTGTAATCCTCGGTGGTCAGACCGACTCTAACGTCGGAAAACCAATCGAACATCATCGAACACGTGATTGGAGTGTTATATTTCAGCGCCTTGACGATTTGATCGTCGATTACGGGATCGGATATTCCATTTACCAACGTCGACAGAATGTAAGGTAGCTGATCGTGAAAAATGCTGATAGGGGAGGTATTATCAAATCCTAGCAAGGATAATAAACTGATTTTTCCTATGCCTGGAAAAAAAAAATATTGCCATAAAGATCACTCAATTATATAAATTTTTAGCAATATCAAATCTTGAAGAATCAGACATATTGAGTTAATGTTGTAATAATAATATTAATATTACTCGAAAATGCATTTACCATTATTCAATATGTTCGTTGCGATGCGTGAACCTTTGTGAACGATATTGGAAATGTATTTCAAAAGAATAAGAATACGATCACTGGCGTCAACTGATGGTTTCCAAATTTCACTTGCAGAACGATCGCTACCAAAAGCTTTGATCGCTTTGTCGATCTCTAGATCGATATGATCCAAGGTATTTCTTCAACAAAAATTAAGGCTTTTAATAACTAATTGTGCCAAGTATAAATAAAAAGTGTGAGAGATATTTTACACAATTAAAAATTAAAATTAAAGAGATATTTTACACAATTAAAAATTTAAATTTAAATTCTCTTCCGACTGGATTAAAAATTTAAAAGTTAAATTTACACTCTTTCGCTACGCTAAACGACTATTTTTTTAAATATAATTTTTACCTCCAATCACTTTTCATGCTTGGCAATCTTTCTTCGACAATATTATCTGCTTCCTCCGCAAGTGTATTAAGGTACTTGGCCAATTTTGGTTCTTCCGCCAAAACAACATCTTTAGCATTGTTTATCAAATCATCAAGTTTTGTAATCAAATGTCGAAATTTTGTGTAACCCCGAGTCCAATTGAATGCCGGTAAATCTACATTTTCGTCATGCTCGAACTAAAAATTAATATTACACAAAGGCTTAATACAATTAATAATTTCCATAATAATTTATTAACTCGAAATTGTTATAAAGTTTTTTATTCTTAAAATCAGACTAAAGTACTGGATTAATAAATAAATAGGTATGTAAACTTACAATTTTTCGGACCTTCATTAATACCGGTTGTTCTCTCCACTCTTTAATAAAGAGACCTGGACTACAGCCGATTTTTTCAATCTCTCGTACAACTTCCCGACTTCCATTTCTCAATTCTAACGCAACGCCAACGCTATCGTTTATGATGCAAGGCCACATTTGCTCACGTTCTTTATAATCATCGATAACCGATATCTAATGGCAAAAATATACATCAGACTCAGAGAATATTTTGTAGACTAATGTTGTGTGTTATTTTTTAATTTAGAATAAATTAAATATATATATTTGCAAAAATCAACTTACTAAAGCAATTGGTCTCAAAGTTATCATATCAATTATATCAAGGATGATCGGGGATAAATTCCTCAAGAACGAACCGACAAGTATTTCGGTCTCGGGCATTTCCTGCAAAACATCGGAAATCTTCACTACGTGATTGTTCTTCTGGATCTGATCGACGATTTTCTCGATGTTGTCGAAAATCACTGAGGTTGCCCACGCGAACCCGTACATAATCTTCCAATTTTCTTTGGTTTGAATTCCAAACAGTGGACTCTCCATCAGGTTAAAGAGCTTGCAGATTAAACCTACGCTGCAGACATATGTAATGTGTCACTAATAATCTATTGCAATCAAATTTTATAACATATCGATAACGGTAAGTTCTGAAAGATAAATCTTGGTAAATGAAATGCAGAAGAAAATATTTCTTACCTGATCTCCCATGTGTCTTTCGTTGTTATATCCGTCGTCCACGAAGTCTTGAAGTTCTGCTTCAATTTCTCCAATTTCTTCAAATCATAACGCTGACCCTCCTGTTGAACCAACGTATCGATGTACTGGTAAATCTCGATTGTCTTCTCGTTGAAGGCAGTCCAATTAAATTCCCTCTGCCTGTACGTGGCTTCCACGTATTCGATGTTGGTCACGTTCAATTCCAGATTCGTTTGCACCAATTTGGATAGATCGCACACCAGCTCCTTCAGAATTGTGCTGTTCGATTCCTTAGGAAAATTTAACAAAGCCGGCGGATTCGGATCCGTGCAATACGTTCTCGTGAAATTCGAATATTCCAAGATCTGTAATGTCTATTTAAAGAAGATCGCATTGAGACGATAAAATCTACAGAATTTATAATTGATTATATTATGCAAAAGATCTTAAGATGAAAGAAAACTTTAATTACGTTTTACCCCCACAACTGACCTTTTCTTTATCCGTGACGGTGAGATAAAACGATTCGACCAACTCAGCTTGACGACGGCGTACCTCCTCGATCCAGCTAGTAGGATTAGTTCGTATATCTTGCAGAATCATTTCGGCTAAAAAGTCCATATTTTCTAAATCCGGCTTGATTGACATGTAGGATAAACTATTGGAACCCAGCATTTTCGCTATGCTTAGATGAATTCCCAGACTAAAGAAAAGTATTTAATATTAATATATGAAATAATTGTACGTATTGCGCGAAAAAAATATATATATAAACTTATTATATTTTATGCATAATTACTCACATATCCAATTTTGCTTGAGGTTGCGTCTCTTTGAAAACTTTCGGCCATTCGTCACTGGTTTGAAAAATAGTCCAATTCAGGTATGTTACTTTCCTCGTGTCCAGGTAAGTTACAAATCCTTTTACATTCTTTACAACGGACGTTAAGTTTGAATTTTCGATTTTGACTGGTCGTTTGAATGCCATAGTAACCATGGTCGATAAAGTTTGGCTCACCTAAAAAATATGCTTCGCTCATTATGGAATCATTATTACTGTTTTATTACAATTGATATGCGTACAATATTTCCAAATTTGTTAAATTCGAAACTGTCATAGACATCGGTAATCAATTTTTTTCCGTCATCGCTGCAAAATAGTTCATCAATTTCGTTGGATTTGTCCTTAAATTCAACGTAATTATCGAATATCTCGTTCATTGTTTCTTTTCGACAAAATACTTCCTGAGGTTTTGTTGTTTTTAAATCTTGTACCAGACGCTAGAAGAAAAATTTAGAAAATTACATTTTTAATGATTCGACTTAGTTTACAAGAAAGAGAGACAAGAGCCATCAAAAAAATTTTTAGCTGAAGGAAAAAATAATAGTCCTACAATATAGGTACATATAATAAATATTGCAAACCTCTACAAAATCCAATCGCGAAAAGGAATGAACAATTCTTTTGTATACAGCAGGCTGCAAATTTATCAGCATCTTTTGGACCAAATTCTGATGCTTTTTGGAAATCTCGTATAATCTTCTCAAGGTATCCTCGTGAAGAATAGCGACGTGATGAGACATTTGCACGATATTATCTATCAACGACACAAGATATGTCACTGAATTTACTATGTTTTCAGAAAATAAGTTTTTGAGTCCATCGAAAATGTTAGCAGCTCTAAAAATTAAAGATTAAATATTACAGACAGTTAAATATTATTAGTTTACTTGTATCTAAAAAGAGAAAACACTTGCAATTCAAAATCATCCTTGTGACGATCGAGAATTTTATTAGTGAGCCTTATACCATCCTGCAAGATCAGGAAAGACAGATCCAATATCTGCGTAATATTGTCGTAATTATCTGAATTTGAGGAGAAAGTCGATATCGCTCCTCCCAATCGGTCCATCACACTGAAGAAATCATCAGCATCGGTAGAATTGAGCTTGCGGTACTTCACAACTTCTTTCACCATCTTTAGAAGTCTGTTTAATTTCAGAAATCCACTTCGGGCGACCGGCCAATCATGTTCGTATGCAAATACAGGATCCAAAACCACGATGGCTTTATTGATGCTGAAATTAAGACATTTATATTCCTCCGGATATTAATGGTTTTGAGATATTGAATTAAAATTTAAAGAAATTGGATTTTAAATAGAAAACGCATGCCCAACTCACAAGTCCAGGTCGATTTCCTTGAAAGTAACGTTTTGGAAGATCAAGATTACTTTCGGCAGCCATTCACGGAGCCTCAAGTACTCGGGTATGTATTTCTTGGAAGTCTTTAGGTCGAGGATGGTTTCTACTGCTCGCTTCAAATCCTGGAAAAAGTTGTAATCGCGAAATTTCGCCATTGCGCGATCGACCATCGCCAGCAAGCCGGTAAAGTCCAGATGCTTCGAAAGAGTCTCCAAAATGTCGGGGATCGCCGTCGAGTCGATGTTGCAGAGAACATTCGAAATCTCTGCAAAGTCCTCCTCTTTAGGTAGAATCAAATATTTCTTCAGATTTTCCGCGGAGCAAACGACGCCATTGATGTCAGACGAACCAAAAGTTTTGATCAACTGTAGATGAAAATTAATAAACATAGGAAAATTAATAGAAACGTCTATTTTTATCCACTGCAATACCGTATGAAAATAATGCATACTTTTTGATATAATATTTGTACAAGACTGGAAAAGAGAAGTGATTAGATAAATCTCGGCGTAATTAATAACATCTCTGTTTAAATATAGGAGTAATTACTTACGTATATTAATTTTACGGATGACTCGAATAAATCGTCAACCAAACCCTCTCTTGCCCCCGGCATTTGAGATTTTAATAAATTCTTTATTTCCTCGTGATTGTTAAACAAGTCGCCCAAACGGATTCCCCTATCTATTAACATATTCATATATTCAATTGTCGAGAGAGAACGTTCAAATTAGATTTCAATGCGGTCGTACCGAAAAGCGCCTTGATTTCCGGCTTGGTGAGGATCTCTGCCATCGACTTCAACAATTGGATACTCTGCGGCAATGTTTCCACGGCGGAGATAATAGTCTTATTACCGAGCATAGGTTGTAGTTCCACGATTAAAGGACTTAAACTGTTATCGCGTAAAAAAGAAAAGAGAAGAGAAGAATGAGTCATGTTTTTTTTCCAGATTTTTTTCCGGAGATATAATAATTGTAACGAATTAATCTCATTTACGCGCTTAATTAATTAAATTGCGATACTAACGTGGCATTTTTGTACGATGGCATTTGCTCGTATTCCGACAACGGATCGCAGGGACTTCCAACGCTACATATATAACTCTGCACAAAAGGCAAAAGCCCATCCTGCGGCATCGACCTTGCGGGAAATTGACATGTCGAGTAATATTCCGGATCGACATTATCACGCACCGTGTAAAGAATCATGAAAACTACTACCGGCCAGAGAAATATCAAGGCTAAAATTCCCTGAAAGAAATTTATACAATTTATACGAATCCAAGTAGAATAAATAGGAAGCAGACGTCTCATTAAGTCGAGTATAACTTACTGGTTGTCGTTTCCGAACGACATAATTCTTCCAAAGAAGAAGCCCGAGCTGATCGATCCTCATCTTTTACAGAGAATCTGTAACACTACAAATTATTTCGAAGGATATTTAATTAATTAAGAAAAGAATTTGTAATAATATTTTCGATAATATTATCTCTTTTTACCCTTCCTTATAAAGTGTCTGCTTTTATAAAAGCATTCTTTTAGAAATTTTAGATTTGTAAATGTACAATAATCCTGCTCAGACACTACGTTTATTTATGTTTGAGATGTTTATCCCTCGATAACCTTATAAAACTATACTGTCTGTCAGTATGCATTAAGATAGTACATATAAGATATCGATTGACTGAACAGGCAATAAGAGACAATAATATTTTTGTTATTAATTTACAACGAGACATCAATTGACCGAGCAGGCGCTAAGAGACAATAATATTTGATTTTATCCGCACACAATAATACAGCTATTATTAAATATGCAATCCTTTTAAATAAGAAGAAAGATAAACGAAATAACAGACAAAATATACACGAATAATATTAATATGTATTAATGGTATAGTTTTGATATAAATTATGAACTTAAACGTTTGAATAGTCGATGTTTAAATAATTAGTTTTTAATTAATGTTTAGAATTTTATACAATCTCTCTCGTCGTTATATGTTAGAAAAAGTCATTTAGGATTGCTACAACGACGATGCTCGGGCCAGGCGCTAGCGAACCGAGATTTCACCTGAAAAACTATACCGAAAATCTCGCACAGCACAATGGAAAGTTTTGCGAGCTCGCGTGCGACCGCGCCGTATACTTTTCCGTCTAGAGTACTCGAAATGTGTGGAATCTACTTGAACCGAGTGCACTCGGAAAAATGCTGGCGGTGAATGGTTGAATTCACTATCAGAAAATTTTATCGCGGCCATGAAGAAACATACTGAAAATTTTTCACCGTGACGGTGAATTGCATCCACGTCTTATGATAGTCTATTCCAAGCGGCATAATTATGCGAATAGTGCCGGCGAATCCACTTTCATTATTCCACACTCGAGCTTTGCGAGATAAATACTTCAAACATCGTCTCACTACAAATGAAGAAATATAGACAGGATTTATTAATAGCTTATTGTCTTATGATTCTGTCTAAGATATTTCATCCATATAAAATCATAAAAATTATAAAACAATATTATAAAACGATCTATACAATATCATAAAAATACTTCAAAAACTGCGCTGTCTTTGCCAGCGACAAAAATTATTTTTTACGCCCATCGCGTTCCGCTCTGTTATACGCTATTACTTTTTATATTACGATATCAGTTATATATTTTTATTTACATCCAAAATATATGTTTTTATATTTATTTTGCAAAATAAAAATTTTGGATCCACCGCTTACGTCCTTTAGACAGCCATCAGCAAATATTACATCACGCTTCGGCCTATACTTTGGGAAGAATCCGATACTTAAATATACTAAGGCCTGTGAATTGAATGCTGTCCTTTCGTGCCGGAGATTCGCACTACTGAATGTCCTCGCTAGCATACGATCCGATTAATCCTATTTGCCGAACTTTGAACTTACTGCCGCATTCGGCGCTCACGAAATAGTTCCGAATTCTTTCGAAGAGAAAATTTTTGTTGCACGAATTTAATTCGTTTTAATTTATCTGAATATGCATTTATCTTATTTTAAACAATGATAAATACTGTTTAAATTAAAATTAATATACAGGGGCAATTTAAAATCATCACCTTGATTTATGTTTATGTTATTATCTCTAGAAAAGGTAATAATTCCAAATTCGCTACCCGTATATTTCAATATCAGTTTATCAGCTAAAATTCGAGATTGATGTAAATTACGTTACTTCGGAGAAACGATGCGTTACGAATGCTTCGTGAAAATAAGATACACGCTTATCATACAGTATCAAGAATGTTTCTGCTACGAGCTTCAAAGCAAACTCGTAAACAGCGTAACTAATTTACGTATCCGTCGATGCACTTGCAGCCGGAAACGCGTACTGCCCTGTCGCGTGCTGCATCGACGACAGGATGCATTATAGAGATATGGAGCAGTGAACTGAGCGGCGATTCTCGTGCAAGGATAAAGTGCATATCAGAAAAATATAAATGTCCCCGTCGCTGCGTCAATCTCCTTCCGGGGAGAAATTACAAAGTATCGTGCGCAAAAGCCGGAAGAAATAAGAGGATCATTTATTTCCGGTTATTAGTCGCATCTAATTTCAGTTTATAAATGAATGATGCAAAATAATCTGATATGAAATTAGAGAGCGAAATATATTGATATTAATAATAGTACAGGACGAATTCGTGAAATGGATTTGTATTTAAAAGACTTATGAAAAAGTAACACAAATATTTTTGTTTACGAGAGTTTCTTATTACATAATTAAACTAAAATAGATGAATTGTTGAAATAATGTGACGTAAACTACAGTAATTTTGACGGAATTGCAAATAATGAAGAGAATGAAGAGAATTTGATTTAATACTTAAGAAAATTCTTGTGGATTTCTTCGTTTTTAATCGCATGACCTTTAAATTAATCAGCATTCGTAGTCGTATACATGACGACCGGTCATTCGTAGACGATTACACGAGTCTCTCTGAGATAACAAAGATTCCTAGTAATTATTGATTTGGAAATTTTGTGGCGGAGTATATGATTAGCGTAATCATAGATGACGCGACTATATTTATGGAAAGCTACATGGCCGTAATACGATTGGTCGTACACGAAAATACAGGCATGTATCATCTTAAATATTTTGCAACGCAATCTACATCCCGCGCATGTACATGCAATCCAGTAAATTCTGAGACAATCAGCGATAAAATTATTTCCTATGAAGAAAGAGAAGAGGAAAAATATATATGTTACATTTACATTTAGAATTATCTTTTTTGTATACATTATGCGGTCAATGAAAAAACGTTTATATTGCATTTCTTAATTCTTTTTTCACGAGTAATCATCTCCTTAATGATTGTACTGCGACTTAATGAACATTCTATACACGTGGATACGTTTTCCTGCTAATGGAAGACAAACACGGAAATATGTGAGGAACACTTTGTGCAATAAAGTTTAATAGTATCGTTGAGAGAGTTCAGCGAATAAATAATCAGTAAGATTAAAATCGTGCGCTACAATGTTAAGTGTATGGTATATTCCATAAAAAGCACATTTTTTTCCAGTGCTTCTGTCAACGCGTGCTTCTTTGTTATACTAGAAATATTGTCTGCATAAAAGTGAAAAGATGTCTATTGTGATACAGTAGAATATATATTTAAAGAACTCCCGAAATCCGATCAAGTTCATCTAAGTTCATTGAAGGATATCGAGAATATTTATGACACACTATATTTGACACACATACGTGCAAAAATATAGCATATAAGTATTGTGTAACTATACGCGATATATGTTTATTAATAGATAAATTAACGATCTGTTATGAAGAGCTTCGATAGCCTTTTTCTCCAAAAATCGAGTTAATTTATTTATCTTGTTCGCGCATATCTAGTTGTATTGCTGGTTGTAAAATGAGATAATCATCAGATCATATTTTATTCAATGACCATGAATTACGAGCTGGTTATTGCCGTTTACATCGTCGACACGAACGAACTTCTTGTTGTGCAGAAAGTCGAGCAAAAAGAGAGGCATTCCGGTCTAGAGCTTCGTTTATTAACACCCCGCGAACACAACGTGCACTTTCACTGGATCCGTGTGTAGTTATGCGAGTCGGCGGTCGAATAAACGTGAATCATTTCGTAACGCCGCTTTCGTCACGTGTGGACTTAATTACGCTCTTCTGTACACAATACGAATAAGTTCGCGCTATAAATAATCCACAATTTCTCACGGACGACGATTAAAACGCATCGCTATCGCGACGCACGATGCGATCAATTAAAGGCGGAAAGATCGCAATTTTTTTCAATTCGCCAATTATTTCGTTGACGAGGAATAATTACTTTACTACTGTAATACCTGCTATCCATTATGTGAAATATGTGACAGTTGTACAATCTATAAAATGAAATAACTGACCAATAGTAATGAGACTTTATTGCATACGAAGAACAAAACGGGATATGTCCGTTTAATTAAGCGCTATTATAATTTACAGTTAATTTTTCCTGTGAAATGAAACGAGAGTGAGAACGATCGCAGCAATGAGATTCATCAAGCGTCGTTTCGTTTCCACAGGTGAAAATCCGCGATCTGATTATTAATATGCCCGGCACGCGGCATGCAATCCGAATATACTAGTGTCGTTGGCACGTAATTATTATACACGGCAGTGACCATCGTTGCGACAATGTAACCGCGACAATGCAACTGCAAAGCGATATTGTATGTATATTTTGTAAGCGTTTTTCCATATTTGTCACCGATGCATCGACAGAATATCTCGCATCATGTGTTATATTTATTGATATTGAAATAATAAATATCAGCGTGTTGTTAAAGAAAATCTTGTATGTTTTCAAAATTGAATAAAATATATCGATCAAGAAGAAGATATTCAACAATGAAGTTTCTAATTAATGCGAAGAAAATTGCTCCAATTTATATTCTGCTGGATCATTATCTTGCGTTACATATGAATTACCGCCTATTTTCCGCGCAAAAACATCTCGAGGTCGAGCGAGGTTCAAGGTCGTTGACATCGAGAGACAATCATAACTAAACGCGTTGAATCTTTCTCAGTTATCGAGCGAGTAAATTTACATGAAGTTGACCTTACTACCGAAATGCGAAGTTATTGAACGAGAAGTTTTTCTCAAAAGAATATTTTAGCGAAACTCAAGGACAACGAGAGTATATGGATAATCGAGCGTAGATATTTGCCATTAATGCGTCGTAAAATGCGTTACGCAAACTAGATTTCTGCATGAATATGTAATGATCGAATGTAATCGTTAAAAACTAAGCAATATTAACATTGTGTATCTACATTTTTGCATAAATTTCGATGACGCTTTATCCACACACGTCAAACCACATAAAGCTACATATGCGAGATCAAAAATGTATAAGAAATTTTTACTTAGATTGTCGACACGTAAACTAAACTTCAACGGTTTAATCTCATACGAAGTAAAAGGCTTTATGATTGGAAATGACAGATTTATGATTGAAAATGGCAGAATGATATTAGCATATCTTCTGAAAAAAAAGTTAAAAAAAAGACAAGCATATGTAATGACTTCCTTATTTTTCTTTTTATTCTTGATTATAATATTTTATTATTAAATAGTTAATAAATTCCACGTATTCTTTTTTCTTCTTTAACTTTTGACTACTGACCTCTTCACAATGAAGCAAAAGAAAGATGCTAATAAGTCTAATATGTAAGATTGTAAATGAAATAGATGCATGGATAGAGACAAGATGACAATAGATGACAAGATGACAAGAGATGTATTAGAGTACTAGACCGCAGTTCTTCCGCATAAACGTCACATAGTCGGTTATTTTATGAGAGAGACAGAAATAAGTTCAGGGCTGCGTATAAGGTTATATAAAATATGATGGCACATCGCGTTTAATATATAAAACAGAACACTCTTTCGATAGCTAAAGAAGTATCTCTTGAGTCCAAAAAAAAGAAGATTGATCATAACAATTGCGATATATGGAATTGCAAATGAGGAAATAAAAAATGAAAAACACTTGAGGGAGATTTCTTACCAGCATGCCAATGCATACCACGAAGATTATAAATCATACTAAAAGATAAAACAAGTTTGATGCAGATGAAATATGAACAGAAATAACTCGAGTCTACAATCTAGTGGAACTGGTGAACCATAAGATGCGAAAAAGATATCATTCTCTTGTCATTAATTTTCATTGATTGCCATCGCACTAATGATCTGCGTTTGACAGATGCGAACTTGAATCTCGAATCGTACGCATCGCGTGTAAATAGCAAAAGCCTTTACCCGAGGAGGGAAGTTCAGGGTTGCGTGCAACCACATAAAACAACTATGCAGACATCAGGAAGGATTGCATCCTTGCTTTTCTCAGAAACCTCAAATGATGATACCGTCAGCAGCAGCAGCAGCAGCTGGTCGGGCAAGTTTCCCGATCGTCTCTGGAGCCTCCTCGAAGGAGCGCAATGGAACAGAGGAATCTTGGCGCATAACAACTCGCCGCAAAGCTCGCTCGCGTTCTTCCACGAGTTCCTCTCGCGTTCTTCCACGAGTTTCTCTCTCGTTCTCCGAAAGCGAGAGCGAATTCGTGTGAACATTGTCGCGCGAATTACGACACTAAGTTCGTTTTGAATTTCCGAAAAGCGAATTTTCGAATTTTTAAAAACCGTGAAAGACGCGCAAATAACGCGCGAAGCACGTTCTCCATCGTAGCACCTAAAAAGTCGAGGACAGATCATTTGTAGCGGAAGGTTGAATCATAAGGTTCTCTTCAAAGACGCTAACCGTGAAACCGCTTGCGTGATTAATTATTCGATAAATATCTAAACAATGTTGCCTCGTACGCCTTGGAAATTATGAGATATAAATTTGATCATATCTCTATTTTCAAACTGTCTTTATTATTCCCGAAGCTGAGATTTGCTACAACCGCGAAACAAGAGATATTTTTTAAAGATAATAATTACCTTTATTTTAATTTTATTCCGAGAAAACAATATAATTCAAAACAAACGTGGGATAGCAGAAATTAAACACGTGGCTCCGTTGCACCATGTCGACTCTCGTAATTTCAAGATTCAAATGAAGAAGTTGAGCGGCACGAAACATAAAGTTATACTTCCGGGAATTTCTGGATTAATTTGTTTATATAAAATTAATAATATAGACTTTTAACTATATAAAATTGTGTAAACATTTTGCGCAAATTTGTACCTTTTGTTAAATAAAATATGTTCTATGTACTGAAAGTGAAACTACATATAAAATATGATTTAACAAATATTACGAAAATTAACTTTCGTTGTATTACGAAAATTAACTTTTCATCGTAGTAAAATAAAGTTTAAAATAAAGTTTGGTTTAAAACAAAAAGTTTATAATTTAGTAATTAGTGTAATTAGAAAACATATAAAAAGTGGCATCCTCTGAATTCTATCTTGTATAGTTTCTCTATCATTTCGATTTAGATTCACACAATATATCTAAAATTGAAAGTAAAATATTTAGATACATATCGTATTTCTTTTCTTTTACTTTTAAGCAAAAATTTTACTTTTGATCACGTTTCTTTAAAACTGCCCCGGTGCGTGTGTATAATCATCGAGCAAGAATTTAAATCAATTAAAGATTGCAAAATATCCTTCGGAAACGGTAATTTTCCGCAACTCTATACATAAATTTCGAAGTTCTCTCTTTCTTTCCGTCTCTCTTTGTCTCTTGACAAATGTGACTAGAAGAGATTTATATCATACTTACGGCTTTGAAGCAAATGGTCACCTTGTCTCCCTGACTATACGGTATATAAAAACGTAATGTCCATACGTATATAAAAACTAAACGAGCACTGCGCGTATATATTAGTGATTTATCCTCGTCAATCTGTGCGTTCGATTAGACAAATGCATAAATCGCGTCCGCAGAACGTAAATCACGATCAGCGATCCCCGAGGTGTTCGCGAACCTTTTCGGAGCACATTCTGAGCGTGTGCTCCGAAATAGTGGATCGGAGTAGAAACCGCTTCCGCAGCAAGGATTGCACCGGCGAAGAGCAGAACTGCTCGGTTGCGATCAGCGTGCGAAATTCATGCGGATCTACGAACGAAAGCGATCTTGTCCCGGCTTCTTTTCTTGTTTCGCGTTTTTCTCGACTACTCTCGCGTCTCGGCGGCGATCGGCAGAGATGTCGACCGACGTTCATACACACTTGAACGACGGTCGGGAGACGACTGTTGCCACTACTGTGATCCACGACCACGTGGACCTTCGAAGTATGCTACACACACTTGTCTGTTTTGTGTGTATGTGCCCGTGCACAAATGAGCGAGCGTGCGAACGCGTGATCGTGAATCGTTTTCTTGATAGATCGATCGACCGCGAGGTAGCCTGCAAAGTATAAATAGAAATGTAAACAGGTATAAAAGTTGCAAGGAGAGAAGATTTAATGATTTTTTTTTATTAATTATAATTCATCAATAATTAATTATATATCTATTATATTGTAGTTCAACAATAATTAATTATATATTTCATCCCAGAAAAAAATTTTTTTTTTTTTTATAACGCGAGAATTTAATTAATCTTAATAGTTTATGGTTAATAACTCTCTATTTCATTAATCATTTTAAACAATGTATAATTATAGGCGTTTTTCACTGAATCTAGAAGAGCATATCTATTCTTGATAACTGCACATACAAACACACATATACATGCGAAAATTTCAATGATAACTTAATTATTTCGAGGAAGAAAGAAATGTAGATTGTCAAGAATCTCGGAATAGAGCATACTGCGATACGTGCGCGGAATCGTGCGAGAAATCACAAAATCCCGTGAGAAAAATAGCGAACTTTACATTCCTATCTCGTACAGAGTACTCACAGTGATACTGTTACAATATATCAATTTATCTCGTTTAATCTAATAAGTAGATCTAATAAATAGATTGAAGTTATATAGAATTATATACAAAATATGTCCATATATGTTTTCTTACTCTTGTATAATCTCTGTATACACAGAAAAAATAATAAGAAGAATAATTGAAAAATCTAATTAAAAGAATAATTTTCTCGTTTTTTTTTTTTTAAAGTCAGATTTGAAAAAATGTAAAATATTGTCCATATATAGTTATATATGGACATTTTTTCTTTTTATATAATTATATATGGGCAATTTTTTCTCATTTTTTTCAATTTTATTTTTTCTAAAAAACAATGTAAAAATTATTTCTTCAATTATTTTTTAATTATTCTTCTTATTATTTTTCCTGTATATAGGAACAGAGATTTTACAAGGGAATGAAAACATATATGAATATATTTTATATATAATTCTATATTTTTATATATGATTATACATTATATATTAGACTTTTTTCCTCAGTAACACAATAAATCGATTGAAATAGCGGTTTAATCTTAAAAGTACAAACATTTGGTTCATTAAACTTATCTGATTTGGTTGATTAAACTTAGCTCGATCGAATATCGAAAGAAGATTTGGTTTACTACGAAGAACGATAACTTGATCTATTTATCAAACAATCGCGTGAATGCCAATAGTGGGATCAATCGGCTGACCTCTCGATTGACTGAAAAATATAGTAACAGCGATTTCCGACGATGCTCATTCGTGATGATTTAACATTTAAACCATTTAACGATTTATCGATACATATTAAATAATTTGCTTTAAAAATGATGCAACGAAATGACATTACATATCTATCTATTGAGAACTTTCAGTGTCAAGGCGAAGCGCTTTCATGAATAATTAATTAAATCACCGAAATAAAATTGACTTAATTATAACAGTAATTATATGCATATTACGTAACATGCAAATCTCATTGTATTGTATATGTGTTTTGTGTAATATATAATTATTTAAAAATTCACAAATTTTATCATTCTTTTATTCTGTAATGTTTGTTATATCAACATGTTGTGTACGTGTATGTTTTAATTAAGCCACGATTAACAATGAGGATATATTTTTCACTAGTTATGATATGCAAAATTAGCAAATGCAGTTGTTTAAATTTTCTCGTAGCAATAACGCGACATTCTTAATGTTTCTCTTTTAATTTATCATTTTTATCATAATCTCAAGAATAATTATTTTGCCTCGCTTGCTGATTAGTAATACATATATGATATCACAGGATATTCGTTATCGAGACGTCAGTTATCGGTGTCAGTTTCACTGCACTACATGCTACAGTTGTAATCAAACGTATATAAAGAAGAAACTTTTAAGACAAGGATTTCCAATGATTCCCAATATAATTAATCATCGCAATCGATGAAAAATAAAAATCCCGCGCACATATTAAGAATTTTTTAAAAATTTACGCGTATTTTGTTTTCAGTTTCCTCTTTCGATACTGCACTTAAACACTCATTTAATCAAGAACTTTAAACAGTCATTACATAATAAAGAGACTTATTTAAATTAAAAATATCATTGTGAAAAGATTGACCGAACTATTAAATATGCTCTTTATTAATGTAAAAAATATGTTATTTTTAATGCAAAAAATCTGCTGTTAAATAAATAAATATATATATATATATTTAAGAATAATTTTTTGAAAGAATAAGCAAAGTTGTATACTTTCTGTGAAAATTGGCAAATATTAACGGTATGATTCTGAGATATAAGATCTTCCTCTTACTCTCAGAGCCAAGGACGATGGATCGCGGCGCATAACGCACGAATAGACGGAATGCCGGCTACCTGTGACTAATTCAAAGAAAAGAGGCAACCCCGCCTCGTTTTTGGGGCACATCTAAAAATAGGGTTGGCGTATTTGAAAAAGGAGACAAGAAAGCGAAAAGCCGTTTGGCGAGAGTCGACCTGGACCGAATGTCACATACGACTTCATGGAAATTTAGGATCGCGACTACATATATATGCGTCGTGCATTATGCTACACATGCCAGCAATGCAATATTTGCATGACGTATCTCGCGACCGGCGAAAAGGTATATCTCAATATGCGAAACACTCACGTACACACACGCGCGCGCGCATAGGTTACATATACACATTATATGATGGTAATAATTGTTTACGTGTAAATTGGCATAACGTTAATTATGATACTGTTAGGGAGCATTGCAAATATAATTTACCGGGTGATCAAGGCACCATTTATTGCTTCGTAATAGTCGCTGCGAGATGTAACATTTGCAACTGCGCGCGCACGGAAACGCATGGGGACTATACGTGAATAAATAATGATTTCATGCATTATCGACAATTCAGTGATGACTCGACTATTAGGAGAGAGAAAATGGAATGTCTCATAAAATATAAATTTTTCGAGGACACACATTTTCACTAGTAAATTACTCGTTTTTCAATATAGTTACAGAGTATATAAATTCAAGAATTCGTATATATGTATAATAGAGTGTATAAATGCAAAAATTTAACTAATTTATATAACGTTACTTTGCAGCAAAATATCTCGTTCTGAATTAATTCAGTCACACTCAGTCATATGAAAATACATAAACCCACATATTTGACTAATTTATGTAGAGTTATTTTGTAACATAATTCCGTCTGATTTATAATTCAAATATATAGTATGCTTAATATAATATTTACTATAATAACCTAAATAATAATCAACTGAAATAAATAATTACATGCAACAAACAAGAATTGAAGCTAATATTAAAACAATAGTATTTTTTACATATCAGTATTTAAAAATAGTCTTTGCTTTTATATAAACATATAATATATTACAAGAAAGAAGTATTGTAAACTTAGTATAATAACAGTGATATCAGTATAATACTGATGTATGACCAAAATATATATAAACACACACACACACACACACACACACATACATAAAATACAAGAAATTATTTCTATATTCAAAATCTTTGATGGTAAGTAATTAATCAAATAACTTATGACATCAAAGATGTCATTAAAATATATACATACATATATTTATGTGTGTGTGTGTGTATTTATACCTTCGATTGTGCCTTATCAATTTCCACAAACGTCACATAAGGTAGTATCCATAGAATTTCTCATAAACGTTCGCGGTCGGAGACCGGAGGAATTACCAAGATAAGAGGAATAATCGTAGTGAATGGTATCTCATTAACCAACTTCTCACGTGCTTCCGCGATGGCGTCAGATGTTCTACTTGCTACATCGATCTGTCGCGGCCAATGTTTCGATATCGCTTGATATATTATAACACGGGTATTATTCCTTCGCGAGAAGTGATTCTCTAAATTTAACAGCAAGAGCCATCACCTTAGTCTGCTTCTTGATCTCCCGTTCTTGCGAGATTTGTTACGTGCCTTTTATCTCAAATTCTGAAAACTATATATGTTTCTCTAAACCTTTTTCGAGCAGTATAAACACTTCTTAATTCGATATCATAAGTGAATTACAATGGATTTTTTGTATTATATCTATTGACCACTACCAAATGCCTTTCTTCTTAATTTTCGCTATTAATATCCTGAAAACCTTGTCCTGGAAGAATGATTTATCCTTTTCTTAAACGCGAACATCCATCTCGAGGGTCTAAAAAGTTCAGATCTCGTTTGCCACTCGTAAGAGCAATATTTACGCTCAAGCATAACACTTCTGCGAATAATTAAGCCTTGTTAAGTATACATCTTTGCCTTAAATAAAGTCTTGTAAGCAGGATAGATTGCTATTTTATTTCAATCAATTTATATTATATATACGTCACGTCGCGAACGTAATAGACTGCAGCCAGACGGGCGCACGAAAAGTGACGAGAAAAATAAAAGGCAATACAAACACGCAGATATGCAATAAATAGCCAGAGGATCTGGATATATTGCTTTAAGATATTCAGATTTATTTTTTATCACTTCTCTGATTTAAGTTTTAATAATTTCCGCAACAAGAGCTCTACGAAACCATAGGCAGCGAACGTGAATTTTATCGCGAAATATGTCAAAGAAGAAACGTGATATTGATCGTTCGCGTTTGTCTGATTACAAGCGCAATTGAGAAAGGAAATACGATCGCGATGCAAAATTTGCTGAAGCCAAAATAAACGCATGTATAGGAGATGCACCGCGGCTCGAACGATCTCTGGTTACATTGTGAAATGTTTTTTCCGGTCGCAATTAACGAACACCGCATAACGGCAATTAGATACGTCCAAGATGGATAATGTTGGAAACTTATTACATAAATCCGCAAGCGCATCTCCGACGTAGCATTTCGTCTTCTCGTTCTTCAAAATTCCGTCTTATATATATATATATATATATATGTATGTATGTATGTATGTATGTATATATGTATATATATATATATACGTGCGCTTTATCTTCTCCCTCGAGATAACCTTCTACCCGATCGAGAATGACGGGATACTGGAAGGAGCAGGTTCGCTATCCGCGGTACAACGAACTATTGCGAAAAGTAGGTTATCGTAATCGTGAGAAAAAGGAGAGACCGTATATACCGCGTGTATGAGATCGAGAGCGCGACTTTTCTTTTTCCCGGGTTCTTACTTTAATCCGTAAAACGAATTCCGCGTGATTCAATGCGTCGACCCGACCCGACGGGCATAAAGTAACGAAACTGCTAGCAAATAATCAGCCGGTGCATTATCTTCATTTTACATCCTTGCACTCGATTGCGAACTCTCCTTCTAAGAAAATTCCGCAGACAATACAAGCGGCCGCTCGAGAAAAGAATTAATCGGCCAAATATATATGTACTAAGCACGCATGCTATAACGTTGCAAAGTAAATCATCGTTATCCTAATCCCAACATTGTAATTCAGATTCTTAACCGCGCGCTTTCGCCTTGATACATTCCTCGCATTGTTTCTACCCTAATTATCATTGCGCAATCTTGTATTATGTTATTATTTCTTGTGCGCACTTATTTTAAAAGACAAATTATACAAACTTTAAACACCGCTGAAATATATTTTTGCCACATATTTTATTGCTACTATATATTTTTATCGTAGAAACATTTATAATATTTAATTTTTGTTTAAGTGTGCTATTCAAAGTAGGTCAGGATCTTTTGTATAAGAAACGTGTTACTTACGAAACTGTTACACAGACAAACCTCCATTCGTTTCTTGAGAGAAAATGTAATAACGAACGCTAAACAGGAAAACCAGGATAGGAGACGAGGTATTAATTTATGCAAATTGCAGCCGAGAAACTATCCGCGTGTGTTGCAAATGCGAGAAAACATGACAAAAAAAGAAACGTAATGAAACGCGGAGGATCATTTAAAGCTCAATGTTAATAATTACACAAAGATCACGGCTGTTTCAATATCATTATGTTTCTCTAATGACAAGTACTGAATGTATTACGGCAATCAAAGCTCACATATCCACTCGAACTTCCGTGTGTGTCGACTTACTTACAATCTTGAGATCACTATGCAAGATACTAAGAGGATGTAATTTAATGACGTGCGATCGTTAGGCGAAATATTAGAAATTAGCGATAAATACGTTCGATATGAATATAATCTCTATTCTCGGTAATTATCTTGAACAAAACACTTCTTGGTGGGATAAATTACGTACGACAATTACGTAAACGAGAGTCGTAATGTAATCAAGATATTCTCGAATGACAGTTTCTTTTGAATAAAATATACTATATATGAAATACCTAGAAATAATTTGCAAATTGAAAAGATATTGCAATATGCGAAATAAGAGATATATATATATATATATATATATATAAAATTAATTATATATAGTATATATAATTATATATAGTATATAAATTATATATAGTATAGTATATATAATATATATATACATATATATAATTTATTTTATTTTATTATAACTAAAACTTCTCATTTTTATGACAGCATAACATCTTGCGTTTCAATGCAACGTTGATACTTTTTTATCACGTTTTATAGTTTTTTACTTGATTAAATCATTAGTCTAATGACAAAAGATTATTTGTATTTACGTAATCTGAATGAATTATACTCGCATTTTTTCGGTTTTAACTTCAACTCACAATGCACGATTGAGAAAATATTTCAATGCAATAGAGACAGCACACGAGACAGCAAACCATATGAAAAATTAAAAATATGAAATAGAGACAGATTACATAAATACTAACATTTACTAGTATAAAGTTTATTCGTAGAATGTTTATCAGAAAATTTTATCTATCACGAAGAGTGTTTGTCTTCTATACATATATTTATACGTGTATTATTTCAGTTTTTTTTTGTTAGTAAATTACGAATTAAACTGTTTGAATTTAGTTTTGAGAGAAATCCATGCACAATTGTTAAACGTTAAATTTTCAAAATCTTTCGCTTTATTAAATCAGTTAGTCTATCTTGTTTGCAACATAAAGTTGGAACAATAAAGATTAGAACAAAATTAGATGACTCTTTTACTTGGAATCTTTCAGATACAGAGTATCATTATTCGCATATATGTATATATATGTGTATACGCATGGATAATTGACACTTATTTAAAACTCACGAGTAGGCTCATAGAGACCACAAAACACAAAATAATATTTTAATTAAAAATATTATTATAAAAATATATTAATATGTAACGTCTGTCTTTCAAACAAACCTTCTTTGCTTTTTAATGTTTTTTCAACACCGTAGAAATAGAAGGTCTTGGAATTAATATGATATGCATTATAGATATGCATTTGATATGCATTATTAATTACATATGCATTAGGTTATCCGATAGTATGCAGTCAAAACTAGTGAAAATAGTGGTTGAAAATGCGACTGAACAAGAGCAGCGTCCTGACAGAAGCGAAGAAAATTAATCAGCGATGCGAAATTATCAAAATTTCCGGAAATTGTATGTCCGGTGAGAGATTAAACGCGCATGATGGACGGGTTTCATTGTTATCCGGTATCACCATGTTTATTGTAATTATTATTAATAGTCATTATATTTATTCGCACACGAGAGAGAGAGAGAGAGAGAGAGAGAGTGAGAGAGAAAGAAAGAGAGAATTTCTATATTGTATATTATTCTTCATTCACAATTTTAGGATGCATTATTGCAAGCGTGACTTTTAAAATAATCTGATATTTTAATTTGTGTGTTTCTGTGCGATTACTATTATATTATATATTTTATTTTTATTATTTATCATATAATGATTAAAAATGAAAAATTAACAATAACTTACCGCAATATATTTAATATCTGAGATTTATCTTATGAAACTTTTCGTAAATACCTTTTTTCACACATTTGAAATATTCTCGCTTTTATAATAATTTTATTACTCATTGTCAACTAAAATATACATGACCCGATATCTGTCGTGGAAAGGAAAAATTAGAAGGAATGGAAGGAATTTTCGCGACCGACATTATAGGATTCTGTTGCGGATAACAATTTATCGACAACACGTGAAGAAAACTTATCTTTGATTAGGGGTGAAAAAAGAGGGTAATTCGTTCACTTTGTTCTATCTTTTACATCTCTGATTTAAGCATTCTCCACGTAATAATAAGCAATATTTATGTCCTGAGGCGGAACGATAAAAGACACTTTGTTATTGTTTACGATAAATAAAAGCAAAAGTATCTTTTATGTATTATCAAAAGCAAAATTAATTCCAAGTTTTAATTTTTTTCGAAGATTTTTGTAATGTGATAAGTCAATTATGTATAACAGGATGGCAGTGTTATCGCCAGATCGTTTCGTTAACATGTTTACAATATTGCGAAATTGTAATATGTTACGTGAAAGATAGTTTCTGTTCGGCCTTTGGCCAATCGAACGTTAGTCGCGCGTCATCCATCTCTTGGACAACGTGTGTTGCGTGTGATATCTCCCGATAAGTTATATTCAAAGAATCTCAACACATTGATCTTCTGCAAGAATAGAATTTCAATTTATAATCTTCATTCTTCTATTTTTCATCTTTATTCTATAGAGCAATTGTTCTATTTATTTAAAGAAAAAAATTATCAAAGACATCTTGTCACAAAGTTTTTTACTTTATCCATTTTTCACGTCAAAGTGAGGAGACATATATTTCAAAGATGGCTTGTCCGATAGCAGGCGATATCTCGTAAGTAAAATACTCTCTCAATCTGAAATATTTAAATAGAAAAGAAATATTGCTATCATTTATCTCTATGAGAATCGCAAAAGAAGAAATCGCTCGAAAATTATTATCACGAATAGAATTAGTATCAAATAAGCTTACTTCCAAAAGTTTTCTCTAAGGGCTACTTCCATCAAACTCCGATTAACTTAATCAATGATTATTTCAATTGGTAAAATTGCAACAGCTGGATGCTATTATTACATAAAACGTTATTATATAAGACGCTAAATGTTTTGCTACTAGCTATCATTCGTTCCTAATTTTTCTTTTTCCCTCTCCCCCAATATGTCAAATAAAAAAAATTATGTATTATACTAATTTATTATTATTTATATATTATGTATTATAATAATTTTATGTGTACATTAACAAAATAATATTTTAATAAAATGCAAATATTATTTGATAGATTAAGTTAATCGAGGTTTGATAGAAATGATTCTAATTCTTTAACTTTAGCATTCACTGTTCTGATATAAAAAAATGATTTGCAGCGTTATTAAAATATACTTTTCATTAAATATTATTAGGACAACAAATACATTTGAATCCAGTATACTTTGAATTATTTTCATCATTTTTTCGAGTTTACATTTTTAAATGATAAAAGCGTTTCGCAATGTTTGTCAAAGCGGATTGCGTTAAGCTCTAACGTCAACATTCGATTTTATGATGTATATTATTCTTTTTTTTTATACTGCAATCTCATGCAACAAAAAGTGATAACAGCGAACATATCTTTCGAAGACAAGATCACGATCAAGACAACGACAAATTAAATCAAAGACCAGCGATGCTGTATAGCGAATATCTGTGTTTGGACAAGATCTTGTCTGCACAAAGACTTCTCAGTGCCGAGTATAGCGATGAGGTTCACGATGAACACCTCTTTATTGTCACCCATCAAGGTATTAATTAACAA
Organism: Lasius platythorax; assembly: GCA_963971435.1. Classification (NCBI taxonomy): domain Eukaryota; kingdom Metazoa; phylum Arthropoda; class Insecta; order Hymenoptera; family Formicidae; genus Lasius; species Lasius platythorax. Next base: position 14,490,213 of record OZ020544.1, on the reverse strand, counting down.
TTTTTTATTACGTCTAACAATTAAGTTTATAGATATATGTATCTTATTTCTTCTATGTTGTGACAAAAAAAGATATTGAAAGCGCAACGAAATAAGCAATTAATTGATCAATCTCTTCATTATATTCTATATAAATTTTATTTTGATAATAAAACGTACTTTCTCAGGAGTGTTTTCTCAATTACTTGCTTAATAAGTCGTTTTTTCATTAGATCGAAAACATCAAATGACATTTTGAGAAAAAAAGAATATTGTCAAATTGTTTGTTAATCTTGGCAAAAATGGCAAAACAATTTTATGAGAATGAAATATATGATATATAATATATAAAAATTGCTTCTTAATTTTTTTAATAAAATTATCACTCTAAATAAAAAATTTTTATTAAAAGAATTAAGGAGCAATTTTTATATATTATATTTTATATGTTTTATATTATATATATATAATACAGCATATTTAAACTCATATTTTAAATTGATATTGATTGCATATTATTTTAATGCTTAATTGCATGCATTTCTCGATTGTCGTAGCCTACGAGCTTTGGTTCAAACAAATCATTTTCGAGCTCGATTCCGTCAGGGTGCTCTTCAGTTCTGAATCCAATAGTTATGATGGGTCCAACAAATCTTCCAGCAATCACTCGACTACCAAACAGGATAATGGAGTTTCTCACATTTTAAACGAGTCGAAAACCCTGGAGATTCTGAAGCGATTAAATCGCATTGTACTCATCCTAAAAGTACGTCTTAAAGCAAATTATTTCGAAAAGAAATCATTGCAAAAAGAAAATAAAATGTGGTTTTATATCTAATAATCGAATGTAATCAGAGGGAGATATTAATTAAATATATATAAAGATAAATCCGCTTATTTTACAATAACAGTGATAACGGTGAAGGGTGAACGGCCCTTAATTACAAGCCGATTAGCCCACAACAGTCTGCGCGTCCCTTCAGCATAATTAAATTTTTCTGTGTCACCAGACAAAGCTGTTTACTGTCACGACACTTGTATCTTTTTGCATGTTCTAAAAACATATCTAGAATAATTTGTAACTGCATATATGATACTTGTAAATCTAAATTGTAAATGAACGTAATAATCTACGAGACTATAAAATAGGTAAATATAAATAGAGGAAAATAAAATTTTAATAATGTCATCTCATTCTTCGCACATTTAAGGCATGACGCACATTTTTCTCTCTCTCGATTTAGGCATTATGAATAAGAATGTGGGAACCACAGAGATAGCTGAGTAAAATAATATCCCTAGACGACATGCGATACCGGCCACTTGTTTACATTATAAAGAAAGGAGAGAAAAAAGTTACGTTAGGTAACACAAACTCGTTATTCTATTTCAATATACCGCAGAACGAAGGTGTGGTCAAATCTTTTCTTATTTAAGTTCGACAAAACGTCTCTTCACGAGCATTCTCGATACGCATGAGAACATAATATCAAATATCTTGAGACAGAATTACAATTGAAATGAGATCAACCCTATAGATACTTATTACAAGTCCGTTCTCAATAGCGTGTTCTAAAAGTGTAAATATAATAAATTATCTATGATTATACATATATAAAATATGAATATATTAATTCGCAAAATTTACAAATTGTGAGAAGAACTCAATTGACCGATCAAATTTTTGTTCAGAAAAATAATCATCTTTTTACATTTCCTAAAGAATACGATTATATTTGTTCATTGTCTAGTGCATCCTGTATAATGCATCGTGTTAAAGATGCATTGTAGTTATGTACCCTTTATTTACGCTGGTACCCATAGAAATGCGAACGCGGTCGCGTTGACAAATCGATGAGAATGTGTTAAGCACGTCCCTTTGTACTTATAAGATTAATCAGTTTTATTTGATTGTTGTATTTTTTACAATTACAGTAGAGAAACTTTTTTTTTCTTACTAAATTTGTTAATCTTAAGCGCGCGCGTTTAATCAATAAATCCCCGATCAAATGCCGAAATAATTGCACAATATAAAATTACTTGAAAATTATAATTATATAAACATATTTCTCGTCAGATAGTTTTGACTTGTCATCACTGTCATTTTACTCGTTTTTCTATAAAATGCAAACTGTGTGACAATGATGATAATGATTTAGAGACGAATATTATAATTTGTAGCTATTGGTGGATCAAGTGACGATTTTGGAAACGATGACGCCATTGGATTTCATGGCATTTCGAGATTACTTGTGTCCAGCGTCAGGTTTCCAATCACTGCAATTTCGTTTACTGGAGAACAAACTGGGCGTGAAGCAAGAGCATAGAGTCAAATATAATCAAAGTTACATGAGGGTCTTCGGGAGAGATTCTAAAGCTATCGAGGCGATCAAGCGGTCAGAAGAGGAGCATAGTCTCAATATTCTGGTTCAAAGATGGTTAACCAGAACACCGGGACTTGAGACCCATGATTTCGATTTTTGGGAAAAGTACAAGCGATCGGTGGAGAAGATGCTGGCCGAGCAAGAACAAGCCGCACACGTAATAATGTTTAATCAGTTCTATAATACATATTGTCGAACTATCTAAGATATCTTTTTAACAATTTTGGAGCATTTTATAGAAATAATTTCGATAGCTCTGACGCAAAATATTACGAAATAATTTTAAGATCAAAAACTCTGGAAATAAGCCAGAGATAAGCTTTACGAAAAGTTTTGCTTTTTAATTAACTTTAAATGAATATTGATTTAATAGAAATTTAATTTAAAACTTGACGCGCGATAAAAGATAGTTAATATTGAAGATTGTATATAAAGAAGAGAATTATGAAGAAGAGCAAACATGAAACAGACTTTAATATATAATGTTCTCTTTTTTTTTTATTACTTTCAAGTTACAAGACGGTTATTCGAATATTAAAATTTGAGCAAATTTCAGAAACAACCAAATCAGCAAATCAAAGAGTACTTATTGGCTAATGTGCGCTCGCGGCAAGCGGTTTTCGAAACCATCTTCAACGAATCGCTCCACAACGCTCTCGTGTTGCGCGGGGAACGTAGATTTTCATACAGTGCCTTTCAAGGAGCAATAATGATCACTCTGTACCGGGACGAGCCACGATTTAGTCAACCGCATCAAATCCTCATGGCATTAATGGATATCGACTCACTAATCACGAAATGGAGGTGTAAGAAAATGCTCATCAATATTATATACCTATTATAAAACGTCAAGACTATACGTCTCATTTATTTCTGAATTATTCAATTCATATTCGAAATCTTTCTTTTATAAAAGTTTTATTAAATCGCCATTCTTTCTTATAATCTCATCTCAAAATAAATCTTGCTAACTACAACTTCTCTTTCTTTCTTTCTTTTTCTTTTTTTTCTGAAATCTTGTTTTATTTATATTTACATTACCGAGATTTTATATTTTTTAATTTCCTATCGCTTATAATAACAATGATTATCGCAGGGAATAACAAATTAAACAAAATCTTTAAATTGTTGACATGATGCTGTTGCATGTAGATATGCTAACATTATATCGTCTAATCGTAATCTTATCCATCTATACATTGAAAAAAAATGTAATTTTTGTTATCAGATAATCACGTTATCATGGTACAAAGGATGATCGGATCTCAACAATTGGGAACTGGTGGCTCCTCCGGTTATCAATATTTGAAATCCACGCTAAGGTATTTAACTGCTTCAATTAATTAATTAATTCAACATATAATAATTTATTTTGCGAGAAAACATATCGATACATTGCTAATATTGCGAATGCAATACAACGCCTCTTATTTATCGCGAACTCTTGTTATCGGTGCAAACATTTTATATCATAAATCAATAAACTAAGTAGTATAACATTCGTTCGATAAAAGTCATCATTTATAGATAACTGTTTTCAATTGGTCATTCAATATGTCACTCTAAAGAAGTGTATATGTCAAATTTTTTACGTTTACAAATCGTATTTGCAAATGAAGATAGATTTTAATGACAAGCTCTTTGCTTGTTTCATATGTTAAGCGATAGATATAAGGTCTTCCTCGATCTGTTCAACTTATCAACCTTCCTGGTACCTCGTCATATGATCCCACCATTGACGAAGCAAATGAAGATAAAATTATCAATTGCCTGGAACGGTTGGAACTCGGAAGATAATCAAAATAAATCGGGAGATTCTTAGAGAAACTCCTAAATTACTGTACGCACGACACAGCAGACCTCATAAAACTCTAACAAATAAGTTTTATTTTCTTAATATATAGTCAATGCAAATCCACTTACGCTGCAAATAACATTTATATTAATCGAATACTTTAAATCTTCAATATAGAGAGTTGAATTACTAGATACCTTTAAAAAACTGTGCAATTCAAAATTAATTTACAATATAAGATTAAAAGAAAAAATCGGGACATTTTTTTTAAATAATTATTTATAAATTAATTATTTATTAATTAATTATTAAATTATGGATTAAACTTATACAGGATTCAAAAGAAAAGGTCAATATTTCGAGAGTTTACTATATCGACAGTTTTACTACATATTATAAAGAGAAATGCTCATATAACTATCCAATTTTAGATGGTTGTAGGTGTCTGCAATTATTCACCACTATCACTTCTCGAAAAATTGAGTTTTTCTCTTGGATCAGTCTTTATTTAAATGACCATATTTAGTAGGTTTCACATACCTACATACTTATATTCCTGCAAGTATAATCGGTATAGAAAATATAATATTACTGTCATAAAGCACCTAATAAAGCATTTTATTAAGTTACAGTCTTATGATATTTCTGTTTACAATATACTTTCTGTAAAAAAGATATATATATATTATTATATATATTTAATTGATCCTTGGCTTCTCGATCTATTTCCTTAAAAATGGAAACTCGATTTAGAATATTGCGATCGATTAAACAATATCGAGCGACGAAACTTGATTAGCTATACCTGCGAACACACGATTTATTTATCTGCTGAAATAGTCAATTTAATTAGCACAAATGACGCATGCTACCCGTTCGTAATTAGTCTTACCGCATAAATTTTTACCAATCGCAATGTAAATGTAACCTTTGTTGCCAAAAGTCGAGCCCCACGAGTTCTTAATAATATAATGCGGTATACTCGCTGACGTATCATATCCCACTATTTGTACCGCATGATTTAAATAGTTGAATGAACCGTCGCAGTGATACTGTATTACACCGCCTAAATAATTCTGCCAAGATATGGCATTTACTGCAGCCGCCACGGGTCCATGAGTAACGAGCAGTGTCAAAAGTTCGCTTTCAGCATTTACAAAGCTGTAACAAGCTCGATTATTCGAGAACCAGTGTTGAACGCATACAGCGTGCAAAAATTTTCGCGCGCAGCCTTTGTTAATATTTATATAATCGGCGACTATGCAATTTACATACATAGCAGAAAATACGTGCACACTTATATTCACTATATACTTATAAAAGAATGAATAATTGGAGCTGAATAATAATTTATAAATACAAAAATTAATTACCTATCGCATGTGAAATCCGTTATTTTAGCTCCCGACGTCTTCGCAGAAGTTCTGAAATAATATTAGATCGCTTTAAGAGCCATTGTGTTACTAATACGATTATTATATTAGTCTTTAGATTAACATAGATTAAGTCATATTTTTATATTGCTAAGCAAATACCCTTGCCACTTGCATGCACCTACTTAGACAATCTACATGCATCGGTTCGCCATGTAAGAGGGTAAGCATTCTCGGAAATGATATTGATCTTTGATATTAGCAGCCACGAAAGTAAACTGCATATGTCACCGCCCTGGCATCCATAATCGCCCGGCATGCAGTCGATCATCTGCATCACGAGATAAAAGTTAAATTACTAGCTGACGAATTAATATGTAGGGATCTAAGAAAGTGTTGAGATTTTCAGGAAATATCCAATTTTGTTATTATATTAATTTCTTTTAACGTGTAACGTATCGAAAAATGTTATATACAGCAAGTCTTTTTAAAATCTTAAAACTTTTCTTTAGTTCCCTACGTATAAGCGATAAATTGCAGGTTGAAAAATTGAGGGAGCTGCTGAAATATATGACTAATTTATTCGATGATGAAATTTATTTGTACGTGTTACAATATTATACATATATATAAAGGCATTTTCGGAAAATTTGCATTTTGCACAGGCTACGTGCCCTTTCCCAGCAGTTCCCTCGTCTGTAAACAGAGAAGCGTGTCAGGAATATAACGACCTACTTCCTGCACGCTAAAGGGATACAAAGTTCCGTTTTTGATGGCGTACATAGATTCGGCCACCCCGATAGTGCTGAATGCCCAACACGCACCGCAACTCTCCTGGTTTTGAACTGGCCCTACGACCCCTCGGTCCCGCCAATCGAATTTAGAGGGTATGCCCGTTACCCTTTTCACGCGATGAACCGAGTTCGTAAAATGCCGATGATAATACGACGCCGTCGTATGTTTTTGACCTAATTTAACAAAATTTTCTCGTATTCGTATCAGCGAAGAAATTGTATTATATTCATGTTTAATTCGTTTTGCGGACTTTTCTCGAGAAATTTTTGTTTATTTTTTTTAATAATATAAACTGAACTTCTCAAAAGAAAGATTAAAGATTTTTTAGATCTTGAGATTTTTGTTGTTTACTATTAATAAAATAAAACAATTATTAGAGAGGAATTCAATATTTCTGTAGAAAAAGTTACCGAAATTAAAGGAGAATTATTATTAATACGTTGATCCTGTTGCTCTCTATTTTCGCAATTTTCGCGCCTTTTAAAGTTAATTGCGATTGCTCTTAAACAATAATATGCTTACCTCGCAAAGGTAAGTCGGGAAGGAGAGTTCGTTGTAAGAATTCATCTTCGGATAAATCAGAAAATTCCGTCAGTCCATAATACGCACTTTCTTGGGACGTTCGAAAACTATTCATCTTCTCGATGTGTCGCAATGATTTCTGCAATTAATTTTATTTTCTAATTAATATTACGTAAAAAAAAGATTATGACATGCATTTATATGTAGCATTGATATAAATAAATAAAAAAAATAATTTTTAATTACATTACTATATAACTTTAATGTGTTACTATATATATATAAATTCTTGTGTATATTTTTTATTATGTTTTATACAGTAATGTAACTATAATTATACAATATACATTTCGCGCGCGAATTAACTTGTACCAAGTTTCCAAAATAAAAAGATGCGAAAAATCTGGTATAATCAAAAATAAATATCCAGAGAAATAAAGTGTCTGAAATCAAACAAGTTTAATATTTTTATCGTTAATACCGTACCGTTAATCCCGACAGAATTAATTAAAGCATCGCGCGCATGTCATATCATAATGAATGAATGACTCATAGTATGTTTATGCATTTAATTAGAATAACTTGTATATATGCAACGTTTAAAGAATTCATAATTATGCATGTAGGATAAATAGTAATATCCGACGATTAAATCCGTAACAAATACATATATTACGCAATTCTTCAAACTTGTTTGTCGCGCCTATTGTTTCCTATTGTTTACTACTACATTCAAATCTGACAGATCGATTTATCGTTCACCTGAAAGCGCTCGAATCGCTCTTTATATTCTGCAGAATCATTCTTGTAGGATTTATTGTATTGGTCAACATAATTCGCGAACAGTTTGACGTCCTCGACATTTTTGTCGGGCTCCACTTTAATCGGTATCATAAAGAAGCACAGACTCACGACCAGCACTATCACAACCACAGTCCGCCACTCCATCGCGTCTCATGCGCGATGCAGGACGCACTGACGCAAATTCTCGATGTGTTCGTCTCGTCCACAGATATCTGTACTACTATAGACATCTGTGGTCTCGTCACATAATCTCGACATAAACTTAATTATACACAAATAGAATGAGCGATTGCGGAATTTAATTTAAAGCTCTTAGGTAAGAGTTTGAACAGTTCGACTTTAATTCCGCCATATTCGGTCGAATACGAGAATAGGCCAGTCGGTAAAAGATGGAAAATGTCCAGATTCTTTTACATTGTCAAAATTAAATGTAATATAATTAAATCAATCATTTTATTTTCTAGAAATATAAATATCACATCGTCTTTGCCGAGATGATTAACAATGTGAGTTAAATGTTATTTTGACTTCGGAATCAATTTCTTTGTCACTAGATATATGTATGTATGCGGGTTGGATATACGCATCTAATAACGTTGCTTAGTTCGTGGTCAGTTCCGCCAGTTCCTCTTCTAGAGGTGAATGTTTCGGTCTTTCGTAAAACATGGAGAACCGTTCGATATCGAAGAAGAGGAAGGTTAGTGATTTTCAAGAGTTTATAATAAAAAATATGTGAAAATATGCTCATTGCTGCAACGCTGGAAGCTGTTAGAAAGATATTTCATCGAAAATTTGGCGAATGTAATATCCGCAATTCGTGGATGACATGGATACTTCCAGCGTCACTCTCATTGATTTTACATTCCGCGTGTCCAGTTTCTGGAAAAAATATTAAAAATATGCGAAATTCCGGCTCAAACCGGTGCATTTTGATTTTCTCTATAATGTCTATTATAGAGAATAAATAATATTTTTTACATTGTATTGCATGGTTATGTTTATTTTAATAAACGTAGACTAGGTTATATTAACCTGATTGCACTAATGATTAGTCCGCAGAAGTATAAAAAAAGTAGAGCCTATAACAAAAATCCGTATAACAGTTGCTAAATATAATTTTATGTATATTTATTCTTTCTCTTTCTTTTTGTCTTTAGTTTGTAGGAGATGGTGTCTTCAGGGCTGAGCTGAACGAGTTCTTGACTCGTGAGCTCGCCGAGGATGGCTATTCAGGCGTGGAGGTCCGTGTGACACCAAACCGAACGGAAATTATTTTGTTGGCCACTCACACGCAGAGCGTGCTCGGTGAAAAAGGACGCAGGATTAGGGAACTGACGTCTGTGGTGCAAAAGCGTTTCAACTTCAAAGAACCACAGAATGTTGAGTTATATGCCGAGAAGGTCGCTACGCGTGGTCTGTGCGCCATTGCGCAAGCAGAGTCTCTTCGATACAAGCTGATTGGAGGTCTCGCTGTACGAAGGTAAATCAATGTCTTATTTTTTTTTTTTTTTTTGCAGACTACATAATATGGTATTTCATTAATCATTGTATTTTCTGCAATTTCTATTAAACATCTTCTCATTTTTTATCAGAGCATGCTATGGTGTTCTACGTTTCATCATGGAATCTGGTGCAAAAGGTTGCGAGGTTGTTGTCAGTGGTAAACTACGTGGTCAGAGAGCAAAATCGATGAAGTTTGTTGACGGTCTTATGATTCATTCGGGTGAGCCGACCAATGAATATGTGAACACCGCCACCCGACATGTACTCCTTCGTCAAGGTATGATTGCATTACTATGATAAATGCTGCTTCAGCTAATACTATAGTAATAATGTGTTTATAGAAATTATTTATTATTGATATCAAAGATTCTCAATAATTCATATTTTACAAAATTATTATATACTTTTTTTGTAATATTTTAGGTGTACTAGGAATTAAAGTTAAAATTATGCTTCCTTGGGATCCTAATGGCAAGAGCGGCCCGAAGAAGCCTCTTCCCGATTATGTATCTATTGTGGAACCGAAGGAAGAAGTACCCCCATCGGTCCCGATTTCTGAGGTAAAACCATCAAAAGATATACCTCAACCTGCTCCTCTTGCTGTGTAATGATCATTTGAATAAAAAATAAATACAGAAAATAAGATCTATGTTTTATTTTAAATACAACAACGTTTTGATGGCTGAAAAGCTCAAAGAAAAATTATTCGTATTAAATAAAAATATTCGTTTTAAATATCTTTACATTTTATTTAGAAAGATTTATTGACCATGTTTTGCGATTATTTGCTACATATCAGCATATTGATAATTATCTTCGTTTACAAAATCATTTTGAATTATTTTTAAATATAATAAATGTATATCGATTAGAAGATGGACAAAATTACACTAGAAGGCGACCAATTGACAAAAACGTATGTGACAAGTATTAAATTAACGTATTTAACAAGTATTAATTTATTCCAAAGAGATGGCAAGTCAAAATTATTCTGTAATTAAAAAATAATTTTATATCCTGTATACCTCATATTAGAGTTTATAATACCGAAGAACACCATGCAAAATAAAATCAATAGATTAAAGAAAACAACTAACAAACAATCAACATTATGAATTCTATTATATGTACCATTACCTATTTGTTACAAATCCATGTTTCAAATTTATATTACATTTGAAACCAATAAAGTTAGTACATGTGCATAGATATTTTTGTTCTTAAATATAACGATAGATGTAAAGTATTCTGCAAAAGATATAGAAGGTATCTACAACCAAATCTATTAACTGAGTCAATAATCTTTTAAACTATGAATTCTATGTGATATAATATTAGTATGATATAATAATTAGTACAAAGTATCCTTATATTTTCTTATTTAATGTCCAGTAATTAATGAACGTAATTATATTAATATTCAGAAATCGTTCATGCTTTGTTTTCACAAATACTTCAAATTATTATGAAATATACATTCACTATGGATTTTGATGTCGGCACTCATTTTGTGCTAACACTAATTCATCAGTGTTGCTGAGTGGACCCTAGAACCCTAGGAGATCTGTCTTGAGACAATAAGAAAAAATTTAACCTTAATATCGTAGATATTATTGGCGCACTGGCGCCATTTGTTGAGTCAGAGAGAGCAAACCGTCGATCATTCTTCGAACGATATCTGGCACCGCCGGTTTTTTCGACACCGAACTCAATCCATTTCTGAGCTCGTAAAACACATTGCGCGTGAATGGATTTCTTTGCGACGCAAGTCGCAGTTTCAGGAACTGATAATAGATGAAAGGTGTTAGCAGACCGGCGCGTCCCCTATAATAGAAAGATAATATATTTAGCACATCACAATACTATCTCTTAATTATGATTGTATTGTACCGGATAAAAACAGCAATCTTATATAATACATACGTAAATACTAAGAGGACTGTAAATGGCAAGATGATAATTTCTGACAAAGCGCACAGGCGAAGGATATTCCGTGATTGAAATTCCACCAGAGATATTAAAAGGCGAGCACCCCACCAACTATTCTGTCCTAGACACTGCACAGAAAGCATAAAGAACAGCTTGAGTTATATCATTTTATAATGATTATGCAAAAATACATATGCATGTCTATGCATATAATTTTCTCATAAATAACATGTAATCATCAACTTGTTTACTTACATCTAGCAAAGTAAGAGAATAACTGGCCAAATGCATCACAGCAAAAAGAAAAACTGGCGTCAGCACCACTATATATTGGTTCAGGATTCAATTTTGTTATTATTAAAATATTAATCATTTAAGAAATAGAGGCTACTTAATGTAAACCATGTAAAATAAATATGGAAAGGATACATGTAACTGGTGCTGCATACAAAAATATCAAAGAGTAAAACAAGTAGTGGCACGAATCTTCCAATAATAACGTCTCTAAAAATTGCCTAGTGAGCTGAACACGGGGCACTCTTTGGTGAAGACGTAATGCGCTGGTGGCTGCATTATTCATCAATACCTTATAGTATATATTGTAAGGATTCCTAAAAAAAAAAAAAACAAGATATGTTAACATATTTCACAAGTGCAAATATTATTCTAGCTATGAAATAAAGAAAATAAAAACCAACCCAAATATAGGAATGATATAACCAATGGTGAATATTATGGTAAAGAGTCTTGTGACCCACAATCCGAACTTAATTTTATTTTCTATAATATGCTGTTTCAAAGCTGGCCATCCCTTTTCCACATGTGGCGATGACTCGCTCGTTCCACTTGTACTGTCCATATTCTGTGCTGTTCTGAAGCTAACAAAGCAAAAAAAAGTACTTATTGTTAGTAAAGATAAAAAAGAAATACCTTTTTTTTTTTACAATAGTAACACTTTTTGTGCTCTCTTTAATTCAATTAACATTTGTACTCTTTAGTGAAGAAAAACTAAAAAAAAAACTTGTTTATTTCATATGTAAATAGATACAAAACTACACAGAATTATACATGAAAAAAACATCGTATATCGGCAATATGCATGACATCACGCGTTTCTAAAGTGAAAGTTACCACTTTCCTCGGGAAAGCTATTCCTTTTCAGTTGAAAAAATCGCGACGCGAAAGCTAAAAAAAACGTCGAATCGCGGAAACTCGATTGCAGACATTGAAAAGGCGACATGCGTAAGCGTTTTTTTTTAAACGCATAGCGATTATTACAACACGTAACACGACTTGGCCACAGGTCCTCGAGTTACATCGTCATTTTGATGACATTGCGAACTGTCAGGCCTGATCTTAATTAATCGAACATTAAACTACTTACGCGTAACTCGCTTCGCACGACGATACGCACAATATACTCCGATGCAACGACTTTTCTTTTACACGTCAGTAACACCAGTAAACAATTGCGCGGGTCCACCTATTCGGAACATCTACGTGTCTAACAAGCCGAGAATCGAGAACCTCCGCAACATTGGCTGAGTCTCGTTATTGCGATTCGCGAATCTCACCTGCAGATGTAGTGCGGAACCTTTAATATGGCTCCATCTCGGGTCGATATCTAGAAGAAAATAATACGAGGTTGCCAACACAGATGTCTATACTATACAGATTTCTTGTCAGATGTCTATGACATGTGTATGACAGATGTCCATACATCTGTGTGGTTGCCACGTGGTTTACTTAATTATTACACACATTATATATTATATATATATATATAATATATGTATAATACATCGAACGTGTATATATATATATATTACATCGAACTATCATATCCTTTTCCTGCTGCTTTTAAATTTTATTAAAATTCGGGATTCAAAATTTTATTCGGAAAATAGGAAATGAAATATTTTTCGTGTTCGATAAAAGTAATAAATAATGTTTTACTTTTCTCTCTATTCGTTGATGATCCAATAGGATCGTCTAAAATAAAACGAGATTTACAATCTTATCTTTTATTTAGCTAAAACTTAAAATAGAGAGGATTACCTTCGTTTTATCTAGCTAAAATACATTTACATATACTTTATTTTATCTTCAAACTTTAAATGATTTCGAGGTATTTAAAGGTGACATTGCTCGCGATTGATGTCGAAGTATGTTACGCACATGCGCCAACCACATCAGATCAGCTGTTACAGGCTATATCAATATTCTGCTAACCATTGTACGTATATCTTGCGTGTCTCAAGTTTCTCTCAGCAAAAAAGTTGTCAAAATGTGTCGAGTATGAAAGAGCTATTTTTATGTACACGAAAAAGTACGTGATGTAACTGCTGAATGAGTCGCTTACATATACAAGTGATCTTAAACTTATAATAGTAACTTGCGTAATACGAAAATTTTCGAAAATTGTGTCGCGAATTTGCGGTCAGCAATTTTACTCCGAAAAATAATTTTTTAATTCAGAGAACTAGAAGGGGATGTAGATCTTAAGGAAGGATACATTCTCTTTCTAAATATTTTAAAATAAATGGAGTATATTTCATGAATTTTTTCTCATGGACTTATATATCACGTTACGTGTGATATATTTTGCTATAAGAAATAAAAAATAAAGTTTTTCCGCGTAAAAGAGGAGTAGAAATGGATTTGTGCAAAATATGGCATTTGTTTGTGCAGAGGTGAGTAAAAAAACAAATGTGTTAAATGTGCAGCAAAAATAAAATTAGAATAAATTTTTAGAGAATTGTAATTTTTTTCTAGAACAATGTAATCTATATATATATATATATATATATATATATATATATATATATTGATTTATTTATAAGATAAATTTAAAGTAGTTTTTAAATCTTCTAAATCTTTTACTTTGTGTTCCTAAAAAAACTTTTCGCTGATAAATTATACAGAAAATAACTTTAACGTATTTTATATGTTGCGACTTTAATTTTCGACAAATTTTATATTTGATATAGTTTGTATAATTGTTTGAGCTTTATGTAAGATGGAGAAAAAAAATGGTAAAAGAGAAGATATTCAGCACTGTATTTGTGTGCTGTGTATTTCACGAAGTATAATAGCTTAAATAATTTGATAGTAAAGGCCATCACACACAAATTGACATATTGATTTATGTTCGATGCTCATTGGTCCAGACGGTCTTATGCTATGCATATGCAGCTATGTCAATTTGTGTGTGATGGCCTTAAGTTTATAAAAACATTATTTGTTTATGATATACTTATACCGCTCTCTATTGGCTCTAATATATCCCATTTAAAGCAAAGTATGTAGGTCTAATTAAGAAAAGCGAAGAAAATAAAATAACTTAGCAAGAATGATTCAATATTCCTTTTTTTATTTAACAATTCGGTAGAATATCGTAAATTGTTAAATTATTGCCAGTCAAGCCACACAACCATGTATTAATTCATATATTAATTCGTATATATGTACATATTTCTCTCAGGAATTACATTAATACATAATCCTAAATTTTCGATTGTCGGATAAGAATAAACAATTTCGTTACGTAAAAATAATTATGATATTAATATGTAATTACGATAATAATCAGTATAATAATTATGATATAATACACATCTTTTTTTAACAAAATAATATATAAAGAACGAAGCTTTTCAGAAACAGACACAAATATCCAAAAGATGTTGTAAATGTAAATAAGAGATCTAAAGATAGTTTAAGAATTTTAATAAGACTCTCAATGTACAATACAAATTTAAATGTCAATGGGCTAGAAGAACCCGTTTTAAAAGACATTCTATTCTCTTTTCAGATAAATTATCTAACTTAAGGTCAAGGATACCTCTCATGAATGAAAACCGAAGATAAGCTGTAAGTATTTGAATGTTGATGGAAAGTCAAACACACAAATCTCTAAATAAAGAAAGGACGTCATGCTTTTTCATCGCATATATATGTATGCTTCATGCGCAGATAGATCTACGCATAACGGTTGATGCTGCTGGAAAGTTCGGATGTAGAGTAAGTGGACGTACATACCTAACGGTAACCGGTTGGTCGAGCAAAAGGTTTTACGTCTTCTTAGGACGTAGCACACGGATTTTCTTTTTTTTTACGTTTCTAGATATCACGATGAAAATGTTACTCGATGTGATTGTGATTTGCGTCCTTGTTGTGCTCGGCGCCGCTTATTTTGTGTCTCGGAAAACGTGGTATGTAATCGGCATAACTTTGATCCACCAAATAAAATACTACTACATCGGAGTGATATATTGCTTCGACGATATATTGAACGCAAAAAATAATAAGACAGGTAAGAAGCAAAAAGAGAAATGTAGATTTGTTTTGTGTAAATTTCTAGATATATACTGTACGATTAAAAAAAAAAACAATACTCTCTATGTATACGCACAAGTGTATCGATTAAGAAAAAATATTATAATAGCAAAACTATATATAATTCTTCAAAATTAATATTATTTTTTACAAGAATTTATATCTGTAGTAAAAAAATATTAAATATAGAATGACATAAATTATAATACATTCTTAAGATAAAACATATTACTGACAAATTACCATTGGAAAAATATTATAATTAAAGATATCAAAGAACGCATTTACAATGATTTATTAGTACAATATCGGTCTAGTTTCTATAAAATAAATTTTACAAAAATTACGAAAGTTGTACGAAAATATGAAAATTATTTCTTAAAACAATGATGTCTAATAACAATGAGATGTATGTAATATTTGACTATTTAATCCATTAGCTGCGACACGCACACTTTCTCAAAATTACAAGAAAATAAAATACAATAGAAACGTATTACACACAATTTGCCGTCCATTATTATTTTACAGAATGCGATCAAAGTTAGATGAAATTATACTGACGATTGATTTTAGTGTTTTGTTTATATTTAATACAATTCTGCAGCAATTCTTCTTTCCAGATCTACCTTCAGTACCGAATAAAATTGCAATTGTAACTGGTGGTTCTAGAGGTATAGGAGCAGAAGTAGTCAAGAAATTGTTACAGTGTGACATGGAAGTGATTATCGGTGATTATTAGTTATTTATTTAATTATTGTCGGTGCAATATTACCGCGTACTCTAATATGAACTTCTCAGAAGTCAAAGCTCTAATCATGTGCTCTGATAGTAAAATTAAGAAATTTACAAAAAGTGGAATTGACTGTTAGTTTTACTTCTGAGTAGTTCATACATCAATACACCGAACTTTGATTAGCTTGTAGGTCAACTATCGCGGGTGAAAAGCTTATCGCCGAAATTAGAAAATCTGGTATTGTCAGCGGGCGGGCAAAGGTTTACAAGCTTGATAACTGCTCTCTCGAATCGATAAGAGAATTTGCGAAGAAAATAAAAACGGACTATGATAAAATTCACATATTAATCAACAATGGTACGTCGGCCGCATGGAAAGAAATATAATCCATTTTGATTCAGAATGTAAAAGAAACTCGTATGAAATGTAAAATGTTGTTTCCTTTCAGCTGGCGTTATGTTTATCCCTACGTATAGAGAAACGAAAGACGGCTTCGAAGAACAATGGGCAGTAAATTACTTATCACATTTTTTACTAACATCTCTTCTTCTACCGTTATTAAAAGCCGGCGGGCATCCTGGTGATTGCAGTAGAATTATTAACGTCACTTCGGTCGCTCATTATGTCAGCGATATAGATTTTGCCTCCATTAATAATAGTTCAAAGTAATTATATGTAAAAGCATATGCTATTTTTTACTTATTTAATCAAAAATATTGTTTCAGAATTATTTGTTAATTAATACTATATAATGCATTATTTTCTATATTGATACAATTATTTTATTACACCAGGAATACATTCTTCACGCATGCAGCGTATGGACAAAGTAAATTAGCGCAGACAACGTTTACGATAACATTGCAGAAATTATTAACAGACAAATCGTTAAATGTGCTAGTATATTCCGTGCATCCAGGTATAGTAAGTACAGATTTGTTCAAGGATACAATATTAGGCAAAAACAAGTGGCTTATGTTTGTGTGGAAGGTAATGATATAACAAAAAATTAAAATTAAAATTTCTAAATTTTTCCAAGTTAATATTATAAATTAATTTGTTTTTGTTACAGACACCTGAACAAGGAGCTCTTCCAGTAATATATACCGCATTGAATAAAGATATTGAAAGAAAAGGCGGGATATATATTAGTAATTGCAAAGAATCCGCTCTTCCTTCAGTAGCACTAGAAGAGCAAATCCAAAAACAATTGTTTGAATTGTCTTTAAAACAAGTACGGTTAAACGATTTTTTCCAACATTTGTAACAAAATACACAATATTACTTATTTCACCATGGAATACTATGTCGATAAATCATTCATGACAGTTGAAAAATGCGATAAAAAAATTAGCATGTTTTTTACATTTAAAAGAATCATGCGTTATGCTCCATTCTAATTCTACTCATGAGGAAAAAGTGTTGAATATTTTAGAAATATATTTGAATATACTAAACATGCAAGTATTCCAGGTCCCTGTTCTTATGTTATGAGGTAAAAAATAGCGTTTTAAGTAATATCGTTGTTTGAAGGATGCATTTTACATGAAGTAATTTACACATTAGATCTATACATAATTTTTTACAATGTCAAATTTGATATAATTATCATTCCGCATTTCTTTCCATACAAAGAGAAAAAAAGTTAATATATCTATATATATTTTGCTTAATATGGTTTTTTATTACAAATTGTATGATTTATATTATGCATTATTAATAACCTACATTACATAACCGTAACAAAAAGTATTATATATAATATAAAATCTTTGGAATATAACTTTATGCTAAACAGTTTGTATAAATTTACCTGAATTTTAAAGATCTTAAAATTGTAAATATTAATAGAAATAAAATACATTTAATTTTATATACAAAACATCTGTTATGCATTATTTCAAAAATTGTAGAGTTTATTAATATAAATGCAAATTCAGTTTTGTATTAAGAAATGAATAAAGATTAGATATGTAATAATTTCATATTCCTCAATTTAATCTTATTTTGCTGAAAAAGATGAACATTTATCGGTGAAATCAACTCGCCAAAGAAAAAACTTACAATAACCGAGAAATAAAAGCTACAAACTATCTTAAAAGTTAGTAAAAAGTTTCAGCCACAAATAATTTATAGCAATATGCATGTCATTTATAACAATTATGTGTGATTATTGTGTATAAAATATAAAAAACAGCGTGAAGAGAGAGAGACTAGAGCACTGTGCCAAAATACTAATACAGTACTAGCAATATGTATAATGAAGATCTTAATCTGTAGAAACATAAATAAGAAATAACATTTTCACATTTTAACATTACACGAGATACAAATAGAATAACTAATATTTGATTGCTTATAATCATAAATGTAAATATAATAAAAATCAGATCACATAAATAGATAATTAATATAGATATTTTACCATAATATCATATACATACTGTCCTCTCTTTTAGATTATAGAACAAAATCCATTTATCTATTAAGATAAAAAATGATTCTCATTGATTATATACTGTGTGAGAGTTACAATATCATCTATGTTTTAATTTTAATATGCTATTATGAGCATATAATGAGCTGCCATTTTCAAAATGGCATATATGTGTATGTGTGATACATACATCTAAATATTGCACATTAGAAATAACTTTATACACTGTAGGCTTGTGTAATGTCTTGTAAAAATCTTATTATTATTAAGATTTTGGAAAAATTACCAAAATCCTCACATTGTGGTAATAAATATTTGTACTTTTAAAGTAACAAAAAATACTGCAGTTATGTAAAATGCATTTCTCTCTACGGCATATTGAAATTAATACTTAAACACAATTTAACATCACACACAAGCAGTATTACTTCAATAAAATAAATATTGATAATAAAGCATACATATTTGATAATAGAGCATTAATTGCACTATAAAAATTTAATTATATATATATAAAAATTTAATGTCCTATAAAAGCTAGTGCTTAATAATATATTTAAATTCTTGTCCCTTTGCTATATATTAAATATATCTTACAACATAGTATAATGCAACATAACATATAATATAACACTAAACAATAACACTGTATCACTCTTTCTTAAAGATGTATTAGATGTTTTCTATGTTATCAAATATTGATACACTTGATATTCAATCACCATGTCTATAAAAAAAGATATATTGTTTTATATATATATATATATATATATATATATATATATATATATATATATATATATATATAAAACATACATCTGTATGTGTATATATAAAACTAAAAATACCTGAAATGTGCTTAATATTACATACAAAAATTACTTAAGAAAGTCTACTACAACCGCAGTTACTACTATCACCAATTGATGTCGTTTTACCGTTTATCGAAGTTGTATTCGTTTCATATCGAGGTAATTCCTTACTGCGTGCTTGCTAAAATAATACATAGTCACTGCAAAATATATCCTAAATGAGACACTTTTATACTTAAATAAAATATGCTTACTTACTTCCATAAGTTCAGCTGCTATCTCCATAAATAATCTCTCTACGTTTTCCGCCTCTTTTGCAGACGTTTCTAAAAAGTACATTCCATGTCTTTGGGCAAAATCTTCACCCACATGTGTCGGTATTTCTCTATCTTCTCGATCAATTTTATTTCCTAATGTTCAAGAACATATATTTATAAAATTATATAATAATTCTTACATGAGATTTTCTCTTATTAATTTATATCTTCTTGCTCTTACCTACTAATATCCTAAGAACTTTATTACTTGCATATTCTTCAATTTCCCTTAACCAATCCGGTAAACAGTCAAATGTTGGTTGACAAGAAATATCATAAACTAATATCAATGCATGTGCTGATCTATAATAACTCTGAGTAATAGAACGAAATCTCTCCTGACCTGCAGTATCCCAAATTTGCAACTAAACAAGGAGATAATAGAGAGATTAGAATATAAATTAAATATACATTATATATATCTCATATAAATATTAAATTTATATTAAGCTATATATACCTTGACTTTTTCATTTTCTACTTCAACGGTCTTAATCATAAAATCAACTCCAATTGTCGCACCTTGTCCAGGTGGAAATAAACCCTGCAAGTTTCAAAAGATTCAATAAAATCATAGATATGCTTCTATGCATGTATA
Source organism: Lasius platythorax (assembly GCA_963971435.1). NCBI lineage: Eukaryota > Metazoa > Arthropoda > Insecta > Hymenoptera > Formicidae > Lasius > Lasius platythorax. The sequence goes on along the minus strand of OZ020544.1, from coordinate 14,469,891 downwards.
ATTCTGGTTATCTCCATCAAATTGTATATATATACTGTAACTATATTTGTGTATTCTCCAAAAATTATCATATATGTAATCAACATGTATGTAATTTGCCTATTACCTATTGTTCTACTTTCGGCATATATTCAGAAATATTTTTCTTCGAAAAGCTCATATACAATAGTATTTTTTATCATAATATAAGACTTATAAGAGATGACAAATTTTTATAAATGAAGACTCTCGCAGCACAAAAATAAATTTAAAAAAATTTTATCAGGTAAGAGAGAGAGAGAGTGCGTAACATCAGCTAATTCACAAAATAAGACAAGAGGCGAAAAATTACAACACATACACAGGTAGAACAAATATAAAGAGTATTATGTTTTGCATGTATGTAGATGACATCATCTCTGCACAACTGTATAAATAATGAACTTTCCACTCTTCCAGGAAACGCGTCCGTGCGTGAACTTGGCGTGCCAGGAAGCTTCACGCTAGAAGATCGCCGAGCGAGATCTATTTTCCCCTCGATTCACCCAACCGAATCCGAAGGATCATCAAACATCATCTGACGTACCTGAGTGAATCGTCGCACTAGGCAAGTCTTGCCCACGCCGGCGTTGCCCACGAGCACGACCTTGAAGAGAAACTTGTAGTCCTCCATGTTCACATCAGCACCGGGAAGCCAGGATCCGCCGACGAACGCGCGCTCGCGTGCCTCCTATTCAACGGGGACGACACATCGGATCGGACGAGAGAGAGAGAGAGAGAGATAGAGAGAGATCTTCAGGCACAACAGACTTTCAGCAAGCGTTCACCGGTTGACAGCGGGCTGCGCGCGTAATGTCGTAACGCGTGCTCTCCTTTTCGGTTTCGCGACCGAAGGAAGAGAGGGACGGGGAGGGACCCTCGGGGAGAAAACGACTACCTCGGCATCGTCGTCGCGCTTGCCGCTGCACACGATTCCTCACTGAAGCCCGAAGCTTCCCGTTTCCCTCGGACTCGACGCGACCGACGAGCGACGAGGATGCGCGCGCGCGCGGCGCGAAAGTTCCATCTGGTTCCGTCATTGGACTCCCTTCTCATGTGAGTTGCTCGCGTTCTCGCCTACCTTTCCTTCCTCTCCCTCCAAAAGTTGTTGAATATACTTGCATAGCTCCGTTTGTGGATTCAAAGATGTTATTCTTCTCGAGGAAGCAATGATACTTTTTATTATACGGTAACATTTTTAAGTCAACTGAACTTCAATGTGGAAAATCAATAGGTAAATGGATAGATTTTTAAATGTTATTTTTTAGAATCTTCTGCTTTATATCATCTTGCAAAACTGCTGTCGAATTTCTAATTACTATTCAATTAATATTTTAATTGGATATTTTTGTCGAGTATTTGCAACGATAGATTTAACAACTTCATTTACTAACTAATTCGCACACTAAATGATTGATATGTATTTTATTTTAAATATAGGAAGTGCAATTGGTGCAACTTTCGAAGACGAACCATAGAAAAGACCTTCTCTCGCCGAAGATGATGTAATTTATCCGTCCAGCATCAAAAGAAAACATCATTTAACCTCACTTTTGCCTATTGAATTCTCATGAGTTACTTTGTTGATAAAATGATCCATCAGAATATATTCCACACTGCTCCTTGATATAAATTATATATACTTCAAAATAATTAATTTTTTTATCTCGAATGTATCATGAGAATCATAAATTTTCTATAAGGTTTTAAACTTTAATGATTTTAACATAACCTCGACATATGTCAAAATTGCGTTCTTAGCTCTCAAGAGAAATAGGTTAGTCGAATTGTCAAACTCGAGGTAGAATAACAAAGTTGTTTGCACGCACACATACATAAGTTTGTGAATTTAATATCGACGTAATCCCCTCAAAAAACTTAATTTAATTTTGATAATTGAGAAACGCGCATCATAAAAAATGAGACGAAAGGCGGGAGTGGGTGCGATACAGAAGCAAAAGTTGGAGCAGGAAAAATATCGGGACAAGGGCACAGAAATCCAGGAGAACCAATTCGAGCAGATGACGAAGCATATGGAGACATTTCGCGTGAATCTAGAGGAGTTCGCGTCGAAACACAAGAACGAGATCAAGAAGAACGCGCATTTCCGTCGTCAGTTTACGGAGATGTGCGCTTCGATAGGCGTGGACCCGCTGGCATCCGGTAAAGGATTCTGGTCGGTGCTGGGTATCGGTGACTTTTATTACGAACTCGCTGTCCAGATCGTAGAGGTGTGCATGGCGACAAATTACAAGAATGGTGGCTTGATATCGCTGGACGAGCTGAGAACGCGCTTGATTCAAGCCAGAGGACGCAGAAAGGAACATCAGGAAATCACCAATGAGGATCTGTTAGCTGCCGCAAAGAAGTTGAGGATATTTGGAAATGGCTTCTCCATAGTTCCCATCGGTAGAGGAAAACACTTAGTACAGTCAGTACCTGGTGAACTCAGCATGGATCACACTGCAGTATTACGCCAGGCCAGTTTATCCACAAACGCTTACGTCTCCAAGTCAATTTTGTGCAAAGAATTAAGATGGGAAGGAGACAGAGCGCAAAAAGCTCTGGATCATATGATGAAGGAAGGGCTGGCTTGGTTGGATGAGCAAAGCGAGGACGAGATGTTGTATTGGTTTCCTAGTTTATTCACTGCTTGTATCATTTCCAAAGAATAAACTTTAAATCAATATATTATTATCAGATAGGTAAGAAATGTTTTAAAGAAAAAATTAATGTTGCTTGAGATTTGTATGTCTTTATTGAATAAAAAATTAATTATTCTATAATATTTATATGAAATCCATTGTAATTGTTCTGTATTATAAGACATTGTCATTAACAGACATCGAATAATGTCTCAGAATTAAATGACAAAGGAGAATTATAAAACATATGTCATTTTTATGATTCTATTTCTTTTATAACCCTATTTCTCCCAATCTAATCAGATTTTACCTCAACTAATACATACTTGTATACCACCATCTGCACCATAGGTGTAGTAGAACATATTTCCCTCATTCTGGGAACACTCTCTTGGTACACTTTTATTCGTAAGGCAGAGTGATTTTTGCAATTCATCATTTTTTGTTTTTAATGTACGTATTATTTCATTTTGTTTGATATTTTTACTATATAGAGCTTTATAAAATTTAAAATATTTGTCCTTGTCACGCGCCAAAGATTTTACTTCAGGAATCAACCTTAAAACAGAATTAAATTTTATTATAAATCAAATTTTTTAAATATATTCAAATTTTATGATAAATTTTATTACCTTTCACTAATGTCTCTAGACGTCTTTATATAATCTCTCAGCTCCTTAATTTTTGTAATAGACGATTCTTGTTCCTTCAAATTCTCATTTAATAAAGACCGCCATTTCTCATCCATATTTTCAATCCTGGAGAACATCAATTTTTATAAACATATATTTAAAAAGTGAGTTATCTATTTTATATAGATATATTATGTGCATTAAAATATATATGAAATAAAATTATTTACCGTAAAACCAAAGTAGCTTCATCAGTTGTAACTGCGCAATGTTGAGAGGAAACTTGTACTGGAGATGTACTGGTGCCTGATTTATTCTCCCTTGTATACATTTCCTTCTGAAGATTTATTTCTAATTCTCGGATCTTATTTTCCAACGTACGTCGTTCGTCGTCTCTCTTCCATATCTCGAAATCGAAACTCGTGCGCAATGATTTCAATTCTGTTGCTAGAGATTCCTTATCATTCGTAGCTTCAATTAATTGGCTCTCTAAATGATTACAACGTTTGATCATGTCCTCCGTCCTTTCCTCACCTAATTTTAAATTCGGATTTTGTTGCTGAATTTGTTGTAGTTTATCATTCGAAATTGCTAAGTTTTTTTTTAAATTAGTAATTTCCTCCCGCAACTGTTTCAATTCGAAATTATGTTGGAACTTGCACATGTTATTACAAAAGTTGCATTCGTGATCTGCATGTTTAAATGTTTGGTCAGAGTTAGATTTCAAAGGTAGATTTCCAGGAATTTTGGTGGATGATTTTTTCATTAAATCTTCAGTATGTTTGCCCAATTGCTCCAGTTGCACCTCCATCGAACTGCTGTTTCTTTTTGATTGATCCAATAGCGTCTTGTTTTCTTCCAATTTTGACTTTAATTCTTTAATTTTTAGTAAATATTTCTTCACATCGTGCTTATGAACATCCTTCAATTTTGCAATCTCCTCTTGCATCTTAGCAGTATGTACTTCAGCAGCGTGAGCCAATTCCACTTCTAATTTAGAATTTCGCTCCATAACTTTTGCCTCTCTTTCAAGGTCCACAGATTTCTCTTTTATTACAATTTCTATTAAATCAAGGGCTTCGGCCATTTTACAATATGTTTCTTCATTTCTTGTCGTAACATGAGTGACAGTTTTTTTGCTCTCGCACAATTCTTTCTCCGAGTGTAAATTTAAGTCCTTTAGCTTCTCTATCTGTGCCTTTGTGGCAGACAACTCCTTCGTTAATAATTGTATTATTTGTTGATTATTCCTCTCTGTTAAATTATTGATATACTATATATTTTATACCCAAATTATCTATATTATATATTATATGTTAATTATATATTATATATTAATATATATAATATATTTTTTAAAGTATCTTAATATCGCTAGTAGAATAATCTTGGAAATCTACCCTTGAAATCTAACTCTGACCAAACATTTAAACATGCAGATCACGAATGCAACTTTTGTAATAACATGTGCAAGTTCCAACATAAAAAAAAGGATCGTTGAAAAATATAATCGACCAAAACTAGCCAGAATGTTTGTTTATTTGTTAAAAATACGACGTTTCGACCATATGGTTGTGGTCCTTTTCAAGTATAAAGGTTCAGATAAAAGAATATATCGATGTAAATCTTAATTTTTTAAACTTCACATGTCACAATTACAAGATCATTAACGACTTGCCAAATATGCAAAAGAGAGATAAAATGTAGTGTCAGTGCGAGACTTCGTCAAAAACTGATTTATTGATGATTATATTTTTGATGATTATATTTTTCAACGATCCTTTGATATATAATATACTATTATAGATTACACTATACATGTAATATATACTATTATATATTATACTACAAATCTATAACTAACCTTTCTGATTAGCTTTTTTCTCGAAGTCCCGAAGATTACTCTCCAATTCGTATTTTTCTTGTTTTAATGTCTCTATTGTCTCCTTACTTGCCATCCATAGAGACTGTTGCTCTGCAAATTCGTCTCTAACTTTAAATAACTTACTCTCATAAGCTCTTATCTCTTCTAAATGCGATTGTTCATATTCCAATTTCTCTTTACATAATTTTATATTGTCCCGTTCTAACTGGTCTATTCTTATGGTATCATTGTTCCATATCTGCCACAGCAGATCTCCAGATTTCTTTACTGCTTCCAAATGTGCAATTTGCTCTTTTAAATTTGTTATTTCCTCATTTTGCACATCTTTATCGTAACACACTTTATTGCAAGATCCCTCCAATTGTAAGGAAAAATTACGCATGGCATTATTGCTTTCATCACATAGAGTTTCTAACTTGGAACGAATGTCATTTTGATCTGCCTACAAAAATATTTATCTCATAAATTTATGACTACATATATGCAATTATTTAAAAAACAAAATACAATTAAAAGAGAGGTTATGCATTAAATAGATTGTCATAATAAACAACTTACTTTGCACAATTCTAATTCTTCTTCGAGTTCTTTGATCACATGACATTCTTGAAGGTTGAAATGATTTTCTTCTCTAGCATATAAAAAAAAAACAATATTATCCCTTATTCAAGAAAATACAGTCTATCCGTTTTGCTTGCTAACTTAATAAATTCGGTAAATTAACGAGCACACACGAGATAAGAGAAAATGATTACGCTTTCTGTAATCTTATTAAATCGCCATTTATTTTGATGTGAAAAAAAGTTTCAAATCTCTCTTTTCACGCTTCCGTAGAGCGTAGATTCAAGTGTGGAGACCGATTAAAATCGCGTTTCTAACAAATCTTTTAGGTTAATGCTAGGAAAGCTGGATCACCATGTGACTTGCGAGCCACGTGTTTGAGTCACGTTTTTTTTTTTTTTTTTTTTTACATTCAAATTTATCACTTTTCTCTTTCCAAATATATATCCATCTTCAATTCTAAAGCGCGCAAGCAAAAAACCAACAGATCTAAACTCTTCCGCAAGATTTTCCACCCTCGTACTTACCCAGATTTCGATACGTCGCACTCCGAATCAATCATTTTATCACCCATCATTATAGAATTGATTCTTTTATAAAAAGGTAATAATATTAATTTATAGAAAATTTAATCTTCATATAAATTATTTTCAATCTATTCACTCTCACTTCACTCAAGACACTTATATCTTTCCTGTAAGGTACGTAGCACAACTCTTTTTAAAAAATACTGAATAGACGCGTGCGGGATACTGCAAGATACTAAACTAAAATTTGAAAAACTGAATATATATATATATACTGAAACACTCACCCATCCTGGCTTATCCCTGCCCTTCTCCTGTCCTATCACATGGTCTATCCGTCTATCCTCGCCTACCTTATTCTAGCCTATCCTGGCCTTTCCCTTAAAAAATCGGTTTTGAAAAACCGATCAGAGATGTGCGACTGCGACGAAAGGTGGAGCGTGTTAAGAGAGGGAGAAGAAAAGCTCTGTCCCAGCAGGATAATAAAAGTATTGTCCTCAGGTATCGCAGTCACATAGTCTCCGTATTTCACTTTCCCTTTTTAAAGTGGAGGGGATAGGCAGTGCACTTTTCACTTTTCAGTATGTACTATTGAATTTCTGCTAGGGCTATGCTCCGATATACATACATTGTCAATACTGGAAATCTAATAAAGTTACGTATATTATAGATTTTCTCTAGTGTATATGCGAGCTAATAAACTATCAAAAATTTTACATGCTATATATGTGATGCATTTCTAATAATTTACTAGATTTAACATATAAAAAATCGCATCGTGTGCCGTGGGCACTTTACTATTATATCTGTACTTGGTTGTGTTGCTAATAGCAACGTGATACAGCTGGCTAAGTAAACAGAACCATTAATCGATATTTTAAATTTAATCAATTAATATCTTCTACAAAACAAAATATAAAATGTACGATATAGCAGCTCATTGAAATTAATTTGCAATGTCAGGAATACAGAATATTCGGCATTCGTATTTATTTTATGGTATGTTATATGTTTTATGGTATGTTAAATATTTCGTAGCGTTGAAACGATTTTGTTTTTTGGCGTCCTACGATTATATGACGTATACGCGCTATTGTTTACATATGTACGCCGTGGCGCGTCGTAGCCTTGGCCTTGGCCTTGACGTCATCACTTATTGTCATTCACTCGGCGAGATGCGAGACGGTAAGATAGCGGGCGCGGGCCGCTCCGTATATCATCGTTTCTGCGTTATATCTATAGATATACGTAGATATATGGACTGGCAATACGTAACAGACCTTATCAGGAGGAGATTAGAGAGAGAAACATATACTTTTTACATTTTTTCGACATTAGTCATACCACGGCTTTCACTTTGACAGCTTGAAAGGTAACGATCTTAGAATCATTCTATACATTACATCCTAAATTGCGGTTTATTTCTTATTGTTAATATACAATTTTTAATTAATTTCCATAGCAACACTTGATAAGGGCCCGTACCCAAAGGCCGAAACGTCGTGTTAAAATTCTTGTATTGGCCAGTCAGGTCGCTTTTTAATAAATTTTATATATTATATACTTTTTAGTTTTTAGTACTTCCCTCTCTCTTCTTCCTTTAGTATTTCGGTACACTTCTCTCTATAGAGAGAGAGAAACATATACTTTCCAGTACTTCTCTCTCTCTTGAAGCGTCCCGAAACAAAGGAAAAAGAGAGAGAGAGGGAAGTACTAAAGAAGTATGTTTTTCTCTCTCTAATTTTTTCCGGACAAGGGGATCGATCGTGTAAAACTTCACGTGAAACTTTTTACAGGATTCGACCAATCGCGTTGCTTGATTCGGCAGTCCCACGCGACGCGATTGGTCGAATCCTGTGAAAAGTTTCACGTGAAATTTTACATGATCGATCCCCAGGTCTCTGCTATGTATTGCCAGTCCATATATATACATATATATCTATAAGGTCTTATATCATATCTCGAAATGATTGGATTATTGCTAAACAATTAGCCGCGCGATTAATTGACTCGTTCTTTTGATAATTTATAAGTTCGAGACAGACAGTGGCTGTTTATCGAGCAAGGTATAATTCGAAGTCGTTAACGCGACTCACGTAGTATCGTGCATAATATCAAGTTGAAGTTGTCGCAATTCTCGAATCTTTCAGTCAGTGAAATGCCGCCAATACGGAATGGATCGACTGCGAGCAGCGTTGCTCCGAGACGCATTTCGTAAGTAAAATACACTTGTTCTATATTTCATATTCGTCAGGCGTGTAGCATGTGTGTGTGTGAGAGTTCGGCTATTTATTTGGAATATATCGATAATTTGATAAAGCTCGTAATTTGCGAGATTACTCGACCGTAATCTATCGCGCGAACAATCGGCGAAACCGACGATCATGTTTTCGCATCTTGCAATTCGCAGATATTATTTCTAGTTTTAACTCACACATTTATTCACTTTTATAGCATAATACATGCGAGAGAGACAGTGTTAATCATTCTTAAACAAAAATATATATTATCTGTTAACAGATGCGGCATCGACGCGACGGGCGCCACGTGAAATTAGCCGCGCGATTTTTGCACTTCCTCCGCCATTTACGCTAATTTGCGAGACGACGCGCGTATCGAGAGCGGCTCGTAGCTTCGTGCGAATTTATTTTTTCCGCGTTATTCTTTCGTAGTAAAGCGCGTTATTCTTTCGTAGTAAAGCGCGCGTCGCGTGTCGTGTCGGGAGTGTCGTGTAAAGTATCGCGCGAATGTTTTATTCTCATAATTAGTGCGCACGCGATCTTATAATTAAAAGCGTATGTTTTCGCGAGTGAGTGCCATGAAGGATATGATCAAGGAGGAACAAAAGGGAATGAGGAGGAAGAGGAAGAGATCCGGGCGAGGCATTGAACGACTACGTAGCAATCGTAAAGTGTGAGTACTTAATATATATATATATTTGTATAAAATTTCTCTATCGCTATATTGATAATATTTGATGATAAAATCTTGTCCTTGATGTTATCCGTGGAGCGCACTAGTAATGATAAGCAGTCGATAATATCAATGTTACGTATTATCTTTGGAGCATATTTGATAATGAGAAAATCCAGAACTAGCGGTATTTATAATACATGATACTGATTCACAACATTAAACATGGAAACTCATAATGTAAACATAAAGATTAGTGGCTTACGCATTGTGAATGAATTAATTTTCAAAGTGAAAAAATTTATATTTCTTTACTGATATAAAAAACCAAATATAAAAACGATTTGAATATATTGACGAAAGAATAAAGTATTTAAGTTAACTTTCAATTTATTGATAATGAAAGCTCATATTATAACTCATATATTTTTGATATAATTAATACAAATATTATATATTTTTGATATAATTAATACAGATATCGCAATTATAAAATGAACAACTTAATACAACCATAAGTTTAATAACGAATAAATAAATGACTATAATTTATATTTAATTGATATGATTTATCTCTTTACTGCATTATTACCAACATATATTTATATGAGATTTGCAATATTACATCAAAATGAGATGATCAAATTAATTTAATTATATTAATTCAGCTTTAATAATATGTTAATAGTTTTAGACTATTAAAATACACTTGAATAATTAGCATTTAACACACACATTAATTTATCTCTTTTCAAAAAATATTGTAAAATGACATTATAACACACATAACAGTATATATTTTTATATTCGAAAAAAATGTGTCTTTAAAAAAATTTATTACTTATGATATGATATAAAAACCTGAAAAAAAGTGATCGTTTCTTTTGATCGAAAAAGTAAAACTAAAAAACTTTTTATAAGACAAAATTTTTATAGATTATAAAAATTTAACTATTTTATATTTTTCCGCTTATCTTGGAAGTATACAAATTATTATATTATATAATTTTCCGTTACACCAACTGAGATAGAAAACTATTTGATTAATCTGTAAAAGATTAATATTACAATATCATGTCGCACGTGTGAAAGGTGACATGATATTGTAATATTAACAACGTACAAACTCTTCGGTACTGTCAGGGCTAAATACTCAAGTTGCTTGGTACCGAGCACGCGCGGTATCAAGATGCATGATTTGAAAAGGGATTAACAATAAGGGTAGCCCTAGGAGAGCAGCGAAAGGGAAACTTTCCGATCTCGTTGATCGGAACGCGACGGTGACGATGGGAACCAGGAGATCGAGGGAATTCTAGAAGGCGTTATCTATCCGCCCGCATGATATCGGGGGGTAAACGGGGGTGGGAGGTGATGCCGAGAGAGCGTCGGGACGCCTCGGTCCTCGCGCTCAGTCACCGCCCAAGCCGCGTCGCGAGCAATTCGACGTGTCGCGTGCGAAAGAAACGGGAAGAAAGAGAGAAAGAAAAAGAGAAAGTGCATCCGCGCGCGTAATCCTCTCTGCGTCAACGTGTCGAATGCACCGCAACCCCCGTCGGACGCACAATCTCCCTCGAATCGTTGCGTTCTTCGTGATTTCCGTGTCCCGATGATCGTCCTCTCCGTTCGCGGGATCGCGATCGATCGGTTGCACGCGAGCAAGAGTGAGAACCCGTGATCGGTTACCACCTTTTAAGTTTGAAGCTAACGCGAAGAAAAAAAAAGAGAAAGAAAAAGAAGTGGTGGTGTCGCTGTGTCGTGGAGGTGCATTCGCCGGCGCGGATCCTGAAGGCAACGCGTTCCTCTGGAGGCGCTCAGGAGACAGTCAAGATCCATCGCTGCCCGGAGATGTCGGAAAGTCAAGGTCAGTGCTGATGCCGCGACCGCGGGGTAACACGCGCACTTGCTGCTCTTGCCATCAACATGCACGCGTGCAAAATCGAATTTGCTGCAAATGGAAGTTTTCAAATTAAAATCAGTAATTTTTATCTAAAATTGATACAGACACGCATACACTGACATGAGAAATTAATAGCTATTTTTTTTAATATTTCTTGGAGCACTTTATATTTCTTGGAGCACAAGAAAATAGGAATAAGAAATAGATAGAGATTTGAGATCTCGATTTGTCTTGACTATTTTTCTTTTTTTTTTTTTTAATGGGATTGGAGGAGAATGAATTGTTTTATTTAGAGCTTTCTTGCCTTTCTTTTTTTAAAACTCGCTTCCCTGAGAAAATATGTATAGTGATGGCAAATAAGAGATGCTCCTTTCTGAGCGAAAAGTTAGTTTAAGTGAGAGGAAGTGGGTCACTAAGAGAATTTTTAATTTAATATTACGGTTTATTCTTCGATTTTATTCGCTTGCTGTTACAATATTTCTATGATAAATACATTTATCATATATTATATACATATATCATATAAGATGTTTAATTTTCACGATATTAATTTTTAATGGCTATTTTTAAATTTTTAAGAGGCTTTTCTTTAAATGAATGTTTGATTCATTTATCAAGAATATTGTCATTAATGGTTGTAACTGCAGCGATCGATATTACATCATGTTTTATTAGCCCCTGCGGATTCATCATGTAATCTCCAGGTATTATGTCCCGCGAAATCATATTAACTTATTTGCATTCGCAACTGCAGTCTGTTTAAATCTGTAAACCACCAGTTTTCACAAAATTTGTCCAATTCATAATACTGTTTATTCAGCATAATTATTTGAGATTTTAATTTGTTTATTCATTAACAATCTTATAAAAATATAAATTATATTACAATTTAATTATAATTATATAGTATAATTACAGTCAAATTATAATAGTGTATGCAATAGTATATTTATATATTAATATATATTTTATTTTATTTTATTTATTTTAATTTAATTTAGTTTAATTTTTTTATTATATTTTAATTTATTTATATTTTAATTTTATTATATTTTAAATATATTTTAGATGTATATACATAAATAAATATAAAAATATAAAAATTAAATTTATAATTAAAAATATTTATAAATCTAATAATAATTCTTGTTTTTATCTGGCAATATGATTACGCATCAGATGGGCGGAAGTGTATCAATGCACTTGCGGATGCAAATGACATAATCTGAATCATTAATCATTCCATGTTAATGGATCGAAATAACAGTATTTGATAAGCTTGATCAATCTAATCTTTTTTTTTTTTTCGACTCGAAAAAAATTAATAATAACGATTCAAAATTATTCACGAATATAATCGACGAGGCGCGTACGAGGAAACGCGTTCTTATCGCATATTCATACTTTATGCGAACACTCGAAATTCTCGTGAATCTTCCAGCAACGCTTTGCGAACTTCTATCTTGTCTGCTTTAATTAAGAACACATTTTATCGGGCAACACACGCGCGAAACACAACCAAGAGACAAAAAAGAATTGTCGGTTCCGCGACGTTTACGACCTCGTCGTTGCAACTTCTTGATTAACATCGCTAGGTCGCGCGTTCATAACTGCAGTTCTTCCGAAGTTTCTGTCATAGGGGCAATTTTGCGGGGCTCAACTTAGTTAGAGCTCATCTTCAGCCAACTTTCGAAATTGCGTTCTGATACATTCCTGTTTTACCTCTTTCTGTTCCGTTCTCCCTTTTTCCCGTTTACCGTGATTTCACGCCGTTTGTTGTTTTCTCGATCCCTCGATGTATCGAAGAGAAAAATTTTGGGGGGATTCTCTTATGTGGAATTGATCGAACTAGCGATAATAGAACCTCCTGCGAAGCGTCGGAGAAAGTTAAATTAACTTCCGACGGTTACTAGTCCTTAGCCCTTATTGTCATGAAAATTGTCAGGAGTTTGAATTCCGAATACCTAGACCAAGATTGCGAAACGATGTTAATATGGAGAATGGTATTCAATAAAATGGTTTTAGTTAAATTAAGAATATATTATTTGTAAATATTATTATTACGAATATTAAAATGAAAAAAAAATATATAATAATCCTGATAATGAAGGGTTTATCTCTTTCATATCACAAAGAAAAGTAATATAAAAAATATGTCGTGCAAGTATGAAAAATGTTTAGCACTTATATGCTTCGTCTTATATCTCGAGTTTTACATTTATATTCTACGAAAAACGAATAAATATAACACATTTAGATTCATATTTTTCAATATTAAAGATGTATAATCCTGTAATATGAAAGTGATTTTTTAGTATGTTTCAAGAAATTGACTGATCTTTGGCAAAATTCTTATCAGCAAATCCTAGATCGTGATAACTTAAAATATCTAACATAAATTATTGTTGAAATTATTTTCCATCTATGCGCAATGCGAAGAGAGCAATAATGCCGTGAGCGTTAATTACATATCGCGCTAATTTTACATAATGCTTGCCATTCTCTCTTCATATATCTGGGCCCATTTACAAACGCGACATTATTTCCCAATGGTGAAAATATGGTGTACATGCCTTGGGAATCGCGAGTGTCATAAATTCGCAAGCCACTGTCACCTCACCTTCCGTTACACGCCTATGTATCACTCTCGAGAGACGACGAATAAAGATCATGATGCAATGAGATTCGCGAAACCTGAAATCATAACGAGAATATTCGCTTTCCAGAATGAGCATTTCCCTAATTATCTTTTTAAATTGTACAGAGTATCCCAGATTTTTCGTACTTTCTTTTATCTGCACAAATCCACTTCAGATTTAAAATCTGAAGTGAGTAAAATTTTAATCATTTTCTCAATTTAAGAGATTTAAACAAAAAAATATTATAATTTGCTTAATTTTACACAAGTATACTCTACTCTATAAAATTTTTTCACTTGGAAATTAGTTTTAAAAATATTTAAAACTGAGTTAAATGTGTTAGAAATTTGTGAACAAAGATAGAGTTCAATTATAAACTTTGGTTAAAAAAAAATTGATAAAAGAATGCTTGAAAGAAAGTATAAGATTCTTAAAGCATTTTCTATATAGAGTGTTCAAAGATTTATCGTATCACTTTCCAACTACGGATTCTTTGATGAACTTGAAGTCGACTTTTTCTTAATGTAAAGGTGACAAAAGGCTATTGTTTTCAACTTGGTCATTGCAACTTTTTACCTTGTAAGTGATCAATTATCTTGATCATTACACTTTAAAAGTTTAATCTGTTCAAATTCTGTTAAGATAAGATTTAGTCAAATACAGAGAACAATATTCTGTAATTTAATATTTGTGAAAAGTTTTCAAAAGCTTTTAATTTTTAATTGATTCTAGTTAATATTTTTTGTAAATTAATGATTAAATTTTATTTAAAATATTAAGACAACTAAACTAAATTTAGCAATTTTAATTTTGAATAATCTTGATGAAATAGGGGAATTTTTAAAAGTCTCCAGAAGATTTTATTTGTTTTCGGACGAGGACCTGCTTTCTTTCGATGACCTTCTTCTGTCATGAAGTGAGATTCTGGGTTTCTCTCAATAGAAAGAAACTAGCCATTTACTTTCACTAATATACAAAAGAAATATATATATTTTTCTCTTTTTGTAACTGCTAACGTTCTATTTCATTATACACATTTTTACGTCGTATCCCACTCTCTTTGTAACTCTATATATATCCTAAATTTCTTAAGATATTTCTGTAGAAGATACGCGAAAATTTCGGTCATGATCGCACGGAAGTAAAATCGGAAGCTACTAAAAATACGAGTAATGGAACGGCGAAGCCGTGATTTATCGAAAATGCGTTCTCAAGATAATCGAAGCGAATCGCGCATACATCGATTCGTTTATTTGTACGCATACGTCAATCTACGGAGATACGTTTGATCGATTTCGACATGTTTGCCCGAACCCAAAGGGATCCATGCATGGGCGTTTCCGGTAAAAGTGTTCGTTTATGAATTTTTCTTCCTTTGAACTTTACATATATGTATACTCGAACGTGCACGCCGCGTGAGAGATGTGCTTAAATTTAATATGATACCGATATTTTTATATATATTTATCTTACATTGAATGCCAATCACACACGCACATACATACACACTATATTCGACGTTTCTTCTAAACAAGTTCACGTTTCGTAGTTTGTAACCAGAATTATGAAGGATAAAACGCCTACAAACTCAGAAGATAAACATTTTTATGAGGATTTTATCCCATTATTTCTAAATATCGTATGGCTTAGTTGCGTTTATCCTTATAAGTTATGTTTAAATAAGACTTTATATAGAAGATTTTTCCGCGTATATCTCTTTTAAATTTACATATTGCAGAATGAAATAGCGATGTAAATTTCATGTATTCCTTTGCGCATGTACTTTCGCATTTTATTGCTTTAGTGCTTTCAGACATGACTAAATCGTCCGATACGATTTAACAGCTCTTTCTCTCTCTTTCTCTCTTCCAGCAAATAATGCGCGCCATAAGCGACTCGTGTTTATGCATCCTGAGTGTCGCCGTGCGACGTGCTTTCACGCATCAGTCTCTTGCGACTTTATCACCTCGTCTTTTCGCGTTCCACCACATTGCAGCCGTGTTCGATAACGTCTATAACCTTATTGTAAAACGTGTTTCTACATCAAATGACTTGTAATAGATCCTAAAGAAGAAAATCGCGCTTCATTCTAAACTTAACTCAAATAATTTGTACAAGCGGATCTATCCTTCTGATTTTGGGGAAACTTGACTTTTCCTGAATCCTTCATAAAATTTGGAATGAGTCACTTCACTCAAAGGAGCATTTAAGCTTTGAAAATTTTTCTTAACTTCCTTTTAGCAAATATATTCAACAAATCATGTAGATATGTTTCAGTTCTGATATTTAGGCATTCGAAAAAATATGACATACATATATACATGATAGTATAATTTAAGAAAAAAATGCAAATGGATAATGAAAGAGTCATATTCGATTGAGATATTTTCCTAAGATTACTTAAAAAATTTTTCCAATTAAAGTAACATTATCCTTTAACATGAAGTTTTATCTAAATAAAAATTTAATTCGTAAAAAGTTTCGAAACGAAAACTTTCGAAGTTTAATCTTACATGTAATTAACTGATACCGAAGAAAATCTGCTGTAATTGAAAAGTAATGATCAATTTTGTTGTTCTGCACATTGCTGTGTATAATCCAATCGCGTGATACATTAATTTCTGTAAAGACTAAACATTCTTTAGTACTTTGTAATTTCATTAAAAATAACCGTTGTGAGGATAAACTACAGAGAAAGCGATGCTCCATGTAACAGAGCGCGAACTCTTTCCCAGTGGACGAAGAATGAGGAAAATTAAGATATAACGACGAAAATGTATGCCAGATTAAAACTTTGTTCTTACTTGCTCCGAAAAGAAGAAAAAAGTATAAAACACATGCTTCATACGCGAAATACCGGGAATATATACTAGAAGCAGTACATGTTAATTAAAATAGGAGGAGTAGACTGAGAAATACAGGGTAAATAAATAACGAAGATTGGCGTTGCCGTAATTATACCTTCGCCGCCAGTAAAGTTTTTTCTCGAAAAGTCTGAAAACCCACTTGATAACGGCAGATATTAAAATTCTCGTTAAAGTTCACCGTACTTGCGCGCAGAAGACGAGGTTTCTTTGAAGGATTTTCGCTATAAAATCCCTTTTAAACGTCGCGTGACTCCCTCTGCGTAAAACTCGTCACTTGAAAATCTCTTATTATCCTATTTCCATAGTTCTTCAACGAACGAGAAATCGGGGTTATTCGAGCACTCGATTATTCAGGTCATCCAAACCCGTTGGGCTGGCTTTTGTGTCGTTGAACGAGTCGAGAACGCCCCCTATTTAAACGACGATAAATAACCCTTTCGCAATTTTAGCAGGCAATCATACTCGGACTTACTGTGTTGTAAAACTAATTACGCAAACTCGTTAGGTCACATCATCGCCGGCGACATTCGTTTACAATAAAATTTATGCAATAGCTGCACTTTCCTATCCTCGAGCAAGAACGGCATAAATTGAGATTTTTAACGAACAACCTGAAGCTTTAGTATCAAAATTTTATAACTCAATTTTATAACTCAAAAAGTTAAATCTTTTAAGTAGTATATCACGTTTCCACGATCGTTCAAATTTAATTAGCTTAAACTAGAATAAATTATCAGTATAAGAATTTTAAGTTGATTATAATAAAATGTTAAGAAGACGGGAAATTATAGTTCATTGGTAAAAAAATTGCATTTTAAAGCTAACACTTTTAAGGACTTGACAGTGCGATGTTTTGAGCTACGATTGTATTTATTCTTGTTCTTAATTCAAATTATTTTGTGTGTAATATATTACACAATTACTTTTAGAATTTAGTGCAGATCTTTTGGAAAGCGTAGGAAAGCGAGATTCCATTTTTTTTTACATATTTTATATAACTCATTTTTTACTCTTTTATATTAAGTTAAATCCACTTTAATAACGTATATATATATTTATATATATGTATAGTACAGAATAATAATAAAATTTACAGAAAACATTTGAAGAATCACAGAATACACAAAATCATAAGACACACACACACACACACACACACACACACACACACACACACACACACACACACACACACACACACACACACACACACACACATAAAATTGTAGATAGAATTATCTCATAAATTATAGACCGCTTGAAGAGTGAGTTTTACTGATTTTCTGAAGTTGTACCATTTCTCACGTGCATCCCCCGTGATCATATTCTGCGCACGAATGACTCTCGTAGTTTAAGCCGTGCACGATATGCGCGTTGCATTGCGCATAACGATATATTCGCCGGAGGAGTCCACGGGATATTAGGAATTCGCACAAGCAGTCGCAATTAGCAGAAACAATCAACGGCCGATGAAAGTGTAATATAGGTCCAGTGCGTATTTATCTACCTACCGTTATCTACCCGTCTGTCATGTTTCTCTATGCCAGAGACTGTTTCTATATGCTACCGATATTGTATATACTTCGGGTGTGTATATCGGTATGCGCTCACACTGCACGGCTATCTTGTTGCTATTTGCATGCGTGCAATTTGCATCACGATCCAATGCGAATGCAGATTAGAACGCAACGGGATGGGCTCGATAGTAAATATGAGCGAAGTATATCGCGAAGTATATCGCGAGAGTGTGTGTGCGTGTGTGCGTGCGCGTATGCATGTGTAGAAATTTCGATAAACAATACTTGGGATTATCATAATGTATCACGCTCCGATGCGTCTATCCGCATAGTCAATTTTACTTTGTACGCAAATTAGCCGCGTTTGTCCGAAACTTTTATCTCGCACGGACACACAATTATCGAGTCAATATATATATATACATATATATATACATATATATATATATATATGCGCAGACTCGATCTCTCGACTCTCGACTCTCCTTTTCTACGAGACGATGAATGTTTGCGCATCGTGAGGGAACTCGAGGAGCGTCGCGACGCATAGCCAGGCATCGGCGCCCCGGACGGGCGTCGCCATCCTCATTGATTCCCTCCGCTCATCCGAGCGATCCTGTCACCAAGGTCCGCGTTTCTCCTTGCTCGACACGTCGTATCGCTTGTTCCAGATAATCTTCCAGACGTTCATCGGATATTAACAATGCTCGAGAAAGAGAGAGAGTGATGGGAAGGGAGGGAGAGGGGAAAGGGCGGGGGTGCAGGAAAAGAGAGAGGGAGAAAAAAAAGATCGATAGGATCGTTATACGCGATTCTCGCTGTTCTTTTTTTCATTTGCCATATAAAGTCGCTTCGTCGGTTTACGCCCGGCATCATGTAGTTGTAATTCTGCATCACGTATAACGCGCAAGTCATTATTGACGTTACGATCTCGCTGCATTCTGCAATTTTTCTTCTGCATTGTGACATTTTTTTTTAATCCCAAAACCGCGAAGATAAAACGAATCGCTAGTTAACGTTAACTCACTAGGAGATTATACTTTTTCGCACGAAATACTGACTCTATTTAACTAAACTTGTGCAAAATAAAACCAGAAAAATAGTGAAAGTCAATGCATTTCTTCTATTTTATGTGTTTGATTTTTACGATCTGAAGAGTGGATTGCAACGATCGTAACGGTGTAATTTTATATGTTTAAGAGAAGTTTAAAGCAAAATAAAGTATCGATCATTAAAAACCGATGTGAATTCATCACAATTTATCATGGATAATTCTCGCAAATAAAATATTGGATTCCGAATGTTCTACTTTTATGGAACATTTTTATAAAATAAATGTCAATATATGTTAGGAATAATCAAGCATTGTAAATTGTATTAAAGAGATATGAGTTTTTTTATAAAATATATTTGCGAAATGTTTGTGACTTTTCAAACGCGGAAAAAGGAAACTGGTGTAACTTTTCTTTGTGATTTTAAAGTTGAAATAACGTTATATAAAAATATTTTGTTGTATAAAAAGCTTAGGAAAAGTATTGAGAAAAATAGATGTTAATATACAAAATTTGACATGCAAAATATGAAAGTAAAAACATGTTTCTTTATTTTCAACTCTCGCTATCTTTAAACTTCTTACATTTGACGAGATGAGATTATGAAGATAGTTTTTTATACAATCATTTTAGAAATATGGTTTATCTATGTATCATCTAAATTAGATTTTTTTAATTTGATATATAGTTCTCTGCACAATTTTTTAATTTTTCTCAGATATACGCTTTAGAGATGTATGGTTATAAAAAAATATGAAAGAAAAGGTTATAGTGTTTTAAAATTAAAATAAAACCGACTTTTCATATGCAATAATTCGGCATAAAATGACATGGCAAACGAATATGATGCACGTGTTTCGAAGTTTGGAACTTCACCGATAAAGCTACTCTACTATGAACATATGATACATTAACATAATTCCCTGTTCGATTCACAAGCGATGTAATCGATGTGATTCCGAACGATTGCAAGATCTTTTACGGGCCGTAATAGAAATTGAGATTTTACGTATAATTAATGCAAATCGCGTGTACATCTGTCACACGCTCGCATAGTAAACAATAATAGGTCAGGACCCGTGATATCGATCTCTATAATGAGAACTGGGATTCGTAGTAGCACGCGCGTTAGTGTGTTTCGCCGCCCGCAATGACCGAATCTCTAAACCCGTCGTAATTGAATATCCACTGTGCCTTCTGTTGCTATTGCAAAATGTCTAATCCGGCCGTATTAAAACTCGCCTGCCTGTCTGTTGTCCCAGATTATACTGGACTAACTAATTGCCATATTTTATCGCGAAAGTTTAAAATTAATGCAACATTAAATAATAGGATTTGTAATGAAGAGAGCATTCAGTTTATCGTTCTACAATTATTAATTTATTTTCTCGTTTGTAAAATTGTATACAAATTATTATAACAAAATTCGCAATGCATGCATGTGTATGTGTGTCACGCGCTTTCACTAAAGCTCGATGCAAGTTATGAATAAAGCCTTTATAAATGTGTTAAGTATTTCTTTTTCGAGAGCGAAATGAGTCTTGATCGGGTTAATGGTCGTTTATTGAACTTTAAGTACCTGATCGATCGAAGTCTGTCTATGTAACGAATCGCGCGAGACTTGTTGCTCTGAAATCTGTCCGATGCCGCGATTATCCGTTCAATCGATCATGTGCATTCGTAAACGAAACGAACAAATTGTTTGAAGATTATTTCGGATTAATATACATTTACGCACTGTATCTTCAAGTGCTATTTATTAAAAACATGCATATATTTTGCAATAGTTTCTACAATATTTATTATGCATAATATATCTACAATATCGCGCGTAGTACAGTTTAATTACGTTTTTTTCTTGTAAAAAATAAAGGATATAGATTCAAATGAGTAGAAGACATTTCATGTTACTCGTTTATTTTAACAACAATTTTAGTTAACAATACACGAAAGATTGCGATTGATTTTATACAAAAACAGTTTTTGAGACACAAGAGACACGAGAAAAAAAACTCCATATACTAGCGCCACTGTTCAATCCGAAGAGAATGGAAATCCCTCGTTTCGTCGATTCGCGTTTCTATTTTTGCCAGCATTTGTTCACCCGTATGAATGCGTGTGCCTATCGGTATCGACAACACGGGGAGGCATAAATATCGACGAGAGAACGGCGAAAGAAGTCGAACGCGGTAAACGCGGTCGCGACGTTCGTCATAAAATATAAAGACTATACTCTTCGGCGCATAGAAATAGGGCCGGTAATGCAAGACATAAGAAAATTAAAAGGTTACGAACCAGCAAATTGTCTTGTGTTCTCGAAGTAAAACACATGTATGCGATCGCGAAAGGTTCTGAAGGTAGAAACGAGAAAGCGAGCCAACATAGTGAATCTATTTTAAAAGATCCATATTTCTCTCTTTTTTTTTTTAATGTTACAAGATTTAGCGATGCTGAAACGAGGAATTTCCTGCGCATTTATTCGGCGATTCGATCGCAGCAATGTGCTCTTGATTTCCTCAGCCTCCGATATCTTTTTCTCGATTGTTCTTGATCGAAGGAGATACGATCGTACCGGATATTAACTGAATTCTCTCTGTTGATCTCGTGCATTTCAAGGGTTACACGTGCGATAAAAGGCTTGAATCGTGCAAATGGAAATTTGAAATGCAAAGAAAATTCGCAGGAAGGTATCTTCATGTAATATATGTATATCACGCTTACAATATAAGATGCCGCAATATGAAAAAGCCCATTTAAATGCGAATGGGCTTTTATTTTTTTTTAATCAATAGCTGGATCGTAATGAGTGCAAAGTTAAAGTTATCTTCCTTGAATTAGAAAATAAAAGAAGGATGGCCACACATTGATGCTGGAACATTCTATGTACATACTACATGACAAGATACATGAAAAAACGTTAAAGTAAACTACGTTAAAGAAAAAAAAAAGAAAGAAAGAAAAATATGACAATTTTCACAAGTGATAAGATTATCACTCGTGTAATTAAATCGTAAACCGATGTCGAATCTAGATATCTCGTCCCCAGCCGTTCTTTCCGTCGGTTTTCTCTATTACACCGTTAATCTCGTCCTATTAATTACATGAAATTGGAATCGACATGCGAACGAAGCGAACGGGAGACTTTTATTGTATCTGTCTCTCGCGGGAACTTCCTTTTTCCCCCCGCTGAGAATCAAACATCGATTCTAGCGTCGTTCAATTGGAGTTGATTCCGGAGCGAATTCGCAAAAAGAAAGTTTAATATCGACGTCGGTGTAAATAGCCTTTGGTCTCTCGCTGACATGCCGTTACCGGAGTTGGATAATAATCCTTGCGCCGCCCACGTCATCTCCATGCGGTAATCGCTCATTTAATATCCATTCAGGAAGGATATAACCCCTGTACCGTGGACAAAAAGTCGTGAAACCATCTGCTTTAGACTATAGTGGTTTTACAACTACAATGCAGTGGGACCTGTACAAAATATGTCTTTGCCAACCGCCATAAAGATTCTCGGAAGCAGAACTTGCCTTGAACAAAAAAGACACTAAATTAGAATAGAGATGACGATGTATGTGAATAACTAAACAAATAAAAGAGCACATCAATTTATTAATTGCTGAAACAGTGAGATTCACTTTTCTACAGTTTAATCAGTATTAAAATTAATGTGCCGTGTTGTGTTGCTAACCATTTGTAACAATTATACAATTATTGATAAATATTGAGATTGAATGAGTTGCAATTCAATATTTTTGAACGTAATTTTTATTTTCTTATTTAACTATTTTTCTTGTTGAACGCCGCGGGAAAAATAAGTTATGACATTTGAGTTTTTTTGAATACGCAAAATTTACTCAGCAATCATAATTCACTCAACGTGCATAATAATTTATTATACGCAAAGATTGCTCAGAAGCGCGCGTCACGTTCGTTGGAATTCTGACCTAGATGTAATTTTGCACATTATTACACTCATTAGAGAGACAAGAAGTTATGATTTATTTGTCACGATAATCCGACGAACTTGGCGTTTCTCGGCTGCGTATGTCGGCCAGATTCCCGTAATTGTTGTACTCCGCTTTAATGAACGATGCGGTTCAGGTTAGGTGTATTTACTTTGGAATATTGACGAGACTTGTATGTGCTGGCAAAGATGGCAGATTCGCTTCAAGGTTGTTCTTCGAGTCTCACGATGAGATCCGGCGCGCCCTATGCGGTCTAATATAAATGTTTAGTCGAGCGCTAGGATTCTCCCAGCTGGACAAAATAACTCGTTAGACAAATATTGTTCCCACTCCTCTTTTTCCCTTTCTCTCTCTGTCTCTGTTAAAGGTTTCGGTGAAATGTAGGTTTCTTGCAGATATAGGAATGCGTAAGGGATTCAACTTTCCCGTCGATGGAAAAACAATTCTTTATAGAGCATTTGTTTCTGTCTTTGAACACAACACTTGCTTGTTGATTCGAAATGGTTCAATGGTTTCAAAATTACAAATTTGGATGCAACAAATGTGAAATTTCTTTTAATTATTAAATCAAATTAAATAATTTATTTTTTATAAAATAAAAATCTGTAAACCCAAATATTTTATTAGTAGTGTATTTTTTAAAGGATAGAAAAAAAACTTAATATATTTATTTATATTTTATATTGATCTTATATTGATCTTTTTTCGATTAAAGATATTTTGAACTATTTTTTATCTTTTTTACTTATGAATATTTTCTTTAATTTCACTACTTATAATATTCAAAACTAATTTTCGAGAAAAATTAGTGACAGATTCGTAAATGCTATGCAAAAAGAAATTAAGAAATCAAATATTTTCAAATATTTTATAAGAAATCAAAAATAAATTATGTAAATGCTATGCAAAAATAAATTAAGAAATCAAATATTTTATAAGAATATTTTTCAAATTTTTTATAAGAGAGCAAAAATTGCGCAGTATTGTCTGTCAATATTTCTAAACGAAACTATTTTGGTGGAAATTCCTACTGGTTGGTTCCCATATATAAATGCGGCCTTGGCGCTGCTCGTGAATTCGGCAACAGCTGCAAGCAATCCATGAGTTTGTATACACGCGTTTCCGCTCGGAATTTTAGTCTCTAGAGATGAGGCCGTTGTCACGAAAAATAAAGTCATAATAGCGGAGGCTGCTCGCCAATTGAATCGGCGAAGTTTGAAAGAATCGACATTTTAGAGATGCTTTCTAGACCGCCTGGTCACTCGAGAAATCTCAAGTTCGCCGGTGTTGGCGAGCGAATACTAACGATCCGTGAAGTTTCTTCAAGGGAATTTGCAGCTGGCAAGGTGGTAGATGTAGATACTTGCGGTTCACAAAACTGAACATAGAACAACTCCAGGGGTGCTGTTCCGTACACGGCTACCGACCAGCTGTTGGTTCGGTAAATGGCATTGCGCATGTATTTCGACATATCAAAAAACATGCGCAACAACACTTATCGAACCGACAGATATCGGTAGTCGTGTATAGAATAGCGTCCCAGCTCGTGATCGTGTTTGCGTTTTGCGTGCTCCATTATTCCGGCTGGACTATGGAAAAAAAATGGTAAACACGAGGTGTCTCTGGAGACACATGTTTGCCAGGTTCTGGAAACATATTACGCAAATGATTTTTTACATAGTAAAGAAGTTATATAACAATAATTTTTACACGAAAGATATGAAATTGAGTATGACAAGTTTTATTACTATTTTATTTATTATGATTATTTATTATGATTATTAGACGTGTAAAATATTAGTTTTATATCAATATTTTGAGTAATTTTTGAAAGAACAAAATATACATAATTAAAAAAAATTAGTAATATTTCTTTTCACGTTTTTTGTTTCAAGGGAATCATTTTAGTAGTCTCATTTTGATCAAATATAAAAAATTTGAAGATGAAAAAGGTCAAAAATCAAAAACATGTTTTCAGTTTGATGAAAGAAAAGTGTGAAATATGAAAAGTGTGAGAAGCAT
The DNA here is from genome assembly GCA_963971435.1 of Lasius platythorax. Classification (NCBI taxonomy): domain Eukaryota; kingdom Metazoa; phylum Arthropoda; class Insecta; order Hymenoptera; family Formicidae; genus Lasius; species Lasius platythorax. Next base: position 14,444,748 of record OZ020544.1, on the reverse strand, counting down.
AAAGAGCGTACCGCTGGTTTTTAAGTTTATACTGTTTTATGGCACGTAATGAAAGATACACAGACGCGATATGATATCTACGTAATTGGCTACTTCTCATAACATGCCGTCGTACTCTCTTAATTACACGAGTGGTCTGTGTACTAATTACGGATACGACATTCTTGTGTTCTAGGTGAGGCGAGGACGTGAGATTTGATCCGATGAATGGGGCCGAGCTCTGACAAAGGTATTGTCTAGAAATAATTTCGAGCAAACGAATTTGAAAAAAGGGACGCGATTAATTCTCGTCATTTAAACGCGCCCGTAATGCGAGAGATCTCGCGAGCTCTCTCATTCTTCTCGGACAATATTCTTTTCAGAACTCTCCACTCACGATACGAGGAGTGAACGTAATACGTTTTTTATTCATGCTTTGCCTCTATGAAATTGTTTTTATGATACAGAGCAATGACTGTAGATATGTACATACACATTATAAGACAGAGAAAGAATGATGTATTTTAATAGGAATTATAAATTTTAAAGGCGTCAGCCAGCGCTTCTCTCCGTAATATTAAATTCTAAAAAAAACTATAACATGCTCTATTTGAATATAAAGCACTAACTAATCATATATATTAAATTTTAATAATATGAAAACATTAAATTTATAAATATTAAATATTAAATTTTATAAACATGAAAAAAGATTAAAAATGAAAAATATTCTTCCTAGCAATTATATCGTTTACATGTATATTCTATTATTCATTCGGTTTGATGACTTTGTTGGAAAATTCATCAAACTCATGTTCTATGCTGTAATACTTGAAGCTTGCATTTTGTGAAAAATGCGATGCTATATAAAGGTACACGACATTGAGCTTAATATCGTGTCTCGAGGAGGATTATGGCAATCTCCGCGGGATTTTCTCAAAGATTCACGAATCACCGATGGACCCAGGAATTCCATCGAATCGCTTTTCAAAGTTATTGCCGCACACGTATCGATTTCTGCCAGCGAGCGAACCGAAATTATTTTGCCGCTTGAATTAATTTGTTCGATTTACTAGAATTCCGGAGATTTGTTCGACTTCGTTGTTAAATGTCACTCGCAACAATCATCGATAATCTTAATCTATCGAGTTATTGTGCATCTGCAGCAAATAATCTATTTATAGAGAGACAAGCATATTTATAATCTCTTGGACTTTTTGCAAATCTTTATTAAATCACTAGAGAGTATGGATCTCTCTCTCTCTCAGTCATTGAAATTTTTTCAATATTTCCGAATTTGTAACTCATATTTTTTATGTGTCTTACATTTTTTTTTAATTTAGAGATTTATAAACTTTTTTTAATTTAAGATTGTTTTATATGTCGCTCTTTCTTTATGTATAATACGAGAACTATTGAATATTCTGTAGAGCTATAACAATAATGAGTTAATAAGTTTTGGAATGTTAAAGCACATGCGACATATATGTTAGAATTTGCAATGCAGATTCGAGAGTCTCTTGGGAATGCATTATGTCATATAACATATGCATGTTTCACAAATTCAATCGTTTGTCCCGCGACATTCGTGTAACACACATATCTTCTAAGAACTCTTGATGCGTTTTAAGCTCCATGTGTTGCGACTATACTTACACCGACTTACACGCGAAATACCCATCCACGGCGTTCCTTGGTCACGGTAAATTTCCAGCTTGCTCTTGCTTCCGCCATCGCGAAGGAGCGGAAGAAACTTCCCTCTTCCTCTCTCCTCATAACCCCTTGCCTGTTTCCTCATCCGTTCGTAATGCAGCATCTTCTCGAGAGTGCGGAGAAACACGAGACACGCGGAAATATGAGCTCGGCACGTGAAATTAATGCGAAATTCGTTCTACAGGAAATAGGATGAAGTGAAACGAGAAGGAATATAAAGAGATGACTATATGTGCGATATATAACGATAAAAGATAGTTTGCACAGAAAGACATTTTATATCTGAAGTTGTGCGTCCTCTCAATTTTGCGAATGTTTGCTTGCGCTTTTTCGTCGGCAAGACGATCGAGAGGTAAGCGATTTCGCCTATTACGACAGTGACAAAGGTGAGCAAACGTTTGGAAAGCGCAAATGTCTCTCGAGGACGACGCGTTTCGCATCAAAATGGTGACAACGAACAAAGGATGCGACTAGAGGGTGCAGAATTAGATCGAAGCGACATTACTCCCGCGATCGAGAAAGAGAAAATTCGAGATTGACTCCTCTTGACCATTCGCTTACGTCACACTCTAAGAGCTCTTCTTCTCTATCGTCTGTAATCGTTTTCAGTCTTGCATTTATTCCGATTGGCGCCGAGATTGTGTCAACAAAATCGCGCGCTTTCTCAATATAAGTTTCCGATGCCCTTCCTTTCTTTGACTGCATTTACTTTATCCGTTGAATATTAGTACAAAACAAGAGCACTTTTTTCGATTTCCTTTCTTTGAAAAATTGAATCAATCGAGATTAGCTCGAGTGTCAGTTTAGAGAAGAATGGTGGAGTGATAAGAATTTATAAAAATACCCGCACTCGGAAAACGCGTTCATAAAATTTTTAATAGAGTTCTAGAAGCCATTCGTATATCCGTAAAAGCACTTGATGCCACGTTTTGAAAGCTCCTCTCACGATATTCCATGTACCGCGTTACGATTTAAGCCAGTTCCGCGTTTTCAACGTGGCCGGAATAGATTCCAACACGCGCCGTCTTACTTCGCCACCTTACAAAAGTAAAACGTCTGCTTTTAGATTTAAAAAATTATTTAAACATACAAAAGTTTCGTTATCTCTTTCCTTTTAAAATTTACGAGAAGCGCTATTTATTTTCAATTTCTGACAACTACGAAACTATCGATATTGAAATGTAATTTCAAGATATCAGATATTGTGTAACATCCAATGTTGTATATATCCAATATTGTGTAACAAATTTTTTTTTATTTCAATCTATAGTATGCGTTACAAGTATATAACTTTCTCATCCATTTTTATCTTAAATTTTTTTCTTTATTTTCTTTCTTTATTTTCTTTCTTTATTATTTTTTTTCTCATCTATCAAAATAATGCTAACTTATTACATGTTAAAATTGGCTGATAAATATTTAATTAATTTATTATTAAATTTCTTGAACTTGAACAATTATAAATATTATATACAGTTTGCCTAATAAGAGCGTGAGCGATATAAATTATTTTAAATTATTTATTATACAAAAATGAAAAAATTACATATACTACTCAATCAGTACTACAACTCTTTTTTATTAATAAATTGGCCAATCACCTGACATCTTTGAGACATACTTTCCATCAATTTTACAGCATATACTCTCGAGATAAAGATCGCCATATCAAACGAAACTGACGAGATAATAAGTTTCATCATATATACTTTTTTCCGCGCAGTTTCTTCATTAATCCCCAGATATTTTCAGTTGGATTGTGTCTGATAACTGTGACTAGTCTAATGTTTCGACGTCATTTTCTTCCTCATATTAGGAACAACGACGACTCCGATGTTTTAGATCATTATTCTCTTGAAGGACAATCCTGACAATAACTAACAATAACCCTCTGTATAATGCGTATAGGCGAAGAGCCTTTCACCTGTTTGTTCAAAAGTTTTCGTAACGGTTTTCAAACAGAAGTTTGCATTTGTTAGACAAACTGTATGACAATATTCTCTTTGTGTGTCATTGTGAGAGTGGAATAATAAAAAAGTCAAAGCTCTCTTCTTTTAAGAATAAAGGAACAATAAAAGGAAATACAAAATTTAACATTCTTGACTCTTGAAATGTTTTGATCAAACAGAATCGAATGCTGCAGAGATTCTGCAGCAGTTTCTTGATTTTATACGATTCATTTCCGGTGAAAGCTCCACAGCATTTAGCGACGTGAACCGACTTTGAATCAAGGAACCGCATTCATTAGCATTTCTAAATAACCATGAACTTTGCTCATCTTAAACTTACATTCGTAATCTCTGAAATAGACGATTCAACCAAGTCGCTAAAAAAGTTGTACAATTAAATAAAATTCGATTTTCAATATATGTATATACAGACGTATATAATGTATAATACATTTATTTCACAAAGCGGTTTCAAAGTTTATACATAAAAAGAAAGTAGGTATACGAAAAATCTAAGACATACTCTGCATATTGAAATAATATAACAAATTATTTTAAATTATAAGCAAGATAATCGTTAGCAAGTAAAGTCTGTTAAGTAAACTCCATTTCTACTCGATGAAAGTTTATACAACTATAAGTCTCAATTTTCGAGAGTACTCGCGGATCGATCATCTTGCCGCGCTTATTCTCGTTTATATCTCTATTTATATCTCTATTTATAATCGTTTATATCCTCTATTGACATTCTCGCATTCTTCTTCCACGTATATTTTTTTTAGTTTTTCTTTTAATATACAGAAGACGCGCCTATATATGAAGTGTTATCTTTATTCATGACGTAGCAATCGGTTCGGAGCGCATTTACGTTGAAAAATAATTGCTATGATAAATCTATTGATTATTGCACAGTTATTTTTCAAATTCTAATATTTAATAATAAATAATACAGAATTGGTTATATTAGCCTATAAATAATACAGAATAAGCTGACTAAACTTCTATATAATATAGAGAGAATAAACTAATATTGAATTGGTTTTTTTAAAGAAATTTGAAGGGCAAATAGACTCAAATATCGATCTCGTATATTTTTCTATCACAGAAAAGTGTACTAAATAAAATGATTTTAATTCTTACACTATATAAAACACGTGTGTCACATAGTTCTGCTAACGAGTTTTTCAATCGTAAATATTCTTTATTTAATTTTGTTCAAATATTGAAAATCGCTTGCTATTGACGTTGAATTGCGATTATTTACATAAATCTATATATATTCAATGTCTATTATTATACAAATGTTTTTTATATATGCCGTGTATGTCGGATAAGAAAAGAAAACTCATCTCTCAACTCTCTTCTCAAGACGAAGCAAATCAGAAGTCAGTGCAAGAATTGTGAATGATTATCATGCTATCTCAATTTATTTGGATTTATTTTTTGCACATTGTTTATTAATTATACACACCCCCCCCCCTTCCACACACACACACATACACCGACTAATGTTAGTTGAGTAAGTATGCCAGTCAATAAAAAAGCCGCACATGCAGATCGAAGGTCGAAGGACGGACAGCCAGAAAAAAATTTGAGTCTGGTACCGTTCTGTATTTGTTTTTGCAATTCTGATTCGACGTTTGAAATGAGATTTTCTTGGGAATTACCGCTTTATCCGCGGTAGCCTCGTGAAAGCAAAAGCACACCGAGCTTTTTCGAAAAGCTCCCTTGAGGAAGGCGCGATTGCAACCGTGGAAACGCGCAAGTTTACAGTTTCTTCCCGAGTTCCCGGGACAGCTTTTCTTCTTTTTTTTTTTACTTAACACGTCCCACACCGTTATGGGAAACGAGGAAAAACCGCGGTGTGCCGATATTTCGCGTGCGGTTACATTTTTATCGTCGCTCGCGGCTATTTCTGCACGTCGATATCGGATTGAACTTTTGTTAAGTCCCCGCTTTCGTGGGAACCACCGGGAATGCGGACAGCTTACTTCGTTGATGAAATCGCTCTTCCGCGCTGTTGATAGTCGAATTCGCTATTCTATCGAGAAGCGAACACATTCAATACGAGGAATACGAATATTAGCGAAGCGAGAATTAATGCAGATCGAGATATTACATTCTGGGATTCTCAGTTGCAACGTAGAAATCCAACACTTATATACAATGTAAATTTACACTTATATTTATATCTTTGTACAGTATATAAATTAAATAATGAAATAACTTTTTGATATTTTTACTTAAAGAATTACCGAACAAAAATACATGATAAAATCTCAAAGATCACGTTATTTCTGAATGAATATTTTTAGCATATCTCAGTTTTAGCGCTAGTAAAAAAGCGTCGTTATTGAATATAATATATAATTTATATTATATAATTTTTATTACATATGTATATAATATTTTTGGGATATGTATGTGCATAGAAAATTTAATAGGAACGTATAATCTATTTATAATTAAACGATGCTGTGTGATACAATTAGCAATTAGAACAGTCACACACAATCACGTATCTCGTAGTTAGATGCGCAAATTGTTCTGCCACGTCTTAACAAATTGTAATTCGCGAAATTCTACGGCGCGTAGTGAATATTAAACGTTCGAGGCAAGAATATTGCGCGACGCGTGCTCTCGCGGAAATCGTAGCTGCGCTTGCGAATGGCACGGAACTTGCCCGAGGAAAGTTCCTCGCAAAGCTTCGGATGACGCGAGAACGCTGCGACGAGGAGTCGTTTCAGGAAGTTAACTTTGTTCGCACTTTTCGCCTCGCTTTCATAAATTGGACCGAGAAACGTAATTTCGAACGCGACCGCAATATTCGCAATATTTGCATTCTTTTGACGACAACCATTCACAGAAACTTTCATATGTGAAAGAGTTTGGGGGATCTGAAAAATAGTACAAATTCTATTTTATTCTATATTTTCCTCTAATAAATTCAAGATTGTAACATGTATTGGAAGTAACTCTTTCATCGATAAATAATTAAATAACATTGAAAATTAAGTTATTTCTCTTTCCTCGCTTATTAACCGTGCTACAATACTTAGTAAGTACTTTTATTAGAATTGTAATTATACAGTGGAAGCAATTTTGTCTCTGTAGCAAAAAAATTAAGCAAGTTATATAATACTGAGAATTAATTAAGCTACTTTTTCCCCTCATTTGTTAAACGTGATGCTACATGAAGCTCGTTGTACGTATAATATAACGAGGAAATGGGAATTACTGTAAATTATTTATAATTTTTTCCCTGAAATAAAGTTTCGCGTAAAGACGAGACAAAATGTCGAGCAGCATTGTGCATACAAATCCGGAATTTTTAGCATTCCTCAACAATATATAAAATTTATTAAAAAGCGACCTGACTGGCCAATACAAGAATTTTAACACGACGTTTCGGCCCTTGGGTACGGGCCCTTATCAAGTGTTGCTATGGAAATTAATGAAAAATTGTATATTAATAAATAAACCGCAATTTAGGATGTAATGTATAGAATGATTCTAAGATCGTTACCTTTCAAGCTGTCAAAGTGAAAGCCGTGGTATGACTAATGTCGAAAACATGGTATTTTTACATACATGTCTTCTGTTTTCGACATTAGTCATACCACGGCTTTCACTTTGACAGCTTGAAAGGTAACGATCTTAGAATCATTCTATACATTACATCCTAAATTGCGGTTTATTTCTTATTGTTAATATACAATTTTTCATTAATTTCCATAGCAACACTTGATAAGGGCCCGTACCCAAGGGCCGAAACGTCGTGTTAAAATTCTTGTATTGGCCAGTCAGGTCGCTTTTTAATAAATTTTATATATTTTTACTCATCACTGGCGACTTCGTTTTAATTTGTTGATATTTATTCCTCAACAATTTCAAGTGCTTATAGAGAACGTCATTAATCCGATTTGCCGGAGATTCGATTGAAAAACCAGAATCGACATTTCGCGCTGATACGATTTGTAAAATGCGGCTGTAAAATTCGACGTTGCAAATGAATGTTCGAATGACGCACTAAATCATCAACGATTATGCGCTCTTTCTCTCTTTTTCTCTCTCTCTTTTCTCTTCTGCCTATGTGTGTGTATGTATACTTCTCTTTCTATTCCTCTTTCTCTCTTTACCCCTGTTTTTTTTCGCTATATTATTGCGAACACTTTAACGCAAATAAATTCATTTGCGACGCGAATGAGAAGGACAAAATGAAGGACAAACAATCGCTGCGCAATGCTGAAAGCTCGATTATCTCGCGAATAAACCCCGAGTGTAATCTTGTTGCAGTGTAAATTTCGCAATAAAAAGGTTCATCTCTCTTATTCGCATGTAATCCGCTTGAAATGCTGTTTTTATTTTATTTTATTTTATATTTTGAGCATCAAATGTCTAGGTCAGTTAAACGCGGTATACCGGATGCAATCTGATATAAACCGCTATGAAAGAGTCGGTTCATGCGCCGCCGCGAGCTGTGCCGCGGGCTTTCGCATATTACAACTGACATTGGTATTTTGATACTCGTTTTACTGCTAATTCGCCAACCTTTCTAAAAATCGACCAACCCACACGTATAAATAGTCGGAATGTGTTTCGTCTTTTCTCTCGTAGCAATCGCACCACGATAACGACGCGTTGTTTTAATATGATCCGCCATAAACCTCTTATCTCGATTTTCATGGCGCACGTACCGCAAAATTTTACGACTTTACGCCAGCTATAGAAAATTGAAATCACGTACAATCAAGTTTTACAGCTAATATCTTTTTAATCTCTAATATGCACGATTACAAGTTTAATTAATTCGTATTGTTATCGATTAATCCCGCCAGATTATCGAAGTTTAATATAAAGTGATATAAGAGTGACAAATGTGAATAAGAGACACTTGAGTGATAAAGTCAGAAATTTTTGATAGTTTAACGTGGACGAGTGAATCAAACAATAATTAATTAACACAATAATATTTGGTTGCGTTATCACGTCAAGACTATTTGTCGCGTTTGTAATAGGAATGTTAATCAAAGCTCTCGAATAAATAGTGCAGATGTTTCGCTTGTTTACGCCTGTGTTGTCGCTTCTTCCAAATTGAATTCCGTAAATGTCTCGAAGCGGATCGACGAAATTGTTCGTCCGTCGTTACTACGTCGGGCGTCGCATTGACGATAATTTACGAGTAAATACCACTGCGCGAGAATAATTACAAAATGTCCCGGCAACGATACAGCCAGTGATGCAGCCAGTACCGGGGATCCGTTAAAATTCATTATTAATGTTTTCATTATTAAATGTCACGATTTATTTTATTTCATTATTAAGTGATATCGTGGAGATAGAGTTATCAATTTTATGAAAATATTAACAAAACATCTCGTGGCTTAATTAATATTGAAAACGCGAGCATAATCAAGTTTGAATAAATCAACGTAGGAATGAGGAACAGCGGGGATTAGCGGAAATACAAAATTAAGGGATGTATACATATTATCGCGAAGAGATAAAGGGACGCATACATTAACGTTTGGTTTAAATCGATGACGAACAACGTCGACGAAACGTAGCGAATATTTCATCGTAGGAACAACGTACAAAAGCTATCGTTGCCGTCTCGCCACCTTTTCCAGTCTCTCGTCGTGAAACGCTTTAATCCCAATTATATGCAAATTCGACCACAACTGCCCGCGAGCGTTTAATTATAGATTGTTCGTACCGTGACGAACTTTACGAGCGTCCCTTTCGCGAGAAATCGTTCGGCATGTGTATAAATACCTTATTTCGCGTTCAATTGAGCTCTTTTGCTCCGAGTGTCATGGAAAATGACAAAATTGCACGATTGCAACAGGAATTGTGAAGATGGAGCGTATTGTTTGCCGATTATTAAAATATGTTTATTTGTTAATGGAGCTGAAACGCCTCTTAAAGCGGATAATCTCAAATACTATAAAAGTTACGTAAATGTACATTTTTGTATACAGTGTTACATTTTCAAGAATTAACATCCTCCGATATTTGCGAAACGATACAGACGACTAACAATCGGATGAACGGAAAACGTTGAGTCCGCGAATAAAGAATCAAGCGAGTGTATTCTACGCAGATAAACCGAGCTTCGCAAGCAACTGCTCGTATAAATCGCCGCGACGATAAAAAGCCGCGCCGCGATTAGAACTTGCAGGAGGCGAACGACGGAGACACGTGGCAAATCCTATCGGAATAATTTACGGCTTGGGAAATCAATACACCATACCGTTTCGCGCAATAAAATCCATCTTATCGGGGTGCGCGCTAGGATTGCACACTCTCATACTTATACGTATTATTCTTACCTTATCGAATGCAGCAAAGTCATTTCACTTCGTGCGCGGTAACATCATTCGCTCTTTTACGCCGCGATGAAATCTTCCATCAACAGCACAAGTTTCACAAGACTCGATGTTTTCGCTGTTTGCGATAATATAAATGTTTTAACAACGTGGGGGAAAATTTTTGAACGAAAGAGACTTCGGTTGCTGAAAAGCTTGATCGGAAACATGGTTGTTCAGGAACATCCCGTATTTCTCGCATGCGAAGCCGGAGAGCGTTGCTCTTCGTGTAAACAGGATCATTAATTTTCAAGCTGGAAATTGGCGAATCGATAATTTGCCAGGGCGCGATAGATTTTGCATTTTGCATCACGTAGGCATCGTTTTTCAGTCGCAAACGCACGATTGATTCGCCATCGAGAACAAGTGCCTCGTTTTCCGTTTGAACGATCGGACGCTACCGTTTCTGGTAAATATCACCGCGTCAATATAACGCCATTTGTCTCGGTTTTTTTTCTCTTTCTCTCTTTCTCTCTTCCTCTTTCTTTCTCTTTGCCTTTGTCGGCCCAACTGACCCATACCGGACGGACAGGTTGTTTCGGTGATGCGTGATTTATGACCGTGACGGATTATAACCCGTGCACATGGCATTTCTTCGTATGTGGTAGTCACGTCTCGCCGTTGTACTCGTATTGTTCCAAACAAATACGCTGAAAAGCTGCTGCTCACCTTTGTCAATTCTGCAGTAGTGAATATTTGAAGAGCTTATCCTTTGTTGTAAGAAAATCCTTTTAGTTTGTTTTTACATCTATTGTCTCATATTTTTTCGGATGATTGATTTTGGCAAAAAATAAGAAAGAAACTCTTTCTGTAGCGGAAGTGAATTTTTAGACAAAGAATGACAATTTTAGAATGACATTTAGACGATTTATTTAAATAAAACCATATTTTCTATTTGAAGTTTCTTTTTGAAAAAGTTATCTCTCTTTGGAAACATGACCTTTTACAAAATCTTCCGAGATCTTCTAGAAAAGAGACTGATTTTACTCAGAATATATACATACGTGTTTGTTATACAGGTTCTCTTTAGATTTTAGATTTACGATTCAATTGTTAGCTCATGTGAGAATAGCGTTGTTCGATACAATGTATGACCGACAAGTTCATAACAAGTAACGACTGATGCAAAAATGACGCGATGCACTCGTTGCACGCGACATTCTGCCTACGTCTGCAATTTTCCAACAGTTTCGTTTAACTTTCGTCGACAATCCTGTCCGTTCGGTCCTCCACGGACGTCAGGAACACCCTACCGTCCACTCTATGTGCGGTTTTTCATTTCTGCGACTACCCCGAGGCTGCATTCATTCCTGGACAATCATTAATTCATACCGCAATTGTGTCGCAACGAACTATTTGTCGCACGAATCTCGTTTATATGATTATACGAAAAAAACAATTTTTTATTCGGCCACTCTCGTTATTACTGGTTTATCGCTGGTATTTGAAAATTTACATATTCGGTTATTACATCTTGGTAGACTAGAAATTTCATTTGCAAATAACTCTTTCGTGCGTCGAACGCGACATTTTCATTATAAACCGATTTTAAAGAAATTTATATTGTAATTATGACATCAACTTTATCTGTTTTAACTCCACCTTTGTTTTTAAGTCCAATTCTCGAGTCGTTTCTCTTTTCTCTTCATCCGATAGCACATCACGTTTTTTCGTTCGTAGCCATTTGTAGTATGTTATATTCGTTTCAGCGCGATCATGAATCGTCATTTAGAAATGAGAACGAGAGATATTCCTTTCTATATCTTGATAAAAAGACACTCGCTTTGAGAAATCAAGAGAATAATTAAATTGAATCCGACTTTCTGTGAAAGTTCCTTTCAACTTTTGTACTTTTGTGTAACAGATTTATTACCGTACTTACACAATCTTTTTAGAGAAATGTGTGAAGCAAATCGTAAAACTAATATAAAATACTAATAAATAATATAAGATCTATTGAGTAAATTTGGAAAAAATAAAACGGAATAATAAATAAACCTCAAGCAAAAACAACGTGATATTTTAAGCAAAACTAGCATAGTTCGCTGATCAAAGTTTGCAACGGATCATATTTTTCTCCGACTCGACGACGTCTTTTCGAGTTTCCGCGTTAAGAGTCGTAGATGCCTCCATTCCTGAAGAGCTCTCGGCATCGTCGTCTCGTGGAGGCGGCAGAAATGAGGGGTGCAGAGAGAGGGAAGGTTGAGGAAGGGAAAGGAGGGCACGATGGCACGACGGAAGATGCTTTCGATATTTGCAGGCTGCCAGTACCACGTCATGCAGCATGTTACACCAGCAAATTCACTGCAAATCTCGGAAAATGACCTGACAGCTGCGACAAATATCTCGCGATTCCGCTTTTCGCCCGCGGTTTTTCGCACTGCATTTCGAACTCTTTTTCTCATCGTAAATTTGCGTCGTTGTCGCGTATATACGCTCGTGAGTCAATATACCGATGAAAAGTGAGATTTATCGTAAACGTAAGATATGATATTTTTTAGTTTGAAAACTCGACGATTTTTAATCTGCGACGGATTTTAATATGCATGTGAAAAATCAATTTTGCATCGACTTTCTTCAAAAGTTTCAGTTTTATGGAATAAATATGTCTTCTGCTAATCACAAGTATTACATATTGCATTAAAGTGACATGATTCCTATACAAAATTATGTTTCAGGTTGTTTTTGCAAAATTTTTATAATTTTTTAAAAATTATAATAAATTTGCGGAAATGTAGAAAATGTAGGAAATAATATTATTCAACGATTTTGAAATTGGGTTGAAATTTTTATATTGTAAAAGAAATACTTACAAAGAGAGAAACACAATATACAGATTTTTACTTTTTCTATTTTTATATATATTTATATTTATGTTGTGGAAAAGCTTAAAATAAGAAATATTCTTTTATTATAATAAATCGAAAAGGCTCTGATATACAAATACAATATTAGATATGAAAAGGACTAATAAGAGCCAGGCGCAGATATTAGGCGCAAACTTGTTGTTTAAATTCTTCTTTAATTATCTTGAACGTTTCGATACTTTCTTTGGACCATCTTCAGCAGGCTGTCTAACGGGAAAATTCGGTATCTTGTATGCCCTGTACAATACGTATATCACTGGGGTCACATACAAGACACCCGAATTTTCCCATTAGTCAACCTGCTGAAGAATGTCCAAAGAAAGGATCGAAACATTCAAGATAATTGAAGAAGAATTTAAACAAGTTTGTCGCGCTTAATATCTGCGCCTGGCTCATATTAGCCCTTTTCATATCTGATTTTGTATTCTTTTATCAGTCTCACATTTCGAAATTGAAATCGCTTCTTGATGATAACTCGATATATTTAATAAAAATAAAATATCAGATTTCTTCTTTATTTTTTTTTGTATATCCCATATGAAGAAAATATAACAAAATTGACAAAAACCAAACCAAAAAATAAATAAATAATGCGTTGAATAATGTATATTAAAGACTCGATTATTTCATTTCTTCTTGTTTTCTCAGATTTTGAGATGATTCTTTTATAGACTCCAACCACAATTTGAATTCTTTAGTAGGCTTTGGCATACATATTTTCGGCTCAGTGTCGGCAATTATATCCTGTAGTGGTGTTTTCAGTCCGGTTATAGTCTGCCTATTTAATATAATGGCGTAAATAAAATTATTTTTGAGATCAATGAATTGCTGCTCCATATAAAAGTGCTTGTCTTCCCAGTATATAAGCTGTAAAATGGAATATAAATTAAATTTCAAATTATTTTTTATGTAGAAAAAATGCGAAATTAATTCAATTAAATCATTTAGTATTAAAAAAGCTGGGATTAATCCTGCAAAATAAAACTTTTGGAAAAAATTAAAGACAAAACTATTTTATTATTTTATCTAGGAAAGAAAAAAAACTTTTTTTTATGACAGAAAAATAAAAAGAATATTTATTTATATTATTTACATATTTTTCTAAAATTTTTTAAAATCTTATCAGAGATTTTTAATATTTTTATAAATGAAAATTTTTTTTGATACTTCTGATGAAAATTTTAGAATAAAATTTTAGAAAGAAAAAACATAGGTTTTTTAAATTACATCCTTTTAATATTGACTGATTTAATTATGAATAGACAAAATAAAATGTAAGGAGTATCACCTTTGTGGTGATCTTGTATGGCATAAAAATAGGAATTGCTCGACGATATCGTACAGTACATGCAGTTTGAACAAGATTGCCATTCCTTTTAGCGATTGCCTTATAAAGTCCAGACCTGTCATAATAATAATAACGCGCAAAATCCAATTCACGCAAATACCTTGCATTGTTCATATGGTAGAAAACTATGTCTATGTCCTGAGTAGTACAGATACCTAAAAAGAGAAAATATCTGTCAGTTATTATTATATATTATAATATATATTACTTTTATCTTAATATGGTTAATATAAAATGATTAAAATATAAAATTTTATGGTTAATATAAAATTTAAAGATAATCCTTTAAAAAAAAAATGTTGAGAGAAATATTAAAATTAGAATTATATTATGAGAATAATTGAGTGATATTTGCGTAACACGTGTTATGCAAAGATCAATTTCGAAATCAATAACACAATCAAGGATCTATGTAAAATCACATCGCAAACATTGTAAATTTATTTATGTTCATTATGCTTTGTCATTATGCTTTGTCAGCATGAAATATGCTGATAGGTAGATCTTTTTTATTGTATAATTAATTTCGAAATTAGTTTTTTGCATCGTACATGATGTTACGCAACTGTCATTCAACTATTTTAATAATAAATTTTAATTTTAATATTTTTCTTAACATTTTTCTCGAAAGAATTATTAGGAACAAATCAAGGAATAAATTTTTATAACGAAATTTAAATGTTACTACAATGATTACGCATTGCAACCAATTCTGCTTTCAAAACCAACTTTATTTTCATTTATGGAGAAAAGTTTATTGCTTCATTTTTTATCATTCAAATATTTATAATGCCATCATGTGTCATTCAACAATTATTAATAAATTAGTATTAATGATAATAAAAATTGGCGATAAACTATAAAAGAGAGAAATTGATACTCTCAAAAATAGTATATTATTTTAATTTTTGACTCATTAAGTTCTATTTGCAAAATTTATATACCAGGCAAATTAATGTATTCACATTTTATTTTCCATAATTATTCCATGAAATGTTTGATAATTTGTCTGTAAATTTATTCATCTTTTTGTACAACTGTTTCCTTCTAATTATTGTAAAAAAATGTAACACAATGATTGACTTTATATTTCTCCGTTTACTTTTCACCACTCTCTTTTGAAACTTAATGTTCTTCAATTATGAAGCGCTCGTATATAAACTTGTTATATAAAACAAAATATAAATAAATAGCTCATTAACATTTAATAAGGCTTCTTTTATTCTGATTCAATTCAAGATCCAACTCAAGATCTAACTTACCGTAAATTGTAGTTGTATCCAATAGCTTCTTGTTCTTATTAAATAGTCTTCCCCAAATAATGATGAAAAGAAATTTTATGAAATAATTCACGTCAAACAGAACATAAAAGATGGCGATTATCGCCATGCCGTAGAAATGTAGCAAAAACATAAGAATTGATCGATTCGTGCGGCTTCCAACCTCTTTTGACACTGAACAATGACACTAGGAACGCTTTCCTTAGGCGCTCGTTATCCGGGCTCTCGAGAAGGACTGTCCGCGCACTTATTTACGAATATAATTTTAATGGCCGAAATGCAGGACTGTCTGTCTGACGCCCGAGAGTCACATTTTACAAGTGCCGCGATATCGGAGAGGGAACCGTTATGGTCGATTTCTTTCAGCGAGTTATATCTCAATAGCTCGGTGCAAAAAAGAAAATATATTCTGAGTGTTAACGCTGCATGAATATACATAAGATAAGAGATCAGAGAGATAAGATAAGATCAAGACAGCAGATCTCAACAATACAAAGATCGGCGAATTTGATGTATATCTTTTTGCGATTGACAGTAAGTTGATTATGAATGATACTCTGACGCGTTCGCGGTCTGTCTGATAATAAAGAAAAAGCAGGAACGCTATTTACAAGAAGCCAAGTATTGTTTTTCGATTAGAGATTTGGATATTGGAATCATATTTATCTGGATCAACTCAAAATATAAGAAACAGTTTATTTCCTGAATACTACGAAAGTGTTATTCCATATGCAAGCCAATTATTTTTTTTGATATATATTTTAAAATAAATTTTTAAGTGCAATACCTCCCTCACACCGAAAAATCGCGCTCGCCTTCTACTTTCACTGAATTGATGATATCGCGAAACGAAAAACTCGAGCGTGTTACTTGAACGTATAAACTCTTAATTATCCACGCCGGATAATGAATTCTTACGTCACTATCGGCACTTCTCACTGAGCTCGACAGTTTGATAACAAACGATGCGATGTAAAAAATAAAACATCCGGAAAGAACGATGAACGGCAAGGGATTTGGTCCTCTCGCTCTTAACGCACACCATCATTTATCCTCACGGGAGTTTTTCTGTCACACACAAGTATATAAGAAAGAGTATATAAGAAGCGGTATATCATATAAATGTGGTTAGATACAGGATTGTATCTGTGCTAGGCTATACGTGCCGAATTTCATTTAGGAGAAGGAAGAGATGAATCTAGCAGAAGATGTTTTTACACAAAAAAAAAAAAACATCTTAAGTTAATTTATATGATGTTTCCATTGTCAGAAACGAATATGTAGCTCAATCTCATGCATCTATTGTGTATCCAAATTTGAATTCATCGCAATTGTAATCCGCGATTTCAATTCCCGGTTGCAATAACGGGTAACCGTCCCAAGCAATTACCGAATTGTCCTAAATTCATAGGTCGTCGTTCGCAAATATCGCCGGGCGATGCGATCGAACAATCGTAGCACACGAACTCGTGACGCGACTCGTGACATCGATTAACTTGTCGACGCGAAGCATCCGCTCGTAAAATTGGACCGAATAATCGATCGACTCTTTGACGTGTCACCGGTCCACTTTCGGATTCACGATCGACATATTTATACATTCATATGTGAAAATATTCGATGGGGTAGGTGTTTTCGCGGATACACAAATTCTCCCTGACAGCCCGTATAGTCGCTTTAATCAATGCGAATCGTGTTCCCAAGCGCGATTTAATCGGGGGCCCCCATTCAGTTGCCATAATGACGAAGTAAATACCACCCGTGCTTTCCTCCCTTTCTCTCACCCTCGTTACGCGTTTATCATTATATGCATACTTTCCGGCGGTCGCGCAAAACCGAAGGAAATCGAATTCTGCGCCGTCGCTCTCATTTATCTCTCGTTCGCGCCCGTTCTTTGTCCGCGTTATCGACGCCGTTCCCTCATGCCAGGCTGATGGATAAGGAACGATAAGGGGTCTATAGAATGTCACCTTGCGAGAGTACAATTTTGCTCGCAGCCATCGATAGGATATAAAAGATAAGTCGACAGGAAATCCTGGGGTAGCTTCATAAATGCACGAGGGACCTTCGATTGCATTTTGCAATTTAAGCGTTATCTCTTTTTTGATATTTTTGTATTTTGCAATTTTCTGTTGCTACTTTCTGGCGCTACGATATATTTTACGCATTCTCCATACGCGTGACAAGTGCCATTAATATTTGATTATATTTTCAATGCAATATTGAAATTTCTCGCGCTCCTGTGCACTTTGGTGTTCATCTTTGGAATATCGCGGAATATTTAATTTGAAGTTAACTGCAAGTTTAATAAGCACTTAGTTGAAGATATTAAATCCAGACTTCTTTAATGCATATCCTAGCCACCGCTCAATATTCCTTTCAGGAGTTTGCGATTGCGAAATATCGAGAATATTTAATTAAACGGACTGATGTGAGGTTTATTGAAATTTTTTTCATATGTGTTTCGCATAAAGATATAAAATATATTATTCATATTTGTGATATTTATCACGAGGAATAATCTCTACTATATTGTCGACGCTTTTACTCAAATATTTATTAAAAGTTATTTAATTAAAAGTTGCTTTAGATTCTCAAAGGACATGTTGAGAGAAAACAGAATTCTCATGTTTTTTTCCCTTCTGATTCTCCAGCAGGTCAAAAATGTTTTTCTTTGGATTTTTCGCCAGAGAAAAATTAAAGAATACATTTTGTCGTGTTGTCGAGAAATATAAGTTATTTGAAAACGTGAGCGAATTTTTCGCAAGTTAATCTACTCGTGCCAAAAATCGCATAGAGTAAACAAGACTTTAAGCAGGATAAAATTACATCAAGGTCAATAAATCGTCATGATTTCATTAACGTTCGAAAAAGAAGGGTTGCGTCCGTGATTTACAGACAGCAATCTTGTAAAGCGTCGATCTTCATGTCTAAATTTAGAGGACTAATGGAATTGAGATAAATTCAACGAGTTGGCAAACATCGTATGACTCGAGCCATCCAGGTAGCCTATGTTGGTTGTTGGTTTCACGGTCGTTGGTTGATAACGGCATAAAAGGGACAATTCTGTCCGCAACCTATAAAAGAACTGCGGCAGTTTGCTTTAAAAATGTAGAAATGGTTGTTTATTGCTTCGTTCGAAATCACGTAAGCTGCATTTGACATTGACTACTAAATAAGAATTTTATTATTTGCAAGATGTTTTATTTCTATCGCATTATTTTTTAATCACAGATTTTTTTTATCTTTTTGGAGTCGATTTTTCCTTAGCAAGAATATCGATGGAAGTCATTTATCGCAACATTTAATTTCTAACAGTATATAGTTTTACAAGTAAACCTTTCAAGTAAAATTCTATTGAAATAAAATTTACCTAACGAATTATAAGATAATGTAGTAAAATTAAGGTATCCTATATAGCTCATAAAACTTAACTTCGCGCGAAGAACCTTTAATTTTTAATCTTAATTGACTTTGCAACACATCTTGTTATTAAATTTTAAACAAAGACAGATTTAAATACATATTTGTCAATAATTACGCTCTTGAAGTTTGAGATGCAAACTTTACGAAACATCCTGTTTACACTCGTTCCTTCTCAGTGTATACATGACATCACGAAATGTTATGCAAGCTAAAACTCTTGGAGGTTGGCTTCATAAATTCGCAGTGAGAAGTTTATCAAACAGGAACAAGGTTGTCGTTCGTGTCCCACATTACGAGTTTCCGCGAATTCCACGTGAATTTATCAATTTCACGTGAAGCTTGGTTTTCGCGGGCAGACAGCGAAACGAGCTTCCATCAATTCTCGCGGCTTACGTGCCTCGGAAGTGCGGCACTTATGAGCAGAAAAGGGCCGCCATTGGAACGGAGGTCTGCACGAAACATTCGTGATGGAAACGGCGAATTTCGAACCGGCGCGAAAATAAATCGAATGACGTCAAATCTCTCCTGTCGCTCCATTTTCATCTCGAGAAATTAACGCATCTCATGATAAGACTTGCGATACTCTACACATAAACAACTCTATATGTATACATATCTTACTTTAATAACACGAAAAAGATTATCTTTTTCGATCATTCTACAAATATAAAACAGCAGTTAGAAAAATTTGTGATTACAATTTAATTTTAATTTGAGAAAAAGAACATAAGTAATAGAACTCTTAGAGTTAATAACAATATAAGTAGCATAATAATAATAATATTATAATAAGTTAATAATAATGTAACATAATTTAGAACGTGTTAATTCGCCGATATTAGGAATCTGTTAAACCGGAAGACGTGATAACATGGATATAGCGAGAGAGAGGTATCGGCGAACATACCCTCAATCAACCTCTCCGACGTGCGACGTTATTGGGTTCTCGATCGACACACCTGAACATTGAAGCGCGAAGACGGCGCGGGCCCTAAATCGAGGAGAATTGCAGGAAGCCAAGGGGAGCGGGAAGGGCAGATTATCGATTTCCTAAGCCCGGAAGGTCTAACCCTCAAGGAAGAGGCCGCTCTCTCAAGAGATACCTCTCGCCATTTCCCTCTCGCGAGCGCGAAAGAGGGTTAGCTGAGAATTTCTCTCGCGGTAAAAGAGAGATGGGGCCGCGGGATATCTTCTTGCCGGTTTTCTATCTGCCGGGAAAGTCACGATTTCCTGAATAAACCCGGTTTATATTTCGCGGCCGCGACAATCCGCTCAATCTGAAGGAGAGTCGCAAAGGCAGACTTTTCTCTCGTATACGTTTCATTTCTTTTTTACGAATGTATAACTCAAGACGCTTGTGCATATTTCACGGTGTCGCGTAATTTAATCGTCGAGATCGCTGGTTGCGATGCTGGATATCTGTAATCACCGACACGCTCATTCGAGTATTTTTTCTATTTTACTTTAACAAATTGCATGGCGTATAGATTTTTTAATTATCATGTGAGTGCAGCATATAACGCGGGGAATATTGATTCAAGGAAATAATTTTTTACTCTGATGTGATAAGAGATAATATTTCAATAATAATTATAACGAGAATTGCCTTCAGTTGTGTAGCTTCGTTTTATGGCACTCAAAATTACCTCCATTTTACTTCTAAGAGATACGCTTATTAAACAATGAAAATTATTGAAAATGTGTGTGATTTTATTATCTACAAAATAATTTATAAAATAAAAAAACAATTCTTACAATTTTATAAAAATTATGCTTTTATAATGTATACATATTTGTAATATACGCTTGAATATTAGTCAGTTTAATTTAGATTTCTATGTATAGAAATAGTAAAAAGTCTTACTAAATAATTAAAATTGTATGCTTAACTATCACATTTTACCGCGAAATAATAACAATTTCATTAAATCATTTCAAAATGATTTTGATAATTGTTATAAATTGATATAATATGAAAATTGAATAACACATTTGAATTGCATGAATCCAAATTTTTTTTGGCTTTTTTTCAAGCTTTGATACTTGACAGATTGCTTATAAAAAGTATTCCTTGTTTTTGTCAAATGAAGTTTATTTAGGATAACGGTGGATAGCGAGATAGCGTGCGCCCGAAAAGAATGCTTTCAGTCGGCGATGGCAAAATCCTGTAAAAGAAACTTCAACGTTCTGGCAACAATGTAAGATTGTTAGTAAAATATGACACACCATTGCTTTCCCAGGAATCTAACAACCATTGTTAGTTTTGCTTCCCTATCCGGCAGACACGACAGTAAACCGATCTATACGTTATATTACCCTGCGCACTTTATAACTTTCACGGAAAACTTTCGTTTTATAGAATATATGATATGTTCAGAAAAAAAAAACGTTCTTTGTCTTTTCTAAACATGCTATACATTCTGTAAAGTGAAAGTTTTCCGTGAAGGTTACAAAGCGTGCAGAGTAATGTAACGTATAGATCGGTTTACTGTCGTGTCTGTCGGATAGGAAAGCAATATTTATTAGATTTCTGGAAAAACAGTGGTATGTCATATTTTATCAGCGATTTTGTATCGTTGCCAGAACGTTGAAGGGCGTTATAAGTAATGATTTTATACTACGGAAGAGAGACCGCGCTACATATAGAACGAATGTAAAAGAAATATGATTACAAATTATATATGTGCAATGTTATGATACAATTTTATTTAGTCTAAGGTTAAATTTTCTGCATCATATATCTTATTTTATCCAGTTTTCTACATTATTAAGATATATCAATGTTTGTATGTGTGTGTGTGTCTGATCATATAAAATATTTCTGTTTCAGTTTTCAGCCCAGGGCGATCATGACAGGAACATACCGGAGATCGGTGAGTACAGGTAGAATAAACAATGCTTTCTATTGATTTTTCTGTTGTTATTGTCCTCGTTTCTTACGACCAATTTCATTCAATTCTCATCAATTTCTCATTCAAAATTATTATGTTTTTCATTGCTTCAAACTTATCTTCAAGGATTTTATTATGTGCAAATTCACAAATTCTCGTTATCACAAAATTAAACAAGTTAAAATTTATGTGCATTTTCTGACAATGATACTGATACGAGAAAATAGAAAGTCTAACGAAAAAAATAAATTTTAAGGAAGTTATGCCTTTTTAAAACTATATATATATATATATATATATATATATATATAATTGCAATAATATAAAAATATATGTATATAAAAAATACAGATACAAAATTGATAGGGTACTCCTACATCTCTCAAATGTAATTAGTATAATGTACTTAGAGAAATATCACCAGCCAATTTTTATATATTGCAAATAACCGGTATGAGAATTAAAGCAGCGCGATATGCATATTCCGGAATTATTATGGTATTAATTGGCGCGTGATCAATCTCCATAAATTTTACGTTCGCTGCGCAGCGAATGCGCAGAGAAGTTTTATAACGCCTGGCAAAAATCCTCGATATTTTTGTTTCGACACGAGAGATTTTGCGCATAATAAATCGTCGCTAACGCATCGAAAGTTCAATATTCTTATTCACCCTAGCCAAGGAACTTTGAACGCACCCAGTTGTATTTTTCGCGCACGTCGTTGATCACAGTGAACGATCGTTCATGCATGGGTAGACGGGAGAAATAGCCGCCGCGTCTTACGAAAATATTTATGGAGCGGTATCAAACGTTTGAATTACTTTCAAGATTCGACGAAAAAATATCGGCGAGAAATATTTTAGCGAGAATCTCGTTGCGCGGTCATATTCGCGCGTTTATTAAAATCTCTCTTTGCCGCTTCTCGTCTGGATCTCGTTAGGATTCGGAGAAATTCTACAGTGCGGCGTTCATTCGAAGATAATTACCGCGCTTTATTTCGCCGTTGCGCGTCGTTTCCTTTTTGTCTTTTTTCAAAATTATCCGTAGTTTCAAAACTCATTCGAAACTCAACTGTTACTAACATTATTAATTTTGATGCGCGTTGTTGTGAAGGATATCTCCGTGTACAACCGTTGGATATTCGCGCTTCGATAACTGACAATGGTTCGTTCAACCACGATACCGTCCTCGTTATTCACGCATCATTTGTCTCGTATCCTAGCAGTCCCCCATTATATTTCTGATATTCCGTCAGAAACGTCAACACGTATCGGAGGCGACGTCGTGAAAACCGAGGAGAAAGGAACGCGTAAGACAACAAGGTGAAGAAATTCTGGCAAAAACTTTTTATTTTGCAAGTTTAAAACAATTTTTGCAAGAGTTATATCAAAGTAATGAAATTTTTATTATTTTGACGTAATAGATCCTTCATAACGTAAATAAATGAAAATTTCTATTAAAAATAGATGAAATTAAAAGTTATATTAATAAAATTTAGAATTATATTATTTAATTATGCGAGAAAAATTGCACAGCTTCTTTGATAAATTTGTAAGAATTTTCATGGCAAAATTATAAAAGACGCAATTACAGAATTACAGAATAATTAGATAAAGCAAATATATATAGTAGGATTAATTGAAGAAAAATGCTTAAATTAATCTGTCTCAAAATAAGTATAAACAAGTACAATTAAAGTAACAATCACAATTATATAAATAATTTATTAATAATTAATGGAATATTAAAAGATTATTCAGATAATTATTTATAAAATTTGTATCAATTAAATAGAAATAGATAAAAATCTTTAAATTATAATCGTGTCTCACCTAAACAATTAATCACTATTCAATACTGTCTTAATACAATGTGTGAATAATGGCATTGTGTAAATATCATGATCGAGAAAAATATGATGAATTCAATGAGGATTTATAATTACATTGCAAGAACAGATCCGCGTTGAATCTTGAATAGAATTCTGGAATATTGAATTTGCGATATGGCAAATGAATCATTTGGCAGGATGGACCTGCTCGTTTGGATTTAAAGCCACGGCCTTGTAACTCGAGGCTGACTTCTAATTTGTTCTCGGCGCAGGATCAGGGAGCGAACACTCGGACAAACAAGCCAAAAGATCACGCCCTGACCGGTATTCGATGACTGTTTACGTAGTACCGTGTGAATTGCTACTTTGCATACCGGGTGACCATGTTAGTAAGGATAACATGGCATCGGTATTACAGGAACGCCGAAACTGCTGTGCTCTCCCACAGGGATGTTGCGCATCCACGATGCGCGGATACAATTGATCCCAGCGAATGTCAGAAACACTAATTGTAACGTCATGTACAGTAATTAAAGTCTTAATTGTACGAAATAAGCGCGAATTGCCGCCAAGAAGTTCGCTTTTTTAAAGCTTAACTGTCAAGACTTATTAAAATTAATTAACTAGTTTGTTATGGATTCTTCGTACAAACTAAATAAAAATTTTTGAAGAATACCGCAATAAGGCCGCTCGTAAATTTCACGAATAGCGAAATAGTGCTTTCGCTATATTGTAAGAATTTGAAAGTTAACTTCGCCATATCTTATCTCGGGCGATAGCTCTCGACATAAAACATCGCGTTATTAATGCAGCATCACGACTGCCTGCCTCTGAAAAAAAGAGTCCTTGCCTCGGCGCAAGAACAATGAAGGAAAGACGAATGATTATAACGCGTAATGATCTTCTCTGAATATGTATAAGTTTACGCTTCGATAAATTTATTACACAAAAATACAATATTATGGCTTTTCTTGTCACACAACACGAGATAGAAAAATCTGCTGGATAAGTACACGGGCTAAAATCTACTTTTTCCAATACACGTTTCCGTGATTCGCGCAAGGAATCCCTGCCGTCTCCGAACATTAGCCCGTGCATTATCCCCCGAAATTTTTTCCCCCGGTCCATCAACGGGGTTGTAACGGGAAACTGACTCGATGGTTCGGAGAAAGGGAGACATCCAGCTATCGGATTTCTAGTGATCAAAATTTAGTCGGTCATGCTCGACTCTCCATTCGCCTGCGACCTATCATTTCCATCGCGGCTAATGCACTTTTTTCGATCGGTCTTATTCCAGAATAAAGAATATCTGTGTCGAGATCGCGTTTCCGAATTCCTGCTGTGTCGAAATTTATTGCCATTATCTCCCGTCGATCTCTTATTTTCGGATTAGTTTATTTCTAGACATTGACTTTTAAATATTAATTAAAGCCAGAATTAATAGGTCGTACAATTAAGTAATCTCAACTATTATTTAAGAAAATCATATTTTTATATTTTTATTGAACAGTATTTAATGCTTTCTTTTACCAGCAACAATTGCAATTGTATTTTTAAATTCTGTATATATATATATATATATATATATATATATATATATATATATATATATATATATATATATAAGGTACCTGAGCCGAATAAGGACCAGCATTAAATAAAGCCCACTTTTGAATTTGTATATATATTGTAAATATACATAGTAAATATTATATATATATATATATATATATATATAT